>OY728152.1:126118817-127335264 GCA_963277665.1 Viscum album
AAGGATAAGGGGCCTTTTGAAAATTGTGAAATGTTTCAGTGTGTGTGTGTTTGAAACTAAAGGGCTTGTTTTCCACTTTCATATTCTTTGTGTGTTTTAAATTTTCTTAAAAAGGCACTTGGGATCTTTTGGTAAATACTTGGTGTAAAGGCATGTTTGGCCATATTTATGTAAAAGTGTTATTTTTTGTTTTGGAAATGGTTTCAGTGTGTGTTTTGTTTTTCAAGAGGGATTGGGGGGCCGCTTCCAGGTTTAAATGTTTTCTAGGTTTTTATGCTTCATGGTTGTGAGTATTTTTAAATTGCATCTCAAAGAATCTATCTCATTGTGGATATTCATTGTGACTCACAATAACCTTGTTTTGAAATGACTTTCACTAAAATTTTAATCCATTGAAGGTGAGTATACTATATTTTTTTTACATTGACTCGTCAATGATGTGTTCTCCTTAGATATATACCTTTATAGTAAACCATTTAAAATACTTGTTTTCATTATTTTTATTCATTTTTGTTTTTTTTTGTGAGTGAACCATTAAGATTTAAGGATTTAATGAGTTCTTTTAAATGAGGTAAAAATATCCTATAAAATGGGTTAACATCATCAAGATAGTAGTTCTAAATATGCAACACCTAGATTCACCTATAATATCATGGTGATAATTTTCAACATGGTTTGAACATAACTAAATTCTATATGTATGAGTAAACTCATCCAATTTTTCATTACCATCATGGAAAAATCATATTCTTCATACCACGATTCACTTTAACTCGATAGAACACATTTAATTTGGAATATCCCTCAACCCCATAGAGAATCAAACTCATCCATGAGTATTTTAGTATAAATAAAACCTCAAAAAATATTACAAATACCCATGATTAAATTTTATTAAGAAATTAACCATATGATGTATAAATTATGAATGTAATCCATATATCACACAATAGGATAAAATTTAATTTTTAGAGAACTCTAATTATTGATGTAAAAACAATTTCATATTAATCTTATCTCTACTGAGATCAACTTAAAAATCTCCTTTGTCAAGTCATATAATGAGATACTTATAAAAACATAAACAACCCAACAATCATCAATATATATTCAATATCTCTGTAAACTCTATGGTCCTTCATACACACCCCTGAAATGAATCTACATATATCATTTTGAGCCTCAAAACAAACTCACCCCAAAAGGAAGATGAAGTATATCTCTAGTTTATAATAGATGAAATAAAATCTAAAATTTATATAACCATCACTAAGTCATATTACTTACAAAAAAAAACATACTTCAATAAATTCTATATATAGAACCCCCTTAAGTATAGCGTCGTTACATTCCCAGCCTCTAGTTTTAGTCTACGATGCACATCCTTGGATGATTTATGCACCTCTTCATATTGAACCTCAGGATGGAATAACACAACCAACCTAAATATAATTATTTAAACCAACCTAATTTTAATGAAAAATATACAATGAATATTTAAACACACTACCACATCAACATTTCCATCAACATCTCCACATCATTCAGCCCCCCCCCCCCCCCCCCAAAGCTTAGCATTTACACATTTCACATCACTTGTAACTATATGATGAATGAAACCAAACCTATTGAGATTTATTGAGGTTAGTAAGATATTTCCTATATATTTTTTCATTGGTTATAAAGTCATCACATAATTTTTAATCACCTATTAGTTTCTGATGTCTACTTCACACACTAGGTTCAACAAACATTACTACCATACAAATGAGGAAATCCTTAGAAGTGACTACTCTAATGTAAAATATGTAAAAGATTTATCAGATATGATACTATCAGGACCCACCCTCATAGGAACTCCAGTAGAGTTGGGAATATATTAGTTTCTGACCCCCCCCATCCTATATTTAAATGTTCATGGGTTGGTTATAATTGTAAATGTAATGATATGGCCCAGGTTGGTATCATAACCAACAACTGACCTCACTTTCCACTAACATAAGAGGCGTTAGTGATCTATATGGTATAGAAACAATCCCCTGGGAAAAATAAAAAAAATAAATGTGGAATATTTTACCCTTAAATTATAGTAAATTAAAAATGATATTTCTCATGAAAACTAGACATATCCCATTCATAAGTTAAACATCTAGGAAAAGAGTAGATACACAAAAAATAAATAAACTGGAAGTAGATATCATAGATGAAAAAAAATCCCACTATTGAACAAAAAACAATTTAACCAGACATTTCACATTCCTAAATCTCATTGGGACTATTTTGGAAAGGTATAACATATGAATTCCCAATTTATGTTTTTTTCATTTGGAAATCTCCTCTGCCACGCACCTCTCCTCCACCACGAACGCACCTCTGCCATGCATTGAATGACACCTTCGCAGTGAGTTTTCTTTTATTACTCAATGGTTTCCTCTTGTTCTCATTTTATTTCTATTTGATATTGATGGCTATGAAGTGAATTTTATGGATAAACTCCCCACTGAAAATTGTTGTTGTTGGTGGTCCTTGTTTTCACACTAAATGAATTTCATGTTGGTTGGTTATTGTTGAAAATTTAAATATAGAAATTGGTAATTTATGTATACTTGGCTAATGAATGAATGCCTCGGTATGATAAAACTTTTGTGATAACCCCTAAATTAACAAGAAGAATTGAATAAATGGTGGTTTTTAAAATATGAAATTGTTCTTGATTAGTTTGTATGTTGTTGCAATTGTGAGAAATATTGTGTGTTTTTATAGTGTTACAGTTGTTGGAATGATTGGTATACCATTTTTTCAATGTTTTTGTTCCTCCACCATTTACTATCAATCCAAACATTACCCACTTCAATTGCACCACAACTTTTTTTACTAGTGCAATTCCACTGAATCTTAGAAAACCACTTTACTAAAGGACTATATGGGACACTTTATGGACACCCTTGTCAAATAACCATAACAACACATGTAAGGAATCCTTCTACCTATAATCACTCTATGTAAAATCATACCATAGATTAGTTTAGTACCATAGTTCTTGACTCGAGACATTATTTTTATAATGAAACACTAGAAAATTGGTTTACAACAATGTATATATATTACATGTGGGATACTAAAACATTCTAGTCAAAGGGATTCTCAAAGCTAGTTCCATTGATCATATGTTTTCAAAGATTGTTGTGATCTACTTTGGTCCAGAGTAAGGCATAGAGAGGTAAGGGTATTGTTTACCATATCTAGTTCCATTGATTATTGTTGGATGATGACCCTAGTTGAACATATTTTTTGTAATTATTTAGTTAAATATTAATATTACTGAATCAAAAAAGATGAATGTGAATAAAGAATGGATGAATGTCAATATCGTGATAAAAGACTATGAAAAATCATGAAAGTGTTTATCAAGTTTGCAAAAGATCATTCATATGACCCTTCTCAAATAATTTGTCCTTATTTAAGCTATTTTTATTCAAGACAAATTAATCCAAAAGAGTTGGAAGAACACTTGATCTGTCAAGGAATAGATCAATGTTGTACATGTTGGAATAAACATGGGGAAAATGAATGTAGGTAGTGGATGGGACATAACTGTGTTTTATGGATCATATGATACGATTACAAGCGTGAAAAATGAAGATGACGATATAGAGGATATGATTATAGATGTGAATGATTATGATGATTGTATTGAGGAATTGGCAAGGATAGTTGAATATGAACTTAGTGATTTCTCAAAAAAAATTGATAAGTTAAAGAGTTATCCAAAGATTTCATTGTATGTTGGTTGCACTAAATATAAATCATTGTCAGCTATATTGAAGTTGTATAATTTGAAAGTAAGCAATAGGTGGAGTGACTCCAGTTTTATTGAACTACTTTCTCTCCTAAATGACATGCTCCTAGAAGATAATGAGCTATTGGGCTGAACATACGATGTCAAACGAATGTAATGATCGATGGGTATGATCTCTGAAAGAATACACGCCTACCTGAATGATTGTATACTATTTATCAAGGACCAAAAATCACTTAAATAATGGCCAAAGTGTGGTGATTCTCAATACAATAAATATGTATCCAGACCTAAGAAAGTTTTATGGTACTTTCCAATCATTCCATTATTTAGGCACCTATATGGAAGTGATGATACTATAGGAAGATTGACATGGAATGCAGATTTAAGAATTAAATATGGGAATCTATTTCACTCGGATGACTCTCCTCAGTGGAATATAATTGACCAGAGTATCCTGAATTTGGAAATGATGCAAGAAACCTTCATCTTGCATTATCTACAGATGGAGTGAATCCTTTTGGTTTTCAAAGCAACAGTCACAGTACATGGCTGGTTATATTGGTAAATTATAACTTACCACTGTGGTTATGCATGAAACAAAAATACATCATGTTATCTATGATTATATTAGGACCAAAAAACCGGGTAATGATATTGATGTTTACTTGGATCCATTGATTGAGAATTTGAAATTATTGTGGGATTTTGGAGTTACATTGTGTGATGTTTACAAAAATTAAGATTTCACTTTGAGATCTATGTTGTACAGGATTATAAATGACTTTCCGATTTATGGAAATTTTTTAGGATATATCATTAAAGTAACTCAAGGGTGTCTCATTTGTGAACAAGATACACAGTCACTGAGGTTGAAATATTCATTGAAAACCGTGTTTCTAGGACATCATAGATTTCTACCCTAGTGAAATAAGTACCAATCTTGGATGACATCATTCAATGGAAGTTCAGAAGAATGTATAACACTGTCTCCACTAAAAGTTGATCAATTGTTTGAGAAATTAAAATATGTGGGCACTACTTTTGGTAAACCATTTTCGAAAAACACTACAAAACTGGTTGGAAAAAGAGATCAGTTTTATTTGAATTACCAAACTAGAATTTTCTATATGTTATAAATTTTCTTGATGTTATGTATGTTGAAAAAAATATATGTGATAGTGTCATCGACACATTGATAAATGCACCTGGAAAAAATTATGGAATTAAGACTAGGTTTAACATGGTTGAGATGGGAATATTAGAAGAGTTGGCACCAGTGAAGGGTTAAAAATGAACATTTCTTCCTCCTGTTGCAGACACTCTTTCTATGTAGGAGAGATATCAGTTTTACAACTTCCTGAATGATATAAAGGTATTAAAGGGGTATTCATAAAATATCAAGAACATCATGTTGATGATAGATTTAAAGTTAAAGGGTATGAAATCACATGACTCTCATGTTTTGATGTGAGATCTAATTCTTATAGCTTTACATTGCGTTTTTTCCATGAATGTCTTTCATACATTAACGAAGCTCTATTTCTTCTTCCAAGGTTTATGCGGCAAAGTTATAGACCCAGTGAAATTTCCAACAATGGAAAGATAAATTTCCATTATATTATGTGAATTGAAAATGTTATTCCTACTAAGACTATTTGATGTTATGGTTAATTTGATGGTTCACTTGGTGAGAGAGATTCAACTATGTGGTCTTATACATTAATGATAGATGTACCCCATTGAATGGTATATGATGATTTTGAAAGGGTATGTCAAAAACCAAAGTGGGCCAGAGAGTAGTACTAAAGGGTGATATTTTTTTCAATAAGTCTTTTAATTCTTTACAAAATACCTTTCTAGTGAGGAAATCAATGGCTATCTGAAATCTCATCACACTAGAAATCTTGAGGGTGATGGAATTTTTAGAAGAGGGGTTGTCACAATCAGTATTACAGATTGAGAGTAGGCTCACATTTACATTTTTCAAAACAATTTCAATATTTATCCATATGTTAAAACCCATAAAGAAATTATTATGCATTTGAATCCATCTAGGGATAAAAATGGATATCAGATACACATAATAAATAGTTTATAGGATGGTTTTTTGACCCTATTTTTAAGATGCCTGATGAAAATCCGGACTCAATTTCAGAATGACTTTGATGGATAGCCAAAGTACCAAGTGTGTTCATATTATCATACAATTATTATGTAGTTAATGGTTATACATTATATAATAATGAACATGATGAAGAAAGTACCATGCAGAAGAGTGGGGTTACACTTGTGGCTGAAGCGATGCATGTTTCTGGTGCTAAGGATAGAAATATAATTTATGCCAATATGTTATACTTTAGCATCATCAAACAAATATAGGATTTGGATTATACAAAATTCTATGTGATTATTTTTCAATGAAAGTGGGTTGATAACAGGAGTAATGTGAAAATAGTTGAATTGGGATTTATGAAAGTTTATTTTAGTAAGGAATGGGATAAAGATAAACAACTTATAATGGCATCATAAGAAGTACAAGTATTTTATGTTCTAGATCCCACAAACCGAAAATGGTCAATTATTTTGTTATCGACCAAAACAACTGAATGTAAAAATGAAAATTCAATAGAGGATGACCCTTTTATTGGGACTTTCCAATCATTTTGTTGTGGTCCCAATGTAGATGGAATTTTTTATGTCAAAAGAGACCATAATGAAGGGATTTTCATAGTCGATAGAGGGTTCAAATCTCTTCCTCCTTTAAAAAAAGTTATATTTCAATAATTAGTTTATTTTTTATAATAATATAATTTTTTTACCTTATGTTATTATCTTTTCACTACAAATTTTATGTAATCTAAATTATATGTTAAACCACTTCTATAGATAATGACTTATGTAACTGCTGATGCGTCCAATCCTGAGGCACAATAGGTCTCTCAACCTACTGTTGTTGGTCCTAGTGAAAATGAACAATTGGTTTCTCAACCTGTAACTATTGGTCCTAGTGCAGAGGTAAAATAGGTTTCTCAACCTATTGTTTTTGGTCTCATTGCTTATGCTAGTGCTCTGGAGGAACATAGTGATGATGCTGAAACTAAAGAAATGTTAGGTAATGAAACCCTAGTGGCACAAGAAAACAAGAGAATCATATTTTGACAGTGTTAGCCAAAATACTTAAGGAAAAAGAAAAAGGAATCAAATTTGAGGTGGGATGGAATAAGAGAGGCCAACATGTTACCCCCAAAAAATCCAAGTTTAGTAGCTACATTGGAATTGTCACTCAGCAATGCATGTCGATTGATGTATAGTCGTGGAACCATATTGTCAATGGGATTAAGAGACTACTATGAAAAGATATTATGGTAACATTTTGATATAATTTCATTAATTTATTAAAATAAAATAAAATAATAAAACATTGAATTACTTTTCATCAACCCTTGCAGAGTGAATTTATTATAGATGCCTCACACAAGGAATGTGTATTAAGATTTATAGGAAGGATTCATAGAGGCTTCCACACAATTTTAATGAAATATCATCTTAAATATGTTGAAGGGAAAATCAAGTTTCACCCACCTCCTCTTTATGCACACTTGATATCCCAAGGAGTGTGGGATGTGTTTAGCAGTCGTCGTGCGGAGAAAACCTTTTAGGTATATTATGTCTGGTAATACGCTTTTTTATGTTACTTGTATTCATCACTTTGATTTACTCATTTTTATTTATTAAACAACAACTAAGTACTGAAAATAAGTAATTGGCAGGAAAACCAGTGCACCCCTATCGTAAAGTAAGGATGGGGTACACTTCACTTGAGAAAAAATTGGTATGTATTTTATATCTATCGTAATACTTTTATGTGACATAATACAACACCACAAACATTTTCCTATATTTATATGTAGATTGATGAATCGAAATATAAATCCACTTCCATTCCACTTTATCTTCTATGGAAGGAATCTCGTGTAAATAAAGAGTGGATACTGATAGATGAAAACACATAAAAAGTGTGTAAAACATGTGTTTGTAAGACATAATATAAATTATTTTTTCTTTAAATCAATATTAAATAAAAATGATTACTTATTTTCATATATTTTCTATCGGACATAGTCACAGGAATAAACAACACCCACACCAGATGCAGACATACTTTCAGCGGCCTTCAAGTAGCTAGAACAGTATGGTCGCGTCAGAGGTGAGGGTTTGGGGGTGACACCCTGAACCTATTTTCAGAAATAAAAACAAGTAGAGGATCCAAATGAGGACATGAAAAATATGATAGAAACATTAGATATTTTACAAGAATAATTAAAATCCCATAGATAGATGATAGCAATTTTTACGGGGGAGGAGAAAAAGAAGGAACTACTAAATAACAACAGGTGTGTGAAGATCCCGTCCCACCCCCACCATTTTTGAGGTGATCCATTCCACTCAAAAACCTAACATAGATGAGGTAATAAATTTTATAATAATTTTTTATGTGAAATTTGAATCACATAGGCATTAATACCTTTCTTTTACAGATATTCTACAGGGTGAAAATGGATGTGATTTATATCTATTAACTCCCACACATCACCTTGTAGTGAGGGATACAATGTTAAATATGTAGAAAGTCATGATACACAACATACCACTTCCAACAGGTCATGTAAGAGTGTTGATTAACATAGATTAGGAGTCGATCATTAATCTACTTGTTCCAAATGATGATGACGATATTCATACGGTCAAACAATTTGTTGGAACATTCATCGTATGGCCATCAATTCTTGTAAAAAAACATGTCGATAAGGTCATATTCATTTGAAATTTATTTTTCAAGCTGGACCTTTAACATTTAATGAAAAAAGGTATGAACTGATGAATGTTATTATAGAATGACAAAGCGAAGGGGTGAAATGAAAGTTCATATCAAAACTATCTCAAGGATTAACCAACTGATCGAAACAATCTACTGAGAGCAGCTTCGCCCCACCCATTCTATATCCACATTTAATATCATTGTATGCGCATTTGGATACAAAGGTGGTAGACAGAAATACTCACATATTTGATTTTGAAAAAAAAGTTGTACAAAGGGGAAGAATCAAATTACATTTGTGCTAAAAATGTAAATTAAATCATCAAGTATGAATGGATAGGTGCATTAGTTGTAAATGTATACATGAGGTATATTTTCATGATTTGATTTTACAAAAGATGATATACTATGATAATTATGACAAAATAAATTTCTAATTTTTCGTAGGCATATATATTAAAAACAATTGAAGGTATTTCCCCATGAATAAAAAATTGGACTCATTAGTCCTCACATCACCTCTTCAAAAGAATAAATAAATTATAATAAAGAGGGTGAAATAATGTCATCCCTACTCAAATAGTTTGGAAACAAAAGTATGGATGATAGGATCTTTTTAATACCAATGATATAGGGGTAAAACTCTAAAATTTAATAATATCAACTATATTTTCATTTATTTCATTAATTATTCCTTTTTCTATTTTTAGGCATCATTGGATGCTCATTGCAGTCTATTTGGATACTCTAAAGATTTATTTTCTGGATTCAATGCATGGATATGAAACAAACCGACCATGAATGATGGATTTTTTTAATTTGTAATACACTAGATTTAAAATTTTAGAACAAATCATTTAGTTATATAATTTATATTATCTTTTAATGAGGAATCGATTATTATAGGGTGGTGCATCAATATCATCTACTTCATTGAATGAATCCAGGGCCTATATACAAGAACACTAACAAGATCTACAACTGGATAAGTATCAGGGTATATATAATAAGATTTCACTATCCAGACACATATCAAAACAAATTACTTATTTTTTTTCAATGTTTCTGCAGTGTCTAAAACAAACAAACCGAAAGGAATATGGTTATTATGTTTGCAAATTTATGCAATAGATCATATTTCATCCAAAAACTAGAATATGTGAAGAGATATTTTCAAAAATAATTACTAGTTTATTTAAATCATTTATTAATCATTTGTGTATTTATATTCTTTCAGTACTACCATGACTTTCGTAAAAACTCATATTCCCAAGATGATATAGATGTGTTTAGAAATGAATGGGAAGCATGCCTAATGGAAGATTTTATACAATTTGGATGAAGGTTATTTTTTTGTGAATTGGTCAAAGACCAAGACACATTTTATTAAAAAAGGAAATTAGAACTACATCAGTCTGAAATAAGGTATTTTATTACAATCTTTATCATAAAGAGGAATAAACTCAACCGTCAAGTCATCCTTCCAAGTTATGTATTGGTTGATTCATTTGTTAGTAAGACCATCAGCAACTATGTTTGCTTGAAGAAAGGCATGTGTTGTAATGAAGTTAAACCCCATAAGTGAGTCAAGGCAGTTTACCCATCGGGTGGTCATAGGCCAAGAAAGATGCACCACACCCTCCCAAATTTCATGAAATATAGTGGTTGAATCACTTTCAATCCAAATATTATTCCAGACCTTTTTCTTTGCAAAGCTAACGGCATGTATCACCCCAATTATTTCCACCTCCAGAGATGAAGCAATTCCACAGCCACCAAATAAGCACCCAAGACACTGACCAAGGTAGTTTATGAAGATAGAACCACATCTCGTGGGTCTCAAATTTCCTTTAGAAGCACAATACACATTCAATTTGATCCATCATGGGATTAGGGTTTTCCAAAAAAAACTCAAAAGTGCACCTTGGCTATTTGTAATGCCCATCAATCTGAAGGTGATGAAGGATCTCAAAGTCACTAACAGTGTTTTCACAATGATCTTTCTGTATCGAAGAAGCCTCCTTGATTGCAATGAGAATTCGCATCTAACCTGAATTAAGATTGAATTCGTACTTTTTGTGGATAATAACATTTCTATCAAACCAGATCACATGGAGAAGTTCAACAACAGCAGTGAGGAAGAGGTTCTTGATTTTTTGAGATAGATATAGATACACACATCTTTTTAATTGCAATCTGATATTATCAATGAGAATCCACTTGCAGTCAAAAATGTCAGAAATATAATTTCAAAGAGCTGAAGTTGTACCACAAGATAAGAACATATGGTTAGTATTTTATCTATGTTGATGATAGAGGGAACACCTTGAGAAAAGTTAGACCCAAAAATACTGAATACAGACCTCGGTAGGGAGAGTGTTATAGGTGAGACTCCAAAATTGAGTAAATATTGAGGGTTTAATCCAGGGTTTGTCAAAAGATTTTATCCAACAAAAATAAAGATCAGAGTTTGAAAAATTTTGGTTATAGAAGCTTTTATAATCAAGAATACCATTGTGGGAAGGCTACAAGATAAGGAAATCCTCAGAGTTTACGAAGGCGTAGTTATCAATCACATGGACAATGTTATCAGGAATATTATAGAAACAAGCTTGCATAACATCTTTTATAGAAGTATTGGTATTATCTGGAAGATAATTAATAGGTATCATAGATATGAGGGGGGTATCGGACCAATTATCTAGCCAAAAGTTCACGGAGGAGTTCATGCTAACCATCCATTTAGACATATTCATAATATTAGAAAAATAATGCTTCACGGAAGGCCAGATAGAATAATTAATTTAGTTCAAATTTCCCTTCTTTAACTTCATGAGAAATAATTTTTTTATAAAAGACATGGAGTCTGAATTGTTATGGATTATCCTCCAGGTGAGTCTTTCTTGAAGGGAATCATTAAAAAGTATGAGATTTTTTATGCCAAGACCACCTTTCTCTAAAGTTTTACAATAGGTTGCCCAGGGGATGGTGACTGACTTCCTTTCAAGAATTTTGCATGTCCAAACAAATTTTTTTATGTAAATGTTGATTTTCTTCATAAGACCAACTGGCCATTTGTAGACCATCATTGAATAGACCAACTTCGAGACAATAGTAGACTTCACCAGACAAATCCTACCTGCCATTGAAAGGGACTTATCATTCTAGGAGGAAAGTTTCTTAATGATCTGATCGACCACGTTGGAAAAGTACCTGGATTTGGGTCTACCCCAAAAGATAAGAACTACTAGGTAGGTGAAGGGGAAGGATCCTTCTTTTATGCCTAGACTGTTAATGAGATTATTTTTTCTAGAAAAAGGAAAAAATTCAAAAAAAAACATAGGATCTGTTCCAGCTTATATACTGACATGAAATTTCTTTATATTGAGATAAGGTATATTTTAATATTTGATTATTATTTTTGTCTACTTTGAAAAATAAAATGATTTCATTAGCATAAAGGAGATGAGTAGGGACATTTATGTTTTTAGCAGCCTAGATAGGTTTGAGCTTGTTTTGATCTTCAAGGTAAGTGAGCAGTCTGCTTAGATAATCATCCACAATAGAAAAAATAATGGAAGATAGGGGATCACCTTGTCTAACTCCCATGGAGCATTTAAAGTAACCCTTATGGGAACCATTGACAAGGATAGGGATGTGGGTCGAAGTAAATAAGGAATTTATCCTATTTATGAAAGTGAAATTAAAACCAAAGGAATGAAGATCTTTGAATATGAAGACCTAATCAATGGTATTAAAATCTTTCCTAATATAAAGATTAATGGAAATGTTGCCTCCTCTGATAGCTTTATTGAGGACATTGGTACATTCAAGGGCTAGGAAAATGCAGTCCTGTATAGACCTCCCTTTGATGAAACCAATTTGATTCCAAGATACAATTCTATTATATAGAATCAAAAGTCTATTGGAAAGAAATTTAGTAATGATTTTGTATATATAATTAATAAGATAAATAGGTCAAAAAGATGAATTTCAGAGGATTTTTCTACCTTTGGAATTAGAGTAAGAAATACTGCATTTAGACCATGAGGAATATTACCATTAGAAAAAAAGGATTTGAAATGTTTGCAAACGTCTGTGTGAATAATCTCTCTTTATTTTTGGAAGAAACCCATTATTAAATCCATTATGGCCTAGGGAACTATCAGGATTAAGGTTGAAAACAATGTATTTTATTTCATGGTCAAGTGGAACACTGGGAAGAAAAACATTGTCTTCCTCATTCACCATCACCGGAATAACCTCAGGGAGGAGGTCTTTACCGATGATTGGTCCATTGAATGTACTATCAAAGTAAGAGACCACATGAATTTCAATGCCTTCTTCCGAGTCAATGATGATATCATTATCATTAATAATAGAAATGGGTCTGAAGACCTTTCTGATATGTTGAAGAGAATTGTAGAACTTCGTATTTTTATCAACATCAGTAAGCCATTTAGTTTTAAAAATTTGTTTCTGGTTGTTATCCTTAATAGTAAGTAGAGAATTAAGTTTCATGGAAGTGCTTATTTCAATCTGAGGGTCTAAGGAAAAATTAGAGCTAGTGGAAGAGGTTTGTATTTGGATAAGATCATGCTCAAGTTTGTAAAAGTCCTTTTCTATTTGTTTATATTTATCACTACACCAACCTTTGAGACATAGATTGAGATGCTTCAATTTGGTAACACAAGAAAAAGAATCATTGAGATGATTCATAGAATCCCAAAACTTATTTATTATTTCAAAACATTCTTGATCAACCGACCAAGCAGTGTTGAATCTAAAAGGAAGATTGTATTTTACCTTTTTGGTGAAAAGGTTGACAAGAATGGGATGATGGTCCAAATTTAGTGTGGGCAAGGTGGTGCTAGAAATGGTGTCCCAAGTTTCAAGAGTAGGGATATTTGTGAAGGCCCTATCTAATTTACTACCAACAACCCTATTATAATGTCTTCTATACCAAGTGAAATTGTCACCAATGAGCTTAATTCTTACAAGGTCACAATCTTCAATTGTAGTTTTAAATTCTGTAGAGGAAATGGGAGAGTGGGATTGGATGAAGGTGAATTACTACTACTTATGTTATCCTTATATGATCATTGATATATCCCTTTTTTACACTTATTGAGCATCAATGATCACCCTTTATTATGTTTCATATCTGTAGGTTACGAAGAATGGTTTTAGAAATTGTTTTTCTTTCTAGTAAAGAATAACTTAATGAGAGACTCTTATGAACTAGTTCTTTATGTTTCCATGTTTCCAAAAGCACTAGAACTAAACTATTATGGAATGTATCATTTATATTCTATATTTTGGTCATTTATGCTACTATTTCTACTGATTTAGTGTGTTGGAAGAATATTGGTTGTGCATCACTCACAAATTTAATAAAAAACTAAGGATTGTTCACTATTGATGGTTAACTACCGCTTAGCATAGCATCTCATTTGAACTTAAGATCTGACATCCCCCTGATGCTCGTATCCCACACCATATTTTTGATATTATCATTTATCATTTACTTGTCCTTCTCATATTACACCCATTTACTAGGTAAATGGGTTTAGTATGAGAAGGAAGAGTGAACTCTGGATGATGATATCATAGAGATGGTTTCGGATGAGAGCTTCATGGGGATGTCAGATTGGAAGTTCAGATCAGATTCAATGCTAAGTGGTAGTTAACCAACATTATTGAAGTACACAAAGAATAATTAGTTTTGTTACTAGCTTATATTTGGACCAAATAAACCATTTGTAAATATGTAAAGGTAATTTTATGATATAATATCTATATTTTAACAAAAAAATTCTATAATGAAACGTTGAATTGATTTTCATTATTCTTTATAGGGTTTGTTTATTTTAGAAGATTTATATACACGTGACATGCCTTAATAGGAAGAGAAACAATGTTGTGTCTGCTCAATCATAGATATAATCTTGATGTTATCATAACAAAATCATTTTCCATAGTATTAATGCATTATTTCATATTTATGTTTAATTTATTTATTTTATGTAAGGAATATTAATCTACTAATATGTGACATCAATGTATGAAATGTTTAGGTCATTATAGTTGGTATCAGAGCAAATGACCTATCCAAAATCAAGAAAGTTCATTTGGATTGTTTTGATACTAATGGAAAACAATCTATAATCCATTTGTGACATGTAGGAATCGATCTCACCTCAATTCAATGCACAATGCAATTGGTATGACTCAAATTGTATCTTTTAATTTAAAATTGAAATTAATTTTAGAAAAAAACATAAGTGACATACTAAAAACTAAGAAAATACTTTCATATAGTTTTGATATTTTAGGACAATGATCCGTGAGTCATTTGTGATGTGTATGAATCAAGCAGACCTCAATCTGATGCACCTTGTCACTGGTATGGATTAAAGGGTCAATTATCTGTTTAAAATTGATATTTTAGCTCAAAACGTGTCACTCACTAAAAACAAAGAAAACCCACTCCAATTGTTTTCATGATTTAGGATAACAATTCATTAGTTCTTTGTGATGTGTATGAAGTAGTCTCATATCAAACCAACTCATGATGTAACCGATATGACTCAAAATGTTTGATTCTAGTTTGAAATGACATTTTAGTAAAAACACAACTGACATACTACAAACTGAGAAAAACACATTAGGATTATTTTGATACTTTAGGAAAATGATCCATAATTCATTTGTGACATGTAGGAATCGACTGCACCACAATTCAACGCCCAATGTGACTGGTATGACTCAAAGTGTCTCTTTTTTTAAAATTGACATTAATTTTAGAAAAAAACACAGGTGACATATTTCAAACCAAGAAAACGAATTAGGATTGTTTCTATACCTTAAAAAATGATCCACCAGTCATTTTTGATGTGTAGGAATCAACCTCACCTCAATCAGATGAACAGTGTGACTGGTATGGCTAAAAGTGTCTGTTATAAGTTTAAAATTGACATTTTATCTCAAAACATACTAATCACTAAAAACAAGAAAAACCACTCCAATTCTATTCATAATTTATGATAACGATTCATATGTTCTTTTTGATGAGTATTAAGTAGTATCATATAAAACCAACACACGATGTGACTGGTATGACTCAAAATGTGTGTTTCTAGTTTCAAATGACATTTTAGTAAAAAAAATACAACTGACATTCTACAAACTGAGATATAACATTCGGATTGTTTGGATACTTTTGGGAAATGATACTTAAGTCATTTTTGACATGTACGAAATTTAACTCACCTCAATTCAACATACAATGTGAATTGTATGACTCAAAGTGTCTCTTTTTATTTAAAATTGACATTAATTTTTAGAATAAAAACGCAAGTGACATGCTTCAAACCAATAAAATGCATTCGTATTGTTTTAATAATTTATTAATATGATACATATGTCATTTTTGATGTGTAGGAATCAACTGCGCCTCAATATGATGCACGGTGTGACCGGTATGGCTAAAAGTAACTGTTATCAGTTTAAAATTGACATTTTAGCTCAAAATGTGTCACTCACTGAAAATAAAGAAAACCTGGTCCAATTTTCATTGTAATTTAGGATAAATATTCATAATTTCATTGTGATTTGTATGAAGTAGTCTCATATCATTCCAACACATAATGCAACTGGTATGACTCAAAATGTTTGTTTTCATTATGAAATGACATTTTAGTAAAAAAACACAACTAACATACTAAAATCTAAGAAATCACATTCATATTGTTTTGATACATTAGGAAAATGATCCATAAGTCGTTTTTGACATGTAGGAATCGACTGTACCTCAATTGAATGCACAATGAGACTGGTATGACACAAAGTGTCTCTTTCTATTTAAAGTTGACATTAATTTTAGAAGAAAACACAGGTGTCATACTAAAAACTGAGAAAATGCATTCATATTGTTTTTATAATTTAATAAAAGGATCCATCAGTCATTTTTTATGTATTGGTATCAACTGCACCTCAATCGGGTGCACAATGTGACCGGTATGGATAAAAGTGTCTCTTATCAGTTTAAAATTGACATTTTGGCTCAAAATGTGTCACTCACTAAAAACCAATCAAATATGATCCTATTATCTTCATAATTTAGGATAATGATTTATATGTTCTTTTTGACATGTATGAAGTGGTATCATATTATACCAATGCATGATGATACCGATATGACTCAAAATGCATGTTTCTAGTTTGAAATGACATTTTAGTAAAAAAAACACAACTGACATACTAAAAAGAGAGAAAAAAAATTAAAATTGTTTTGATACTTTATTAAAATGATCCATCAGTCATTCGTGACATTTAGGAATCCACCTCACCTCAATTAAATGCATAATGTGACCGGTATGACTGAAAGTGTCTCTTTTTATTTTAAATTGACATTAATTTTAGAAAAAAAACACAAGTGACATACTAGAAACTGAGAGAACACATTCAGATTATTTTGATACTTTAAGAAAATTATCCATCAGTCATTTGTGATTTTCATGAATCAAACTCACCTCAATCAGATGAACGGTGTGACCAGTATGGCTAAAAGTGTCTGTTATCAGTTTAAAATTGACATTTTAGCTCACAACATGTGACTCATTGAAAACCAATAAAACTCGATCCAATTGTATTTATAATTTAAGATAATGATTAATAAGTTCTTTTTCATGTGTATGATGCAGTCTCATCTCAAAATAATACATGATGTGACTGGTATGACTCAAAATGCACGTTTCTAGTTTGAAATGATATTTTAGTAAAAAAACACAACTGACATACTACAAACTGAGCAAACACATTCGGATTGCTTTGATACATTAGAAAAATTATCCATAAGTCATTTATGACATGTATAAATCCACCTCACCTCAATTCAATGTACAATGTGATTGGTATGACTCAAATTGTCTCTTTTTATTTATAATTGACATTAATTTTAGAAAGAAAAAAACATAAGTGATATACTACAAACCGAGAAAACATATTCATACTGTTTTGATACTTTAGAAAAATGATCCTTAGTAATTTTTGATGTATAGGAAACAATCTCACCTCAATCCAATGAACTATGTGACCGATATAAATCCAAACATGTCATTTAAATTTGATATTAATAATAGTAAAAGAACAAGTGACATAATCAAAACTGAGAAAACCAATTCAGATTGTTTTAAAATTTTAAAACAACGATCTATGACTCATTTCTGATGTGTAGGAATCAACCCCATCTCAATAAGATGCATGGTGTGATCGGTATAATTCCAAATGCGTCTTTTTTTATTAAAAATTGACATTTTATTAATTTATTCTTTCATATTAATGTTTAATTTATTTCATTACTGTATTTCTAACATAATATTTTTTTTCCTATACTAGTGGTATTTTTTTCTTTAGTTTGGATGCTTTTTTCGAAAACTAATACCATGGACGACAATTTTTGAGAGAGGATCACATATTCTGAAGGATGAAACATTAATGCTTTTAACTATTGGTTACATAATTGTAATTGTAACCATATAAAACATTATTTCAAATTTATATAGCAGTGTGTTTTTTTGTACTCATGATGTAAAGTAAATGTATATAGCATTGTTTGTGATACTGTTGTGTGCAATATTTCGTTCTTTTGTACTTTGTTCATGTGCAGGTGTTGTTTTGTGTACGTGTGAAGGTGTTGGGTGTGTTGTTAAATAGATATCACATCATAGGAAACTTTCCCTTTATCAGCGCTCAAAATAGCACCATTAAAGAGGACCTCATATCTTCTCCGTGATTAATAGCACTTTTCTAGTGCTGTTAAAAGTGGTTTCTATCACTTTTAAAAGCCTTATTTATTGTAGTGATATTCACTATTAGGGGTAGCTTATATGGTGGGGTTCCACCAATAGTATGGTCTCTTGGTTCCAATGATGTTCTTCTTATCCATGGTCAATTATGGGTTCCTACAAGCTAGTGTGAGGAGATTGTGAGACAGTTTCATTCTTCTATATGGGATGTACACCCAGGTTTTAAATATATGTATCATTATATCTATAGAAATTATTATTATCTTGGAATAAAGAAATATTTTTCAATATTTTTGGATAAATTATTCACCTATTAGCTAGTGAAGGTCAAGAATCAGGGGAATATTGGGTTTCTATAAACTCTATCCATTCAAAAGTGGAAGTGGGATGATGTCAATTTGGATTTAATGACATGATTACCTAGGAAACCTCGCAAGAATTATGCGGTATGGGTGATTGTGGATCAACTAATGAAGTTATCCCACTTCTTTCCTATTATAGAGACCATTACTATTGATGATCGTGGTAGCCTTTACGTACATGATATGTTTTGGTTTCATGGTAATTTGAGGAGAATTATTTCTGATCATGATCTTCATTTCACTTATTGGTTTTGGAAGGGTCTACAGAAGGCCTTTGTATCACAGGTTCTTCTGAGTATAGCCTACCATTCGAATATTGATGGGCAATTTGATTGGACTATTTAGATTCTGAAAGATATGTTATGGGCCTATGTTTTGTATTTTGGTAGTTCATGGGGGAATAATTTATCACTCATGGAGTTTTCCTATAATAACATCTTTTAAGAATTGATCCAATTTGAACCATTCGAGGATTTTTATAGAATTCCATGTCATTCTCCTCTTTATTGGTTGAAGGTAGGTGTGTCAGTTATTGTTGCAGCTAGTCTCATACAAGAGACATCTGAATGGGTTTAGTTGAATAGGAAGTAGTTGGTGAACTCATAGAGAAGGAATAAATATAATGTTATCCAGTATAGAAGACATGTGTAGTGTTAAGTGTGTCATCATGTTTTCCTTAGGGTGTTCCCTAAGTTGGGGAAACATCGTACCATTAAACAAGGGAAGCTAGGGTTCAGTTTGGTAGGGTTGTTTAAGATAGTGGGAAGGGAGGATCTAATGGAATTTCATTTGGACCTTCCATAGTTATTCAGTTCTATTTAGGGAATGTTTTATGTATTATAGCATTAAAGATGTCATCTATAGCCTTCCCATGTGGTATACTTTTAGGACACCAATCATTTTGTAGTTGTGTCCTATAAGGAGAATTTGATACATTTTTTAGACCATATTGATATATATCTCTGGGGATGAAATATAAATCTATTATGAGTGTAGTGGAATCACTGGACTATTCAAGGGGTGACATGAAAGAGGGAATCAGATATACTATCACATTAGCATGTCCTGTTTATCGAGACCGCATAGTGATTCTTGTAGTAGCTCAGGGACGGGCTGCTGTATAGTGGGGAGGTTGTAAGATCTCCTCTTTTTCCAGGAACATCCCTCTTGTGTTTTGGTAGACCCAATTTTAGTTTGGTTTCCTTTTCTTCTTTAAAACATGGTGGTTGAGTTCCTTTTGAGAATAGATATATTTTCCTAGGTAAAATGACCAAAATTTCAAGGCTGTATGTTTTTTTAAATTAATGAAGTATGGGTACAAATCGTTCAAATGATTATGAGGGTTCTCCATGGGTTTGGAAAGATTTGGATTTTGTTCAGGGTTTTTCTAAAGAATATATCTATGATTTTATTATAGGAAAAATTCACATTGTGAATTGGTTACACAACATAAACATTTCACCAGGAATATGTCTTGAACTAGTTCAGAATGTTAAACATTTACATGTCTTGAAACCAGTTCACATAATGAAATGGTCAATTGGGGTTATTTTAACCTGAGGTGAAATTTTTTTCGATGTATCTTATAAATGAGTAAATTAACATCATAAAATAGGTTAACATCATAAATATATAAGGATTGGTGGATTTAACCCACACTGTGTGTATGAATTAGTTTCATTCATGGTGCATCCTTCTATCTTTAAGACTAGGGTGACTCCAAGTGATTTTAGAGTGATTAATTATTCTTTGAACATCTTAGTCTAGCATTCAATCTCTGGTGAGTTCGTTGATTTGCGTTTCTCCTTCCTTATAATTTTATCTATTATCATGGTGTGATCCATTAACTTTCATGGAATCAAATTTTTATCTTCATGTGTTTGATCTAGGTTTTCCTTGTGATCTCCTTAACCTTCATTCTTTATTGGAATTTCCCTTGAGAGAATTTATTTGATTTCTAGATTAAGTTGGGTGTTCTAAATCTTATCCCTTTTCTCTGATTTAATTATAAATTTCATGTATGATATGTATGATCATTTCAGTACGTCGTTTGCATGACCTTATTAATGGGATAACCCCTATTAAATAATAATTTTTTAGACCATCCATGGGATCTCGTTGGGTTCATAGGTGTAGATACTAAGACATTTGGCCACCCAATATGTGTTCCACCCTTATAAATTACCAAGATTTTTTTAGTTTGACATTATAGAACTATGCAAATTTGAAAATAAATTATTTGATCATTGGCTTGGCCTTATGAAGTGAAATAACATGTAAATTGTGTGATTTTTTTAAGGTAGAATCACCTTATCTAAATTGAGTTGACAGAAATGTTAATCCTTAGGGGAAAATTATAAATAGAGAAGGTTTTTTATATTTATTAGGATAATTATAATCTTAGTTTTATGAAACATAACTTGAAATAAAAAGGATAGTTTCATGAATTGATCATTATTCCTTGTGGCGATTTAGATTATAAAATTGATTTTGCCCTTGTGAATTGTTTTCATGGATTATGACCTTATGTGGCATTGATGTGATTAATTTCTGAGGGTAAGAAGCTTATTAGCATGTTGAGTTCATCTATATATGACTCCTGATTTATTTTTACCCTAATAGAATAGTGCCTAATTTCATACTGCCTGATGGATAGGAATGTATATAGTTAATTCCTAAGGGTAGAGTGTATGATTATGTCACATCTTTGAGGATCAGTTTTAGAGTATTTGAATTCTTAGGGGTGTGATTCTTGATATCCTATGGGTAGAGGCCAAATGATAATGTGATACTTTTATGATTCATCCTAATTGGGATAATATTCCACCAGTTGGGTGATCCATCATGATGAAAGAGGATTCATCTTTAACAAGAGATACCCAATGAGTCATTGAAGTAGGTTTTGTTGACCATGGATATCAACCCTAATCATGGGGGGATCAGTGGGTTTACTTTGTGCACAGTATTAATTTATTAAATTAATACTAGGTTTATTTAATAATTTCAAGTAGTATATTTTTAAAATAGATTGATTATACATAGTGGTGTTGGCCAATTGATTTGTACTCAAACCTAGGATGGGATGTCATTTAGTTCCTAGACAGATCTTATGGATACATGTTTGGATAAGGGTAAGGGAGCCTGTTGTTGATTTTTAGGCTTCTATATGGGATGGATCTTGGATAAAGGTTCTACATGGGGTTTAGGGATGGGGTATTTGGAGTCTTTATTTGAGTCTTATTTTCTTTTTATGGTATTTCCCTTAGCGCATCATTTATTTACATTCTACTTGTCATTACAACATACCATTATTATTTGTATTAATTCAGTTATCCTTTCTCAGATTTGGTTTACTGTTAACCATTTCATATTGATTCCATTATTTCCACTACTCTACTATTATTTCCCAATCTCATTGTAACTCTTTATCTGAGTTTAGAGTCTCCCCACTATATTCCTTACACCCTCATAGTTAGTTAGCATTCTCTAGTGAACGAGGATGCATTCCTGAGTTCATATAGACAACTATCTAAATCACTTGAGGGAGCACTAGGTTGGAGATCTTACAAAACTAAAAAAATCATAACTAAGAGAAATTATATGTGTTGGAGAAACACATTCCTATGTATCTTATAGTTCATGTTGTTCAAAACATGGAATCTATATTATTATAAAAATTATATAATGAATTACAAAGGGTTTCAAAGGCATTAGATGAAAAATGTCAGAGGAAATTTTAGTCCCCCTCATATACTCAATATGATGGGGTATGTCAATGACATGGTGTGATTATAGGTTTAACTATGGTTTATTCAAGTTAAGGAATTCATTTTTTCATCAATGGATATGTTACAAATATATGAATAAATTTAAGAATGTTTACCCTATTATTCTCAAAGTGTTGAAGATTGATGAATTGCGCATATGATGTCTAAGTTCTAGTAATATGTCTTTGTTACAAGTGGGTAAAAATTTAAACTAAAAGAAGAAATGTAAGTTATAAATTCTATCAATGTTTCTTCAAGTTTCCAATCAAGGTAATTGAAACCTAGAGTCATTAGGACTAAGGATTATTGATTATATAGAAAGAAATTATACAAGATTCCTAAAGGGGTTTATTAAACTCTTTGGAAAGTTCATATTAGGTATCATTATTATAGAAATCTATTACTCTGTTTTAAAGGGTATATTATACAAAATATATAATTTACAAGTGTTTCAAATATAAAAGAGTTCAAAATCAAGAGAATATTTAATATCTCTTTTATTTTTCATTCATGTTATTAAGAAAGGATTTTCTACATCAAATATTTAAATGTAAAGGAGTTTATCATGCTCATATGGATCTAAAAAATGTTGTGTTAAGATATCTCATTTCAAATATATAATATGAATTGTTTTATATTAATAAATATTTTTCATGAAAATATGATATAATGAATTCAATGAACATGTTTTATTATTCATTAGTTATTATAGAATTTTTTTTAAATGTGTTAATGATAAAAATGTTTTATCCTGGATCAAATATTTTATCTGGATGTTTGTTGAAATGTGAGGGATGTAATCCTACCACCATTAGTATCATACTTTAAAGAATAATATTCATTTCAATAAAATTCTCCAAACACATAAAATATCATAAAATATATAGATTCAATAGTTTATTTTATAAATATTCTTATTAAGAGGATATAATTTTCATTTCCATACATAATGGAGTTTGTGTATCTTAGAAAAGAATGATTAATAGAATGTTGTTCCATTGAGGAAAGTGGGAGTATTCTTGGACTTTGAGAAGTTAGAAGGTAAAAACTAAAAGATTATGCTGGTGTTAGCGCAAAGTGAATTTCACTTAATATCCTAAATTAGTTTATAATATGTTGGTCAATTAATAATTTAAATAGTTATATTAGTTAAAAAAAATGTTTCAAGGGAAAATTATGAAGTAAAGATTTCCAATAATGATCATGATGTAATTTGAAAATATTTTATGTAGAAAATAGAAGTTGACATCATAACACATGATGTTTTGGAGTAAAGGAGTTTGAATATGTTCAAGGATTTGAACATTATGAATATTGTTGGTCGGAGTAGAGTACTCAAGAGGGGGGTGAATTGAGTATCTATTAAATATTTTTGTTCAAAAAAATTCTTAGAAAAGTTCCCTAATAAATATTTATATAGCCCATCTAATCGAGGTAATATGGGTGTAAAAGTTTAACTGTTCAAATAACCTCTCAAAATATTTATTCATTCTCAATTATATCAATATGAGTTATTAATACTTCTTTTGAAGCTATTATAATAAGGAAAAAACAATTATAACTTCTATTTAAGACTAACTATAAAAGTAAAATCTAGTTTTTTCTAAAATACATAGTAAAGTAGAGAGAAACTAAATTAAATAACAAAGCAGATAAAACAAGTTGTTCAGTCTCAATATGATACCTAATCCACTCCACTTGGTGATCACCTACCACTGAATAGTTTATATTAATAAACTTGATCCACACCCTAGATGAGGGTAAACAACAGTATGGTCTCACTTATCATTGACTGAAGTTATATGCATCCCAAATTAATTACCCATTCTTAAAACTTTAGTATATCATAAGTTCGGGGTCGATCCACAGGGAACTATGGCATGCAGGAATTCAATTGAGTTAATACTTAATTAGGTGAGTATGAATAATTTAGAGTAGATTGCTTTGGTTTTGGTTTTAGATTAAAATGATATTGTTTTTCTTTGAAGAAATTATTAATAGTTTTAAAGAAAACAACGAGTGAATTTAAAGAGTTTAAAACATGAAGAAAAGACGCGTCGAGGCTATGGTGATTAAGGAGTTTTATGCAGATTACTTAAATGGTTGTTTTTTTCATGATAATTCATCATTTTGGATTTCATTTTGTTAAAAGATTTCCTTGGTCTGGTTCCTCTTGTTTGAAATTAGAGAAGTTGACTCCTTGGTCTGGTAGTTAGCGTACTTATTTCTTTATTGAGTTCAGTCCATTATTTCAATCGGTGAAATATTTCCAATGGTCATGGATTTTTTCACCATTACTTTTCTTTTGTATCGCTGAGAATCCTTCCCTTGGTCTGGCTCAGAATTCTCAGTTATATTTGACAGTGAATTAATAATGGTAAGATGAATTACAACGAGAAAACAAAACTATATAAACAACACACAAATTATGATCCCTTCATCCACAGCCCCAACACGAGGGGTTAAGTTACATATAGAAAGAAGGAGAGAAACGACAAACGTGATACCTGGCGGATTAATTGTGTAAGTGTTGAGGTAAGGTGTCAGAGGGTGGAATGGTGGAATAGCGGAATGACGGCACCTCGGTGGCTTCGGGAATGGTGGTATTAGAGTTTCTCTCTCCTCCAATGGGTTCTGAACTGCAAAATCAGAAGGCCAAGTCCTCTTTTTATAGAAAAATAAAGTACATGGCGTGTATAGAAAGTACAGGTCATGTACTTTTCGTCAAAGAACTTTGGCGCCAATTTCTCCACTGTTAGGTGGCCTAACATGCCGTCTTTGACTTTTGAACATGGCGCCGCCTGGTGGTTGAGTGTACACGGCATGTAGCGCTTCCATTCATGGTGTGTAGTATCAGAAGTTTGGCCACGATCCCTTTCTAGAATAGCAAACACGGCATGTAGAAATGAAACACATCGTGTCTCCTTCAACAGCCACATGGGCGTGTAGACTTTTCTCAGCAACCACCACTTCTAGAATGTAGTACATGGCGTGTAGCGCCGCCATACATGGCGTGTATTGTCTGCCTCGTGACAAGGGCGTGTTCTCCCTCCTTCGGTCCGTGTCCCTGTCTAGATGTACACGGTGTGTATAAAAGTACACGCTGTGTAGTTTCAAAATTTTCACAGGCTTACCTTGATTCGTGTATTTAGCCAGAAAGCTATTGAAAGTAAACAGAATCACCAAAATCAAAGAATATGTTCATAAAACAACAGATATTAGATGAAAACGTGGTTTTTTCTTCAATTAGATATATGGAAATTTATACGCAAATTGGGTACATCAAATTCCCCCACAATTAGTACATTGCTTGCCCTTAAGCAAAATCTCAACATCTAATTAAAAGAACCTATACTTTAAAAAGGAAGGAATTTAATTAATCAAACGTATAACTGATTAAGTTACTGAGGAAAATTCTAAAAGGTACAAACAAATTAAATTCATAAGATATTAAAATCACGCCTCATATGTAATGCAATTAACTATTCTCACCCTCTTTCAACAAATTTATCAACCTTTCAATAATAAGCATGCCACTTGATGATTTACCTTACCAGTCAAAATCACACTCCACACTCAAGATATTTTTATTCAAAGTTATGCTCAATCTAAGGTATATACACTCTATCCATAGGTTTTCAATATTCCTTGTTCTCTACTTCAGAAAAAATTAATTACAAAAATCATGAGGGCTTTATCAGTAAGGTTCAGATGTCTCTGTGGCTAAGGGTTGGTAGGTTCAGATGTGAAAATAAATTCTGAGGCTTGAAAAATGATGGCTAATTCCTTTAAATAACATTGCATGATATTCAAAGTAAATCTCACTGAAAATGCTTCCTTCACAAGCTCATTCAAATTCTTTTTTAATCGTCCCCATCTTCCTTAGGCAAGTAGGGTTCGTGAGCAAATAAGCATAAGGTCCCCTTGTTGTTTGTTTTTTTTTAAACACAAGGGAATCACTTATGAATACAATGAGTAGATTTTTGGAACCCATTCTACCCCAAATAATCAAGAGTCACTCCCCCACACTTTATTTCATGGGTGTACACAAAAATATGCCATGTATTACCAACTCCCTCTTTAAAGCTCAAATGAATAATCATGAAAAGTTTAAAAAGAAATAGGGTATGAAGGGAAATAGGATTGTAATGTGGCTTCCTATAAAGGTTGTTCATGGCTTTTATGGGCTTAACGAAGATTAAATGTAGGGTAGGTCTCAAGATAAATAGGTTGAAACAATCTAATTCCTCAATCATTTTAAAGTAATTCAAAAACTTCTTCATGTTTTGAGAAAAAATCTTGAAAATTCTGGTAGTGATGCATATCCTAAGAATATCTCATGAAAGAGGGTATTAGAAAAGAAATATGAAAAAGGGTTTAGAATACCTCTCAGGAGTGGAAAAATAATAAAGGGATAATCAGGTCATGACATGCATATAAACGATTAGCCTAATCAATGTAATTTAATCAAGGATGAAAAGTTGTAAATGAAACTATATCAGCAATCATTTTAAAATACTCAAAAATCAAAATAAGAATGAAACCTTCAAAAAGTTTTTACTGATAACTTAAGTATTTATAAGGATTATTAACCAAAATTGCTTTACATTTTAAAATATATAATCTAATAATGATGTCTCCTAGAGTAATTTAAGGGAAAAGACTAAGGTGAAAGAGATAGATGCTCCCCCACACTTAATACTCCACATGGTCCACCATATGAAATACCAAGGTAAAGGGTGGGAAAGGGGTGATATGGGGGACAAAATAAGGGAAAGTAGTGGAAGAAGTAAATCCAAAAAGAGAGACAATAGAAATGGAAAAATACTCCCCTCATGAAAAGTGATGCCCAGGGTGCTCCATGATGCCTGTGACTGGCGAGAAAAAAGAAAACTGAAAACATGCACATCATCACAGCATAGAAAATGGCAAAAGAGATATATAAGATAAAGAAAAATGTCACTATCATGGGGTCACCTCAGGGGAGGCATCATCCTGTACAAAATTGGCCATTAAAGATGGCGCAGGAGGTGTGGAAGTGGGAGGCTCGCTCTCTGCATCGGGAAGGGAAGCTGAAGAAGTATGAGCCGTAGGTGTGAGACTCGGAAAAAGGTAGCTCAGCAGCATGTCCTGGCCCGACAGAATTGGTTACAGTAGGGCTCACCGTAGTTAGCAGAATAGAACCCGTGGCCTATGCAGGAGAGGGCGGTGGAGTAGCAGCAGATGGGCCATGAGCGGAGACAGAGGCGGGTGGCGGAGGCAGTGGAACACCAACATTCTGAGCAATATGCACCAACAACTACTCCATCTGGTCCTGGTGGCCATCTAGACGAATCAAATGGCGTGCAATGGTGTCCTGGCGGCTGATGATATGAATTAACTACTGCTCCATCTGAACCCGTCGGTTTTCCAGGCGACCCAAGACCAGCTCCATCGCGGCTTGGCAGTGGGAAAGGGTAAGATCGACCGAGGGTGTGGGGGTAGGGGGGATGGGTGATGGGTGATGGGACAAAAGAAGGAAGGTCAGAAGAAGTGGGGTCAGTAGGAGGTGGGTGAGGTGGAGAAGCTAGAGGGGGTGGGGAAGGAGGAGCAGGGTCAGCAGCTGGGGAATGAGGGGCAGTAGGTTGTGGGGCTCAAGCTTGGGCAAGGATATAGGCACCCCCCTGCTTCCAGACCAATCCCATGTTAATGAGCCTGAGAAATTCCATCCGCTGGGGTGAAACTAAAAATTCATGAGGTAAATAGGGATCGAATACCCCTAGGTGGTGGGAAAGATGGGTGGTGTAAAATCCGTCGGGCAGGTTGCCCTGACGGCCGGTAATCATGGAGTGGAAATAGGAGGCAGTGAGATAGGGGAGGTCCGGGTAGTCATGCTGAATGACACAGGTAAGAAGCTCCATTTTACAGCCGGTCATGACCCCCATATCCTCATGGCGGGGGAAGAGGATGGCGCTAAAGCACTGGTGGGCGAAGCGAAGGATGGGGTCGGCTATAAGAGTGCTCTTCTGGGAAGTGGGGGAGTATTAGTGGTCAAGCCCAACGATCTCCCGCCACATGGAAATGATGTCAGAGCGCTCGGGCCGGGTCAAGGTAAAAACGGAGGGTAGGGGATAGGATGGGGGTAAAAGCCTCACCCTCGGCCAAACTCTGTCATGGTAAGAGAAAATCGCCAGCCTCCTCTCTGGAATCGAAATACAGGTACCGCATCGCCAGGTGTCTCCCAGTACTCCACCCCATAAAACTAAAATGAGGCCGCAAACTCCAAAAATAAATCACGAAACACATGAGGGCTAACCTGGAAAATATCAATGAGTGAGGTGTGCCCGAGAAGCGCCTCCAACTCCTCCCAAATACCGAGCTACTGCAGAATGCTGCAGTCGAGGTACCGGCCACTCAATGGGATTAGCTGATGAGAGAAGCGTCGGACCCTGTAGTATGCGAGTTCAGTGGCTGGGAATACCGTGCATGGATAAGGAGCACCTACAGGTTCCAGCCTAGGTGTCGGTGCAGTAGCAGCGGCAGGCTCTGTAGGTGGATCTTCTGAAGTAGAGGGTGGCTTGGTGGAAGGTATGCTTGAAGAGGGACCAGCTGCTGATGAGTATAGGACAGAGAAAGAGGCAGCTGGTGCATCAGAAGTATTCATGGCCTCTGATGAGGGAGTGAGTGGCAGAAGAATGGCCAATGGAGGGAGATCGAAGACCAGAGCATCTAGGTATGACTGCATAGGAGGTCAGAGTCAGATCCGACGATAAATAGACTCCTCGCCCTCAGTGGTGGAGGTTGGCCGCTTCCTGCGGGCAGGATCATGATCTGTCATATCCTGAAATAGAAATAAATTGAAAAAAAACAAAAGAAAAAGAAAAAGGAAAGAAAACAAAATAAAGAAAATGTGAGAAAACTAGAAAATAAAAGTACACGGTGTGTACTCCAGAGTACACGGCGTGTAGTAAAAAATGTAGAGTATCCCGTGTTCTCTGGACAGACATGCCAAGGGTGAATAACAGACCATGGAAAAGTACACAGCATGTACCAAACATACACACCGTGTTCACTCAAAGTGTAGCTGGTCGTGCGGTACAAATGACACGACCATGTTTTTATCAGTTCAAAGAAAAAAATACATGCCATGTAGGTACATGACACAACATGTACTGCACACAAAGAACATGGTTGTGTAGAGGGTGAGACACAGGCCGGCTAAACATCTAAAAGACACGACGTGTACCGAACACACACGCCATGTATAGGAACATGGGGTGAGAGGCTGTGTAGAGCGGAGACACGGTCCGGCCAAAGATATAAAGGACACGGCGTGTACCAAACATACACGCCGTGTTCTGGAACATGGGGTGACGGTCCGTGTTATGTTCCACACACGGAGGGTCCAAGGGAAATGATATACACGGTGTGTACCAAACACACACATGCCATGTACATGCAAATGGTGTGTGAGGCCATGTGAAATGGTGTACTAGGTCACGACGAAAAGGACATGGTGTGTACCAAACATACACACCTTGTATATTCAAATTTTGAAGTATTTCATTTGTGGTCGTGTACAGAAGTACACGGTGTGTGTTCTTCATTTCGTGGTCATGTACTGGCAGAAGCCGAACAGTCAGCTGATCCGAAAAACACCCTAAACGAGTCTAAAAAATTGAAATAGAGGTTTTATAACGGCGTACCCTAACTGAGGATCACAATGCAAGAGAAATCAGAGCTTGAAACGTCCTGAAATGAAGGAAATGGCAAATGGGGGTTCGGGTGGCATTCGGGAGAAGAAAATGGGAAGAGGGGAGGAAATGGGGAGGCCGTGCGACACAGGCTCAAGCCAGGTGGCCCACGGCCTATATAGGCAAGGTACACAGCATGTATGTTTGGACTACACGCCGTGTATTCCATTTTTTTATATTACATAAATAAATATAGTTATTATAGTAAACTATATAATTATTATTATTATTAATTAAAATGAAATAGATATATCTAAAAATTCTATTATACATAAACCTATACATGACGTATATCGGGAAATACATGCTGTGTATTTTGAAATTAGAAAAAGAGTAGTACAAACTTTGGTCTGGTGGTTGGGGCGGGATTCGAACCGGCGATCGGCCATTTCGAATGAAAGCCCTCAACCACTGGAGAAAAGGTTGTTCTGCTATTCATATTTATTTTATATATATATATATATATATTCTATACGTCCTATACACACGAATAGAAAGAAAAGCACGGTGTGTGGTTTTTGTTTAGGAAAGGATGGGGGTGAAGCGGGGAGATTAGTGCGATTTGAAAACGGGTCTTTTGAACCTGGTACCAAGACTTTTCCAATCCGCCAACTTCACCAGCATGTAATTTCTTATTTTAAAAATGTTTTTAATTTATATTTGAAAAATTATGGTGCACACAGCATATATCGGAGTACATGTCGTGTGGTTTTATTAAATGAACAAATGATGTAAATGGGACGGTTGTCTGGGTTTGAACCCGGGTCTTTTGAAACTGGATTACGATTCTAGCCAACCGTTCCATCCCCATCATGGGTTTTATTAAACACATTTATATATATATATATGAAAAATACCACACATGCCGTGTAAATAAAAGGAGGAACCCCGTGCCGAAGGTTGGTCAGGAGGATTCGAACCAGGGACGACTTTGAATAAACTCTGGTGACTTTACCATCGGCACATGCATCATCCCTAGTTATTTATTTGTTATTCTATATATTTATACTATTAATATTATATATTAAAAAGATAATTACACGTTGTGTATATAAGTGGGACACGGCGTGTAACCTCTGGGTTTCCTCCCAGGAAGCGCCTTTGTTTTAGGTCATTAGCTCGACCTTCTTACCTTGCTTACCTGAGCTGTATGGTAAACAACATTACCACCATGTTGTCTGTAGGATGGTAAGCTTTCAACCGCTTCCCATTTACCTTTAATGGTTGACCATCTTCTCCAGAAATTTCTACCACTTGATGATGGAATACATGTAAAACGTGGAATGGTCCGGACCATCGTGACTTTAACTTCCCTGGGAATAAGCAAAGATGAGAATTAAAGATAATTACCTGATCACCGAGTTGGAATGATTATCTTGAAATCATCTGGTCATGAATGGATCAGGTCTTCTCCTTGTACAACTTGGAGTTCTCATATGCCTCTAATCGGATCTCATTTAGTTCTGACAGTTGTAACTTCCATTTCTCTTCAACTTCCTTCAGATCAAAATTTAGGGCTTTAACGGCCCAGTAGGCTTTGTGTTCCAATTATACTGGCAGATGGCAGGGCTTTCCATAGATGAGGTGGAATGGGGACATTCCTAGTGGTGTTTTGAATGCAGTCTGATATGCCCACAAGGCATCATCTAACTTCTTGTACCAGTCCTTCCGCGAAGTGTTCACTATTTTCTCCAGGATCGTCTTGAGCTCACGGTTGGAGAGCTCTACCTGTCCACTGGACTGGGGATGATATGGTGTCCCCATCTGATGCTTTACTCCATACTTTGACAGTATTCCTCTCATCAGTGTGTTGTCGAAGTGGGTCCCTCTATCCCTGATCAGTACTTGTGGAACTCCAAACCTGCTAAAAATATTTTTCTTTAAGAAATTTATGACTACCTTGGCTGTGTCGTGAGCTATAGCAGTGGATTCCACCCATTTGGAGACGTAGTCGACGCAGACCAGGATGTAAGTGTTCCCAAAATATGGGGGAAAAGGACCCATGAAATCTATGCCCCAGACGTCGAAACTCTCGACCTCCAGGATGGGTTGCTAGGGAATCTCGGCTCTAGGTCCCACATTACCGATCCTCTGGCACTGATCGTAACAGGAAACAAAGGCCCAGGCATCTATATGCATGGTGGGCCAGAAAAATCCGGACTGAATGATATTTGCTATGGTACGGTCTGGCCCATGATGTCCTACTACTGGTGAGGCATGACAGAACTCTAGGACACCATGAACTTCATTCTCCGGGACGCAATGGCGGATCACTCCATCTGCACAGGAACAGAATAGAATAGGATCCTCCCAGAAGTACCTTTTCACATCAAAGAAAAATCTTTTCCTTTCTGAAAGGAGAGGTCGGGGTGAACGACACCTATAACCAGAAAATTTGCGATATCAGCATATCATGGTATAGGTGTTTCGTTGATCGAAAAGAGGTGCTCATCAGGAAAATCCTCCCTGATCTCCTGATCATCTTCCTTCTCCAAATGAGGCAGCTCGAGGCAGGAGAGATGGTCAGCAATGAATTTCTCACTCCCTTTCTTGTCTTGGATCTCAAGATCGAATTCTTAGAGGAGGAGTACCCAGCAGATCAATCAGGGCTTCGTATATTTCTTGTTTAGTAGTTACTTTATTGTTGCATGGTCAGTATAAACAATAACTTTAGACAACACTAAGTAATAACGAAACCTGTCAAATTCGAAAACCACTGTAAGAATCTCCTTTTCTGTGGTGGTGTAGTTGATCTTTGCCTCATTGAGCATCCTGCTGGCATAATAGATAGTTCAGAAAATCCGGTCAAGTCACTGGCCCAAGACTGCTCCCACTACGTAGTCGCTCGCATCGCACATTACCTCAAATTGTTCCTCCCAGTTGGGAGAAATCATAACTGGAGCATCCACCAGGTGCTGCTTTAGATGCTCAAAATATCTGACACATGTCTCATCGAACTCAAATATGGCATCCTTTGATAGGAGATTGGTGAGGGGCTGGGCTATTTTGGAGAAGTCACGGACAAAACGCCAATAAAAACTTGTATGCCCCAGGAAGCTACAGATGGCTTGGACGGAAGTCGGTATAGGTAGTCGTGAAATGACTTCGATCTTCGCCGGGTCCACCTCTATCCCCTTTTCTGAAATTATGTGGCCAAGGACTATGCCACTTTGCACTATGAAATGAAACTTTTCCCAGTTCAATACTAGGTTAGTGTGATCACATCGTTCCAAAACAAGCTCTAGGTGCCGTAAACAAATGGTGAATGATTTTCCGTAAATGGAAAAATCATCCATGAATACCTCAAGGATTCGTTCCGCCATGTCGTGGAAGATGGCCAACATACAGTGCTGGAAGGGGGGGCATTACACATGCCAAAAGACATCATTTGATAAGAAAATGTGTCGTAGGGGCAAGTGAATGTGCTCTTTTCCTGATCCTCTAGAGAAATGGAGATTTGGTTGTAGCTGGAAAAAACATCGAGGAAGCAATAGAAGAGGTACCCTACTAGTCTCTCTAGTATTTAATCCATGAAAGGTAGGGGAAATAATCCTTTCTTTTGGTATCATTTAGCTTCTGGTAATCCACACAGACTCTCCATCCTGTGATAGTGTGTGTAGGGATGAGTTCATTATTTTCATTTGAAATCACAGTGATACCGCCCTTTTGGGTACCACTTTGAGGGGACTCACCCACGGACTATCTGAGATGGGATGGATGATGCCTACATCTAATAATTTGATCACCTCCTTTTTTACAACTTCCTTCATGGGAGGATTCAAACACAGTTATGGTTGCCGATATTTCTTGGAACCTTCTTCAAGTAACACCTTGTGAGTGCAAATGGTAGGGATGATGCCCTTTAGATCAGTGATTGTACACCCAATAGCATGCTTCCGCTGTTTGAGAACCTACAGAAGTGCATCTTCCTGCTCCTGTGATAGTTCTGCGTTAAGTATAACAGAAAAAGTTTGATTGGGTCCTAAATACACATACTTGAGAGAAGATGGAAGAGGCTTTAGTTCGAGTTCAGGCACCTTTAGAGTTGAAAGCACAAGTGGTTTCACCTTTTCCCATTCGAAACTATCAGGAAAAATTGCATGCTACCAATAGTGGCCGCCCTGGCCTTCTAAGAATTTCAAGTCTTATGGCGCTTCTTATAATAGAGTATATGGGATAGTTAAATTATTTGGATTAAAATAACATACCATATCATCCCCTTTTTTGCTAAAATGATTAAACATGGTGAAAACTGCATAACAGTCCTCATTCTCTGACAAGGAAGCATGTTTGACGGCCTTGAGGACGTTGTAGGAAACTCTTTCATCACCTACCCGAAAAATAAGCTCTCCTTGGTGCACATCGATCTGTACCTTCCCAATTTCCAAGAAAGGTCTTCCAAGTATAATAGGTGATTCCTGGTCATCCCCCATGTCGAGGATAATGAAATCATCAGGAAGGATCAGCCTACCCACCTTGACCAGTACGTCCTCTAGTAGCCCATTCGGATGTTTGATGGATCGATTTGCAAGTTGAAGGGCTACACGAGTAGGCTTGAGCTCGTTGAGTCCCAAGTTCTTGAAAACTCTGAGGGGCATGAGGTTCACACTGGCCCCTAAGTCGCAGAGGGCCTTCCCAAACTCACAGGATCCAATAGTACAAGGAATGGTGAAACTACCTGGATCTTGGAGTTTGGGAGGAATGGAATGTTGAACTGCCACGGAGCACTCCTTTTTTAGTGCAATAATTCCCAAATCTTCCATCTTCCTCTTATTAGAGAGGATTTACTTCATGAATTTGGCGTATGTAGGCATTTGTGTCAGGGCCTCTGCAAATGGTATGTTGATGTGGAGCTTCCGGAACACCTCCATGAATTTTCTGAACTGGTGGTCCATCTTTCTCTGCATCATTCTTTCTAGGAAAGGTAATGCAAGCACAAATGGTTTGACGACTTCTTTTCCCTTGCCTAATTGAGCCTCTGGTGACGGATCTTCAGATAAAGAGGGATCTGAAACTGGACCATCTTTATCAATAGGGGATAGAGGTGCAGTTGACTGGTGGGTTGGGTCCTTCTGTGGCAACGCTTTTCCGCTACGCAAGGTGATAGCATTGGCCTCCTCCCATGGGTTCTTCTCAGTGTTTCCTGGTAGTGAACCGTGCTGCCTCCCTGATAGCTGGTTTGCTATCTGGCCAATTTGATCCTCGAGGCTTCGGATTGAAGCCTCCTTGTTCTGGAATTTCATTACAGCAGTTGATATGAATTTAGTTATTAGATCCTCTAACCTAGAGGTGTTCTTCTACTAGTGTGGCTGGGAAGGTGGTGGAGGTGGTTGCTGCCTTTGTTGATGCGGACGAGGGTTCTAGTACCTTTGCGGTTGATAAGGACCCTACTGGGGTTATTGCGGCCTTTCGTATTGGTTCTGGTAGGGAGGTTGGTTGTAGCTAGGCGGTCGCTGGGGCAGAGGATTCTGCGGTTTTTGGCCCTAGCTGGTGTTCTGTTGGTCTCTCCATGCCGGGTTTTGGTACTGCTAGTACTAGTTGGGCCCTAGATTTTGGGAAACATAACTCACCTCGCTCGTTGAAGGGCCTCCAGTCGAACTCGGGAATTCTCCCATGATGTGGTTATCACCACAGTCGCCGCATGCTGGATGGTTCGCCACATGAACTTGAGATGCTCCTTTGAGATTCAATGCGTCGATTTTCTTGGACACAACGTCCAACTGAGCAGCTAACATAGTGGTAGCATCAATATTGTGTATACCTCACATTTGAGTCCCCCGCTCGGCGTGCCACTAGAAGTTGTTCACTGACATGTCTTCCAGTAGTTCGAATAGTTCTTCAGGGGATTTCTGCATCATCGTACCTCCAGCAGAAGCGTCCACTATGGACTTGGTATTTGTTGTGAGTCCTCCGTAGAAAGTCTGGACATGCATCCAAAGTGGGAGTCCGTGGTGTGGGCATTTTCATAGCATCTCTTTGAAGTGTTCCCAAGAATCATACAATGACTCAGAGTCGTGCTGCTGGAAATTGTGAATCTCGTTCTGGAGTGTCACCGTCTTCGATGGTGGGAAGTATTTGGACAGGAACACCTGGGCTAGCTCCTCCCAGGTGAGGATAGATCTTCATGGCAGCCCCTTGATCCAGTCGTTCACATTGTCCCGTATAGAAAAGGGATATAGGCGAAGACGGATGGCATCCTCAGACACGCCATTGTACCAAAATGTGTTGCAGACCTCCATAAAGTTTGAGATATGGGCGTTCGGGTCCTTGCTGGTCAGGCCTCCAAATTGGACTGTGTTCCGGATCAGCTGCATGATAGCAGGCTTGATCTTGAAGTGCTGGGCCTGGACCGGAGGACGGACGATGCCCATATCTGCTCCGTGGATTGAAAGAAGATCATACTCTATAAGAGTACGTCTTGGACGTTGTTGTTGAAGGGGTGTATCTTGCATGAACCGCTCCTGAGGGGTGATGTATGGTCGTGGGAAGAGTTTTTGCGGCGGCCGTTGGTAATCCCTTAGGAGGAATTCCATGAATGATGGAGGAGCCTGCTCCGATAGACCAGAATCAGGAGGCTTCTAATCCCGGTACTGATTTTCAGCCATAGCATCCATGGCTAGTGCTCCCTCTTCCGTGTTTGCTATGGTTTTTGGTTGCTGGTTGGGAGTTTCTGTTAGTGCACGCCGACATTGAAGTAGGGTTTGTTCAATCTCCGGGTCAGGAGGAACTAATTCCAAAGATTCGGCGCTTCTAGATCGTGTAAGATGTCTGATCATACACTTTAGGTTTTGCACAACACAAAACAAATACCAGGCGTAACAAGGGATAAGTAAAAGAGAAAATTTGAAATGGGTTTTGAAAAGAGATTTTTTAGAATTTTTTATTTTATTTTCACTTAAATCAATTATTAAAACAATTTAAATCTTAGCACTAAAACTAAAGATGTTCCCCGGCAATGGTGCCAAATTTCGGTCTTTCTTGTCATTGACTGAAGTTAAATGCGTCCCAAATTAATTACTCGTTCTTATAACTTTATTATAGCATAAGTTCGGGGTAGATCAATAGGTAACTATGGCGTGCATGAATTGAATTGAGTTAACACTTAATTAGGTGAGTATGCTTAATTTAGAGTTGATTGGTTTGGTTTTGGTTTTTGATTAAAATGATATTGTTTTTCTTTGAAGAAATGATTAATAGTTTTAAAGAAAACAATGAGTGAATTTAAAGAGTTTAAAATAGGAAGAAAAGACGTGTCGGGGCTGTGGTGATTAAGGAGTTTTTATGAAGATTGCTTAAATGGTTGTGTTGTTCATGATAATTCATCATTTTGGATTTCATTTTGTTACAATATTTCTTTCGTCCGGTTCCTCTTGTTTGGAATTAGAGAAGTTGACTCCTTGTTCCGGTAGTCAGCGTTCTTAATTCTTTGTTGAGTTCAGTCCATTATTTGAATCGGTGAAATCTTTCCAATGGTCATGGATGTTTTCACTGTTACTTTTCTTTTGTATCGCTGAGAATTCTTCCCTTGGTCCGGCTCAGAATTCTCAGTTATATTTGATAGTGAATTAAGAAGAGTAAGATGAATTACAATGATCAAACATAACCATATAAACAACACAAAAATTACAATCCCTTCATCTACAGCCCCAACACGAGGGGTTTAGTTACACATAGAATGCAGGAGAGAAACGACACACGTGATACCTGATGGATTCATCGTGTAAGCATTGAGGTAAGGTGTCAAAAGGTGGAATGGTGGAATAGCGGAATGACGGCACCTCGGTGGCTTCGGGAATGGTGGTATCAGAGATTCTCTCTCCTTTAATGGGTTCTGAACTCCAAAATCTGAAGGACAAGGCCTCTTTTTATAGAAAAATAAAGTACACGACGTGTATAGAAAGTACACGCCATTTACTTTTTGTGAATGCGCTTTGGCGTCAATTTCTCTACTGGCAGGTGGCCAAACATGTCGTCTTTGACTTTTGAACACAGTGCCGCCTACTGGTTGATTGTACACGGTGTGTAGCACCACCATACACGGCATGTAGTATCATAAGTTTGGCTACAAGACCTTTCTAGAATAGTAGACACGGCGTGTAGAAATGAAACACGCTGTGTCTCCTTCAACGGCCACATGGGCGTGTAGAATTTTCTCAACAACCACCGCTTCTAGAATGTAGTACACGATGTGTAGAGCCGCCATACACGGCGTGTATTGTCTGCCTGGTGACATGGGTGTGTTCTCCCTTCTTCGGTTCGTGTCCCTATCTGGATGTACATGGCGTGTATAAAAGTACATGCTGTGTAGTTTCAAAATTTTCACAGGCTTCCCTTGATTCATGTATTTAGCCAGAAATCTCCTGAAAGTAAACAGAATCACCAAAATCAAAGAATATGTTCATAAAACAACAGATATTTGCTGAAAACATGTTCTTATCTTCAATTATATATATGGAAATGTATACAAAAATTGTGTGCATCACAGTACGCAATATTGTTCAGGTCACACGACCTCTTCCACATTTCTCTATGGTTATAAACTACCAAGTCACACAAATAAATTTTCTATGCTTGTCTGTGTTAGTAAACAAATATAAAAATATACAAGAGGAAGGATATATTGTATCCTTTAGTTTAGTACAGGAGACATTGTGTGTTTTAATATAGACACACAAACACTGCTCAAAAGCTAAAAATAGTACACAACATAGAAAAGATGATGAGATAAGGTTAGAAGTTCTCTAAGTGTTATTCAATGTAGATCTAGACTTGTAGGATGATGGAGATGGAAGTAATGAGTCCTTTTGTGGAAAAAAAAAGTATCGCGAGTCTAGTGATCTGGTTTCCAGATCAGTGGTGTAAGTTTTCTAACTTGTTTTATTCATGGAGTTGGAACTGTGAAGATGATTTTTATTTTGATCTATGGTTATCCTGCCTCTGAAATCGAGAGTGCTTCCTGTGTTCTTCAGTTGTATCTTGTTTCATGTATCGGTTCACTCTTCAATATTGATCATATGTCTGATCTTCCTTTATGTATTCTTGAATCTTGACTTATCTTCCTTTTTAATTGGGGGTTCACATGTTGTAACCGTCAAGATTCATGTATTCTTCACCTTTTACCCCATACTGTTAGGTGAAATTTCTACAAAGAAACATTAATTATGTCAATGCCTTTAAAAGAATCAAATATGACAATTAGAAATTAAATTGAAAATAAAAAAACATATTAAAGAGCGGTGTCACAGTCTATCAGAAATAGAATCACTTGGAAATGGTTTCACCACGAAACAATTTCTTCTTCTTTTCATTTGAGAGGTGAGACAGTCATGATGGAATATTTTTATTGAGATCAGGAACCGGTAGCAGAAATGCAGTGTTAGAATCATGGTGTTTGGTTTATTTCCAAACTTCTAATGTTGCCTTAGTGATGGTAGCAAGGAACCAGTATCACAGACATCATGAGATCTGAAACTGGTCACAGTGTCGGAGTTACAGTGTCTAGGTCACAGTGTCTAGGTCACATTGTCTGGGTCATGGTACCTCAGTCACAGTGTCTGGGTCCTTTTCTAAAAAACCAAAACTGGTGGCAAACTCATGGTTTCTCAGACTTAGAAAAATAATTGTAAATATTATTAAGCAGTAATATTCATATAATGAATTAGACTTAGTCATTCATATAGGAAATAAGTATAGAACATAATTAAATATAGTTTGAAATAATTAAACATGATTTAGGATTAATAGGATTTAGTAGAATTTTATTTAAAGCATAAAGAAACCATCCATCTCTACACATGATTTGAGATAGATAAAGCATGATTTACAGGATTTGTGATCATTAAAATATGATTAAAACATGATGTGTCAAGCAATCTCCCCCTTTTTTATGATCACAAATCACATGAGTTAAATATCTATTATTAGTGTGTTTTTCTCCCTTAGGGCCTTAGTGAGTGTGTTGTTCTCCCCCTTTTGGGATTATCAAAAAGAGTACAAGAAAAAGAATATATGAAATTATAAAAGATAATAGATAACAACAATTCAAATTTCATTAGAGGGAAAAATATGTGTCATTATAAGCATTAAGAAAAAATAAAAAACATCCCTATAAAAATACAGATTTCATTTTTCATCAACACTAGATATATTCTATTTTCCCTTGGAAGCAGCATCATAAGGAGCCACAGGAGAAGAAGTATAAGTAGAAGAAGGGAGTGAGCCAACTGTTATAGAAATAAGAGGGAGTCCTTCAAAAACAGAAGGTGCCAAAGTAGGTTTGGTGCAGGACCGAGGTATGTTTTGGTCAAGGATAACATATTTGATCTGGATCAGAGCCTAAGATAGAGACATTGAGGTAGATGAAAAGGCATTGGATGAGGAAGGAGGTAAACTGGACCGCAAGGGTGTAGCTGCAGGATCCAAAATAGCAGTGCTCTGCACATGAAGATAAGGCTTCAACAACTGAATTAAGTCAATAATAATCTCACCACCATACTGCACTAATTTCTCAAAATCATCTTTGTTCTCCATGAGTTTTTCCAATAAAGGAGTGAAATCTTTCATATCTTCAACTTGAGTCTTGAAGGCTTAAGTGATAGGAGGTATTTTCAAATTCTCCAAAATATTCTTGAAATGATTGGTCATATAATTCATAGATAAAATCATATTAAAGTATAAATACACTTTCTTAGTAATTTCTTCATGATCATCATTTGAAATCTTTGAAAGAATCCTCACCAAATCAAGTACTCTGTCACTATTCTTGAAAAAAGTAGATAGAATCTCCAATTCAAAACCACTAAACACTGAATGAAGTTCCTCCTTAACCACAGTTTTGAGTGTATCTCTATCAAATCATTGAGATGAATGTCCAAAGGCACTAGAGACTATAACAGTTGAAGTGAGGGACTTGAGATGATTCAAAAAAAATTGTATAAATCCCTTGTACTCATCAGTCAGTTTTTTGAGACCAATAACAAGATCACACATCTCTTAGACTATCTTCTTGTTTCTCTTAGCCACTTTTTTAGCTAATGAAGACATGTTCAGTTGAATTAGAGAGGCAACTTGCTATGGAATCTGACCACTAACATCCCCAATAGGATGAGCAACAGGATCTTGTCCTGATTGGAAGACTTTATTCATATCTTCAACCATAACTATGAGAGAATTCACTTCATCACTCAACTGCTTGTTCTCAATTCTAACTTCTTGAATTTCATGAATCATTTTTTGGATGAATCGGCCATATGATCTTCTCTAATATCAAGGAAGCATCTCTTTCACTTAGGTTTCTTATAGAAGCAGGTTGGGTGTTCATGATCTTTTCAAATCTAGCCAATAAAGTAGATCCAGAGGATTTCAAATCACTCTGACTCATGAAATCCATAGGTTATTGTGAAGGTTCAGAAATAGGGGCTGAGACAGTCTCAGGTTCCTTGGAAGATATCACTTCGAGCGCAGAGACTAGTTTCAATAGAAACATAGTAGACATGTCTTTGCCTTTAACCAAGGCTTCCTGTGTATCATCCACATCAATATAGCTATGGAACTTATACCAGATGTCCAAAATGCTTTGATCAACAGGATTAAAAACATCAACACTTTCTATACTGGGGTTCTTCTCCCCCTCAACAAGCGTATCTCTCACAGGACTTAGAGATTTAATTCCTTGATTTAGTTCTAAAATATCAACTCCAATACTTTCACCCATTTATTTTCTATCCATCTAGAAGGCTTGTTCCATTATTTCCTTAGTAGAAAGGATAACATCAGGATTACCATTTTCCTCTAAATGTTCTTTAACCACATCTTCCTTCTCAAGAGAAAGTTCTTCTTTTAGATGCTCCTCAGGAATAGCCTTTTCTTTTACACTAACAATAGATTCTTTTCAATATGTAGGTTCTTCTTCCAAATCAAAACTTATTTTAGTAAAATTTGTTTCCATTTCAACTATGTCTTGTGGAATATGTCCACTATCTTCCTTATACAATACTATTTCTTCCATAGGTGCAGCAATTGCCTCTTCTTCCCCTTCTGCAGGACAGTCAACAATTTCATCTGGTTCCAAACCAGGATCATAAATGTTCTTAGGTTTTGAAGGATGATCAACCAGATTAACCTATTCTTATAAACTTTTATTATCCTCCACACAATAATTTTCCATGAATTCCAACTTATTTTCATACTTTTTATTGTAACCTTTGAGATACAGGATTCATGAACTTTGATGACTTATTCATTTGGTTCAACAATTCCTTTAGCATACAACATAGCAAAGATTAACCTTGGGTAGAAAAAGAAAGTAGACTTTGATGTTGTCTTAATAAACTCACACATATAAAGTATAACATACTTTCACAAGTTAATCATGTTTCCATTATTCATAAGATTTATCAAAAATAAAACTTGATATTTGAGTGTAGTGAAATCTCCTTTTCTTGGACTAATCAGATTCTAAATAAAATTAAATAGCAACCTAGATTCACCATCAAACTCAGCAGCAATAGAACTTCTTTTCTTTTTATTGGTACTCAAGATTCCCAAGGCCTCTTCAAAAACAAAGATATCACTAGGGGAGGAGGAACTCTCCAGTAATCCTCAAAAATTCCTTCATGAGGTATCCCTAGGCCGGAAACCCATAACCTCAAGGAAAAGGTGCAAGTTTTTTCATTAATACATCTTCTCATAACAAAACCATATTTTGTATCAAATGAGAACTGAAAAAAGTGATAGAATTGAGCAACAAGCATTGGATAAATCAGCCTCATCTCCTTCGTGAACCAGTTCATATATCCCTTCTCTTTCAGTACATTCATAAATAAAGACTTAATTTATAGAAACCACTTAGGGAAGATTTTCTTTTCTAGTACCACTATTCTATCAATAGGATTCTGGTTCAATGGTCCTTCAGGCACTACCATCAGGGATCTTTTGACTTTATTCTTAGATATGTGCTTATCAGGAGTTGAAGAATATGGGTGCTTCATTATAGGAATTAAAATAGGGGTTCAAGAGAGAGATAGAGATGAAGGAGCTGAAGGAGGTCTTACGTTTTGAGAGGGAAAGGTTTTGGTTTTTAGAGAAGAGAGCTCGAATGAAGAAAATAATGAAACATATTTCTTTTTTATCATTTAGGTATATCAAGGTTCGCAAATTCAAAATCACGTGATGAATATATAGTCAAATAATCAACATAGTGATGCGGATAATAAAATACAAATAAAACAAAAAAAAATTCATTACGGTGAGACCGGAACAGGCTGTCATAGTGAGACCAGAACAGGTTTTCACAGTGTCACCTTTATGGTGTGTCTCTACATAGTGTGACCATATCATTTGAGATAGTAAGTGTCAGATAGTAATCAAGAGACAACAACTGTGAGACTGTAAACATAAGATAGTAACATCAAGACAGTAACCTGTGAAACCGTAAATCATGAAACAGTAAATTGTGAAATAGTAAGTTGTGAGTTAGTATGTTTTTGAAAATAGAATATTTTCTACTTGAGATTTATCATTCCTAATTCATCTTTGATGTAACCTATCCTTTTATAATTTAATGTTTTACTAAATATATCAGTAAGATGATATTCAGCTCCAATGAATTCCAATGTGATATCACCTTTTTTGATAATGTTCTCTAAAAAGTGATTTCTTACATCAATATGTTTCTCCTACCAATTATAACCTTAATATTTCATCACAAACTATAATACTCAATGATGAATATTGGTTTAGGATAACTCAAACTGATACTTTGAGAGGTTAATTATCATTTTACTTCATGATTATATGAAACAAACATGAAAGAATGATAAAGTGAATAATTGATTTTTATAACTTGCTATATTTTATATTCTTAAACTCACTTAAAAATATTCCCAAAATAATACATAAGCACCGATTTAATAATATCTTATATGACATACATCCAGAGAAACGTTATGTTTATTATATTTTTAAGTTTATGTTAAACTCTCTAAATCTATATGTAATTGATAATTCTCATTTATTCGTTATTTTTGTTATTTTATTATTAATTTATTAAGTTATTTTTATATATTTATTATAATTATTAGTGTAATAAATATTTTATAGTTTATAATTATGTTATCATAATTTTAAGTAATTTTTAGTTATGTTATTATTTAATTTTATTAATTTTTTATTTTATGAATTGATTATTTAGATATGAATTATTATTTTTATTATTAAATATTAAGTTTATCAATTTCCTAATTTTAGATAAATTAGTTTTGAATTTTATTTATGTAGTGATATTAATTTTAAGTATATTTTCAATTATTTATATAATATAAACATCATTTAAATCATATATAGTTTGTTTAAATTTTTTGTTTAATCTTATATAAGTATTAATTAGTTTTTTTAATCATAAGTAGTTATAAATTCACTATATTATGTAGTTTCTTTATGCAGTTTTAATATTAGGTAGGTAATATTAATTTTTTTTAATCATACATATAAAATATAATTTATTTTTTATATATTCATTTTAGTTTTAATCTTGTATGGGTAGTTTTATTTATAGTTTAATATTGCATTATTTTTCAATGTTTTATAGAATATTTAGTTTAATATTACATAATTATTTAAATTTTAATTTTAATATTATATATTAACATATTTTAGTTTAATCTTTTATAGGTTTTGTTACAATTATTTTAAGATTTTGTTTTATTTTTTAGTTTTTATTCACTTGTTTCTAGTACAATGAGTGTAAGATTAATTTCAATATGCAGAAAAATGAAATGTGGGTGGAGTTTGGTGGTGTATTATTAAATCTAAAAAATTGTGCCTTGAAGAAGAATAACTCATTCGAGTAGTCGGTTGAGTTTTTGTAAACAAAATTGTGTAAGATTAAAAATAGTGGAATCAGTGATAAGAGATTAATTTTAAATCTTGGATGATTAAACGCAAAGTCATATAGTATTAAATTAAAAACTGCGAAGATAAATTTCAACAAACATAATGCCCATGTATGATTAAACTCCTCTTCGACAAAGATCTGTAAGATTAAACTGTTAGAGGAAGTCAACAACATAAGATTAAATTCCCAAATCGTATAAGAAAAAATATCCAATGATTCAGTCATGAACGAGTAAATCAAGAGGTTCCCATTTGAATTGAAAATAATTAAAAATTTCAAGTTAACAAAAAAATAATAGGATTCAAAAAATTACAAATTGAAATTATAAATTAACTAAATCATTTAAACATGATTAAAGAATAAATAAATTGGTTGTGGTAGTAATGAAAAGCTAAGTAGGGGATTTAAATTAATGTTTTGGAAGATGTTCCAGAATTTATCTAGAGTTTTCATAGCTAATGATGATTAAATAATATAGAATGGTTAGAACTAGCTAATTGGAAGGATAATATTTCCACTAAATTTTAAACCTAATATCATAAAATGAATTCCAAATGATGTGGAGGAAGATGCAACGCTGATAGAGAATCTGGAAAAAAATTAATTAATCATGATGAGACAAAGATTTATTAATGGATAAGATAAGTCAAGTGAATGCCTGAGGATGAGGGTTTGAAGAGTCAGTGGGTGACCTAATATAAAAGGGGAGGATATTTCCATGAATGAATGTGTATATTGGAAATTAGTCTATATTTTTATAAGAGAGAGAGCACTAGATGTCAACTAGAACTCAATTCATGCCCTACAATGTGAATAATTTCTTCTTCATGCTTTCATAGATAATATTCTTCCATGTTTCTTTTTATAAGTACTTATTTAAAATACTATTGAACTCATGTAGCCTAAAATTAAAATAGTGGATTTTGTTTGATCTTCTAGAATTTGAATTTGTTTAATTGACTCATTTTATTTTGAATTTATTCTTATTTATTTAGTTAATAAAATATTAAATCGATTTGAAAATGTTTTCAATAGTAAAAATAATATTTAGGGATTAGTTGATTATGGTGTGATTTATTAATGAGGTAAATATTAAAAATAAAAGTTTTATAAATTTTAAATATTTCATTGTATTGATAAAAGTACATTGATTCAATGAGTCTATTGAGAATTAAATAGTTTTTTTTCTCTCGAGTATTGAGCTTGTCACTATATATTTTAATATCTAAGTCCTTTATTGATCCGGATTCAGTCTTGATATGATAATAGATACTTGAATCAAATTTTATTTATAGTTATTTCAAGAATATTCAATGATAAAATTTTAACTTGATGATTTTGTAATTTCTACGTTGTTTTCAGTGAATTTCATACTCCTCTTTCAATTGTTTTAATCCAGTTTTGGTTTGAAATCTTTAATTTTAGTTCTATATAACCATTAAAATATCATTTGGAATTTTTTTTTATTTCACACCAATCCTTCCTTGAGTGATTAAATCTAGGGAAAAACCAATTATATATTTAAATAGCCTTGGAAATTAATTTCTGTGTGTGAAATCATAACGAAAAATTTATATCACACCAAATTTTGGAACAATTAATTGGAAATTAAATGGTTCTAAAATAAATTTATCAAAAAAATAGAAAAAAATAGACATTAAAAAATGTAAAAAATTATAAAGTATAAAAAACTTTAAAATAATTTTAAATAAGGAATAATACTTCAAAAATCATAAAATTTAAAGACATTTTTTAAAAAATAAAAAAATATGAAACTTGAAAATATAACAAATTATAAAATAAAAAAAATATTTTTATAATCATAAAAATTTTCAAAAAAATATTTAAAAAAAATATAGAAATATTAGAACTTGCATCCTTTAAATTTCTTTATATAAATGAATCTTGAAAAAAGTTATTAAATTTTGTTGGCGGTGTGTGCTAGAAGCTAATAACTGATTGAACTGGTGGGTCTATATTACTATTTAACCACTTAAGTTGAAACTTTTTAACTTTGATACTAAAAATTTATTATTTTGTGGCTCAAATGTTTTTTTGGGTTGTACAATCAGCTACTTTTTTCTAATTTCATACTATACTTCTTGTTTAAATCTAGTGTTTGTGGAAATCTCTACTAAAATATTCATTTTTTAATTATTTTAGCTATTAGAATAGGATATTTTCATGACTATGAGTGATCCATTAATTTATATTAAGAAAATTGAACATGAAATTGAAATAAAACTCCTCAACCATAGACACATAGTAAGTTAATAGAAGGAACTACCTCAATAAATATATGAAAAATTCAATATGGATGATCTTATTATTGTGAAATCTCTCAAGGAGATAGTTTCTCTAGATTTTTATAATCTAACCCTTATGATTCAATACCCTACCTTTAATTAAAATGTTGTGTTTAAAATTGGAATGATTTAATTTTTTCCTATATTCATTGGGTTAATTGGGTAGGTTCCACACATACACCTAAATAAATTTCATATTATTTTATCTGTAATGAAACCAGATGGTGTGGATGAGGATCAATTCGAGCTTAGATCCTTTTATTTTCCCATGAAAATTTTACAAAAACACATGGATCTATTACATACCCCCTAGTTTAATCCCTTATTTTGGAAAATATATATATAAATATTTCCTTGAAAAATACTCTTTGGAAAATAGGGAAAACTCTTCTAAGAAGGAAATTTGTGTAATTAGGAAATATCCCTAATATCCTATATGAGTGTTTGTAAAGAATCAAAAAAATGATTGTTTTATGAAACTACCATCAAATTCCTAAATACCTCCTCATTAAATACTTTTATGAAGGATTTTTATACATAGAAATGGAAATGATTGATATTTCTAGTAGTGGTAAACCTGTTGAAAAAAACCCATACTATCACTAAACAACTCATAAGCACTATTTTTTCACTCTCACAACAATTTATCACTATGCATAGATTATATCATGATAAAACTGTGGGTGATACTTCAAGTGCTAAAACATACAAATTTTACAAAGAACAGATGAGTGAAATTAATGTTATAATGATAAAATTTTTCATGCAATACTCATCTCATTCTAGTTTGGTTTCATGTTCATTGACCAGTTTCTCACCATCTTTGGTCTCATCCATTCCACTATCCCAATTATCATATATCCATTCATACCATTATACTGCCTCAATTATAATATTTACATTCATTGTTCCACCAATCACTATTTACCCAATCTAGAAACTATTTTCTCATTATTTGAGTAGTATTTTTATCACCAAATTAAAAACCAAATAATTATTGTAATTATTTTAAAAATTAATTAATAAAATTATTTTAAAAGTAAGAAATTAATTTTTTTTATGTCCTAAGAAACAATTATCTTATAAATAAAAAATATTTTTATCCAATATAGAAACATTTTAAGAAATTCAACCAAACTAGAAATAACTAATTTGGTAATAACTATAACTATAATTCCATGTTTAGGAATAACTGATTTAATAATACTAACCATTAACCGCATCAAATTTAATGGTCCAAACACTTTAATTTTATAATAAAAAAACATTCTAAACATTAATTTAAATAAAAATAATTAATATAACCCAAATCAAAAACATTTTAACCAACCAATAGGAAATAAATTCAAAAGAATCCAACCATTCACTATTAATACCAAGCAGGAAAAAACTTCATTTCATAAAAACCTTCTATCTAATAACTTTAACTAAAACAACTAAAAACTAAGAAACTTTAACCAAGTAAATTATAACAATTCTAATAGAGCTTCATCATCTATAGTGCCTTTAAAACCACTTATAAATAACTTTTTAATTTTCAAAACTAACTAGATGCCACTAATAAAAGGGTTAAAAATCAATTAGGATACATTGATTTAATTTTATAATAATTTCTTGAAAGTATTAATGATCAATTACTACCACAAACACTTCAAAATCCAAAAGGTAATGTAAATTTCATAGAGCCTGTGTTTGGAAATCCATTAAAAGATCATGAAAATCCATTTAAAATGGCCCAAAAGAAAAAAAAGTAATGAAAATGTACAAATTGATAAGGAGGAATAAATATTTAAACAAATCCTTAAAAATATTTCTTAGTATGATGATACACCTATTAATATATTAAAAAACTTATTACTTATTGTAAAAATTTTATTATTCCAACCCCTAAAATTGAATTTCTTTAAGATATAAACATGGATAAGAAGCCTGTTGACCCTAAACATAAAATGTTTGACATTTTTATGATATTTTAGATAAAAACACATTATTTGAAGCTATTAAAAAAAATTCCTCAATATACTAAATTCTTAAATTAAATTTACAAAAACTAAAGAAAGATCAAATCTATCAAGACTATGCCTCATTATTATATCCCTGTTATATATAAATACCCTAATACTTTTATAGTGATTTATCAAAAGTATAGCTTTAAAATGGAGATTGTATTAGTTAATCTTGGTTATTTAGTTAATTTTAGGCCGAAATATATTTATAACTTGATTCACCGGAGTCAAGGTACACATTCCATACAAAAAACCAATTTAATCTTACAACATGAAAATAAAAACACAACAATATATGAGGTTTTTATTTAATACATTCTTATAGGTGTTTATGTATTTTTATTTACTACTAACTTTTCTATATTAGATATTGAATAATAATATTTTAATGGTAAATTTTCCCGCTTTCTAGGAAGACCCTTTCTTTAGACTTCAATAACCAAAGTTGATTTTAATTTTGGAACTTTTTTCATCAAATTTTATGATAAATTGGTAAAATTCATCCTTTTTATGCCAAGAACTCTCTCTTTGAAAATAATATTGCGTACAAAATTTATTCGATATTGAATAATTGTTTTTATTTCAGTTATGAAAATGGGGTTTTTATTATACAACTTGTATAATGATGATAATTATTAGGAATATTGTGTGTTTAATGTTGATTTTATAATTGAGATAGAGGACCAATGGTTTGAAATTATCCTTCTTGAAATTTCATCGAATAAAAAATCCAAAGTTAAGTTAAATTTTTTGATTATTTTTAGTTAATCAATATTTGAATGTATTCTTTATAGGAAGATAAACCTCTAAATTATATGGAATTTTCACCGTCTAATTTAATTCATTAAATATACTATAAGTAGTTTTATAGAATCCAATTTTACTAAGAGTATAATTTTAAACCATTGAATATTTATGGTTGATATGAAGTCCAAAAGAATGAAAAATCTAATGTGAAACTTAATGTTCTTGAAAATGATGAAAACTCATTGTTTTTACCTATTAGGAATACAATGTTTTGTTATGGAAAAGTTATATATGATCTAAAAACTTTAACATTCTAATTTTAACATCACATATTATAATTTAAATGAGAATCATGTTAATTTAAATTATACCAAAGATGAATATAAAGTTAAAAAATCATTTTGAAAAATAAAAGAACACCCAGGAATATGGGTTTTTAGAAGGAAAAAAAGTTATACAATAATTATTTATTCTAATTTAATTGGAAAATATAAAAATAAATAATGAAAGTACAAGAATCAAAAAATAGCTCTCTATGACCAAATGGGTTTACTAACCAGTTCTTCCAAAACTATTGGGACATTATCCAAAATGATGTTTCTTAGCTTGTCAAATATTTTTTCAAGGGGGTTCTTTCACTCAGGGATTCAATGATCAGTTTATTGAATGTATCCCAAAAGTTGAGAATGCAAGAGAAATAAGTCAGTTTAGACTGGTTTCCTTGGTCAATACCATTCACAAATAGATTACCAAAATCCTTGGTAATGGGCTTTCTCGGATCTTAGAGAAAATAATATCTTGGAATTAGTTTGGATTTGTGAAGGTAAGGATCATACAAGACTGTCTACTTACTGCTTTAGAGTGTGTTAACCTCCCTAGAAAATCTGCTCAAGGTAGTAACATTGCCTTAAAACAGGACATTAGAAAACCTTTGTCATGATGCATTTGGTTTTTATAAACAAGGTTTTTCATAGCTTTAGTTTTAACATGCAATTCATTCATTGGATCAAAGTCCTATTCAAATCATCCTGCATCTCTATCCTTATTAATGGCTCTCTAGAAGGTTATTTCACTTTCTCTAGGTGGGTGAGATAGGGGGATCCACTCTTAGATATAATTTTTTCCCTTGTAGAGGAATATTAAAGTAAACTCCTTATCAAAATGGTGAACGAGGATTATTTATCCACAATAAATGTGTCTAGAGGTATCATTGTTCCCTCCAACTTATTAGTTACTAATGATATTGTGATTTTTACCCAAAGATGTAGGAGGAATATAAGTTGGATCAATATTTCTCTATAGCACTATGAAAATGTATCTGGACAATAAATTAATTAGAAAAAATCCTTAATTTACTTTAGAAAAAATATTTCAGCTTCAAGAAAGAATAATCTTAAAAGTGATCTAGTAATGAGAGAAAGATCACTTCCTTGTAACTACCTTGGTGTGCTAATGTTCTAGGGAAAATCTCAGGCAGTACAATTTTGAGATGATTTGAGCCAATTATGTAAAACACTTTCCTCCAGGAGCGGTCAGTCTCTTTCAATGGCAAGATGTATCTATCTGGTCAGGCATGTCTCTATCTAAAATCTTGTCTATTATTTTATGTTCTATCTTTGGCATGTTTCTATCATTATGAAGATTAATACCATGATGAAAAATTCTGTCTGGAGTGGTAGTATTCTGAAAAATAATTTCATCACTGCTTCTTGGAGTACATGTAGTATGCCACATAAGCTTAGAGGCCTTTGTACAAAGAATTTGGAAATGTTTAACCAATCCTTACAAGCATATTTTCTATGGATATTGAAAAACAACAAGGTTGTAGTGCTATAATTTTTAAAATCAAAAATTTGATCAAGGATCATAAATGGAAAATATAGCTATATGGAATTCTCCACATTGCCTGGAATGAAGGTTATCTTCCAGAAAATTATTTCCCACTCACAATGGTTGTTCAATATGAATTCTTCTTTGTACTCTTGGAAGGATAATTGGGTAGGTGTCCCTCTTGTTGATCGTGTAAGAATTTTGGATCAAGAGATTGACTCTAATATCACGGTCAACGAGTAGTTGGAAAATGCAGATATGATTCTAGATGCCATAGGTGACAAAGTTATAGCTTATGATTTCATAAACCAGGATGACCTGCTCATATGGGATCCATCCACAAATAGTATTCTTGATTCAAAAATATTCTATAAACATATGATAAAGGGTTATTACATGTGGATCAGAAATATGAACAAAATATGGATTATACCCTTGATATATACCATGATATAGTGGTTATCTCTTAACAATCATCATGTGGATTCTAATCTACAAAGGGTTGGGATTTAATTGTTTTCAAAGTGTGTGTTGTTTCATCAGCACTGGGAGGTAGTGAATCATCTTTTCTTATTCTATGAAATAACAAAATCCTTTTGGAATTTTGTTCTCAATATGGTTGGTCTTCATGATCCTCAAACGTACTCAATTCTACTGTTTCTTAGCTCCTCATAGGGAAGCCAATTTCTATAATAAAATAATTTTTCTCTTTTGGGTGGCCTATGCTAAGTTACTTCACGCTATTTCTCATGTCAGGAATAAAGTTATTCATAACCAGGCTTGATTTAGTTTTGGAACTTCCATTAAAAGTACTAGTGATACTATTCGGGATGTTAATAAACTGCATATAGAAAATTGCAATAACTTTTTTCAAGACCTTATGATCCTCAGTAGATTCAATATTCCCCAAAACAATCCTTCTCCTCATGGATCAATTGAAGTGTTCCAGATACAACCATTTACTGGATGGATTAAGTTTAATATTGATGGAGCATCAAGAGGAAATCCAGGGCCATCGAGATTTGGGGTTACTTTCAAAGATCAAATAGTGGATGTCATGGACTTTATTTATGTCTCATGTGATCTTCACACTACTTTTGAAGCAGAGATAATTGTATTAATAAATGAAATTGACCTTTCACATCAAAGAGATTAAAGAGACATCTGGAATGAATGTGATTCCACAGTGGTTGTCCAAGCTATAAGAGAGGGCCAACTTCATCTATCAAGAAGGCTGATAGAAAAATGGACAAATTGTCTCAAAAAACTCACCACCAAGAGCTATATTATTAATCACACCTTCCTAGAGGCCAACTATATTGTCGATGGTCTTGCCAATAGGGGCTAACTGAAGCGACGTGCATCCAATTGAGTACTCTACTTGGTGACATGACTCCACTTCTTATCAGAGATAAATGTAAATTTCTTCATTTATACTCTTGTAACCCTATTTTTTATAATTCGAGAGCCTATGAGATCATTTTTCTCAAAAATATATACTTACATTACTTTACCTTTGACTAATTCATTGAAAAATTATTTTCCATTTATTTTTTATAAGTAATATCAAGATTTTTTTTTAAGTTAAATAGTTTTTTAATTACTTCGCTTTTTTCTGTCACCAAAATGGAATCATCCATTTGATCTAATGTGTGGTGCTTTTTATAGGGCTGTTGGAGCTATTTTGGACTAAAAAAGAGTTGAAATCTCTATTTTATTTATTATGACTCTAAAAATCTTAATATATCTCAATTAAACTATCGAGTTTCGGAAAAATATATTTTAGATATTTTTTACAATAGATAGTTATTGAACCTTCTTATTAGGTACTAAAGTTGTTTATTTATACCATTATTCTATTATAAAACTATTTAATAAACCTGAATCTAAACCAAGGATTTTGAGATGAATTTTGATACTTTGGGATTTTAACTTAGAAATAAATGATTAATTTAGAAAATAAAATGTTGTACCTGATCATTTAAGTAGGACTAAGAATAATGATGATGCTGGAATATTTACACATACTTTACCAACTAACAATATACATTCTTAGGATTCTAAATTACATTGGTATTCTCATATTGTGAATTATTTAACTTCTATAATTTTTACTTGTGATTTTAATCAATATAAATAGTTTAAACAAAATTTTGAAGATAAATATTATTTTTTTGAATAATATAACTCTCTGGAAAAAAAAGTTGTAATTTAATCATGGGAAATTATGTTTTAAGAGAAAATAAAATTCCATCCCTAGCATTTTATGATTCTTTACCAAGTGTAGTACACATTGCTCCTAAGATATCTTCCAAAAAATTTGTGTATTGTTGATTATTGTGGCTATATATATTTAAATATTCAAACTAATTTTTTAAATCACGTTATTCTTATCAATATTTTTGAACTATTTCAAAGAAAAATTAAATTCCATAATAAATTTTTAGGGGTTTTTATGTTTGGTGATTTATTTTATAGACCTTTTCCAGCCCTATAATGGACATTCTTACATTATTTTATGAGTTTATTATGAATCATGGTTGGTAAAATCTCAATATAATAGGAAATATGATTCCATAATAGTGTGAAATTTTTTGAAAACTAAAATATTCTATATATTATGAGTTTCTAAGATTTTTTGTAGTGATTTAAGAACACATTTTTGTAATAAATTTATTTGTAATTTATTGATGAAATATGGATTCACCCATATAACCTCAACTAATTATCATCCTCAAACAAATGTCTTGACTAAGTAATATAATAAGGGAATTATAAGAGCTCTTGAAATAATAGTTGAAAAAAATAAAAATTATTGGTTTGAAAATTCAGGTAAATGGATTTGGGAATATATTACAATACACAAAACACAATTTTAAATTTCACCTTTTAGGCTTTCCATCAAAAAAATCATGTAATTTACTGGTTGAGCTTAAACAAAAATCAATTGGGCTATAAATTTAGTTTTAATATTTCATATACTAGTCTACAAATAAAACTAAAAAATTAAGAGTTGGAGGAGCTAAGGTGTGATTGATATAATAATATTTCCCTATATAAGGATAATACTAAACTATTTCATGAAAGGCAAATTCGTAGAAAAACATTCCAATAATGTGACTAGTCAGTGCTCTATAACTCAAAATTTATTTCACAATATTGTAAGATAAGAGTTGGATGCCAAATTCCCCTTCCTATTCAAAAAGTATTTCTACTTGGTTCTGTATAGTTTAAGGAACTCTCAAGATCTATAATTCTAGAATTTAATGGTAAAAATTTAAAATATTTATCATGAAAAAACTTAATGTCACTACTGAAAATTTTATAAAAGTATCTCTATAATAGGATGCTTCTTGAATTAAAATTGAATTTTTCATTCCTTTAATGTTTTAATATATTTCATTAGTTTATTTAACCAATTTTTCCTGAAGAAATATTATTTTTTTAATTAATTCTATAACTATTTATATTAGATTATATATTTTTTCCTTTACATTATTCAATGTTTTATATACAAATTTTATTCTGATATGTGTTAATAAGATCATTCTGCCTTAATTTTGAATGGATGGTTCGTTTTTTTATTCATTTTCTTTGTATTTTTTGTACAAAAAATCATGTGTTTTTAAGTTTCTACCATGTGTATAAAATATTTTCAAATATTCATTTCAAGTATTCTATGTGTTTTTAGTATAATTATTTATTTTTATACCCTTTTTATGTATAATATTTGTTTATTTTCTTTCACCTTAAAATTAAACATTGAGGACAATGTTGAGTTTACGTTTGGTTGAATAGTTTTTGTTAATTATATTTCTTATAGTATTTATCAAATTTCACTTAATTTTTTCATGAGAAAATTTTTTCTTGAATATTGATTTTCATGCTCATATGAGTGAAATTTGTTTCTCAACATTGAAGATTGTTTTTCTCATTTTTAAGTGGCCAAGATTTTTATTTTCTATATGGATTTAATCTTGTAACATTTTTCATATTTTCCACTTGGAAGTATATTCTTAGTGAAAAACTTTAAGTGATTTTTAAATTTTTTATTAAATTTGGAATTGTTATTTCCAATTATACTTTTATGTTCTATAATAAAATGATATAAAAATTAACTTCCAATCCATGGTTGATCTGTGTTAGTATTTTTAATTGATGGATCATTTTGTTTTAATTATACTAAGAAGTAATTTATTATTGAACTTATTCATCTATAAAGTTTTAATGGGTTTTGTTTAATTAATTATATTAAGTTACTAATTATCATTAATTATTGACATGTGTGTGTTTTTCACCATAGATGAAATGAAAATTTGGAGGGAACATTTGAATGTACTAATGATGATGGTTTGATTCTTATCAATAATCCAAAATTTGATCATTAATTTTAAAACTATAACCCATCATTTTTCCAAATCATTTAGTTTTAAGATAGTGGTAACGTATTTTTTTCTAGTATTATATTATGGGTAAAAAATATTTTTGATGTTTCTTCATTGATTTCATTTCAATCATTCATTTTTTGAGTTAGATTTTCATTTTATTGAGTTTGTTGGACTAATACCAAGATGACATGGTTAATATGATGGGTGAGGGAGTTGATAATTCACATTTGTTTGTTATTTTTATTTTATAATTGTTAATTTATTAATTTATTTTAATTTCTTGAGTGTAATTATTAGTGTAATAAATATTTCTATTTTATAATTATTTTTTAATAATTTTTAATAATTTTTATTTATTTATTGTTGAATTTTATGAATCTATTATTTAAATATTACTTAGTGTTTTTATTATTAAATATCAATTTTATAAACATTAAAAAATTTCATTGACTAGTTTTCATTTTCATGTAATTAGTAATATTTATTTGAATAATATTTTAAATTATAAATTTTATATAAATTTTATTTTAAACTTATTTAGTTGTTTCTGATTTTAGTTTAATCTTATATAATTATTGATAAATTTATTTTAATCTTAATATTTTATAAATTCATTATTTTAGGTAATGTTTTATGTGAATTTAATATTACATAAATAGTATTAATTTTTTTTAATCTTACGTATGAAATATAATTTAATTTCCATGTAATCATTTTATATTTAATCTTACATGTTTGGTTTTATTTATAGTTTAATCTTATGAATGTTTTCTGTGTTATGTATAATATTTAGTTTAATAATACATAAATTTTTAAATTTTAAGTATAATATTATGTAGGTAAAAAATCTAGTTTGAACTTACATAAGTTTTATAAATATAATTTTAATATTACGTTTGATTTTTTAATTTTTATTCACTTATTTCAGGTGCAGTGAGAATAAGAATAATTTTGAGATGTCGAAAAAGAAAACATAGGTGGGTTTCGGCGACACAAGATTAAATCTCAAAAATTTAATCTATGCTTAATAATAATTCATTCAAGTATCCAATTCAATTTCACTAAAAATTGAGTAATTTAATATTAAAAATGATGGAACCAGTGGTGTAAGATTAATTTTAAGTCATTTAATATTAAACTCAAAGTAGAGTATGATTAAATTCCGAGTCAGGGATGAGTAATTTTAAAAAATAAGTGGCCTATGTAAGATTAAATCCCTCTAAAATGAGATTCATAAGATTAAATAGTTATAGGAAGTCAATGGTGGAGGATTTAATTTCCTATCCATGTAAGAATAAATATTTAGTGACTCATTCAAGTAAGATTAAATTAAGAGATTCCATTACAAGTATAAATTATTGGAGTTAGATCCCTAGAACCAAATGACTTTGTACTTTCAATTACCAGTATATTAATAAACATATTGTAACATAATTATTGTTATTCTATGTAAAATTAATGTGATAATATCCTTATAGTATTTATTATATCAAAAAAATTATAATAGTTCTATATCATGTTGACCTGGAATCCACTTACCCTGGGCCTCGAGCCAGTGGGTAACATGGCCTCAAGCGCACCTCCTCAGAGGCCAGAGGCTTTTGACAAATAGCAAGAGTGTAAAGGTGGTATGGTGAGGAGACTATACCCTCTTATCAGAGTTGTGAAAAATATATAACCATAAATATAAAATAGTGGAATCACATATAAACATACATGACAAATAAATAGTGGAAGAGTAAATAAATGAGAAACTGAACAATAATATCAAAAGACACTAGGAAGTGTCATATATATGGATAAATGGAATGATAATTTATAAAAGGGGAATAAAGTATAGACATATAAAATAATTCTATAAAAAACTACCAAAATAACCATAGACTACTCCACTACCATCTCGAGCATATGATCGGTCCTCTACTCCAATTCTCTATCTATAAGCAAACAATGTCAAAATTATGTTGTAGGCCACTTATCCTTATCTAGCCCTACAAAAAAGTAATCTTCTTGGGACCAAAGGTGGATAGAGTATGGTATGAGTTAAAATTGTACTAGACCAGCACCAACAGTTTCTAGAAGTAATCCAAATAGTTCTCATAGCTAAATAGTGTACAGGTATAAATAAATAAGAAACAATGATGAATAAATAACCATCCTACTCAGGTTTCTCAAGGAAACTTAGTGGTTGCACCTACTTCAGGTCATGGTTGGAAAGAGTGTATGATTAGTAACTATATATATAGTAATAATATATATATCATGGTTTTATATTTCATCCACCTAAATGGACCAAGTACATATGGATGTAAGTGGCAATATACATGGAATACTAAGTGATGGGTTAACCGGGGTGTAACTCAGACATCCATAATCAGTCTAAACAAGCCTATAGGCTCAAGAAATAGAGTACATGCCCCACATATCATAATGAGTGAGATAATTCATGCTCAATAGTCAATATGGTGGGAGTTTCATCATGCCAACACCTGAAATAAGGGATGTAGTGTGGCATTCCCATCATCTAAGTAGTTTCAATGGTGTGAGACGTCATGATCAACACCCAATGTAAAGAATCATGATTTATCATGCCCAATAAAACCCTTACCATCATTTCACAACCCATATCAAGGTCATAATCATGTTTATAATAATATAAATGAGGCATTTCATCTCATGTATCTTATTAGTCAAGCCCAATTACATACAAGTCGTTACAATTTATATAAGAAATTATAATAGATGAAAAAAGAGGTGTGGCCTTAACATCCTTTATAACTATTTCATTTAAATCAATCGATTCATTTATGGAAAGTAAACCCATCATGAACAATCCATTCAATTTACTACATGCCATTGAATTAATCAAAACATGAAAATTCCTTTAGTAAGAAATACAAGTCATTTAGATGGTGTCATGGTCAATAGGGAAATTACCTGCATGAGAAAATCCAATTATTAGTCATTCCAAGAACTTGGGAGGTGTCTTGGGTTCATTTATCTTTTATAGGAGTGGGAAAATTCAATTACAACCCAATATAAATGTTTTGGAGGTGTTTTAGTCAATTAAACAATTACCAATAAAAGGAAATTCAAGCTGGCACACCCAAGGGGTGTCTATAACTAAAGTCAAAATAATATAACTTTATAAAAAACAATTATCAGTGTTTAAACAAAGTGTGTATATCAAATTGTAATCATGAAATCCATTTTAGGGAGACGCCCGAAAAAGGTCGGTGTGTTCCGCAACGGTTCATCTATGAAGCCACCAAAAATTTTGGGGAAATGATGAGACCACCTACCATAGGGTCATTGAAAATTCATAATCTAATGGAGGCATCATATTTGTAGTAGGTTGGGAGAAATCTGAATAATGGTCCAATGCTCTGAAAATAGGGAAAACGATTTTTCACCTAAATAACACAAAGGATCTGAAGATAGAAATAGATAGAAATCAATAGGAACATAGATCTTACTAAGGTGGATCAGATACTTCTAATGGATCATGATTTAGACTTTGTACATTAGAGATATTAAGGAATTTAGGTTTAAGGAGGTGGGAGCTCATTAGATGAGTAAACATGCTTCAACCACTGGAAATGGGAGGAGAAAGAAGAAAGGATTTAAGGTTTATTTAAGGGAATTTTGGACATTTCACCCTAAAAATAGGGGTTGCATGGTTTGTCCAAATGGTTTGTCTAAATATTGTGTAAACCATGATCAACAAACTACCCAAGTTGAAACCCCACACAGTTGAGGTTCACAGTCTCCCTAACTGTGCACAAACTATTCAAAAAGCCTCTATAAAAAACTATGCAATTTTCACACAGGCATGCACCTAGGGTCTCATTGTTACAAATAAATTGTGCATTCCCTGCTACTGCTCTATATCACCACAAACAGTTGGTATAGATTATGCGGGATGGGCTGCACAGTTTCTACTAACCATATAGCCTATTTTTTTTCCAAATTTCTAGAGATCCAGGCTCTGAACAAGCCATGTACACACTCGTAATCCCAGTGAAACTATTGGGTAACATTATAAGGGTATTTTGATGGAATTTGAAAAAACAAATTAATTATACATTTGTGAAAATATGGGTCATTAAAACCTCACCTCATTATAGAAACACATCTCTGAGTTGGGATTTTGAGGGTAAAGAGGTATCATCTGAGAATAAGTCTAGTCACTGAGCTGAAATATCAAATTTCTGTTCCCAATTATCATATTGTACTAGTTTGTTCTTCCATATAACCCTTAATAAAGTTACTCACCCACCTTGTATTATATTTACACTCTGATCAACAATATGAATGGTATACTCCATGAAGGAATCATCTATATCCAACTTGGCCTCATCTGGTTGGAAAACATGTGAGAGGTCTGGATAATACCGGTGAATTTTAGATACTTGGAAGACATCATTCATAGGCAGGTATCTCTACAGAAGTTCTATCTAGTAATCCACTGGTCTGATTTGTTTCGAAACCTTGAAGGGTCCAATGAACCTAGGTGAGAGCTTACCCTACCCCCAAATACGTCTATGGACAAACTTGGGTGAGACACACATGAAAACCCAATCTCTAACCTAGAACTCAATGGTTCATCAGCATTGGTTGGCATATGTTTATTTTCTAGACTGAGATATCAACATGTTCTTTCTAATCAACTATACATTCTATTTCATCTCCTTCATGATACATGGTCCAAGCGTAGCTACCTTCCCTACCTCTAGATAGCATAGGGTTGAATGAAAAGGCCTACCATTTAAGTCTTCATAAGGATCCATCTTGATGGTAGCTAGAAAGAAGCTATTATAAGTGTACTTAAATAGAATAATGTGAACCCTAAATCCAACAAAACATGCATGAATCATTTCCTCTATAACATAAATTGTTCACTTCATTTTTCCATTGGTCTTAGGGTGATAGTTCGTGCTCAGAAGAACCTGGGTACTTGAGTCCTTTTTCAACCCATTTCAAAATAGTGAAGTAAAGTGAGCATCTATATTAGGAAATTATCGAACAAGGATCTCCATGATGATGTACAAACCTCCCGGACAGAAATCCTCCTTAGCTTGTCTATCTAGAAGGTCTCTTGCATACGTAATAACTATGAGTCATTTTCCAAATGATCAATGACAACCCACACTGTATTTTTTTCCACAAGTTCATCTAGGAAATACATTTATGAAGTACATTGTAACATCATCCCATTTCCACTTGGGAATGGACAATAGATTTAAAATCCCCACTGGTCGCTGATGTTCTGCCTTCATGTGCTAATAGTTAGTGCACCGAGTAATGAAGCAAGAAATTTCCTATTTCATACTAGGACACTAATACTTGTGTTGTAGATCCCAATACATCTTGTTGACACTAGGATTAACTTCCCATGTAGAGGCATGAAATTCCCAAATTAGATCCCCTATGATGAATCCTATGACCCATACACACCAGTAGAATAGTAAAGTGTAATCCCCATCCATAGTATATCATGAAGATGTATCATCATATGAGATGATTTCCCTTAGGAAAGACCCTTGAGATCATATACTTTACTCATTCTTAGTAGTTCCAGAAGATTAGAGGTCACTTCTATGTTCATGAGGATAGTCTAACCATGATCCTCCTTAACATCAATGTGTGTCTATTAGAAGAAGGACAGGAGATTCCATTCATCACTGGCCTCCTGAACTATGTGTTTCTGAGTCTTCTAGATTATATCATTGGCTACAACATTGTATTTACCAGGAGTATAGGTAAGCTTAAAATCAAACGACTGTAGGTATTCGACCCACCTTCACTATATGAGATTTATATACCACTATGTAAAGAAGTGATTGAGGATTTTTTGATCAGTGTATACCAAAAAATTCTCTCTAAGTAGATAGTGTATCCAACAGCATAGAGTGTGAACTATAGTAGCTATCTCCAGGTTGTGCGTTGGATAATTCCACTCATAAGGCCTCAATTGATGAGACCCATAAACAATGACTCACTCATCCTACATCCAAACAACATCAATCTTGATGCTAGATGTTTCATAGTAAATTATATAACTTATACTTATATCTGTAATAATCAATAGCGGTGATCAATTTAACCTTCCCTTCAACTCCTTAAAGGCTTCTTCACAAGATTTTGATCATTTAAATTACACAGAATTCTTTTTTTATCCCATAAGCAGTGCTGAAAGACATAGAAAGTCCTAGATTAATAATCTATAATACTAGGATAGCCCTAAGAAGCTCAAAATGTCAAATATGTTCTTGGGATATTAGAAGGAAATGATAGCTCTCACATTCTCTTAGTCTACTAAAACTCCATACTCTGATATGATATGACCTAGGAAGTGGAATTTGTTGATCCAAAAGTTTCATTTACTGAATTTAAAATAGATATAATGCTCTCTTGGTGTATTCATCATGATCTCAATATGGTTGGAATGGTTTTCTATGTATCATTAATACACTAATATATCCCCAAAAAATACTACCAAAAATGAATCTTGATACAGGTAAAAGACCCAAGTCATTAAATCCATAAAAACTGTAGGTGCATTCGTGAGACCAAACGACATGAATAGGTAATAATATAGAATATAATTTATTTAGAAAGTTTTGTGAGGTGTGAATAATGACCTGACACACATCTAATGATAGCCCAAGCTCAAATCTATCTTTGAGAACACTCCCCCTCTTTAGATATGATCAAAGAGGTCATATACTCATGGAAATGGATACTGATTATTTATAGTGAGTTGGTTCGGTTGACGGTAATCCACGCAAAGCATGAGGGTACCATACACATTAATGGAAAAAAGGACCAGTGAACCCCTATGATAACTGAATTGTTATATAAAGCCTTTAGATTCCAGATCCTCTGACCACTTTTGGAGCTCCGGAATCTCCATAGGTTCCACTCTATAAGGAGGAATGGTCACTAGTGCTACTTTATGAACAAGATCAGGCATAAATTCTACCATTCACACTTGAGTTATACTATAAGAGTTTTCTAGAAATACATACCTAAAACACTTCACTATAAGAGGAAAAATAGTGGGTCGTAACCCCTAGTTATCCAGTAAAAGACAGGTGATATGAGCTGTCACACTACCAAGCCTCTGTTCCCTAGGTCGTGATATCAAATCTTTAACATCCCATTCTCCCTTATTAATGTATCAAATAACCTCTAGGATGTAAACGTCACCCTCCCACAATAGTAGTTTATATGTACTCAATAGGAAACTAACTAATACATCTTGTTGATTACATCAAAACTCTTCATATTGAGGAAAAAAAGGTTTTATATGAAAATTTATCCTCCTATCTCATGGGGACAGTCCTTACAATGGTGAACACCCTCTAATCAGATACCTAACGAAAAATCAAGCTTAATAGTTCCATGAAAGTGTTCGATCTCAAGGCCCAGACATCCCATAATAGTCTCAGATATAAAATAATGATACATGCATGTGTCATGTAAAGAAGACACTAAAGTGTAGGATACTAGAATAGTACCTCATACAATAGAAATTTGGGTTCTCATCTCCTCCATTATAATTTGTTCTGCATGTAATTGGATTGTACTATGACCATGATTCATTGTCTGATTTACCTAAGAATTACCTCTCTATTATCATTGAAAATAGTGAGTCTAACTACCTATAATTTGATCTCCACCTTGCCTTAAATTGTTGGTGGTCTTCTAGATGCTTTCCTGGCATGATCCTACTGGCCCTGCTCTTGAATGTGGGGTTGGATTAGATCCTTGATTTCTAGTCACTGATAGAAACATTATGAAAAATATAGAATATGTCCCATCCTACCACAACCTCTACATTACAGTAGGTATTCTAAGCATTGAGTCTTCATGTGTCCTAGATTCCCAAACTGTTGAACTATAAGAAATCTTTCAGGATGCATAACTTGACTACTTCTACCTCCATGAGTAGTCTCAAAACGTCTCTTTCACCCTGAAGAAGAAACACTGATTGATCTAGGTATTGAACCACCAAAAAACACACCATCATCTTCCCAAAAAATTGGATCTATAATAATGGATTGGTTGACTACCTCTGGTATGGTTTTCAACTGAAATACATTGAACTATGATCAGATGGTGTATATCATACCATCCTCAAATAACCTAGTGCTTATAAGATCATCACCTGCTAGATTAGGTGTGAACTACTACAGCTCAGTGAAATAAGTGGAATATTTCATCACATACATACCTCCCTACTACAAGTTCATGAATTCTCTATCTCTTTCAGACCTCAAGAGTCTGGGGAAATAAATAGTCAAAGAAGATAGTCTGGAAATCTTCCCATACCATATCTCTATACCGATCTTCTTGGGTAATAACATCCCACAATTTCCTGGAAGAATTGCATATCATATATGAAATTAGTTTGACCCTCCACTCTAGAGGTGTCTCTCGATGCTTGAATATGGAAAGAATAACTTTGATCCATGACTCAGTGGTGTGTGATCTACAATCACTTGAAAAGGTGGAAGGATTTTGTTGCTGGAATTATTGAGTCAACTCTTCCATACTCAGGGAAGGTGAAAAAACATTGCATAGACTGAAACATAAGTATAAATACCTCTTGTAACTAGGCATCAATGACCATATCAAGAACATGTATAGGTTTCATAGGTGTCACTACAGGAGGGATCACTGGTGTCTTAGGGCTTGCCACATTATTTGCATGTTTATCATCACTTTAAGGGTGTACAACTGGAGGATGTTATAGAGGCATGAGGTTATAATTCCAAATTCACGCCTTAGAAGATATTTTAGCTATTGGATTGATTTTGGATATAAAACTATGACAATTTCATATCCTTCCTATAGACAGATCATACCCCTCTACCTACTCCAAAATCTAGGACTGGGTACTAGATAAAGACCTTAGCAAACCACAAGACCATAAGAGATAACCTAATTTCCACTATCAAGTTTGGGTTCAGGTCTAATTTTCTATGTCACATGTATAAAATGACCATTTTCACTTTAATGATTTATATTTTGTGCTTATATAATTATTTTAACCTCTTTAATGGTTTAATTAGGTGGATTTCCATTTCTGATCCATATGGTCACATACTTCTTATTAACCAAAATATAGGATCCACTTAACCCACACCATAACACATTCCATCCCATGTGACCAATACTCTATGGATCAATGTTCCATAATTAACTACTTAAGGTGTCTTCTTTAACCTATGTAGGAAAACACTATTAGTTTAATGTGGAACTTTACATGTCAACTATGTTTTCCAATCCTAAATGAAATATCAGTTCAATCTCATAGATAATTAAGGAACCAATAATAAGAAATAGGAAAATGCACAGTGAAAATAGATGTGACATGGAAAAAAATCATGGCATATTAGTCCTATTATGCCCATAATGATACATGTAATGAAATGCCCTCAGTTTATAGATCCATGGTAAATAAATATCATTCAAATATCATCAATGTCAATAATATAATAAAATAAGTGCATCACCCAATGGTGAAGTTGTATCAACCATAACATGCATAATCAATAATAGAAATTACCCGTCCCTGGTAATTTGGGTTTCCCTTATAAATGGGTTAGAAATATCCAAGGATAGAATCATTTACAAATTCTTTTAACTCTCAGTATTTGGTCTAATCCCCAAATAATTAGACAAAATAAAAAATTACCTTGGATACCACTTTTTAACATCCCGACATGGAATCCACTTAACCAATTACCTGAGCTACTGGGTAATATGGCCACAAGAGAACCTCCTCGTACGCCAGATGCTACCGACTAGTAGTGAGGGTATAAAGGTGGCACGATGGGGAGACTATGCCCCCTAATCAGATTGTAAGAGAAGATATAACCATAAACATGCAAAATATTTATAATATGTAAATAGACATGATAAATAATCAGAATAAGAATAAATAACTAAGAAACATAATAATAATATAAAAAATCATTAGGCATTGTCATATAAATGGATGCATGGCATGCTGATGTACAAAATGGGAACATGGGACATGCATATTAAATCATTAAATACAAAAATTACCAAAATAAAAAAATGTTTCTCTACTAGCATCTCGAGCATGTGCTCATTCCTCTACTCCTATGCTCCATCTATAATAAAAGCATATCAAAAATATATAGTAGGCTTCTTTCCCTTATCGGAACCTATAAAAAAATAATTTACTCAATTTCCAAAGGTTCCTTCGGTAGGGTGTGAGATAAAATCCCAGTAGTACATCACAAATGGTGTCTAGATTTAATTGAAATAGTTCTCATAACTAAACATTTTGTTGGAATAAATAAATAAGAAAAAAAATTTAAAAACAACCAGCCTACTCATGTTTCTCAAGGACACCTGACTGCTCTACTTGCTTCGGGTCATGTCTGAAAATAGTGTCTGATAAATAACTATATATATAGTAATAATATATATATCATATAGCTATATATTTCATCCACCAATATGGACCAATCACGTAAATACATAAGTGGACATATACCTAGAATACTAGGTGCTAGCTAGACCGGGGTGTAACTGAGATATCCATGACCATTTTGAAGGAGTATATAGTACTTTTCAATAAGATACATTCCCTAAATCTCATAATGAGATAGAGATGTCATGCACACCACTTGATATGGTGTGTTTTTCATCCTTAAACCACCCAAAACAAGGTATGTGGTGCATCATACCCACTATCCAAATGGATTCGGTGGTGTGAGACGTCATGCTTGACACCAGATGTAAGGGAGCATGAATCTTCATGCCCAAAATAACCCTTAACATAATTCCATAGCCTATATCAAATTAATAATCATGTTTATAATAATATAAATAAAGCATTAACTCAAATACATATTATTATTCAAGCCTAATTACATATAAGGAATTTCAATTCATATAAGAAATCAAAAGAGACACAACAAGCGGCATGGTCTTGACACAATTTATAAAAATTTAATTTAAATTATCCAATTCGTATAAGGAAAGTAAAATCATCATGAACAATATATTTAATTTAATACATGCCAATGAATTAATAAAAAATTTTAATTCATTTAGTAAGATATCTAACAGTCATTTAGAAGGTGTCATGGTCAATAAGAAAATTTACTATATGGTAAAATTGAATTATAAGTTGGTACAAGAACATAGAATGTGGATTGGGTTCATTAAACAATTTTATAGGAGTGGTAAAATTCAATTACAACCCAAGTTGAATTCTTTAGAGGCATTCTAGTTAGTTAAACAATTAACTATAAAGGTAAATTTTAGTACGCACGCCCAATGGGTGTCCATAACTAAGGTCAAAATCCTCTAACTTACTAAAAAATGATCCTTGAGAGTTAAAAAAAGTTCTTAAATAAAATTGGAATTAAGAAATCCATTTTAGGGTAACACATGGTAAAGGATGGCATGAAACACAACAGAACAGCTATGAAAACACCAAAACATTTGGGGTAAATTATGAGATCACATACCTTAGGGTTTTTTATGACTCCTTGTATGATGGTGGCCTTATATTCGAAGTAGGTTGGTATAAATATAATAAATGGCCCAACTCCATGAAAATAGGGAAAAAGATCATTTACCTAAATAGTGCAACAGATCTGAACATAAACATATATAGGAAGCAAGAGGGATGTCGATCTTACTGAGACGGATATGATGCTTCCAAAGGATCTTGATTTTTACTTTAGATGTGAGGTATATTTATGAATATAGGCAGAAGTAGGTGGGAGATCATGGTATGAAGAAGCATACATTAGCCACTAGAAATGGGAGGAGAAAGAAAAATGGATTTAAGTTTAATTAAAGTCATTTTTGAAATTTCACCCTCAAAATAGGGGGTGCACAGTTTGGCCAAACCGTGTGCAAACCATGTTTAATCCACTTCCCAAGGAGATACCCCATAAGGTTAAAGAAAATTGTTTCCCTAACGATGCATAAACTGGGAAAAAATCCTCTATCAAAAACACTATAGTTTTCATATGGGAGTTCACCTAGGGTTGCAGGGTTTCATACAAACTATGCATCCCCTAATGCTCCTTTGTCTCACCCCACATGATTAGTTGAGTCCCTAAGGGTTGGGATACATGCTTTCTACTAACCATTTCACCCAATTTTGTTTCAAATTCCCAAGGTTTTGGGATCTGAAAAAGCCCAGACAACCTCGTAACCCCCGTAACTCCATTGGGTAACATTATAAGTGTTGTTTAATGGAATTTAGACTAAAAACAAACAATATGTACCTTTTTGAAAAGACTTGTCATTAAAAGATACCCTCTATAATGAGAACCTAGATATTCTATGATAAAATTATTAAATATATTTACTATGGTATAGATAGAACCTACCTGTCAAGACATGTATTATGTAAAGATATCAAGATCTCGGGACTCCTAAGACATTGAGACTTCTTCTCATGAATTTCACTCTTAGTGATCTCTAAGAAGGTAGGTCATTAAGATAGACTCTCTAATTAAAATTACGTATTTTTTATGTGTCATTGGATATTCTTATCTATGAAAGTGTGTATTGGTTCATAGTCTTAAAATTATTATTAATGTGTATCATTTTTGGGAAAAATTCCTTTCGATGTCTACTAGAGAATATTGAGTTATTATATTTGTTGAAAATTTCAGTTGAAAATTTTATAGTATATTTGTTGAAAAATAGTGTTGAAAAGGTTACAAGACTATGGAGACCTTGAAATTTTTACATATATGGGGTTTGGAAGATCTAGGGTATGTAAGAGGTTTTCCTAGAAGTTTCGCATATAAAGTGATATATTTTTCCAGTGTTTTCTAAAATTTTAGGTGAAAATTTCTAGAGAAAGGTCAAAATTGTTTTAAAGAAAAGGTAGAAGATTAAAAAAATGTCATTTTTGGGAAGTTGAAAAAACATATATTAGGAAAGGGAAAGAGTTTTGAGCATATTTAGAATATTCATGTAACATGGATTTGTGTGAAAACAATAAATGCGTAAGTGAATTTTTGTGAAGACAGTGTGTCCCATGTGAAAAGAATCAATATAGGTGACATGTTTTCAAGATGTGAAAATATTCATTAACAGTTTTATGTGCCTATAAATTGGACACTACCCCCTTATTTTGGAGGGGCCAATACTTAGAGAAGATCTCAACGGTCTGTTTTCACATAATACTTACATGAACATACTTCTTTCATGAATACATTTTATATGAACACTAATTGTTCGAAGAAGGGTGATTTTTTTGAAAAAGTGTGTTTCATGAAATTTTGGGGAGTTTTGAAAAAAATTATAATTTTTTAAATGTTTGTATGTTATATGAATTTTTCACAAATGTTGAATGAATGTATATGTCCTAAACCTCAAGTTAATTTCCCATAATTTCTATGGTAAATAGAATTTCATCAATTGAATGAAAGGAGTGATCTTTCCAAAACACAAACTATAGTTTTATCAAAACTAATTCAAATCACCAAATATTATCTACTAATGAAATTGTGAGTAAACTTCCCTAGATATAGAAGCGATCATTCATCAAGGGATTAGTATTGAACCATGAGGGATAGTGATTCCACTCTATAAAATATAAAATATCATTTTCCTTTAGTGATTCTGGTATATTGAAACATTACCTTTGTGTGCTCTTTAGATTATCCTACTTAGGGTGAAATAAGTAAAATTATTTTGAAACTTTCATGATTTTATTTATGATTTATTGTTTTGAGAAGAAGATAGAAGATTATATTGTCTAACAAAGAAATAAGATAAAATGGAGTGTTATTTTAATATGACGTACCCTAATTCACCCCCACCCCCTCTTGGTATTTAATGTAGTGGATCTAACAATCATGAATCTAATAATTTTATTTATGGATCAAAACCATTATGGAATATTCTCACAATGAGGTAACATATGTTGGGTGAATCATAAGTGATATTTCATCAATTAGATAAGTCAAGAAAATATGTATACCTTCCATATTATTAGAATAAGATAACTATAAACCTCTTTTGAAATAGAACTATACAATTAAATCTATGGCCATTATAGTTCATTAATGTGTTTATTTTTGAAAGGTAAGGAAATTTAAATCAAATGTATAGGGTGATGACACAAGTATGCATCCTTCTTAATGATATAATGGTAGAAAACATGATTAAATTACAAAGTATTATTTGAATAAATATTTTTGTGACATTAAATTCTTTTCCTATGGGTGCATTGAAATGTTGTTAGATGTTGATCCTGGAATTACAGTAAGTTCACTTAATACCACTAAGAAAGAGCCAAGAGAGTCCCAGAAGTAATTATTTCTAGAATCTTACTATGTTATACTGAATATAATGTTAAGAATAAATATTATTATCAACTTTTGTAATAATAATTTTTCAAGTAAACTTGATTTCATAAATATTCAATCATGATAAATTCTAGTTTAAAATATGTTATTTGAATGTTATCACTCATTTAATAATTTATAATTAAATAAATAAAAAATTATTTATTAGTGAGATTGTTGAATAAATTAATATTAATATTAATCTATTTACATTAATACTAAAATAAATATTTATTTATTTTTAAAATTAAAAATATCTATTTAAATAAATATTTTATTATTCAAGGTTCAGTAAATCCCATGAGAGGATTAATGAGAATAGTTAATGGCCCATTCGAAATGATATAATTTAATTAATATCATTTAAATATATAATAATTTATTTATTTAAGAAATGTTATTTAATAAGGGCATGTCATTATATATAATAATATTATTTTAATTATTATTTTACATAGGGTATTACTTATAATAAATATATTGATAAGGTCCTATGTGTAATTATATTTGGGTTTAAAACTAATATTATAAATAAAAATATATCACATTTCTAAAGATAAGATTAGTTATGCACAATGGAAATATATTTATTATTATATCAAGCCCTACAGAGAATAATCCTCCTTCTCAAGAACATAGAGATAATAAGATAAAAATGTTGAAATTAATAGGGGATTATGTAAAGCACTTGAATATTCCACTCTAGTATTGAGATATTTGTGAACATCATTCTAAGATTCATGGAGAATATGTGCATATAATTAGAGGAGTCTGAGATTGAATTATCTTTTGAAATTACTATTTTATTTGAGAAGTAATATAAATGGATCAATAGGATGATCACATTCAAGGTAATTATTGATTAAATTAAATTATAAATTAAATTTGAAAGATCATATCAATTGGATTCTAGGGTTTTGTTTATCAAATTATTTGGATTTATCCATTAAAACTTATGAAACCGCAAAATTGGTAACTTTCGCACCGCTTCAACTACACCATAGAACCATTAAGTGGTATCAGTGTGGTCACATTATAAATTATAATTATTTATAATTTATTTTATCAATTTCCAATTTTTTTAGTTTTCATTTTGATATTATTGTGTTTATTCCTATGGTCAAGATAATGTGTTCATCTGAGTTGATATGGCTTTGAACAATCCAAAATATGTGAAAATGTATGAAGATCCCATCTAGGGGTGTCATGGTCATAGGCTTTATGACAAAGATACACAGCGTGTAGAGGTAAATTTCACATCATGTACCCATGGTTAACCACACAAGGTACATGTCATGTAAATCTCAAAGTTTCATGTGGGTCAGTATGTGGCTTAATTACATGTTATGTATTGAAAGTAAACATGGCACATTATTTGGTATGGATTACATGTATTTTATCTATCATACACACCATGTAACCCCACACAGTGTTGGCCCTATGTAAATCATAAAAATTCATGTGGTCAATAGGTGGCATCATTACACACTGTGTATTGACTTCCAACCAAGCGATGTGGCCAGACATGGACTACATGCCATGTTCCGAGCATATACACCCCATGTAAAACTTTTCAACCTACACAATGTATACATTGATATTTTAGTCATGTTGTGTAGGTAAACATGTATAGTAATTAAAATCAAGACATTCATACATGGTATGTAGTTGGTTGTACATGTTTTGTTTCATGGGATGTCAACATTGGTTACATGGCGAGTGAATCTAGGTATGTCATGTAAGTCCACACGATTAAAATTAAACACCACATAAAAATTTTCATTACATGATTTTTATTGGTATTCACACACATTATGTAGTAATACATAGATTTCTAGTGATATATGTCATGTATATTTATGGCATGTCATGTGGTCATACCCATTATGCAGACTATGCATCTTGACCCACGAAATTATATGGCGTGTATATAGTGATATGTCATGTGGGAATACATGCCATGTAAGTATATAGTACATTAAAATGACCATAGATAGTTTATGTTACACAAAATGTTCAATTAAATTACACATCATGTAACTATTAAAATTCTAGAAATGGAATTTTTTTTAATATTACAAAGATAGTACATGTCATATCACCTAAAAATTGTATGTCGTATACTTAACTATTTTAAAATTAAGATTGAATACATTTAATTTATTTAAAATAATAAAACATGGGATTATAATATCTTAAGGACTATTATGAAATAATATTAAGGAAAGTAAATTTTTTATTGGGGAGGATGGAGCTTTCACCTCAGATGTTATGGTGGCCGGCAAAGTCGCTCTAAAACACTTCGAGGGTTTATGGGAAGGGGAGAATTTTTTTGGTTTCAACAGAGAGTCCTTAGGGGACTCTAACTTTTTGGAGTGTTTACCTTTGATGATAACTCAATCCGAGAATGAGTGCATGTACACTATTCCTCAGGAAATGGAGATTAGAGAGGATCTCGGAAGCATTCCGCAATAGAGTGCACCCGGACCTGATGGCTTCCCGGCTTCATTCCTTAGTGTTTCATGGGATTTTGTGGGGCCATGTGTGGTGGAGGCTATCCGAGACTTATTTCGGGGGGGATCCCTTAATTATGGGGATATCTTCGTCAAGGGTGGTGCTGGTGCCAAAGACCAAAGACCCCTCGCTTGTTAGCCACTTCAGACCGATTTGTCTGTGTAACGTCTCATCCAAAATTCTGGCTATGGTCATTGGCAGGATATTAGCCAAGGTGGTCCCCAAGATAATTTCTGAAGAACATGGTTTTATCCAAGGGAGGAGTATACAAGGGGTAGTAGGAATTGCAAGTGAGCTGGTACACAATTTTAACAAATGGACTGTTGGTTCCAATATCATTTGGCAAGTGGACATGAATAAATCCTACGATAATCTGGAGTGTAGCTTCATTTTACGGGTCATGAGGGGTTTTGGATTCCAGGAGCGATTTTGTGGTCTTTGTTTCAGATGCTTTGCTTCTCCTTGGATTTCTATCTCCCTTCTAGGGAGATGTTTTTGTATCATCAAATACGTGAGGGGAGTTCGACAGGGGGTCCCACTCTCTCCTATCATATTTGTTCTCACCCAAGACACTTTATCCAGAAACCTAAAGATGAGCATGGCAGAGGGAAGTTTGAGGCCTTTTTACGGTAGAAGGAATTCAAAGAGTGTTTCTCATCTGATGTTTGCCGACGATATTCTGTTATTCCTGAATGGAGGGAGAATATATTTGAAAGCTCTTAAGGGTATTATGACGGAGTATGGTAAGATAAGTGGACAGTCGATCAACCAATCGAAGAGTCACTTATTCATTTCCAACAAATGCTTGGGAGGAAGGTGTAGACTTATACAGGATATCCTGGGATGTGGACAGAGACAACTACCTATTATATATCTAGGAGTTCCTATATCGAGTGGAAGGATTTTGAAGAATCACTTCAATTGGATCGTGGATCGCATCCTAGGAAGGATATTCAACTGTAAGAACAAGATGCTCTCCTTTGGGGGTATGATCATGTTTATCAATAGTGTACTTTTGTCTATACCTATGCATGTATTTTCTGTTATCAATCCCCCAAAGGGAACGGTGGAGAGGATTGAGCATATTCTCACGTCATTCCTCTGGGATGCGAAAAGCGAGGGTAGATGCCACTGGGCCTCTTGGAAGAGGATGGATCGACCAGTGGAAGAGGGTGGGTAGGTCTTCGTGATATTCATGAATCTATTCAGGGGATGCAAGCAACATTAGATTGGGAGTTGATTGCCGGTAAATCCCTCTGGGAAAAGTTTTTCAGAGCAAGATATGGTTGGCATGGTTATTTTTGCATGCGTGGTGCGACAGGCCTCACCAAGTGCACGGTCTCACATCTGGAGGTGCTTCATGACTACACCAGATGGGTGATTAGCTGTGGCGAGATCAGCTTCTGGGAGGATACATGGATGGAGGAGAGGCTTCGGTATGAGGGATGTCCTCTTCCTGACATCTCTTTTAGGGAGGCTTGCAGGAGGAATGAGTTTATACATGAAAACCTTAACCCTTCGCAACTAAATCTCTTTAACAGTGTTGTTATGAGTGAGGAACCAGACAGATGTTGTTTTACAGAAGTTGGGTAGGGGCGTTTTAGTTTGAATGGTTACAGGAGAATTACCCAGAGGAATGTTAACAGGGTGAAAGGGGATGTGGTCACTTGGTGTAATTCAATCCCAATGAGAATTAATTTTCTGGTGTGGCGGATCCAAAACCAAGCTGTACCCACAGAGGAAAATATTCAGAGTAGAGGGGTCTGCATGGAATCGCGATGATACTGTTGTGAGAGGTCGATCTCGGAATCAATGCTGCATTTGTTTTTTCAGGGGCGATGGGTAGCATTCCTTTGGTCTCTGTTTTCTCAATACAAGTTTCCTGCAGGGGAGTGTAATTCAGTTCGAGAGCAACTTGTGACATGGTTTTTTGTTGTTGGTAACAGAACAGGGGAGCGTATAGTAGGTATTATCATTCTGATATCTATATGTTGGACAATTTGTGAAGCACGAAACCAGGTACGGTTGGGAGGCAGGAGATCTCTGTTAGCTCTCCAGGTCCGGATGAGATCTATCATCGTGGAACTGTCCTCCCTTTTCAAGAATGGAGTGCATGCAGGTATGCTGGGAAACCTCATTAAAAGACAGTGTACACAGATCTTGCAGAGAGGGATATGGGTAAGGTGGCAGCCTCTGGCTCGTGGGTGGAAACTAAATGTGGATGGTTTATGTTTGGGAGGAATCATGAGGGGCGGTGGTGTTCTCCGGGATTGTTGGGGTTCAGTTCACATTGCTTTCAGTGCTTACTATGGACCTGGTACTTCTATGGGCGTGGAGTTTAGAGCCCTACTCTCGGTTGTGACTCTTTGCAGGAGAAGAGGACTTCAGGTGACGGAGGTAGAATCTGATTCGGAGGTTCTGGTCAGATCTCTTTAAGGAAAATGTGACATCGCTTGGGATCTGGTGTATATTTTTAGAAGGTGCAAATTGGAGTCCAACCAGGGAAGGATGGTCCATCATAGTGTAAGGAAATACAACTTTGCGACTGATGTGATGGCTCGTGGGGGCAGGCCAGAGGAGACTTTGATAGTTTATGATAGTCCTAACTCTCTTTCGTTCGAATGTGTCAATATGATCCGGAAGGATTCACTTGGCCTCCATTATTTCCGTCCTTCGTGACGTGTATCCCCGGGTTTTAAGGTTTTCATAATAAAAAAAATAACTTTCAGTTAGTTAGTATTTATTTATTTATTTAGTCTTGTGGAGTTTATATTAATTATAATGTATTTAGGTTAATGTAAGAAATTTTAAATTTGTATTCATTACATGTTGTAATTAATCGTGAATTTGATTGGCCTATGTATGTGTTTGATTTATATATTTTGTTTTATTATTTATTTCATGGATTAATGTGTTGGTTATTATTAAATTAAATATGATTATTTTGTGTATCATTACTATCTCCTTTATTATGTATGGGTCTACATGTCCATGTATTATTTTATGTAACCCTAAACCCTTTTTTCCCCTCACTTTTATGTGACTGATCATTTGTAAAGGGTGGAGATCCTAATGAGATGAGGTGGTTTAACACTGGAGTAGAGGTGAATCTAGCCAAGAAGATACACAAGTGAATAGTGAAATGCTAAAACTCAATCCTTGAATAGGCTAAAATACTTTTCCTCCTAGGTTCAAGGTTGGTTTAACACTGTTAGATAAACCAAATAGTTTATAAAAGTACATAATCATGTTACATATTTATTTTATATTGTTAGTGCATTGTTATTTATTTATTTTAATGGTTCATGGTCTATTTTTATAATTAAAAGTGATCACATAAAGTAAATAAATTAATAATACAGATAAGATGAAATAAAATGAAAATAGTATACATAAATTATTTTATTATACATGGTTAATTAATTATATAGATTCCATAAAATATTAACTAAAAAATGAAGAATAAAATAAATAATATTTACGTATAATTATATAAAAATACCACAATAAAAATATTAACTGAGATAATTTCTTCTATAACTTAAGTTATAATGGATGTGTAGTTCAAAGTATTGGTCTAGACCTTATCAACATGATTTCAATTATCATGGAGTTATAATGAAAGTCTTCGTTTAAATTAACCTAGTTGGCCTAAAGGGTTGATTACATTTTCAAGACTTACTGTAAATTTAATGAAATCATTTTAGAAATATGAGTTTAGGGTTTTAGTAATGGGGATTCCCCTCAAAAAACAATGGAGTTATGAGTTAATATAGTTAGAAGGAAAATCATACATAAATACCATTTAATAATTTGATAAGGCCTCTTTCTAGGTTATTTAAAGAGAAATAATAATCATATACACTAGAATATATTATTTACAAGATATATTTAATCTAATGGTGAGGGATTTATGGGTTTAATAAAATAGTGTGAGGTTAATTAAAAAAATTAATTACATTGTAACTGATAATCAAGATAAAGTACTAATAATCTCCATTTATTTATTAAGGAAAAATAAAAAAAATCAAATAAACACTAGGAAAATAAAATTTCATCTATGAAACAAACATTAAAGAGTGTTATAAGAACTTCCACATTTCAAAGAAAAAATATCATGTTCTTGATCATCTGCCTCAAGGAGTGAGTTAAGATGAAAAGGATTCTAATACGATACACAAGGAGGATTCCTCATATGTTTTGTACATAATTTTATTAGCTATGTATGGAGAGAATAAGATAAATATAATTACTTGGATGCATTAACCATAATATCCCATCTCAAAGAAATAGAAAATAAAAAATAGAGGCTTAGATAAATGATATTTTCACTAAACTATACAAGTATAAACTGGAATATAAATACCTAGATAGGGATCAAATGATTAAGATTTTGAACTATATAAAGTATTTATCAAAGTTAGGATTCTATATTAATAATAAATTATCTATTATTCTCATATTATCAACCTTACCACATAGATTTTCAATATTTATTAATAATTATGGATATAATAGTGTTGAGAAGCTTCTTAATAATATTTTAACTATTCATTGATAAGTTGATAAGGATTTTTGGTAAAATATTTCCTTACCCATTATGGTGAACAAAGTTAGGGATGTGATTTAAAATACAAGGAAAATAGAATATTAATTAGTGCCTTTGAAATATAATTCAATGAAGAAAAAAATCAAAGGGGAAAATGAATAAAAGGCAATCTAATTCACCTATGGAAAGAAAGATCACTGGAATCGGAATTATGATAAATTAAAGAAAAAACAATTACAACCATATAATTTAGTTATATTCATCATATAATATACTATTTTGAATTATCTTCGTGGGAAATAAATACTATATGTGATTCACATATTTTTATGCAAATAAAATTCCAAGTAACATCCAAAATATTATAGTAATTAAGGTTAATATCAAAGATTTTTATGGGACATAACTTAAAAATTTGTTAAATAAGATCACAACTTCAATATTTCCAATTTTATTGATTCTATTAAAACTAGTTGTTTCTATCAAGTGTTATTATAACATTTTTTTCAGTGTCTAGTTCTAGAAACAACGAGACATTATTTTATATTTGAAATGGATGTTATTATAGTATATCATACTTAATTAATATTTTAGTTATATTTGTATCATGTATTTCCAATATCACTAATTAATGATGAATATAAAATATAAGACTCAAATAACACCTAGTTATTTCAAGGTGATTATTTTTCAAGTAAAAAAAATTAAATGTTAATAATATACCTAAAATAGAATTTAGACTTTATGTAGTTAAGAATTTTAGGTGTTTTAACACGATTACTTATTATTTTTTTAGAAAAATAACCCTTTTAAATTAATGGTTTTATTTCTGAAAATATTACATAATCAATTTAGTAAGATACATGTGAACTATTCTAAATATAATCTAATGTAAATTTATATAATTCATGAGATTACTTTAAAATATTTTTGGGATATAAAGTGAGGTAAAGAATATTATTGATAAAATGTTAAAGGTGGGTAGGTGAGTGAAATTATATCTTAAAAATTAATTCATAGATCACTATAATATAGAGTAGAGTTATTCCTAACCTCACATTTCTTTATACACATTAGAGTGATGGTGATAGTAAATTGAGGAATATTGATGATTCTTATAACTATTTCAAGTATTAAATTATTCCTTTCCTGAAATGTTTTACAAATAATATCATTAACATTTAAACATAGGTAAAATATAATGCTATATGTGTATTGTATAAGTAATAATACGAAGAAAACAATTATAAAATATATTTATGTTTTTAGATGAAATATGTTTTTATAAACATTTTTTAGCTATAAATATCTATTAAGTGAAACACATATTTTATCTTAGTAAATTATCATAATAGTTTATTAGTGTATAAATGTCCCTAAGATAGAAAATTATTAGTAAAATTAAATGAATACATTTCTATAATATGGAATAACATGCCTTTTTGAGATAGTGTGAGAAATTAATACTTCAATGAAGTCTAGGATCTAGATGTACATGAGTTGTCATGGGAACACAATTTCACTAGTCATAGTGGGAGGAATAGTTCTACAGAAAAATAGTGTAAGGAATTAAAAACCAAAGATAAATAGTTTTGTATTCACCAAGTTAGGTGATATATTATTTAGTAAGAATAAATAATCCTATAAGGAAGTAGTAAATGGTGATAGGATAAAATTTAAAAGTTAAGATGACATCATAAATTGATTCCATGTACCAAAATCCAATTCTGTATTTTGGTGGTTTCTCCCATTGATGTAACATTGTTTGTGGGTAATAAAGAATAAATTGGACATAGATGGTAAATTTTGTGCCTATAAGGTATGATTGGTTATGGAAGGTTTCATGTGACATCAAGGAATAGTCTATGAAAAAAACTTTTCATGTGTCACCATGATCAAATATAGCATAAATATTCTTATCATGGAAACATTCTATAATCTTGAAATTTTGAAAATAGATTTCAATACTAGCTTATTTCATATAAATCATGTGTAATATATTATGCAACCAGAAGGGTTCATGGAACCAAATAATTACAATAAGGTATAAAAGTTTCCTAGATTTATTTATAGGCTAAAGTTATTTTCATGATTATGGAATATTAATTTTTTATTATGCCATAATATAGTTTTATTTTATTAAGAAAGAATATAAACCCTCTGTATATAAGTGGTTATTGGGATAGCCATAATTTTCCATGTGAATGTTTTTTTAAAGATATGTGGAAAATAAATATTAGTGTTATAATTAGTTAATACTAAGAAAAAAAATGTTTCTATAATAATTAATTAATGTAATAATTCAATTTATAAGGAAAAATATTTAAAAATATTGATTTATAGAGTGGGTTATATCAAATCATAGTATAAACATTAATATAATATTGAAAAATAAAAGATGGATCAATTTAAGATTGATTTGTTACCAAGGATTAATGGTGTAAAAATGTCTCAAAGGTGATGTGTTAAGGCACAAGAGGATATTATTATGATGAATATAATTTAATAAGTTTAAGTTTTTAAATCTATCATAGATTCCATGATATGTATAGATATTGGATATTATTTATTCAAAAATCATACTTGGGAAATATCAAAAAATACCAGGAGGATTTCATGAGGTTTTATTCAATAAAATAATATGATACTTGTGAAAGTATTACGGATGAGTTCAAGATAATTATAGAAATGGGAATTCTAGTTTTCAGGAGATAAAAAAATAATTTTTCTACTATAACATTTTGATATAGTATCATAGGTATTTTAACAAAATAATAAAGATAATTTTATTCAGTCCAGTGGAATCTATGTCTATATAAACCAAGTATATTGTGGGTAATAGTGTAACTTAAGAAGTAGTTTAAGCAATTATTCATTCTAATTATTGGAATTTTATCTAGAAAGAACAATACAATTGCAATATATGTTTTGATAATATTTTATCATATATACTATCTAATAAGTCAAGTTTAAATATATAGAGCAATGTTAAATACTCATGGTTATCACCTCTTATGAGTTTTTATTCAAAGAATTGATTCTATATTAAGAATATTAGTCACATATAAAATAAATAGCAGGCCCAAAAACAATAGCCATACCTCAACAAAATCATGGATATCATATGGGAGATAGTTAGTGGTGAAATTCCATCAGTTAGATCTAGTGTAAGTGGGAGATTATTTGAGTTTGTGCTCAATAAAATCTTGAAATTATACTTTTTATTAACTTTATAATAATAAACATATACTCATATAAATATTTTTCTTCTATATAACATTAATGTTGTAATGAATTTAGAGTATTTATTACATCAAAAGGTTATAGAAAATCCCCACTATAATAATAACTGAGTTATACTAGGACAATATTCTTAAATATATATTCTATAGTCTAGATAACATCTTCCTAATATGAAATATTAAATGTTTTACAATCAATTGTTGGGTTTGAAAAATACATTGAGACTTCATCTAATTAACATCATATTTGTTGATCTTTAAGAAGGGAAGTCAAGAGGATAGAACCACGAATATGAATTACACATGTTTTATGTGTCATTGGATATTCCTATTTGGGAACATGTGCGTTGGTCCTTGGACTTGATATTATTATTAATGTGTATTAGGAATCATGTACTTTGATGTATTGAAAAAAAAACAATGACGATATATGATCGAAACAAGATAGTATGTGTTTGGTGTATCATAAATGATATGTAATTAATTGAATAATTAAAGGAAGGTTTTATCCCTTCCATATTAATAGAAGAATATATCCCTATCCCTTTGATTAAAATGGAACCTTATGACTAAATCCACGGAAATGGTAGTCCATCGATGAGTTCATTTCAAGAAATAAAATAAATATAAATCAAGTATATATTGTGATGAAACATGTATATATCCTTTATTATGAGACATTGATAGATAAAGAGATTATATAGCACATTAGTATTCATAAGAAGTTTTTTTCATTGTGACATTCACATATTTCTTTATGGGTTCACTAACATGTTTTTAGGCATAGATCTTTGTCATTAGGAAAGTTCACATAATGCCATAAAGAAATAGGTCAAGAAGATCACAAACTAAGTGTATTTAGAAACTCATTAAATTCTATTGAATATAGTATTAAGAAAAATTATTATTATCAGCTTTTGGAATAATAATTATTCATTTAAAGTTGATCGCATAAATATTAAAACATGGTAAATTTGAATTTAGAATATTAGAGTTGAATTTTATCTCTTATTTCATTTCTCACAAGGTAATGAATAAATAATTATTTATTTATAGTTTTAGTGAATAGATTAATATAGATATTTTTTTAGTTAAATTAATATTGAAATAATTATTTATTCACGAGTTTAGTGAATATAATATTTATTTATTTATCATAGGAATAATATTAATTTAAATAAATATTTTATTATTCAAGGTTCATAAAATCTCATAGGAAGATTAATTATCAGATTTAATGATCTGATGGAAATAAAATATTTTATTTAATATCATTTAAATAAATAAATATTTATTTATTTTTGAAATTATATTTCAATAATCACTAGTCATAGGATATAATAACGTTATTATTATTATTATTATTATTATTATTTGACATGGGGAATTACTTAGATTAAATATATTGATAAGGCCTTGTGTGAAATTATTTATATTTAACCCCAAGTGTATAAAGAAAAATATATCACATTTCTATAGATGAGGCTTGTTCTAAATAGTTTAAAACTACAGAGAATTTTATCATTCCTTGAAGATAATAATCATCACACCCTCTCTATCAAGAACATATAGAGAATAAGATTACCATATTTTGATAAATAAAGAACAAAATGAAGTGATCGAACCTACCACACTGAAACCTAGATATTATAGAATGTCTTTGATATATTCATAAAGCTTATGTAGATACAACTAGAGGAGTCCACATATAGATTATCCATCCTAATGAATATCAGATGTGATTGGAAATAAAAAAAAACTATTAAGAAGACTATCATATTAAAAGGTATTTCTTACATTAAATTAATTATAAATTAAATTTTAAATATTATTTATATGATATTTAAAGGTTTCATTTGTCAAGTTTATGGATTTATCCATTTAAACTGGTGAAAACCCAAAATGGGGCACCCACCCACTGCTTCCACATCAATTAGGAAACTTTAAAAATAGATAAATATTCTATATCGACAAACAATAATAGGATTGAACAAACTCTAAAAAAATTAAATGTTTTAAGAATCATATAATCCAGATTAAAAAATAAATTAATCAATTGAGGAAGCATTTTGAAGACAATAAAGGGATTATGATCAAGGATTTATAATATGTTAGAATGTTAGATCAAAATTTTTTAGAGCTAGTGAAGATTAAATAATGGATATTAATTATAATTGGATAAATATATGAAGAATTTTTCAATGAAATTTTGAACACAAAAGAATAAAATGAATTCTAACTTATGTGGATAATGAACAAATGTTGAAGAAGAATATAAAAACAAGTAAATGAATCACAATGAGATAAATATTTATTAGGGGAGAATAAAATTCAAGTAAAAACCTAAGTATGAGTGTTTTAAGAGTTAGTGGATGACCTAATATAAAAGAGGAGGGGATGGAAAAGAAAGAGGGGATGGGTTAGAAATTAGTTTGTAGCTATATTAGAGGGAGATATTATATAGTTGAAATATACTTGAGTCACATCATACACTTTAAATAATTGTTTTTGTTACTTTTATTGATTTTATTTTTTTAGTTTTCTTTATAGATGAATTTATTCATTTTTCTATTTAACTCCTCAAATTTATATTTAAAATAGAGAATATTATATGATCATCAAGATTTTTTAGTTTTTATAATTGGATAATTTTCTTTTGAATTTGTTCTTTTTTGTTTATTTAATGGAATCTTTAATCTGTTAGAAAAATATTTATGAAGCATGGTCAATTTTCAGTGATTAGTATATTACAGAGTGATTTTATATAGTAGTATATCTTCTAATTAAAATTTATATTCTTTTTAAATAATATAATTTCTTAAAAAATTATTTTTATTACATGAATATAGTGATAAATAAATAGTTTTATTTCTCTTGATTCTTGAGGTTTTTACTAAATATTTTAAGATTTAATTCCTTTATTGATCATTATTAGGTCTTGTGATGATAATAGATTATTTGATATAAATATTTTTCAATTTATTTCAAGATTTTTGAAAGATAAACTTTCAAATTGACAATTTTCAAATTTCTACATTAACATTTATTGAATAATATCCCACTATTTAAATACTTTTAATCCATTTTTGTTCTAAAATCTTATTTTTAGTGATATGTAACCATTAGAATATAACTACATAAATTTTTATTCATATAAATCTTTCCTTGAGATATTTTACCCAAGTAAACACCAATTCCATTTTTTTTATAACCTTGGAAATTATTTTTTGTTTGTGAGATCTTAACAACACATTTATATCACATCGTTCTATCCACATCTGTAGATACCCAAAGCTTGACATACATAGACATTATATTACTTTTTCTAAATATTTAATACATAATAAAAACAAACACACAAGCATCGTAATAGTTTAGTGTCTTTGGAAACTCAGAACATAATCTTCTAACTGTGGTGAAAGATATTCAACATCTCCCATAAAGATCTTCCCCTTTTATTTTCTTCCTTAAAACCTTTCATTATATCCTGGGGAAACGAAAACATATAAAGGGTGATCTCAAATGCTCAGTAAGGGTAAGCATGGAGAAAATAAAACAAACCAAATATATTTGAACATAAAAACATGAACATAATGTTTAAACATCGAAATCTTGAGCGATGACATAAAACATGGAAGTACGTAAGGCATAGATCATAATGGAACATCAATCATGATAAAATAGCATGGAAATAAAACTTGTAATTGTGTAAAAACATTAAGAAGGTGATATTATTTCCATAGTAGCAAGGTATTGCTGCCAAGACCATCTAAGTGGAAAAAGTCCCTTTTTGAATTGAGTTCACTCCTCGTTTCAGTCCTGTAACACTGAACCGGATTAACTTACCATTCCAGCCATGTATATCTCATGAGATATAAATCTTTACCCAATTAATTGGAGGTAGATATAGGTCTCACCCATCTCATAATGAAATCATTCTTACTTGTGCCGTAACATAAACATAAATCATTCATCACAACCCAAAGAATAAAAATGGGTTTCATAAACATCATCCCATCATAACATAATCTATATAAAACAAATGGATATTGTTTCATCATAAGAAAACTGAAACCATGTAAATCATAGAGATATTATACTTGAAACATACACATATGAAATAATGTCATCTTATATGAAAAATGGTTTTGAAAAAAAACACTTGAAAAGAATTCTTGAGGAAAATATCATGTCTTCTTAAAAATCATTTTCTTTTCACAAAATTCCATGAAATTTTAAAAGAGAAGGATTTTGTTGAAAATATTCATGAAATATTGTTGAGTAAGATTCATGAAAATAAGGCATTATAAAACTTTAAAAATCCATTCATTCCATATAATTTAAAAAAAATTATCCTTGTACTTTTGTCGGAAAAGTCAAAAAGTATATCCTATGGTAAACAAAAGAGAGATTTCTTCCATATAATGTGGTAAAAGTAGAAAATGGTAAAAATGAATTTAAACATACATGGAAGAAAAGTAAACATTTTATTAAAAAATTTTGAGAATATATGGACATGGATAATAAACATACCCCCAGTAAATACTTACGAATAAACAATCTCAGATAAGAATGAGATTGCAATAATTATCCCTTACCTTAGGTCTGATATTCTTAGTACATATCTGAACCACATGTATAATGATTTAAATAATTTCATTTACTTATTACAGAATAATATTCATTGTTATGATATCATATATGGTTCACTTATGACTTTATATTACTCGTTCTTTTGTAAATCCATGTTAAAGCAGTGTTTTGGGTAAAATCGTTTCATTTATCATACGTGTTTCGACTTGTTGTTTCTGATATTATTACTTATATCCTGATTTACTTAATTTCATAATGTAAAACATGATTTATATATAATAAATATTCATCATATACATATATATGATAGATTGATAAATGGAATGAAATACACCGTTCATGGAGACGGTAGGCCGTACGTACGCATGAACACTGTTTTTGTTTCCTTATTGAATTGAATGGAATTAAATATATGACATAAATATATATATATATATAAAACTTCAGTAGCATTATTATGTCATATATTTAATTATTATTCATTATATATACTTTATAATCATTCATGAATGGTTAACATGAAGAATGAATCTTATCGCGTTCGTGGAGACGGTAGTCCGTACGTACGCACGAGTGATGATATCATTCCCATGATCATGGAATTGTATTGAAGTGTATGTATACTATTTCAGAATAAATATCACTTTAGAATAATCACATATAGTTATTATTTACACCATTATACCCATCCAAGTAAGGTGGTGGTGGGAAACAGATTACACCACAGCATGGAGACGGTATTCCGTACGTACGCACGCGCGGTGATTTCATTTTCCGTAGGATGGATAAAAGGTGGAATAGGGTTGTTTAATATTTATAATTACATATAATTATATGAGTGATACTGATTTTATTACTTCATAATGAAACAACTAAATAAGAGAAAGTAGAAGAAGAAATAAATTTGAAATAATCAGTAACGGATATTACCTCTTCTTCGACACGCCTCTTTGAAACCTCCTCTTAGGGAACTAAAATTAGTCTTTGAAGAATACCAAGACCTCTAGAATATTTCTAGGTAAGTTTATAATGGAAATTGGTAGGGTTTGGCCGAGCTTGAATGCTCAAAGTTGTGTAAATATGAGAGGGAGGAGGTGCCCTTTTATAAGGGAGGAGAGGGGAACCTTTAGAATCCTCAAAAATATTAGTTTAATATAAATTCCAAACCCACATAAAAACCTCCAAAAATGACTCAATTAAAATATTAGACGATATAGGTTTGTAATATCATCAAAAAATAAAATTTATATATGTTTTTATCTTATTTTAAACCTTATCATTTTGATTTATCTTTACTTATTCTATTTAATTTTATTTGAGGTAATAAATTTATAAATTTTAAATGGTTATAAATAATCACTTATGTGTTGTTAGTTTTACATAATTGGATAATTTATGAAATTTTAGACTATATAAATTTCAATTTATAATTTTTAAATTTTTTTGTGATTATTAAACAATTTAATAATATGTTATTTTTATAAAATAAGAATAGTGTCAATTTTGACACTATTCATTTATTTGAATTTAAATAAAATCCAAAAATAGGATATATTCGAACTAAAATATTTGATAGGTTTCAAACATATCATATTCATCTATAAAATTAGTGGATAACATTATATAGTTCATATAATATTTATTTTACTATTTTTAGAACCATTTATTTGATACTTCTCTTAATAAAATAATTTCTACAACATTTTTTTATAATTATTAAATATACTTATTTTTTGCATAAAAATTAAAAATAAAATACTAAGATGAAGATAAATATTATATATTTCATAATAATACTTTTAGTAGGATTTATATTCTAAAACACCCAACTTTTAAAATGTTATATTTATTAAATTATGAAGGTGACATCTTTGACATCATTTAAAATAAAATAATATAAGTGTCATAATCACTTTTATAAGAATACAAATGGTCATATATTCGGTAATTGGATTCTTATGGTGTATATATACACTAAAAATAATTTTTGGTCAGGTTTTTGAGCCTTTTAATGAGTATTATTATTTCAATAAAAACTATATTACTTATTTTTCACTAAATAAATAATTTCTGCATCATTAATGTATAAGATATTAATGTAATTAAATATTTCTTAAAAATTATAAATAAATTACCATGATAAAGAAAAAAATTTTATATTTCAAATGAGTATTTATAACCGATTTTATATTATGTATAAACTTATATTAAAAAAACTTTAATTATTAAAGTTGAGTGAGACATATTTCACTTTCCTTTAAATAAAATAAATTAAATGTATTTATCACCTCCAAGTGGGTACCAATGGATTCCATTTCGACCCAAATATGCCTTAGGACAAAATATAAGCATCCAATTATATTAAGATATGTGTTAGGGTAATTTATAATATTATATTTACCCTTAATTACCTGATTTACCTTTTACTATGGTAAATAAAATTTACCGTAGTTACTATTCATAATGCCCAAAAATAAAATGTATCCTATTAAAATAATTTAGACCCACTGATTCCAAATATGGAATCCATTTTTCTAAATTCAATACACAAAAGTTGCAGAAATTAATTTAAAATTAATCCCGTTGTTAAGAAAATGAGTTTTAAAAGTTAAAACATTGCACAAGATTGAAATGTTTTACCTATGAATTCAATGTAAAATCAATGATAATGAAATACATTATATTAAATGGTAAAAATATATTCTATTTATACTTTAAAATCATTCAATGTTATAATTTAACCATATAAATTATTATGATGAAAAAAGTTGTTTTTAATTAAAATATAGCGTGTTTTTGCTATTCATTAAAATATTAAAGTTATCAGAATAATATGAAAAATTTATCCAAAGTAAATTTTTATATCCTGATTCCAAATAAGAATTTTATTTTTTCAAATTTAACTTATAAACATGTCAAAAACTAAATTTAATGTGGGTGCGTCATCAAAAGGCGGTAAAACTGTTTTTTTTTTTGAAAAATACTTATTTTACCCGAAAAAATTATTTTGTTCACAACCATTTTTTAGAAAATGTGTAAGATGAATAATAATGTTATGAAATTCAAATTTTATTTAATACTATTCATATTATCTAGTCCATAATAATATTATAACAATATATCGTTGTTTTGTGCAACCCGGTATTGCGTACTACACACGCTATCGAGGAAGGTCGCGATTGCGTGTAACACAAGCCAAGTCAGGGTTGCGTGTAGTGAAAGACTCATTTGTTGTTGCGTATAACATAATCCAACAATATTTCATTTATACCTTTAATATATATATGTTTGTATATATACACACACACAATGTTCTGTAGAATAACTACTATCAAACGAACTTGAAATTGTTTGCAACACAATCCAAGAATAGTGTTGTGTATACTGCAAGATAATATGGTGTTGTGTATAGTGAAAGATAATCTTGGTGTAGCATACAATAGAAGATATTAAAGAAATTAAAAATAATATATCTCATAAAATCTCGGGGTGTTACAACAACTCTTTATAATCATTTAATAAAACTTCCTAGAAAACTTATTTAGTGAGTAATATCTAAGAATAAAAATATTTTTTGAATAATGTTGACACTAGGAATCATATTCTTAATGTTAAACTCTTTAAACATGTATTCAAACATATTTACTTCACAACACCTAATTTAACGATGTTAATAACTTTTATTTTATACTTAGAACTCTTTTTAAGTCGTCATCATTATCTTGGAATTTTTCTATTCAAAATTTTCATTGACATTATTTTGGTAACAAAAATTAAAATTGTTACATTATCTTTCTTTACCAATATACCCAAAAGTATTTTAGGATATAAAGTAAAATTAACTTTGAATAAATTTGGTATGATGTTTTATTTTTTATAATATGAACTTTTCTAAGTCCAAACATGCTTCTACAAGCTTCTTAGAAATTATATTTTCTATAATATCTCATTCTAATAAACACAAACTCATTTTTGTTTAGGAAATAAAATTTATTTCCTTTATTGGGAATATTTAATAAATAAAATATTAATATCCATATTTTTTTGTTTTTTTATAGAACTTATAAATTCAATATTTTTTCATTATAATTCAATGTTTTGGTTAGAATGTAGTACTCAAGAGGAGAGTAAATTGAATATCTAATAAAAAATTTCTTTAAAAAACTATTTAAAATAAATTACACCTATTTATAAAATATTCCAGTTAACTAAAATAGTGTAAATGTATAAAGTAATATTTTAAAAAGTTTTTTCAAGGGATCAATCAAAACCCATTTAAAAAAATTAAGATCAATTTAACTTTTTAAACAAATATAATCATGTGAAACACAGCATATAAAAAACTGATTAAAGCTAATTATCAAGGTATTGTTTTGATGAAGAATTTTTGAAATCTAAAAATAGTTTTTTCTTTAAACAAAAAAAACAGATAATACAAAGCATAAATAAATACAAAAGGTTTAGTAGATATTCGCCCAATTATGTTTATTAAATAATAAACATGATCCACAACCTGGAATGGTTATTACAACTTCAATTGTACATGGGAATTTCGGGATACAAACTGCCTCTTCCCTAGTTATTCATGATATAGAAGATGTAAATTAATAGTGGAGAGAGTATCAAAGTACTCTCCATTTTAGTGTAGGATATTGTGCTCATGAAATATATAATTACAACAAGCATAACTCAAAAATAAATAAAATGGAGAATAAAAGAGAAAGATTGTAGAAGTGATTATATGGTTCTCTTTCAATAATCATCTTGAGATGATCAACAATGATCTTTTTCTTATTTTGGATTGTATTTAAATCTATACTTGAAGTCACTTTGAGAAAACTTAAAAAGTATTATATTTAAGAATAAAAAATATGGTCTCATGTATTACACATACAATCCTCTATTCTTTTCAAATGACACACATAAGTATAGCTATCTTAAAAGTTAGTAGTACCATGTAATTGGTCAGAAATTATATATGAGGGGTTCCTCATATTTATATCTTTTCAAAAACCCCAATTTAATTATAGTATAATAATAAAATAAGATAAATCATCATACTGAACAATAACTTAGGAAAGTTTGACTTTGTCTTTAATACATCTGAGGGAATATTTCAATAATAATCTTACATAAATCATAAAATTACCAAATATATCAATTTTATTAAATTACAAAAAAAATCTATTGTAAAAAATAATTTGAATATAATTTTAGATAGCTACTAAAGAAAAAATTAAATTGGTTGTATCATTTTCTTCTAGTAGTATCATGTTTAGACTACTGAAAGCAGAAAATCACTAGTAGTGGAAGGTTTATCCTAGAAATAGCATATATTCAACTAATTATAGTAGAAATATCTTTTTGGAAGAATACTTTATCTAATGGTAGAAATATTATCTTGGTGGTATAAATTTTATACTAATGGTAGAAAACATTAATCTATTGTAGAAAAATATAAATTCTAGTAGTACTCTCTAACTAGTGGTATCAAGATGTCTATTTATGAGAATTAGCGGTAGTGGAATCTTCCCATGATTGGAACCTTCAACTAATCGAGGCACACCTCTTCTAGTAGTAGTATATTTGTACTGGTGGTAATATATTTTGAACTTGTGGTAGTATAAATTGAATTAGTAGTAGAAAATATCTTCTGACATTAGTAAACTTGTTTTGATGGTATAAAATATGTACTGGAAGTAGAATATCTACATTGGAAGTAGCATGTTTTACTTAAAGGAATTTTATATAAATTTTAAAATCATAAATATTTTATCATTAAACACATAATTAGTTATTAATAAAGGAAACATTATTTATGGGCATTAAAATATAGAATTTTTCAACTAAGTGGACTATCTCTTCCTTTTTGTGATTAAAAATCATGGTTAAAAATTAAATTCAAAATATTGGATTTCAAGGAAGTATATAGCTTAAAATAATTAAAAAAACTAAGTATTGAAAATAATAGTTAAAAAAAAGGTTCCATATAACATTCTATAAATTTGATAAAAGAAAAAAAAACATACATAATCAATTTATACACAATATACACATTCTCCCACTTTTGGGGTTATCTAAAAGTTATAAATAGGAGAAAATGTATTAGGTCAAAGGGAAATGAATAAAGAGTACTTATTTATAATTAATATTAAAATCAAATAATTGCGTCAAAATTAAAAAAATACCTATCAAATCCTAGTCAGAATATGAATAATCTTCATAAAAAATTGTGGTAGGATTAACTGGTTCTTTTCCATTACCATAAATAGGTGAAGGAGGTGAAGTAGAAGGAGGTACAGGTGGCCTAAAGACAATACTAGATGAAAATAGTCTTAAATTTTTAACTACCTTGATAAGATTAAGACCAAAATGACTGATAACAATAGTGGTAGTCTGAATATGTATTGAAATATGTGTAGATATTGAAGTTGTCATAGTAATAGCAGGAAGATAAATCACTATAGTCCAGGAAGTGTATAGAAAAGGGATCAATTATCTTTAAAAACCTTGAGATGATTCTACCACCATCCTCTATCATCCTAGTAAATTCATTATTCTCTTCTATAAACACTTTTAACAATGTGGTTAACTCCTTCAACTGAGTCACTTTCTCCTTGAAGGACATTATAATATGAGGCAACCTTAAGTTCTAAGACACAAACTCGAAATGATAATCAGGATCATTTTTTTATAAATCATATAAATTTAATTCTTTATGACTTTTTTGATAATTTCCCCATCACTTATAGATTCATTATGAAATTCTAGAACAAATTTATAGATGTTCTCACCATGATATTTGATCTTCTAAAGCTCATCCTGGTGATAAAGAGAATAATAAACCATTACACTCTACTTATCATCCCTAAAAATACTTCTGATTAGAGTAGCTTTCACACTAGAAGGCACAAAAGGATGATGAGTTTTATAAGAAGCGACTCTAGTAGTAGAAATAGATTCCAACCATCCACGAACTGAAAAATCTCTCTCTGTCAAGTCTACCATATTTTCTTCCAAAGTATAATGGATAAAACCAACCTTCTTAATGAACTTATTGTTCTCCACATCAAATTTTCTAATTATCTTAAACAACTTAGGTTTGAGTTGTGCCAAAACTAATGGCACAATCAATGATATTCCATTTTCTATAAAAGTTTTAACTTTGATGGTATACTACCTATGAAAGCCACCAATATCAAACAAAATATATTTTTTAAAGGAATCCATATCATCTTGGGTTAGGGAACTGGTCTGAGGAGGAGGAGGCGGTGAATACCTCCCCCATCAAGGTGAGGAACATCCTCTATAAAATCACCCTCATCAAGCATAAGAGTTATAATAACTAATACCACATCTCTTGAAAGTATCATAAAAGGAAAAGGCTTAATAATCTCTTCCTAGTCAATCCTTGTCACGACCCAAAGTTTCATTAATAGAAAATCCCTCTTGATCTTATTAAATGTATCTTTATATAAAATGTTTTTATAAAATGTCAACTTCATTGGTTTTATGATAATAATTGTTGCCGTTACATTTATATTCATTGAACATAGATCATATGATTGGTATAAATATAGGGATTTAACACATCCATTTTTTACTTAGACAAAGGAAGCGATGGCCTCATCCAATATAATTTCCCCATACGAAGCCCATTTATCAGAGCTCGGAAACGATGTGGTGTCCTTGGGCTTCTCTCTTGACCAATCCCAAGCTGAGCATCACCATGTCAAGCTCGAACGGGACCTTCTACGGGAGAAGTGGAAGTTGATAGAAATTACCACTCGAGCGATGTTATCCGAGCCACCCCAAGAGTCTGTCACCATCACACACCTTACCCTTAGGTCTTATGCGGCTATTTTAAGGGGTTATGTAACTAATCGATAGTACTATGTTCATGTACATTATTTTTTTATATAATAATGAATATAATTTCTTGTCATTACTGATACATTGTAAATAGTTTTTAAAGTACAAATGGTGTTTTTAGTTATTATTTAATTAGGAAATATATTTTATTAAATTTAGGTATTTTTGAATTAAATAATATTTTAATAAAATATTATTATTATTAGATTAATTTTATTATATATAAATTATCATATAATTGTATGAATGCAATTATAATTTTTATTAAGGTTTGAAATCCATTTTTGTCAAAACCCGGGAATTTTCGATAAATATCGGTTTTTATTTTCAAAGTGAAAATTAAAATATTTAGAAAATTATTTAGGTAAAATAAATTTTACTTTTGGAATCAGGACATCAAAATTATCCAATGGTGAATTTTTCATAATTTTCTTAGACAGTCAAATTTTTGAGTAAAAATTAAATACCGTTTAAATATATAATGTGTTTTATGACATTATAATGACCCAATAGTGATGTAATAAAATACTTTAATCTTTATTTTTGGCCAATATATGTTTTACCATTAAAATAATTTTATTTTGGGTTTATTTGTATTACTTTTGAAAGCATTAATGGACCCCTCAAGACTTATTAAACACCTTGCCTTTTTAAATTAATTTTTATGGGAGTGTGACTCACCTCCACATAAGAAACCCTAATATTTTAAGAATTTCAGACTTTGGACTTATAAAATATTTTTTCCCTCTTCCCTTTTCGAAAAACCATGGGCAAAAACCATGGTATGGTTTGTGGTTTGGATTAATTTAATATAAGGGGTCCGAAACCTAAATAATAAAGAATTCCCTCACCTTTCCTATATAAACCCACCCAAGCTCCCACTTCCTCCTCACTCAAAGCCCTTGGATTTCATCCAACCTCTTCCCTATTCTCTCTAGAATCCTCCCAAGGTGCCCCAAGCTCCTAATAAGCCTCTCACAGGCCTCTCTCTATCCTTTTGAAGCACACTTTCAAGTAAGGGTTTTTTCTTCTTTTCTCACTTTTGTCCGATTTTCTTTAAGTTGTTTTGCCCTTTTAATTTCAATTATAAATGTTGGGGTATGTTTTCTCACCTCCATAATAATTCTCTCTTTATGTTTTAATGATGGGATACCCTTTATCTCTCATTAAATACCTCCCATGTACACCCGTTACTACGTCAAAATTCCAGAAGGAACTTCTCTCTCCTCTTTTACATTCAAGCAATACTTTTATATCATGAATATAAATTCCATTAAAAATGTTGGGAAATGTATCTATGTGACCTCATTACTTTCCATTACATCTAAATATGATGAGGAACCCCTTTCTCTCTCATCAACCATTTTTATGAATTCTTATGTCATGCCATTACACTGCTGAAATCGCACCGATTTTCTAAGCCAATGTCATTGTGTAGTGAATACCATGCCCATTTCTCCATCAAGGGCATTCACCTTTATGCACATTTACTTATTGATTGTAAATTTTCATGTATGAATTCCACATTCCTTTATCATGAAATAAATTATTATGTTTTATGAATCCATGTTTTATGATCCATGTGGCACACTTACACATGAAATGAAATGTTTAAGAAGGGTGCACCCTTATAGCGCTCCAATGCATTGGGTAAAGTATAGTATCATGATACGTCATGTGCAATGAGTTTTTACTCATTATAATTCAATTTCAACGAGGGTTTACTCGTGCTTTATGTGCAATGAGGATTTACTCATGCTATATGTTCAATGAGCCTTGGCTCATGCTAATTCCATGTTAAGTGTTGTTGCCACATTTCCATGTTATGATTATCATGATTTATCATGCCTTTTTGTTCATGTTTCTCTTGTGCTCTATTGATATGCCTAATGTCTAAAATTTATTGTAATCCTCATGTTATTCAATGTGTATTCCCTTACTGGGCTTTATAGCTCACCCTTTTTCCAATGCATGTCCTCAGGTTATCCCATGCAATGCTAAGTATGAGTAAATATAGTGGTCATGTAAAGGAATTTTTCAATAAAGATGTTGTATTTCATGTTTTAAGTTTTTATGTAATGATCCTAAGACCCAAAGACACTAAACCTCTCAATCTTCTTTGTTGTATAAAGTGAAGCTTTATGTAATAAAGCATGTTTAAGTTGTAATAAAAAGCAGGGTTGTCATAGTTGGTATCAAAGGATAGGTTTGGTTATTTTTGGGATTAGGATTAGAAAACCCTAGTAAAGCCTTAGATACAAGACTAAGTACAATAAAAACGCCCCTAATTTTTTGTGAGTATTGATTAAGTGGATTATCAAGCCAATACATCCCTACCTAGATACGAGCAGGTAGAGGCGGCTCTGGCACAGATGTATCCTAGGGGTAAAACCCAAAAACACCGCTTTGAGCTAGACTTGAACGGGAACTCATGCATGACAACGGGCCTTGTTGTACTCTTGGTTACGACACTCCCGGGGGATATTCTTTGGTAAATTCACAAGATTAGTATGAACCCTTATTAAGGGAATTAAAAAAATGCCCCTAAGAATATATGTTAGAAAGTAGATCATGAAATGCCTAGATTGAAGCCTATAGAATCATGACTTAAGGAAATGAAAGTTTATTTATAAGTCATCAACTTTTGTCTTTGGATTACCCTTTATTTATTACCCCTAACTTTCCTTTTATTCCATCCAATGGCCAGTAATAGGAGGACTCGGGCTAACAACCGTTGTGAAGATTAGTGTGATGATTGTACTAATGAGATGCCCAATCCGATGGGAGTGAGAATCGCAAACTTTTTCACACTTCTCTCTCAGCTAACTCAAGTTTTGAATAGAAACACGGGTTAAGAGGAACGTTCAACCCCCCCCTAAGAAATAACAAGTCGCTATCGAGAGCTTCATGAGATAAAGACCTCCTACTTTTAGTAGATCATCTGATCCCACAATCGCTGAACAATGGATCAACTCCATTGAATAGATCTTCTCCATCCTTCAATGTTCTGAACAAGAGAAGGTTATCCTGGTGGCTTATCATATGGAGGGTGAATCTGATCAATGGTGGAAGTTGATCAAAAATACGAAGCCTAAGGAGGATATCGTGGCATTGGAATGGGAGGATTTCTAGAAGATGTTTTTCGATAAAAATTTTCCGCGCACCCTCAGGCTTAAGATGGAAAGGGACTTCCTTTCCCTCAAGAAAAAAAGATGAAGAATCTGTTGGAGCGTATGAGGAAAACTTCACAAGGCTTGCACAATACGCTTCCGACTTTTTCGTTACCCAAAAATGAAAAGTCGGCTGCTTCTTTGGTGGGCTAAAGCCTAGCCTGTGGAAAGCATTGGTGATCCATGACTTCGACAACTATGAGGAAATTGTCCTATTTTCCCTCATGGTCGAAATGGAGATTGGATAATCACAGGGGTATAATGGTGATAAGAAACGTAAGGTGGACTTCAATGCTGGTGAACCGATGGATAAATCCAATGGTGCTAAGAAGATCCAACACCCCACTTGAAAAAAGTGCGGAAAGAATCACCTTCGAAATTTCCTTAAGGGGAAAAGGAAATGCTTCAGGTGTGGAAGGGAAGGGAACCTAGCTGTTAACTGTCGACAAGAAAGAACCGAGGCTATGATAGAGGAGAGGAATGCTCCATTAGAACCTCAATGCATTGTTCAATGAAACAAATGCAATGAACCGGGTCATTTTTCAAATCAGAGCCCTAATCCAAGGGTTTTTGGAGACAACCAACAACCTCCAAGGCAGCAAGGAAGAGATTTTTCCATCGCTTCTGCCTAAGTGAACCCTGACAACGAAGTGGTGACAGGTACGCTAGTTATTCATTCAAAAATAGTGAACGTACTTTTTGATTCAGGTTCTACGCATTATTTTATATCTCGAAATTTTAGTAGAACAATCTCAGCACCACCACAAATCATGGAAGTGAAGATGTCGGTGAGTACGGAAAATGGGGCAATCATTACATCCCATGAATATAAGTCCTACCCTATTATAATATGTGGATTGAATTTCCCAGAGAATCGTGTCATACTCCATCTTGTGGAATTTGATGCAATTCTTGACATGGTTTGGCTTTCCATATATAGAGCCAACATAAATTGTCGGGAGAGGGAAATCACACTCCATATGGAGAATCAACCCCCGATTCTTTACAAGTGTTTGGAGGAAGATGAATCTCCCTTAGATCCATCATCTCAAGAATTGATATTACTAATTTATGAGCATGCATATCTAGATCAGATGATTGAGTCCAAGGAAGAAACCATCCTTGAAGAAATTCCTATTGTGAGGGAATTCGCTGAAATGTTTCACGAGGAACTGTCTGGTCTTCCTCCTAGAAGAGATGTTGAATTCTCTATTGAACATATACCTAGGGATTTACCAATATCCAAGACTCCATATAGAATGGATGTTGTAGAGCTTGAAGAGATGAAGAAACAACTATAGGAGAATCTGGATAAAGGGTTTATACACCCAAGTGCTTCACCATGGGGTGCACCAGTCCCCTTCGTCAAGAAGAAGGATGGGTCAATGTGGTTTGAATCGATTATCGTGAACTTAAGAAAATCACGATAAAGAACAAATATCCTCTCCCAATAATTGATGACTTATTCAATCAGTTGTGTGGAGAATAATACTTATCCAAGGTAGATTTGTGGTCGGGATATTATCAAGTAAGGGTGAAGAAGGAAGATGTCCCCAAGACAGCTTTTCGTACAAGATATGAGCACTATTAATTCATATTAATGCCTTTCGGACTCACTAATTCTCCTTAAATCTTCATGGAATTAATGAATAGAGTCTTTAGAGATTACCTAGACAAATTTTTGGTAGTCTTTATAGATGATATTCTAATATACTCCAAAACCAAGGAGGATCATGAGGAGCATTTAATAACTGTACTAGAGACTTTGCACAAGGAGAAGCTCTATGAAAAGTACAACAAGTGTGAGTTCTGGTTGAAGGAGGTCTCATTCATGGTCCATATCATCACAAGCAATGGCATATCTGTGGATCCCTCCAAAATAGATGCAATTGAGGGATGGACGAGGCCAACATCGGTAACAGATATTCGTAGCTTCTTGGGGTTAACTGGATATTATTGATGATTTGTGAGAAATTTCTCACGATTATCCAACCCTCTTACCCAGATAACTCGAAATGGAGTAAAGTTTGATTGGAGTGATGAATGTGAAGAAAGATTCAAGGAGTTGAAAAGGAGGCTTATCACTGCACCCGTGCTCACTTTACCCACAAGTGGGGTGATTTTTGTGGTATTTAGTGATGCTTCGAAGAAGGTCTTAGGATGTGTGCTGATGCAGAATGATAAAGTGATATCCTATGCCTCAAGGAAGTTGAAAATCCATGAGAAAAACTATCCAACGCATGATATGGAGTTGGCGATGGTGATCTTTGCATTGAAAATCTAGCGGAATTATCTCTATGGAGAGAAATGTGAGGTATATACTGACCACAAGAGTCTTAAATATATATTCAAACAGAAAGAGCTTAATATACTCCAGAAAATATGGATAGAGATCATCAAGGATTATGACTGTTCAATCCATTACTACCCTGGGAAAGAGAACAAGGTGGTAGATTCCCTAAGTAGAAAGGATCCAGCGATTCTATCAATGATTAGAATTTAGAAGGATCCAATCTTCTTAGACTTGATGATGATGGGCATGGAAATCATAGAGAAGGTAACATCATCAATCCTTTCACAAATGATTGCTCAATCGTCTCTTTTGGAAAGGTTAAAGGATGCTCAAAAGGATGATGTGGGAATTCAAGAAAAAGTGGAAGCTATTGAAAAAGGGAAATCCTCGGAGTTTAATGTTAATGAAGAAAGAATTATGCAGTTTGGGAAAAGACTATGTGTTCCATCAAGTCCAGAGCTGAAGAAGGATCTTTTGGATGATGCACATAGTTCAAATTTCTCTATTCACCCAGGGAGAACAAAGATGTATCGAGATATCTGAGAAAAATTTTTGTGGGATAATATGAAGAAGGAGATTGCTGAATATACATCAAAGTGCCTAGTGTGTCACCAAGTGAAGGAAGAGAGGCAGAAGTCTAAGGGGATGATGCAACCATTTCCCATACCAGAATGGAAATGAGAAAACATCACTATGGACTTCGTCACCAGACATCGAAGGACATCCAAAGGCAATAATGCAATCTGGGTTGTTGTGGATCGTCTTAAAAAGATTGCACACTTCATTGCTATTCGGGAGGATTTCTCATTGGATCAACTGGCACGAATATATATCAGGGAAGTGGTAAGGTTTCATGGAGTACCACTCTCTATTGTGTCTGACCGAGATCCAAGATTCACCTCTAAGTTTTGGAAGAGTCTTAAACATGATCTGAATACTGAACTGAACTTCAGTACGGCCTATCATCCTCAAAATGATGGCCAATCTGAGCGGACTATCCAAACACTTGAGGATATGTTGAGAGTGTTCTCAATGGACTTTAAAGGAGGATGGGATCAACATCTTCCTCTGGTTGAGTTCTCTTATAATAACAGTTTCCACTCGAGCATCTAAATGGAACCATATGAAGCCCTGTATGGGAAAAGGTGTAGAACACCGGCATGTTTGGATGAGGTTGGTGAACGTAAGCTGCTTGGACCAGAAATGGTCGAGGAAATGGTGGAGAAGGTGAAAACCATTCAACAGCATATCAAGGTAGCCTAGAGTTGACAGAAGATTTATGCAGATAATCATCGACGAGACATTGAGTTTAAAGTTGGGGATATGGTTTTTATACGCATATCTCCATGAAAGAAGGTCATGAGGTTTGGAAAGAAAGGGAAGTTAAGTCCAAGGTACATCGGCCCCTTAGAGATTCTTGATCGTGTCGGGGTTGTGGCCTATCGACTAGCACTTCCGCCTACTATGGCCAAAGTACATGATTTCTTTCACCTCTTAAGTAAGTACATACTAGACCCTTCATATGTACTCTCTCTTCTGAGGTGCTACAATTGGTAGATGATCTTTCTTATAAGGAGCAACCAGTGAAGATCTTAGATCGTAGAGAAAAAGTTCTACGAAATAAGACAATGCCCCTCATCAAGGTGTTGTAGAGAAACTACAAGTTAGAAGAAGCAGCTTGGGAATCGGAGGAAGTGATGAAGCTGAGTTACCCACATCTGTTTTAGTGTGGGAAAAGGAAAATTTCGAGGGTGAAATTTTTTAAGGGGGGAATATTGTAACGACCCAAAGTTTCATTAATGGAAAATCCCTCTTGATCTTATTAAATGTCTCTTTATATAAAATGTTTTTATAAAATTTCAACTTCATTAGTTTTATGATAAGAATTGTTACCGTTACTTTTATAGTCGTTGAATAGAGATCACATGATTAGTATAAATATAGGGCTTTAACACATCCATTTTTACTTAGACAAAGGAAGCGATGGCCTCATCCAGTATAATTTCCCCATACAAAGCCCATTTATCAGAGATCGAAAAAGAGGTGGCGTTCTTGGGCTTTGCTCTTGACCAAGCCCAAGCTGAGCTTCACCATGTCAAGCTCAAATGGGACCGTCTATGGGAGAAGTGGAAGTTGATAGAAATTACCACTCGAGCGATGTTATCCGAGCCACCCCAAGAGTATGTCACCATCGCTCACCGTACCCATAGGTATTATGAAGCTGTTTTAAGGGGTTATGTAACTAATCGATAGTACTATGTTCATGTACATTATTTTTGTATATAATAATGAATATAATTTCTTTTCATTACTGATACATTGTAAATAGTTTTTAAAGTACAAATGGTGTTTTTAGTTATTATTTAATTAAGAAATATATTTTATTAAATTAAGGGATTTTTGAATTAAATAATATTTTAATAAAATATTATTATTATTATTATTATTATTAGATTAATTTTATTATATATAATTTATCATATAATTGTATGAATTCAATTATAATTTTTATTAAGGTTTGAAATCCATTTTTGTCAAAACCCACGAATTTTCGATAAATATCGGTTTTTATTTTAAAAGTGAAAATTAACATATTTATAAAATTATTTAGATAAAATAAATTTTGTTTTTGGAATCAGGATGTCGAAATTATCCAATGGTCAATTTTTCATAATTGTCTGAGACAGTCAAATTTTTGAGTAAAAATTAAATACTGTTTCAATATTTAATGTGTTTTATGACATTATAATGACCCAATAGTGATGTAATAAAATACTATAATCATTATGTTCGGCCAATATATGTTTTACCATTAAAATAATTTTATTTTGGGTTTATTTTTCTTACTTTTCAAAGCATTAATGGACCCCTCAAGACTTATTAAACACCTTGTCTTTTTAAATTAATTTCCATGGGAGTGTGACTCACCTCCACATAAGAAACCCTAATATTTTAAGAAGTTCGGACTTTGGCCTTATAAAATATTGTTTTCCTCTACCCTTTTCGAAAAACCATGATCAAAAACCATGGGATGGTTTGTGGTTTGGATTAATTTAATATAAGGGGTCCCAAACCTAAATAATAAAGAATTCCCTCACCTTTCCTATATAAACCCACCCAAGCTCCCACTTCCTCCTCACTCAAATCCTTTGGAGTTAGTCCAACCTCTACCCTAATCTCTCTAGAATCCTCCCAAGGTGCCCAAATCTCCCAATAATCCTCTCACAAGCCTCTCTCTAGCCATTGGAAGCACACTTCCAAGTAAGGGTTGTTTCTTCCTTTCTCATTTTTGTCCAATTTTCTTTAAGTTGTTTTGCCCTTTTAATTTAAATTATAAATGTTGGGGTATGGTTTCTCACCTACCTCATACTACTCTATTTATGTTTTAATGATGGGAGACCAATTAGCTCTCATTAAATGCCTCCTATGTACACATGTTACTATGCTGAAATTCTGAAAGGAACTTCTCTCTCCTCTTTTACATTCAAGCAATACTTTTATATCATGAATCTAAATTCCATTAAAAATGTTGGTACATGTATCTATATGACCTCATTACTATCCATTACATGTAAATATGATGAGGAACCCATTTCTCTATCATCAACCATTTTTATGAATTCTTATATCACGCCATTACACTACCGAAATCGCACCAATTTTCTAAGCCAATGTCATTGTATAGTGAATACCATGCCCATTTCCCCATCAAGGGTATTCACCTTTATGCACTTTTACTTATTGATTGTAAAGTTTCATGCATCAATTCTACATTCCTTTATTGTGGAATAAATGATTATGTTTTATGAATCCATGTTTTATGATCCATGTGGAACACTTATGCATGAAATGAAATGTTTAAGAAGGGTGTGCCCTTATAGCACTCCAATGCATTGGGTAAAGTATAGTATCATGATACGTCATATGAAATGAGTGTTTACTCATGATAATTAAATTACAATGAGGGTTTACTCATGATTTATGTTAAATGAGGATTTAATCATGCTATATGTGCAATGAGACTTGGCTCATGCTAATTCCATGTTAAGTGTTGTTGCCACATTTCCATGTTATGGTTATCATGCTTTATCATGCCTTTATATTCATGTTTCTCTTGTGATATATTGATATGCCTAATGTATAACATGTATTGTACTCCTCATGTTATTCCATGTGTATTCCCTTACTGGGCTTTATAGCCCACCCTTTTTCCTATGCATGTCCTCAGGTTATCCCATGCAATGCTAAGTACGAGGGAATGCAGTGGTCATGTAAAGGAAGTTTTCAATAAAGATGTTATATTTCATGTTTTAAGTTTTTATATAATGATCCTAAGCCCCAAAGACACTAAACCTCTCGATCTTCTTTGTTGTATCAAGTGAATTTTTATGTAATAAAGCATGTTTAAGTTGTAATAAAAAGAAGGGTTGTCATAATCTTTTCCACCAAAGATCTCTTTAAATCCTTCTAAATAAAATAAATGGAAGGTTCACTCTGCTCAGGTAGACTATGCACAATATCATAACCATCATAATATGTATAATCTAGACCAATAATAACTAACCCCTAGGACTTATCCCACTTATATGGTGAATCCTAATCATCTACATCCACTCCATCTACCTTTAAGGGGATTCCAGTAAATTGAATCACTGAAAACGTCTAGGAGTTACTATCCCAATCATCCTTGATATCTTACCAAACTCAGGAATAGTGATGAAGGGATTAATATCGTAAACCTTATCTTCACCATCCACATCATATAGAGATTCATCGGATAACATAATGATATCCTATAGAATTTCTGAAGAAGAACCCTCAAAATAAGCACCATTATTAATATTAGTATCTAAAACTTTATCAAATTCTAATGTACATTCCTTATAGGTTAATGAAACAAGAGATTTAAGGGGTCCTTATGAAATATTTCGAATCCTGAATGTATTTGGATAACTCTTTTATTTTATAGAAAAGGAAACAAATTATTCTTTTTCATTTAATAATTCTATAGATTCTTCCTCTACTTCATCATTTTCCTCATCCACCTCTCCATCAAAATATTAAACCACCATCTGATCTGGATCTAATATAGGATCAACCAAATCCTTAATCCTATATGGATTCTTTACTATGTTGAAATTCCTATAGAATATCTCACTACCACCACCCAGTTTTTTAACCAAGGATTCCAATTAAGTTTCATCATTTTATAAGTATATTTTCATATATAAAAATCACCACTATAATTAAAATTTTTTCTATATCAATAACAATATCTCTTACCTATAGAATATTGAAAATCATATTGGGATAAATAAGATAATTAGACCTATAATCATGCTTACATAACTATATTATATGCACCACAAGATATCTATAAAGGTTTATCTTGTCCCCTATTTTAATAATATATATAAAGGAGGTATATTTATACCTTAACACACTAAATTCCACCTTCTTGGGACATATTATATGTTGGATTAATTTGAAGAGAATCTAATATTCCCTATCAATCACTATTGTGGTCAGGCTTCATAAAATATCATCCCGTTTAATCTCTTGAAGCGAATATTCAAAAATGAGATTCATATGATAAATGGGATAAGAACCTATATAGTGTTCATATATTTCTTTATGAGAAACTTATAAGAACTTTTCCCACTACTTCAAATAAAACCCATGTTCCTTCTCATCTACCAACATCCTAATGAAATATTTCTTTTCCTCAAATAAAAAATTGGTATACAATTAAAAATCGTGAATAAATATCAAATAAAATGGTTACTTATTTTTTTAGAACCATGAATCCCACCCTTTCTCTTGAATAAAATTATAAACTGGTAAATTTATCAACTTAAACCAAAGAGTATCTATTTCGTTCTCAAAAACTAAAACTCGTGATAAAATAATAGAATTTTATAGCTCATCAGGTCCACTGGACTTTCCTTTCCATTAATTTATAGTTCATAACTTTTCTAAACTAACAAAAGCACATTTAATAATCACCATTTTAGTGTAAATGTGGAGGTTTAAGTATAAAGTTCAATGGTTAGGGTTTGATAGATAAAGTAATAAGATGATTTAAGGGGGCGTGTGAAATAGGATTCAATTAAAAATATTAATATGGATTTCTATCATTTAGGGTGTGAAACTAATATTAAATATAAAAAGATTTTAAAGAGAGTAAAATATTTATATTAAGAGTTAACTAATAAAAATTAGTAATAATAGAATTATTCACAGAAGTGTGTCTACGATATTGGTAGCATCCAATGATATCATTCGATGGTAACAACCACCAGTATCGTATAATGGTATCATCCTAAAGTATCACTTAGAATGGTAGTACTGTAAGATTGGTATAGAATATGAGGTTTCCAACCTCTGATACCAATTTTAAGATCGAAATAATGATGTAGATGCTCAATATTCAAGATGGGGGGTGAATTGCACACTTTAAAAATTTCCTTAGACAAGGAAAGATCTAAGTTTAACAAAGTTAAACTAAGAAAATTCACAACACCTCTAACACCAATGAAATATTGGGAAAAAGTATGAAGTTAGAAACTTCTAGTTCTATGCACTTGCTTATATCTGGAAAGTAATTCTGAAAACAGGTTCCAGAAATATCGGTCGGGAAATTGAAACTTAACCAAAGTTTACAATATGAAATTATACCTTAAAGAATATAGATTCTAAATGAATTAGAGTACAAGTGTAAGGAAATATAATAAGATTATACTTTCCTTACAATACAATATACATCAGAAAAACATGTAGTAAAACTACAAGTAACAAGGTATAAATCTTTTAACCCAAATAGAAGGGAATACAACAACCTTGGATAAAGGTCCCTTGATTTATACTTTCAAGCAAGTTTTTCTTACCCACACCAGGGTAGGCCCTCGATAAGAAGATCGGAGTCTCTGTCTTGCTATCCCTGCAAGCCCTCAACTTCAAGGTAATTGGAACATCTGTCTTCCTTAGCAAGAAAGCCCTCGAACTTCAAGGAAGTCATCACTTCTATCTTCCTATCCACGAAATCCCTCGAATGTAATCACCAACATTCGGAGTTTCATGAAGAAATATGAACGAGTAGTTCAGTATGCACAAGGCATGAAAAGCTTCTCTATATAGAAATCACCTTAATAGTGTGTGGTCTCTAGAGTGATAAACTTCAGTATCGTTGTTGTGAGCTCTTTCAAATGAGATCTTATTTATAAGCTCGGTTGGAACGGTTGGCTCCCTCCTCCGATGGTCATATTTTCCTTATATTTCGGAGGGACCTGTACATGTGTCACTCAAAAAATGGTTAATTAGAAACAGAATGGATGACATTGTTTTATAAAAAAACATGTGTAACTAAAATCACGACATCATTTTGTAATGAAATGAGTGTAAGTATAAGCAAAATTGTAGTTCAGAATGTAAGCAAATAAAATTTCAGAGTCTAACCAAAAAGGAATTTCGAGTCTATAATAAAAAGGACATTCAGATTCTATTTTATAGGAATTCGGAACCTGAATTCTGTAGAAATCTGGAATCTGAATTTCTAAGGAAATTCGGAGTCTGGTTTCATCAGAGTTCAGAATCTGAACTTATAGAGTTCGGAGTCAAACTTGTAAAAGTTCAGAGTCGAACTCATAATATTTCATAGTCAAACTCATAAAAGTTTAGATTCGAACTAGTAAAAGTTTGGAGTCAAACTAGTAAAAGTTTGGAGTCGAAATCATAAAAGTTTATAGTTGAACTAGTAAAAGATAGGAGTCGAACTCATAAAAGTTCGGAGTTGAACTAGTAAAATTTTAGAGCCAAACTCTTAGAATTTTGGAGTCTAACTTTGTTAGATTTCATATCCAGAATTTGGAATGAAACTATATGAGTGTTCGTGTCTAGAATTCAGAATGGAAATATATGAGAGTTCGTATCCAGAATTCAGAATGGAACTATATGAGAGTTCGTATCCAGAATTTAGAATGGAACTATATTACAGTTCACATCCAGAATTCGGAGTGGAACTTCATTACAGTTCACATCCAGAATTCAGAGTGGAACTTCATTACAGTTCAGATCTAGAATTCAGAGTGGAACTTCATTGCATTTCACATCCAGAATTCAGATCTTAAAATAGAATACTTCATATCTTAGCATTATCTGATTCCGAGGTTTCTGTTATGAATCTGATTTTTACAATTAAGAAAAATATTGATATGTATAAGGAAATCTATGTTAGGGTAAAATTTCTTAAGGAGGGAAATTTTCCTTATAGAATTAAAACATAGATTTGCTTAAGTAAAAGGTGTTTGTGATTTTCAAAACAAGAAGAAATGGAAAAGTCATAAGGAAAACCTTATTGACTCAACAATATCCCCCTTTTTTGAAAGCACAAACATCCTTACGAAAAAGAATATAAGGAATTTGAAATTTTTCATTAGACTTTGAAATTAAAACATATATCCCTTTGTTCATGGATGATAGTGAATACAACTAACTCCCCCTTAGGCATTGAAACTATAAGGATTTTATTCTGAATTTCCAGAGTGGAGTTTTCATTATAATTGGAATGAAATACTTCATGATGAGAAACTCCCCCTTACTTTAAGGATATTTCACATAGAAATTTTTCCTTCTCCATTTTAAATTTTTCCTTCTCCTCTTTTAAGAAGTTCTTTTTCCTTCTCCCCCTTTGTGATTTTCAAAAATAATTTAAGGGAATGGAAAAGAAATAGAGAACCTGAAACATTAGTATATAACAACACAAGATACAACCAAGAAAAAATTTCATTAGAGTTGATAAAATTTTTACATGGAAAGACAAATACAGCAAAAGATCGTAGTGAGTTTATTTGTCTTCCTTTTCCTTCAGGATTAGCTTTTTCAACAAAGTTTTTAGTTTCTTCAAATCTCTCTAATCCTTCGCAGCTTTCCTCTCTAAAGATTTTATCCTTTCATCATGAGCTTTCAAAGCTTCTGCCTGAGCCTTCATGGCCTCTCCCTGCATCTTCACTAACTCATCTTGCTTTAAAAGTCTTCTCTCAAGCTTAATACAAAGATCTCTATCCCTTATAAAATTTTGATCAGAAGAGTTAGCCTTATCATTCAGTTCCTTAACTTTTTGACTCTGAGAACTTTGCTCAATGATCAGCTCATCCTGAAGATTCTTAATCTTGGAATCCTCGGTGTCAAAAGCATCATTTACCTCATTCTAAAAATTATCAAACTAAGCCATGTCTTTTTCAACTTCCTTAGACCACAGAGTAATTTTCCTGTATGATTTCCTGTGTACATCATAATTGATAAGGAAATTTCTATGATCAGCCTCAATCTTTATGCAATTATCCATCACCATAGATAAGGATTCTGACTTCTGATTCAAACTATGTTGCAGCATCTGGAATCTGGAATCTATAGTGGGAAATATCGGAATGGTGTCCACCATCTTTTTCAAAGATTCAACAACAAAGACATGACCATGTTCTAGTGACTCTGAATCAGATATCTTGCTTGGATATTGCTCTTCCTCAACCTGCACTAGATTTCTTCTAGAAGAACCACCAACCTCTTTCTTCCTGATGACATATTTTATTGGTGTATCCATGAGAACTTTCTTTCCATTATCAGTTTTTGGAATGGGTTTCTCATTAGGATATTCTTCCTCACTTTCTAATAGTTGAACAATTTTGTATTCATCAATTTTCTCCTTCTCTATTCCTTCTTCAAGATAATGTTTCTCATAGCTTACTTCCTCATCAGATAAATAATTGTCTTTTTGTTCTTCCTCAACTTCATCTCTCTGAATTCCTTTCTCAACTCCCTTTCCCGGAGTGACTAATTTTGTGGATTCAGCCTTTTCTTGATACTCTTCTACTTGTTTAATCAAGTCATCTAGAGCAGCACTTTCTTCTTCTTCTTCTTCCTCTACTCTCTCAACAATTTCTTCTTCTATTATTTCAACAACTTCTTTCCCTTTGGACATTTCTAGAGTGGATTATTTCTTCCCAGGGGTATCAGGTAATGGTTCGATAAGGAATGTTTCTGGAACCAGAATCTGCTCAGAAGCTATTTCATTTGCTTTCAAAAGAGATTGAACAACCTCAGCTTCAGACATCTTTTTCTTCATCTTTTTCTCTTTTGCTTGTTTTTCTAACTCATCTGCAACTCTCTCTTTTAAGGCCTTAGCCTCAGCAGGGTCCAATCTAAATTTTGGATCCCCTTATTTCCTCTTTTCCTTATCTTCCCTCCACTTATCAGCCACTTCATTTGGGTATGCTTTTTGTTTTTTTTCATCTTGGGAGGTGCGGACTGAGTGTCCTTAGCTTTGGGGGTTTTGTCTTCAGTAACCACTTCCTTAAGCTTCCTCTTCTTAGTAAATTTCTTCACTGGCTCATATTTTTCAACATTTTCCAGAATTGTATCGGCCTCTTCCTCTAGTAAAGTGTAGAATTCTCCAGATTCATCAAAAAACCCATTTTCATCCTCTTTAATGTATCACAACTTACTAGAATTACCTTTCAATTTCTTTTCATAAAATTGAAAGCAACTTTGATTGAATCAAGAAATCGGATGATAAGTTTAGAAATCAGGTCCAGATATATTATGATCAGTGCTTTCAAATTCCCTTATTTGATATTCTTAAATGTAATCAAAACATGCCTCATCAGATTTATCTTCCCTAGATTTACAACGAAATATAGAACATAAGTATCACTCTTATTCAGATTATCCTTATCACCCCTTCTTGGTACGAGAAAACCTTGTACCCACAGCTGTAGAATCTGATTATTCAGAGTGAGATGAGAAATCTTAGCAGTCTTGGAATCTTTAAGTCCAATACATTTCAATGCCTTCACTTTGTTGAAAAATCCTTTCTCATCTGGAAGCTTATGTGAACAAAACTCAGCTTCACCTTCATAAGCTAAACCCACCAAGCTTGCAGCCTTGGTGTAATATAATTTTCAAGTCTTCCCATAAGAATTGAAAGAAAATGAATCCCTGCCATCTTCCTCAAGGAAGGAAACAGACTCGTAGAACTCAATGAGCAACTCTGTATAAACTGGATCCTATTTCTATGGATTCGATAGGCAAACATCCTCCCAGCCATTCAATTTGATATTCTTAGTTATAAGAGAATTATGCTTGTAGAAACTTGGATGCACTAACCTCTCCCTGTAAACTAACCATTTTGAGATTGGTTTTGAGGTAGACATATCTTGAGATGTGGCATCAATAGACATTCGGAATGGAGAGTTCTGGAAGATTCGGAACGGGATTTGAAAAAGATCAGAACGGTCCTTAAGAAGAGAGTCTGGGCTTCAAGACACGAAAGCTTTTAAAAACTGATGTGGGATGACCTTTAGGGGTCCCCTTTATATAGGAATTGAGACGATGGTTTAGTTTCCATGGTTGATCAAACTGTTGAGATACATTGAGATTTGATCTGACGGTTGAGATACAAACTGCAAGGAAAACTTGACTCCGATATTTTTAGGTTTTAAGAAAAACATTCAGATTTAAGAAAATTAGAATCCGAAAAATTTTAAAACACATATGAAAAACACCAGCAAGTAAAATACGATTACAAATACTTAAGTAAGTAAATCATACCTTTCAGATTGGCTAGAAAGATTGTTCGTAATAGGTGATATTCTTCTTGTAGAAAAAATTAGACTACGAAAAAAAACTAACAAAAAAACTCGCTATGAAAAATATTAGTACGAAAATTATTATTACAAAAATTTGAGTATGAAAATTTTCATTACAAAAAATTTCAGTACGAAAATTTCATTACGCAAATTTCAGTTCGAAAATTTTCCATTCCAAAAATTTCTTTTCCGGAAATTTTATTACGAAAATTTCAGTTCCAGAAATTTCCCTTCTGAAGATTTCAATTCTGAATACTTCATTAAAAAAATTTATGTTCTGGAAATTTTAATCACAAAAAAAAATTTGGTCACAAAAGATCTTAAAAAATGACTATGAAATTTTTTGGTTACAAAGACCTTTTTTCAAAAAAATCTATGAAAAATTTGGTTACACTTATCAAGAAAATGTACTCCTCCTATGAAAAGGAGTTTATTATTATAAGGAGAATTGTTCAACAAGAAGTTAATGAAGAAAGATTACCTTATGGTTATCATTCCTAACTTCTTTTTAATGTATTCAAATCTATCAGAGGGTAAAGATTTTGTGAAAATGTTAGCAAGTTGATCTTTCATTCTGATAAACTGAAGAATGATATCTAATTTAAGTGTGTGATCCCTAAGAAATTGGTGCCTAATATCTATGTGATTTACATGAGAGTTATGTGAAGGGTTTTTACAATGGGAAATGGCACTTGTGTTATCAAACAAAATTTCAGTCTTAGTAAAACTCAAGCCATAATCTGTGAGTGTGTGTTGCATCCACAATACTTGAGCACAGCAACTTCCAGCTACTACATATTCAGCTTCAGCAGTGGAGAGTGCTACAGAATGTTGCTTCTTAGATGAACAAGAAACTAACGAATCTCCTAAGAAATAAAAAGTTCTGGATGTACTTTTTTATCCATTCTACATCCACCAAAGTCATCATACGAAAAGATCTTTAAGAAAAAATAATTTCCAAAAGTATAAAATAGTCCTAGATCCATGGTTCTCTTTAAGTAGCGAAAAATTATTTTTACTTCTTTTAAATGAGATTCCTTAGGATTGGATTAATATCTTGTATATAAGCATACAAAAAACATCATGTCTGGTTGACTAGATGTCAAGTAAAGTAGACTTCCTATCATACGTCAAAAAGATGTTTGATCTACTAGTTTCCAAGCTTCATCAAGATCAAATGTGTTTGAGGTACCAATAGGAGTACTTATACTCTTAGTGTTGTTATAACCATAATTTTTAATAAGATCTTTAATATACTTATGTTGGGATATGTAGATTCCTTCTGGTTTTTGAGAAATTTTAAAACCAACGAAAAATGTTAACTCACCCATCATACTCATTTCAAACTTATATTTCATTAGATCCACAAAAGAATCAGTTAAAGATTGCTGATTTGAACCAAATATAATGTCATCAACATAAATTTGAACAATCAAAACATTTTTCTTATCTTTAATTATAAAAAGGGTTGGATCTGCATTTCCCTTAACATAGTTATTTTGAAGAAAAAATCATGTAAGTCTATCATACCAATCTCGTGGGGCTTGTTTAAGGCCATACAAAGCTTTGGTAAGTCTAAAAACATGATCAGGATGTTTTGTATCTTCAAATCCAGGAGGTTGTTCAACAAAAACTTCCTCTTGAACAAAACCGTTAAGAAAATAACATTTCACGTCCATTTAAAAAAGTTTAAAATTGAAGAATGTTGTAAAGGAAAGCAAGATATGAATATATTAAAGTCTAGCTACTAGAGCATAGGTTTCATCATATTCTATTCTCTCTTGTTGATTATAGACTTTAGCAACAAGTATAGATTTATTTTTAACAATGACTCCATTTTCATCACACTTATTTCTGAAGACCCACTTTACTCCAGTAATAGAAGTTTCCTTAGATCTTTCAACCATGGTCCAAACTTTATTCCTTTCTAATTAATTTAGTTCATCTTGCATGGATTTGATCCAATCATCATCACCTAAAGCTTCATTAGTTTTTTTGTTCTAATTGGGAAAGGAAAGCTAGATGTTCTACTTCATTCCTTAAGTAACTTCTAGTCCTTACTGGTTGATTTACATCACCAATGATACTATCACTGGTATGATTCTTAAGAAACAACTGATTTGGGTTTGGTAAAACATGTTCATCAACATAGGGTAGAAAGTCTTCTGGGGTAAATGTTTCTGAAGCATCTTCTTGAACATTTTCTTTATCAGAAAGATCTTCTATCAAAGGTTGATAATTAGTTTTTGAAAACACATCTGAGGATGTAGGTTGGGATTGTTTAAAAACAAAAGGATCAGTTTCATCAAATTTGACATGTACTATTTCCTCAATAGTACAAGTGTTTTTATTTAAAACTCTATAAGCCTTAGAAGTTGTGGAGTAGCCTAAGAAAATTCCTTCATCGGATTTTGGTGAGAATTTGTATAGATTATCTTTAGTATTTAAGATGAATACCTTGCAACCAAAAACGTTGAATTAGGAAAGTCTTGGTTTTCTACCATTCCATTACTCATAAGGAGTTTTATTAAGAAAAGGTCTAATCAAAACTCAATTTATAGTGTAACAAGAAGTACTTACAGCTGCAGCCCAAAAAATTTTAGCTATATAATATTCACTCAACATGGTTATAGTTATCTCTTGAAGAATTCTATTTCTTATTTCAACTACACCATTATTTTGAGGAGTTATAGGTGATGAAAAGTTCTGAGTAATATCTTTTCTACTACAAAAAGTATCAAAATCTGAATTTTGAAATTCTCCTCCATGATCACTATGAATAGTTTTCAATGGAAGGTTTTTCTCATTTTTAACTTGGGCTCTAAAACTTTTGAAATAAGAAAAATCTTTAGAATTATTTACTAGAAAATAGACCCATGTAAATCTAGTGTAATCATCAACTAGAACAAACACATATTATTTGCCTCCAATGCTTCCAGTTTGTGTTGGACCAAAAAGATCCATGTGCACCAACTGTAATGCATCCGTTTTTGAGACATTACCAATTGATTTAAAATTATATTTATGTTTCTTTCCATATTGAAAAGTATCAAAAACTTTAGAAGAATCAAATCTAAGCTCTGGTAGATCCTTAACTAAACCTTTCTTAGAGAGTTTGCATAAGTTTATAAGGTTACAATGACCTAGTATTCTATGAAATAACCAAGAATGATCTTCAATTGCACTTAGGCAAGGTAAGTTTTGGATCCTAAGGTATTCTAAGTTCAAAGTGTAAACATTATCTTGCCTATGGGCAGAAATAATAAACTCTTCCTTGGAATTGTGTGCTAAGAACTTATCATTCCTGAAATTCACAAGGTATACTTCATCAAATAATTGACTTATTCTAATAAGGTTGTGCTTAAGACCCTTAACAAACAAAACATTTGAAATCAAGGTTTTACCAAGAAGAACAATATTACCTATACCAACAATTTCTCCCTGATCATTATCTTTGAAAGTTACTTTTCCTCCTCTCATCTTAATAATCTTTTCTAAATAGTTTTTGTTACCAGTAATGTGCTAGGAACATCCACTATCAAGGTACCAAGTATTATTGATGGTACTTCCTTTATCTTCTTGAAAATAAAAAAAGAATTAGACTTTTGGAATCCAAACTTATTTGAATCCGAGATTTTCAGACAAAAAAATTTTGTGTATCCAAATTTGTTTAGAGAAATATGATTTATGAAACCCAAGAGATTGAACTCTATTCAAAGAACAATTTTTCTTCCAATTCCCACCACTTTGACACTTAGTGCAAAACGGGGATTTATAAGGAACAAAATAGTGGTTTTTGAAAACTAGTTTTTGTTGTGTATAACCTACTCCAGTAGTGTTTCCATGTGGTTTAATTTGAGAATACATCTTGCAAAAATTTTCCTTCCCAAAGGTAAATTTTGCAAGAAACTTCTTTAGAGAAAAAAATTTCAGATTTTAGTCTCATGAGCAAATTCCTATCCTCAGGTATCATTTCCTTAGAGTTAGATTTTTCCTCAAGAATTTTCATTTTTGATATAGCATTCTTAAGATATTAAGAAAATTCTTCCTTATCAGAATTTTCTTTCTCAAGGTCTTTAGAAACGTTTTATAAAAGATCTTCTTTATCTTTAAGATCTGAAGAAAGATCTAAAATCTCTTTTGTAATAACTTATTCCCTAGTATTTTCCTTATCTAATTTCTTAGAAATTTTACAATTTTTTGCTTCAAGTAACTTGGAAAATCTAGATACTTCTTAATATGAAGGTTCTTAATTTTTTGAGGATGAAGTATCTTCATTAGAAGTACTATTTTCAGAATAGTAATTCTTATCAAGAGATAAGTTTGTTAAAGCCTCGGCAGAGCGTACCTTGTCCATAAGACATGTATGTGGAAAATAAGTATTAGCAATGAATCCCATATTCTTCTAAGCTGATGAATCATATTCTAAAGATTAACTTTCTGAAGAGTCTCCACAACTAGCACTCTAAGTAGTATTAGCTTTCAGAATTTTCTTTGCTTTAGCTTTATAGAACTTATTCGTATTCCTTTCAGAATTCCTCTCTTTTCTTTCTTTCTTTTTGAGAAGAGGGTAATCAGGTCATATGTGTCCAATTCTCTTGCATTCATAGCATGTGACCTCTGGATATTTCTTATCTTTCCTCTCCTTCTTCTTATACTTGGATTGGAAATTTCTTTGACCAGCTATCTTGTTCATACTTCGAGTAAGATTAGCTAACTCATTCTCTGAGACTTCACTCTCACTAGATTCAGATTGAATAATAACCTTCTTAGACTTGGATCTAGTAACTCTCTCAAGAGTCTTAGCTTTCATGTGATTTGATGTTGTAGTAAAAGAAACAGTACTATTTCCATTCTTCTTTTTGATATTGTCAGCAACTCTCTTCATTCTTGTTTCATGTTGAAGTAGATTTCAAAATAGTTCATCCAGAGAAATTTGAGTTACCTTTCTATTCTCATAAATAGTTGTTTTCTTTGATTTCCACTCATTGCGTATAATATCAATAATCTTGTCCACAAGAGCTTCGTCATCCAGACCATTCTCTCCTATAAACTATAAGCTATTCATGATAGTCATAAACCTTTGTTGTACTTTTCATATAGGTTCTCCATAAGGAAAATTAAAACCATGATACTCTGCTCTCAACATAGCTATTCGAGTCTCAATCACTTTAGATGTACCAAAATGGGTAACTTCTATTTTCTTCCATATACAGTTAGCTGTTTCACAAGAAGAAATTTGGTTATATATGTTCTTTGTCATTGAACATAGTAGAGTGTTGCGTACCTTATAGTTTAATTGATAATCATGCTTCTCTTGGTTGGTGAAAGCACTAACTTCCTTATCATGAATTCTATAACCTCCAGTAATCATAACAAAGTTATCTACTCCAGTATTTATAACGAAAGTATTCATTCGATCTCTCCAATATACATAATCATTTCCATCAAAAATTGGTGGTCCTGTAGGATTTAGATTGTCGATGGAACCAACATTTAAACCTGGCATCTTTAAGAAAATCTTTCTACACAAAAACTTGTTAATAACAAAATTTCAGATTCAAGGAAAATATTCCTAAGCAAGGAAAATATATAACAATGAAAAACTGATCAAGAAAAACTTATATGTGAGTATAAGTATTTCAAATACCTTTTCTAATACCAAATGTAATATTGGTATAGAATATGAGGTTTCCAATCGCTGGTACCAATTGTAGGATTGAAATAATGATGTAAATGCTCAATATACAAGAGGGGGGTGAATTGTACACTTTAAAAATTTCCTTAGGCAAGGAAAGATATAAGTTTAACAAAGTTAAACTAAGTAAATTCACAACACCTCGAACACCAATGAAAGATTGGAACAATGTATGAAGTTACAAACTTCTAGTTCTATGCACTTGCTTATATATGGAAAGTGATTCCAAAATAGGTTCCGGAAATATGGATCTGAAAATTGAAACTTAACCAAAGTTTACAATATGAGATTCTACCTTAAAGCTTATAGAATCTAAATGAATTAGAGTACAAGTGTAAGGAAATATAAGAAGATTATACTTTCCTTACAATATAATATGCTGCGGAAAAACAGGTATTAAAACTACAAGTAATAAGGTATAAATCTTTTAACCCAAAGAGAAGGGTATCAAACAACCTTGGATAAAGGTCCCTTGATTTATACTTTCATGTAAGTCTGTCTTACACATACTAGGGTAAGCCATCGATACGAATATCGAAGTCTCTGTCTTGCTATCCCCGCAAGCCCTCAACATCAAGGTAGTTGGAACCTCTGTTTCCCTCAGCAAGAAAGCCCTAGAACTTCAAGGAATTCGGCACCTCTGTCTGCCTATCCCCGGAAGCCCTTGAATGTAATCACCAACATTTGGAGTCACATGAAGCAATCTGAACGAGCAGTTCAGTATGCACAAGGCATGAAATGCTTCTCTCTCTAGAAATCACCTTAACAGTGTGTGGTCTCTAGAGTGATCAACTTCAGTATCGTTGTTGTGAGATCTTTCAAAGAGATCCTATTTTAAGGCTTGGTTGGAATGGTCGGCTCCCTCCTCCAACGGTCATATTTTCCTTAAATTTCGGAGGGACCTGTACATGTTTCACTCAACAAGTGGTTAATTAGAAATAGAATAGATGACATTATTTTAAAACTAAACATGTGTAACTGAAAGCACAACATAATTTTGTAATGAGACAAGTGTAAGTATAAGAAAAATTGTAGTTCAGAATGTAAGAAAATAAAAGTTCGGATTCTAACTAAAAAGGAATTCAGATTCTATAATTAAAAGGATATTCAGATTCTGTTTTATAGGAATTCGGAACCTGAATTCTGTAGAAATCCGAAATCTGAATTTCTAAGGAAATTCAGAGTCTGGTTTCATCAGAGTTCAGAATTTGAACTTACAGAGTTCAGAGTCAAACTTTTAAAAGTTCGGAGTCGAACTCATAATAGTTCGGAGTTGAACTCATAAAATTTTGGAGTCGAACTAGTAAAATTTTGGAGTCCAACTAGTAAAAGTTTGGAGTCGAACTCATAAAAGTTTGAAGTTGAACTAGTAAATGTTCGGAGTCGAACTCATAAAAGTTCAGAGTCGAACTAGTAAAAGTTCAGAGTTGAACTCCTAAAAGTTCGGAGTCAAAATCTTAGAATTTTCGAGTCTAACTTTGTTAGAGTTCGTATCCAGAATTCGGAATGGAACTATATGAGAGTTCATATCCAGAATTCAGAATGGAACTATATGAGAGTTTGTATCCAGAATTCGTAATGGAACTATATGAGAGTTTGTATCCAGAATTCGGAATGGAACTATATTATAGTTCACATCCAAAATTTGGAGTGGAACTTCATTACAGTTCACATACAGAATTCGGAGTGGAACTTCATTACAGTTCACATCCAGAATTCGGAGTGGAACTTCATTACAGTTCACATCCAGAATTCGAATCTTAAAACCGAATGCTTCATATCTTATCATTATATGATTCTGAGGTTTTTGTTATGAATCCAATTTTTACACTTAAGAAAAATATTGATATGTATAAGGAAATCTAAGTTAGGGTAAAATTCTTTAAGGAGGGAAAATTTCCTTATAGAAGTAAAACACATATTTTCTTAAGTAAAAGGTGATTGTGATTTTCAAAACAAAAAGGAATGGAAAAGTCATAAGGAAAACCTTATTGACTCAACAAGTACCAACCAATAGTAATTCGGTGGTAGTACCTAATGGGAATATACAATGATATCACATGATGGTACCAACCAATGGAACATGCTCATGGTATTACCCACCGGTAGCACTCGAAATTATCAAAAGAATTGTTAGTAAACTAATGATAGAACATATCACATTATTAACTATACTAGATTCAATATAATTAGGTAAATAAAATACTAATATGAATTAATCATTCCAAGCTCATGTCAAATATATCTTATTCTCTCAATATTTAAAGGATTTGAAAAACAAATTGCAAGATAATGTTAATTGCTAATGAATTCAAGAGTTATATCTCATTTTTGAAAATTATATCTTAAAAAGTGATGGCTTATATCAATTTTATTTGTTCTATAGTGATATATAAGATTCTTAGAAATTTTTATAGCATATTTATTGTCACAGTTTACAGAGAAATGTGTAAATTGATATTCATAGTCTAGTAATGTGTATTTCATCCAAAAAATATGTTCACAAAAACTACCTACAACTATATATTCAGCTTCAATAGTTTATAATGAAATAGAATTTTTCTTTTAACTATAGAAAGATACTAGAGACTTTCCCAAAACATGACATGTTCTAGAGGTAATTTTTTTGTCTAACTTACAGCCACCAAAATCTTCATTTTAAAAACTAACTAATTCAATGGGTTTTCCTCTAGAGAAAAACAAGCCAAAATTATTTGTATTTTTTAGGTATATAAAAATAATTTTGAAAGAATTCAAATGAGATTACCTAGTATTTTCTTGAAAATGAGCACACATACAGACACTAAACATAATATCATGTTAACTTACTATTAATTAAGTAAAACCCCAACCATACCGTTGAAAATGGTTTAGCTAACTAGTCTCCCAGTTTCATCAAGATCTAATTTATAGGTGGTACTCATTGGAGTACCGCTTTATTTTGAGCTATCCATTATAAAATGTTTTAAAAGATATTTTTTGTATCAATTTTGATTTAAAATGATTCCTTCCTTATTTTGAAAATTTAAAAATAAAGGAAGAATTTAAACTCACCAATTAAACTCATTTAAAAATATTTTACATCATTTTTAATAATTGTATACACAATGAATTTTTTTATGATCCAAAAATAATATCATTGACATATATTTTGACTAAAAACATCTTTGGAAATATTTTTTATAAATAAGGATAGCTCATATATCCATTTTTAATGATCTCTAGAAATCAATAATGATTTGAGCCTATCATACAAAGCTCTAAGAGCTTGTTTTAAATAATAAATTTATTTTGCTAATTTTTCAATCATGATTTGGAAAATGATGATTTTGAAATCAAGGGGGTTATTTAAAAAAAACATCCTCACTAATATAATCATTAAGAAATAAACTCTTTATATCCATTTGATATAGTTTGAAATTAAAATGTGATGCATAAGAAAAATCCTTCTAATATCCTTAAGTATAGATACTAATGAAAAGTATTATTCATATTCAATACATTATTCTTTAATATACCCTTTTACAAATAGTCTATCTTTATTTATTAATATGGTTATAAACTCATCAACTCTATTTCTAAACACCAATTTAGTTTCAATAGTTATGTAGTTTTAGGTCATTCCAATAGTTCCCAGACTTTTTTTCTTTAAAAATGGTTCAAATATTCTTTCATAGACATTACCCTAAATTCTTCATCAATAGTTCCAGTGATGTTTTTAGGATCAATTTGGGAAAATAAGTCATTATGTTCTATAAGGATTATAAGATGATATCTGGGATGATTACCTCTATCTATATATTCATCAACAACATCTAAAGGATGGCCTTTATGGGTTCTAATAGCCCTAAGTAGAGAAGTATTTGGTACTTCATTTTCTTATCGAATGTCAAGTTCAAACACTTTATTAGTGTTTTTTGATTTCTATACAACATTTTTTATAGGTACATCACTAGTATTGGATTAGGCATTGATATCAAAGTTATAAAAATCATCCTCAATGTTTTCAAAAGGATTTTTTATGCCCATATGGATTGTTTTCATCAAATTTTACATGTTCATATTCTTCCAAAATATTGTTTCTTTTATTAAACACCTTATATTATTTAATATATGTTAAATAACCAAGTAAAATTACTTCATTAATTTTGAATAAAAAATTATCTAAACTTTATTTTGGGTTGAGAATAAATTCCAAGAAACTAAAAACTCTAAATTAATTAAACTTCGGTTTTATTCTGTTATATAACTCATATGGGTTCATCATCAGCTGTATAATAAGAACCATATTTATTATATAGAAGTTTGTATTAATATTTTCTTCCCAAAAAAAATTGGTAAGCCATATTTATTCTGCATGGTCTGGGTAATCTCTTGTAGAGTCCTAGTCCTTCCTTCAATTACTCCATTTTTCTGGGGAGTCTAAGAAGTAGAGAAGTTATGATTATACCCATGTTTTGAGTATAAAGTCTCAAAGTCTTTATTGTAAAACTCGTGAACATGATCAATATTTTATGTATTAATAATAATTCCACTAAATATTTTTATATATTTTCATATTTTTTAAAATAGTATCATTCTTCACTTTAGTGATCTAAAAAGAATACCCAAGTAAATCCAGAAAATTCATATTCAAGAAAATAGGAATAATTATTCTCACATAGACTTTAAAATTTATAAGATATAAAAATATAAATATAAACCAAATATAGGGTTTGATAAGTTGAAACTTCTTTCATTCGATTGAAAGAAATCATATGTTGTTTCCATTTTTGACATGGGTAGCATACTATTTATTTTAGGAAATATAGTTTAATAATATCCTTAACTAAAACCTTCCTATTTATTTTTATAAGAGTTAAAAGATTTAAATTATCTATTTTCCTATTCCATAGACAATATTATTTGTAAAAGTAACTTAATCAAGAAACATTTTGATAAAATAATGAATCTAAATAAACTTTATAAATATTATCATTGTGTAAAGTAGTAATGACTAAAAAATGGTTAGAATCGTATATTTTAGAAGAATAATTTTTCAACATGACAAGGGAATAATCATAAAATAATTGTGATATGATAATAAATTTATACTTTAAACCATAAAAAAATAAAACATTATAAATTGAATCAAAATTAGAATTATCGATTTGAGGAAGTATAATTATTTTTTCTTTTGTCGTTGTAACCAAATGTGACATGTCCACCATCTGCCTTTCTAAGTATCTTAAATTTTGAGTTTTCTCCATTAATGTTTTTGTATAATCCACTATTCAAAAACCAAAAATTATTATGGTTACTCTTTATGCATGTTTCCATCAATAAGTTTAAAAAAGAAATGATTTTGTTACCCACACTTTCTTAGTTCCAAAGAAGTTAACAACTGTAACACCCGAGACTTTTATGTTATATAAATCATCAAAGGAATCTTTTTCTACACACAACACTTTCTTGTCTTGCTTTACATGAAATCGCGAGCTTCCTCGATAGCTTGCGTCGTACGCAATACTGAGTTTCACTAAACAATGATATACTATTAAAATATTATTAAAACTAGCCGTTATGAATAGTAATAACCACTTTTTGAAATTTTATAAATTTTATTTTTCAAAATGGAATTCATTTTTGGATTCGGAATATCGAAATTATCCTAGGGTGAAATTTTGGTATTTTTCTGAAAACTTTCAATTTTTGATAAATAGTGAAACCACTAAGTGGTAGTTAAAAAACTGAATTTTTCATAAAACTTAATTTTACCGCTTCTGTGAGTGGAATTTCGAAAATCCAAGAGAAAAGGTTGATGTCAGTAAGTAAAATTTGGTTCAATGAGATGAAAATAATTTTTTGGTGAATAGTAACTTTTTACTTTTTTTACCACGGTTAAAAGTAAATAGGGTAATTAAGGGTAAAAATGATATTATTATTACCCTAAAACATGTCCTAATTCTATTGGACAAGTGTAATTCGACCAAAAACAGCCTTAGGAATAAAATATGACCATTTAGGCCCACTTGGATTAGATTAGGACATTTATTATTAATTTATTTAAAGAAGAGTTAAAATAGTTAAAATCAAAGCTTAATAACTAAATCATTTTTAATATGGGGTTATACATAAGATAAATTCGACTATAAATATTAATTAGAAATATAAAAATATTTCCTATATAATGGTATTTTATTTTTAATTTTTAGACATTAAATAATTTAATTTATTTATGACACAACGATGATGCAGTAATTATCTTAGTAATGAAATATTGACCTAATTGATGTTATAAATACCCAAATAAATATAATTTGAGACTTTTTATGAATTACACTAATTTTCTAAATTAATATGACATGTTATTATTGATTTAATTAACTTTTTTCAATCTAATCGTTCTGTTATGATTTTTACAAAAATTATTTACTAAATAGTGTCAAAATTGACATAAAATAGTTTTTAAAACAAATATTATATTAGTAATTGTTATATTATTCCTAAAAATATAAGGTTCGGCCAAATGACTTAGATAAGGTTATATATATTAATAATAAACAACTTGGGGTTCTTTTGGCTGCTTATAGTATGTTTATTGACCTTATAGTATAAGAACACAAGAAGACATGGTAAAAGTAAAATTATTTAACTTAATGTTAAATCTAAATGATAAGGTTAAAATAGGAACCTAAACTTGTCTAAATTATATTTGATGAGAGTATTTCGACCCATCCCCACCTTTGCTTCGAAATAAATCAATTTAGAGCTATTTAAAACCGAACTTGACTTTATAATAAAATAATATTTTTAGTTATTCCAAAGGTGCCCCTCTCCTCCCTTATAAAAGGGTACCTCCTCCCTCTCTTCCTCACACCAATTTGAGCCTTCAAGCTCGGACAACCCCTACCACATTCTCCTCTCCACTTCCCTAGAGACATCCTAGAGGTCCTGGTATTCTTCAAAGACCAATTTTAGTGCCCTAAAAGAAGGTCTCAAAGAAGTACTTCAAAGAAGAGGTAATGTCCGTTACCGATTCTTTCATCTTTATTTCTTCTTCCACTTCTTATTCTTTAGTTGTTTCATTATGAAGTAATAACATAAGTATCACTAATATACTGATATGTTATTATAAGTATGAAACAACACTATTTCACCATCTATCCATCCTACGGAAAAAGAAATCACCACGCGTGCGTACGTACGGAATACCGTCTCCACGCCGTGGTGTAATCTATTTTCCACCACCACCTTACTTGGATGGGTATAATGCTGTAAATAATGACTATATATGACTATTATAAAGTGATAAGGATTCTCAAATAGTATAAATACACTCCAATACAATTTCACGATCATAGGAACGATATCATCACTCGTGCGTACGTACGGAATACCGTCTCCACGATGTGATGCGACTCGTTCTACATGATCTTCATTTAATAATGATTATATAAATGAATTAAATGAATGAATATGATATATATTACACTAATTACATTCTGGAAATGAGGTATCTATAACCTAAAGAGAAGAATAAGAATTTATTAGACAAAACACGCATAAGAACAAAAAGTTATAAACACCCGAATAACAAGTAGCAATGAAATATTACTACTAAGAAGCTAAGAATATGACCAAATATGATATCATAAAAATAAGTATGATTCTGGAATAAGTCAATAACATTATTTAAATCATTATACAGGAGGTTCGGACACGTACAAAGCATATCGGACCTAAGGTAAGGGAAATATCACAATCTCATTTTTATCCGAGATTGTTTTTACTTTGGCATTTACTGGGGTGTATTTTATCATCCACATCCATGTTTCCTCAATATGTAATATTATTTCCATCCACCTACAATTGTTTAAATCCAATTTTACCCTTCGGTGAGTTTTAGTAAAAGATATGAAAGGAATCTTTTGTCGTTTTTCGTACGAGGTAATTTTTGACTTTTCCGACAAAAGTATGAGAAGAATGTTTTTTTAAAACTTATTCAGCATGAATGGATTTTTAAAACATTATTTCTAAGAAGCTTCCTTTACAAGTTTTCAAGTTTATTTTTAATCAACTTCTTTTAGTTTAAAATTTTATGACATGTTAAGAAAGGAAAAAGGGTTTTAAAGTAGAAAGGATATTTTCCTCAAGAATGGAGTTCAAGTGTTTTATCAAAATTATTTTCCATCTAAGATAATATAGGGTTCTATTTCTGTCCCTATTATTACATTGATTTGATTATGTTGTGATGGAATTATTTTTATGAATTCCTTTATCTTATATGAATTGTTTTATGATGTCATGTTGTTTAAGAATCCCATTTTTATTACATGGGTTATGTAATGATGTATGATTTATGATTTTGTGGCACACATAAGAATGGTATCATTATGAGGTGGGTGGGACCTATATCTCCCTCCAATGCATTGGGTGAAGATTTTATATTTCATGAGATAGACATGGCTGGAATGGTAGGTTATACCGGTTCAGTGAAACAGGACTGAAACGGGGAGTGAACTCGGTTCAGAAATGGAGTTTGTCCACTAAGATAGTCTTGGAAATGAGTCTTGACTAATAAGAAATGATTCCCTATGATTATGTGTGTATGCCACAAAGTTTCATGTTTTAAGTTATGATTATTGGGATTACATTTCACTACTATGATTTATCCCATGTTATGAAATTATGATCTCTTTTGCAGGTTAAGATTTCCAAAAGTTATGTGCTTATGTATATGATGTGATTGATATTTATTTTGTTTACCCTTACTGAGCATTTGAGCTCACCCTTTTGTATGTTTTATTTCCCCAGGTCAGGAAGAAGGTTATTATGTAGAATATGCCAAAAAGGGACTCTAGATACGATGAAATAAATGGGAGGCAATTTAGATGCTTTATGAACCAGTTGTTTATGCTTTCCAGTTTATAAAGACACTATACCTATACGGTCATTTCATGGTTTTGTTATAAGTTGTAATAAGTGTGATTCAATTTTGAAGTAATAAGAATGTTTGTAAAGTATGGGTCGTTATATTTGGTATCAGAGGAAAGGTATAGTCAACCTTTGGAAACTAGGATGAGAAATCCTTAGTAAGAACCCTAAGGATAAGTATAAGCATAGAACACAATCTTAGTGTTTTAGAAATGGCCATGAATAACCTAGGATAGGATCTTAAGTGTGAAATTTTATTCTTGATTATGTGGTTTTTCTATTATAATTAGTGTTTATCACACTATTCTTCTTGGTTTTAGTCAATGGCTGGAACCCGAAGGAACCGTGTTAATGCGGAATGCGACGGGAAATGCAATGATTGTCCCCCTGAGCAACCAAAAGTTATGGGAGATGGAATGCAAAATCTTGTAGCCATGCTCTCACAACTTTCTAAATCTATGAATCATGTAGGACTTCCAAACGAGCAAAGGAAGGAGCAACATTCTGTTGAATCCTTCATGAGACAGTGTCCACCTTCATTCAGCGGGTCTACTGCTCCATTAGTTGCTGAACAATGGATTAGTACTACTGAAAAGATATTTTCAGTTCTTCAATGTTCTGAGCGTGATAAAGTCATCTTAGCAGTGTATCATTTGGAAGGTGATGCTGATCAATGGTGGAATCTTATTAAGAATATGAGGCAAAGGGATGAAATTGAGTCCATGGAATGGGACGAGTTTAAGAACTTATTTTTCAATAAGTACTTCCCTCGTATTCTCCGAACAAAGATGGAGAAAGAGTTTCTTGAACTGAAGCAAAAGGATGATGAATCTGTTGGTACCTATGAAGAAAATTTTACAAGACTTTCAAGGTACACTTCTGGTATTATTATCCAACCTGAGAGTAAGATCGATCAATTCTTCAGTGGCTTAAAACAAAGTCTTCAAAGGGCCTTAGCCATATGGGACTTCAATAGCTACGAGGAAATTGTTTGATGTGCTCTCAAAGTTGAGATGGAGATTGTAGTAACCCATCAGTCATATGGGTTTGATAAGAAGAGGAAAATGGAATTCAAAGGAAAATCTAAAGAGCACACTAAAAAGAAGACGAGATTTCCCTTATGCTCAAAGTGTGGAAAGAAACATGGAGGGATTTGTCTTAAAGGTACAAGTAAATGTTTCAAATGTGGAAAGGAAGTTCATCGGGCATTTGAATGCCGCGATGATGGGAAGAAGATGTCTAATTATGCAAACAAAGGAAGGGATACACAGAATGAACCTACTACACTTCAATGTTTCAAGTGCAAGGAGATGGGACATTATTCCAATAAATGCCCTAATCCAAGGGTTGATGATGATGGTTGACGTCAACAAACTCTTAAGGCTAAAGATAAAGGAAAGTCACATGCAATTTCTATCAGTTATGTGGAGTACGATAACGATGTGGTGAAAGGTACACTTACCATCCACTCTAAAGTAGAAAATGTTTTATTTGATTCTGGATCCACCCAATCCTTTATTTATGAAGAATTTTCTAAGGGTATCACCATATTACCTCAACAATTAGATGTTGAGTTAGTTGTGACAACACCTAATGGCACAACAGTCACATCACAAGTTTATAATTCTTCTCCGATTGAAGTTTGTGGGAAAGTGCTTCCTGCAAATCTTGTGATCCTTCCTATAGTGGAATTTGATGTGATTCTTGGCATGGATTGGCTTTCTCTACATGGAGCTCATATCAATTTCTAAATAAGGGAAGTCACATTTCATATTCCAGATCAATCTATGATCGTCTATCGATGCAAGGATGAACATAACCTTCCAGTGGAAATTCCTTTCATCTTATGGGTCTTAATTCCACCAAATGAAGGTTATTTATCTTAAATTCTTGGTGAGAAACTCACAATTAAGAATATTCCCATTGTACGGGAGTTTGATGATGTCTTTCCGGATGAATTACTGGGTCTTCCACCGAATCGTGAAGTTGAGTTTTCAATAGAACTCGTACCGGGTGCTTTGCCTATTTCAAAGAAACCTTATAGAATGGCCCCAATTGAGTTGCAGGAATTGAAGAAGCAACTCCAAGAGAATCTTGATAAGGGGTTCATACGCCCTAGTGCGTCACCTTGGGGAGCACATGTTCTATTTGTTAAGAAGAAAGATGGATCAATGAGACTCTGCATTGATTATCGAGAACTTTACAAGATCACTATCAAGAACAAATATCCTCTCCCGCGCATTGATGACCTATTTGACCAACTACGCGGAGCTCAATAATTTTCCAAGATTGATCTTCGTTGTTAGGTATCATCAATTAAGGGTCAAAAGTGAGGATATACCAAAGATGTCTTTTCGTACAAGGTATGGACATTATGAATTTATAATGATGCCATTTGGTCTTAATAATGCCCCTACTATCTTCATGGATCTGATGAATAGAGTCTTTAGAGACTATCTTGATTAGTTTGTGGTAATATTTATAGACGATATTCTTGTATATTCAAAGAGCAAGGAAGAACATGAAGATCACTTGAGAATTATATTGAAGACCCTGAGAAAGGAGAAGCTTTATGCCAAATTTAACAAGTGTGAATTTTGGCTTCAAAAAGTTGCATTTTTGGGTCACATAATCTCAAAATAGGGGATATCTGTGGATCCAGCAAAAACAGAGGTTATTGAAAGATGGTCGAGACCAACAACAGTGACTGAGATCCGAAGTTTTCTTGGTTTGGCTAGATATTATTGACGTTTTGTGAAAGATTTTTCATGATTATCTAATCCACTCACCAAGTTGACTTGGAAATGAGTTAAGTTTTTTTGGACGGAGGAATTTGAAGAGAATTTGAAGGAGTTGAATAGAAGGTTATCCAGTGCACCTGTGCTCACACTGCCTTGTAGTGGATAAAGGTTTGTGATCTACAGTGATGCATCCAATAAGGGGTTGGGGTGTGTTCTTATGAAAAATGATATGGTGATAGCTTATGCCTCACGACAGTTGAAAATACATGAGCAAAATTACCCAACTCATGATTTGCAGTTAGCTGCGGTAATCTTTGCATTAAATATTTGGAGGCATTACCTTTATAGAGAAAGGTGTGACATTTATACTGATCATAAAAGTTTAATGTATATTTTCACACAAAAGGAGCTGAATATGTGCCAAAGAAGATGGTAGGACCTGATTAAGGATTACGACTGCTCAATCCATTACCACCTTGGGAAAGAAAACAAGGTGGCAGATGCATTAAGTCAACAAGACCATGCTAGTTTATCCATGATGAGGATCACAAAAGATCCAATATTTATGGATTTACAAAGGATGGATCTTGGAATTATAATGAAAGGGGAAAAATCTTATCTTTCTCAAATGAATGTTCAACCATCTATACATGTGAAGATTAAAGAGGCACAGAAAGAAGATGTCGAGTTACAAAAGAAGGTGAGAAATGTTCCTGAATTCAACCTTGATTGTGATGGGATAATAAAATTCAGGAATCGGGTTTGTGTTCCTCCCATCCCCGAATTAAAGAAGGAGCTGCTGGATGAGGCTCATAGTTCTTCATTCTCTATTCATCCTGGAAGCACGAAGATGTATAGGGACCTGAAAGAATACTTCTGGTGGGATGGCATGAAAAGAGATGTTGCTGAATATGTCTCTCGATGCTTGGTTTTTCAACAAGTTAAAGCTGAGAGACAGAAGTCTAAGGGGATGTTACAACCATTACCCATACCCGAATCGAAATGGTAAAACATCACTATGGACTTTGTCACAGGACTTCCTAAAACATCCAAAGGCAATAATGCTATCTGGGTCATAGTTGATCATCTTACAAAGTCTGCACACTTCATTGCTATTAGAGAGGATTTCTCTCTGGATCATCTTGCTAGGATATATGTAAAGGAAGTGGTAAGATTGCATGGAGTACCACTTTCTATTATATCTGATCGGGATCCGAGATTTACCTCGAAGTTCTAGCGAAGTCTTCAGCATACTCTGGATAAAGAGTTGTGTTTCAGCACTGCTTATCATCCTCAGACAGACGGTCAGTCTGAGAGAACAATTCAAACTCAAGAAGATATGTTGAGAGCTTGCTCTATGGATTTAAAAGGTGGTTGGGATCAACACCTACCTTTGGTTGAATTTTCTAATAATAATAGCTTTCACTCCAGTATTCAGATGGCTCCTTATGAATCTCTCTATGGAAAGAAATGCAGGACTCCAACTTGCTGGGATGAAGTTGGGGAAAGAAAGCTATTAGGACCTGATCTCGTTGATGAAATGGAAGAAAATGTCGGATCTATTCAACAACACATAAGAGCAGCTCAGAGTCTACAGAAAATTTATGCCGACAACCGGAGAAAAGACCTAGAGTTTGTAGTGGGTGATAAAGTGTTCTTATGAATATCTCCCTGGAAGAGGGTCCTGAGATTTGGAAAGAAGGGGAAGTTGAGCCCTAGATATATCGGTCCTTTCGAAATACTGGATCATGTTGGGAAGGTAGCTTACCGATTGGCACTTCCACCGAATCTCTCTCAAGTTCACGATATGTTCCATGTATCTCTCCTAAGAAAGTACATACCTGATCCTTCACATGTACTCATCTCAGAAGTTGTACCGCTGGAGCAAGATCTTTCTTATGAAGAACAACTGATAGAGATTCTGGATCGTAGTGAAAAAGTCCTACGAAACAAGACCACTCGATTGGTGAAATTTTATGGAGGAACCACCAATTAGAAGAAGCTACATGGGAGCTTGAGGATGTGATGAGGGAGAGGTATCCTCATCTGTTTGTTACAAAGTGACGAATTTCGAGGGCGAAATTCATTTTAAGGGGGGTAGAATGTAACACCTGAGACTTTTATGTTATATAAATCATCAAAGGAATCTTTTTCTACACACAACACTTGCTTGTCTTGCTTTACACGAAATCGTGAGCTTCCTCGATAGCTTGCGTCATACGCAATACTGAGTTTCACTAAACAACGATATACTATTAAAATATTATTAAAACTAGCCGTTATGAATAGTAATAACCAATTTTTAAAATTTTATAAATTTTATTTTTCAAAATGGACTTAATTTTTGGATTCGGAATATCGAAATTATCCTTGGGTGAAATTTTGGTATTTTTCTGAAAACTTTCAATTTTTTGATGAATAGTGAAACCACTAAGTGGTAGTTAAAAAACTGAATTTTTCATAAAACTTAATTTTACCGCTTCTGTGAGTGGACTTTTGAAAATCCGAGAGACACGGTTGATGTTAGTAAGTAAAATGTGGTTCAATGAGATGAAAATAATTTTTTTGGTGAATAGTAACTTTTTACTTTTTTTTACCACGGTTAAAACTAAATAGGGTAATTAAAGGGTGAAAATGATATTATTATTACCCTAACACATGTCCTAATTCTATTGGACAAGTGTAATTCGACCAAAAACAATTTTAGAAATAAAATATGACCATTTAGGCCCACTTGGATTAGATTAGGACATTTATTATTAATTTATTTAAAGAAGGGTTAAAATAGTTAAAATCAAAGTTTAATAACTAAATCATTTTTAATATGGGATTATACATAAGATAAATTCTACTATAAATATTCATTAGAAAGCTAAAAATATTTCCTACATAATGGTATTTTATTTGTAATTTTTAGACATTAAATAATTTAACTTATTTATGACACAACAATGATGCAGTAATTATCTTATTAATGAAATATTGACATAATTGATGTTATAAATACCCAAATAAATATAATTTGAGACTTTTTATGAATTACACTAATTTTATAGATTAATATTACATGTTAGTATTGATTTAATTAACTTTTTTAGAACTAATCATTCTGTTATGATTTTCACAAAAATTAATTACTAAATAGTGTCAAAATTGACAAAAAATAGTTTTTAAAAAAAATATTATATTATTAATTGTTATTTTATTCCTAAAAATCTAAGTTTCGGCCAAATGACTTAGATAAGGTTATTTATATTAATAATAAACAACTTGGGGTTCGTTTGGCTGCTTATAGTAAGTTTATAAACCTTATAGTATAAGAACACAAGAAGACACGGTAAAAGTAAAATTATTTAACTTAATGTTAAATCTAAATGATAAGGTTAAAATAGGAACCTAAACTTGTCTAAATTCTATTGGATTAGAGTATTTAGACCCATCCCCACCTTACCTTTGAAATAAATCAATTTGGAGCTATTTAAAACCGAACTTTACTTTATAATAAAATAATATTTTTAGTTATTCCAAAGGTGCCCCTCTCCTCCCTTATAAAAGGGTACCTCCTCCCTCTCTTCCTCACACCACTTTGAGCCTTCAAGCTCGGCCAACCCCTGACAATTTCTCCTATCCACTTCCCTAGAGACATCCTATAGGTCCTGGTCTTCTTCAAAGACCAATTTTAGTGCCCTAAAAGAAGGTCTCAAAGAAGTACTTCAAAGAAGAGGTAATGTCCGTTACCGATTCTTTCATCTTTATTTCTTCTTCCACTTATTCTTCTTTAGTTGTTTCATTATGAAGTAATAACATAAGTATCAATAATATACTGATATGTTATTATAAGTATGAAACAACCCTATTTCACCATCTATCCATCCTAAGGAAAAATAAATCACCGCGCGTGCGTACGTACGGAATACCGTCTCCACGCCGTGGTGTAATCTATTTTCCACCACCACCTTACTTGGATGGGTATAATGGTGTAAATAATGACTATATATGACTATTATAAAGTGATAGTTATTATTAAATAGTATACATACACTCCAATTCAATTCCACGATCATAGGAATGATATCATCACTCGTGCGTACGTACGGAATACCGTCTCCACGATGTGATGCGACTCGTTCTACATGATCTTCATTTCATAATGATTATATAAATGAATTAAATGAATTCATATGATATATATTACACTAATACCATTCTGGAAATGATGTATCTATAACCTAAAGAGAATAATAAGAATTTATTCGACAAAACACGCATAAGAACAAAAAGTTATAAACACCTGAATAACAAGTAGCAATGAAATATTACTACTAAGAAGATAAGAATATGACCAAATATGATATCATAAAAATAAGTATGATTCTGGAATAAGTCAATAACATTATTTAAATCATTATACAGGAGGTTCGGACACGTACAAAGAATATCGAACCTAAGGTAAGGGAAATATCACAATCTCATTTTTATCCGAGATTGTTTTTACTTTGGCATTTACTGGGGTGTATTTTATCATCCACATCCATGTTTCCTCAATATGTAATATTATTTCCCTCCATATACAATTGTTTAAATCCAATTTTACCCTTCTGTGAGTTTTAGTAAAAGATATGAAAGGAATCTTTTGTCGTTTTTCGTACGAGGTACTTTTTGACTTTTCCGACAAAAGTACGAGAAGAATGTTTTTTTTAAACTTATACGGCATGAATGGATTTTTAAAACATTATTTCTAAGAAGCTTCCTTTACAATTTTTCAAGTTTATTTTTAATCAACTTCTTTTAGTTTAAAATTGTATGACATGTTAAGAAAGGAAAAGGGTTTTAAAGTAGAAAGGATATTTTCCTCAAGAGTGGAGTTCAAGTGTTTTATCAAAATTATTTTCCATCTAAGATAATATAGGGTTCTGTTTCTATCTATATTATTACATTGATTTGATTATGTTGTGATGGAATTATTTTTATGAATTCTTTTATCTTATATGAATTGTTTTATGATGTCATGTTGTTTAAGAATCCCATTTTTATTAAATGGGTTATGTAATGATGTATGATTTATGATTTTGTGGCACACATAAGAATGGTATAATTATGAGATGGGTGGGACCTATATCTCCCTCCAATGAATTGGGTAAAGATTTTTTATCTCATGAGATAGACATGGCTGGAACGGTAGGTTATACCGGTTCAGTGAAACAGTACTGAAACGAGAAGTGAACTCGGTTCAGAAATGGACTTTGTCCACTAAGATAGTCTTGGAAATGAGTCTTGACTAATAAGAAATGATTCTCTATGATTATGTGTGTATTCCACAAAGTTTCATGTTTTAAGTTATGATTATTGGGATTACATTTCACTACTATGATTTATCCCATGTTATGAAATTATGATCTCTTTTGCAGGTTAAGATTTCTAAAAGTTATGTGATTATGTATATGATGTGATTGATATTTCTTTTGTTTACCCTTACTGAGAATTTGAGCTCACCCTTTTGTATATTTTATTTCCCCAGGTCAGGAAGAAGGTTATTAAGTAGAATATGCCAAAAAGGGACTCTAGATACGATGAAATAAATGGGAGGTAATGTAGATGCTTTATGAACCAGTTGTTTATGCTTTCCAGTTTCTAAAGACACTATACCTATATGGTCCTTTCATGGTTTTGTTATATGTTGTGATAAGTGTGCTTCAATTTTGAAGTAATAACAATGTATGTAAAGTATGGGTCATTATAACAATAAGAGATTTTGGAATCCAATTTTTTTAAAAGTATTACCATAACGAGAATTAATATTTTTAGAAATAATAACCTTATTTGGTCTATAATAATATGAAATATCCATAAAACTATGATATCTTGAGATAGTAATAGACTTTTTTTTATAAATTCTCTTTTGACCAGGCTAGTACCCAATCCTAGTTATGTAGTTTGGTGTGGTCTACTAATCGAGAATTTGGTTCAATGTTTATCTTCATTTTGTAAGTATTTAAAGATACTTTTTAAGTTACTAGTTTGACATTTTAAGTTCAATTTTCACCTTTAACATAGAATTATTACTTTATTTTTCAATAGATAGGGCACTTTTGTCACTAGCGCATAAAACATGTGACCTTTTCAAGTTTTTGTATTTATCTTTAAATTCATTAATAGTGAATAAAATCCTAGTAAAATATTCCTAAAATTATTTAATAGGAATTTATAATTCATGAGGAATACCATTAAGTGAATTGGAAGCAGTAAACTCAAATGTGTTTTCCATAAAGAATATATTATCCCTTTTATTATTGACTCCCCTACTTGAATCAAATTCGTTGGAACAGTTCTAAGAGGCACGCTAGGTCACCTCATAGCTATCATGGGTATTTTTCCTTTATCATAATAATTTTTCTTGTACTTTAATTTTTTATATTCAACTTTGATATGTCCTTTTCTATTTTACTCATATCAAGTTACTTCTCCTATCTGATTTTCCTTTTTCCAACTTCCTCATTTGTCATAACTTCTCCATTATTTGATTTATTGAATAATTTCTTATTATTATAGAATTTAATAACTATACTAGATATATGAGTCATATCTTCATCACTTTTAAAATCTAACTCATCCTCACTTGAGTTATTCAATTTTATTTTCTCTTTCATCATTAACTCTAACGTTTTGAAAGTGGTAGTTTTTCTTTTTAGTTTGTCATTATCTTTATTCACTTTCAACTCTTCCCCATATATCATTAGTTTTATGATCATCTCCTTCAATAGTAGTTTAATTATATTTCATAAATCTAGAATGGAGATAGAATTTCCTCTCCATCTATTAGGTATGCATCATGGAATTATCATCACTTGATATTTTTATACTTTTTTCTTTCAAAACATAGTCATCGTATTAATGATCTCGTTGAACCTGAGATATATTTTAGAAATTTATTCCTCAGGATTTATTCTAAATGTATAATATTAAAAAATATTCATATTTAGGAATATTTCTTTAACATTTTATGTTCCATCATGATACATAGTAAGTGTATCCCATATTTAATAAGCAGTTTTATATATAGAAGTTATATTAAACTCATCTTCTTACAAAACACTGTATAAGGAATTCATAGATTTATAATTATATTCATATGCAGCCTTAGTAGAATCTTTATAATTAGCTCTAATATCTTTTTTTAATATTTATTTTCAATTACTATCCAGATTTCAAAACTCATCCTCCCAAGATGTATTTTTATTTTAATCTTCCATACATCATAATTAGTTTCATTAAAATAATGAGGTGTGTTAGAATTAGTACTCTCAAGTCTATTATTATCCACAAAGATAGAAATTTATAATACATATAAATTTAGATCTTTTACGTAAAAACATTATTACATTTAAAGATATATAAGAAAGAAATAAAAACATTACTATGATACCAAATGTTTTTTGGAGTGAAAGTACTCAAGAGGAGGGTGAATTGAGTCTCTAATAAGAAAACTTCTATTTAAAAACTATTTAAAACGAATTCCCTAAATATAGTGAAAATATAGTTAAATAAAATAGTAGAAATATAAAATTTTATATTTTCAAAAGGTTTCTCAAGGTCTTAATAACAACCCAGTTAAAAAAAATTTAAGATCTCTTTATCTTTTGAAACAAATCTAATAACATCAAACATGATATATAAAACACTAATTAAAGATAATTATCAAAGTATTATTTTTCTAAATAAAATTTAAACTAAAACTACTTTTTTAATAATAAAAATTAAACAAAACAAATAATAAATAAAATAAATAAAAAAAGAGGTTCAGTCTCAAGGCTTGACCTAATAATATCCACTTTATAGTCACCCACATCTAAGCACACTTATTAAATGATAAACATGATCCAAAACCTAGATTGGGTTTTTAAATTACAACTACACACAGATAGGACATGATAAAAATACCCTCTTCTATAGTTATTCATGGGATAGAAGATGTAAATCAAGAGCGAAGAGAGTATCTGAGTGATACCCAGTTTAGTATAGGATATTTTTCTCAATAAATATACAAGAATGAAAATCACAACTCAAAAGTAAATACAACTGAGATGAATAGAGAAATATTTTCGAAGTTATTATGAGTTTCTCTCTCTCTAATCATCTTGATATGATCATAAATTATCTTCTTTTTCTTTTGGATTGTCATTAATTTTTTCCTTGAAGAAACTTTGAAACTCCAATTATCCATTGTGGGATATTAAAAAATAAGATAAATATAAATATTGTGAAACACACTCTAGAAAGTTTTACTTTTTCTTTAATTCATATTAGTAACCAATTAATTAATAATAATTCTTAAATAATCATAATTACCAAATCTCTCACTTCCATTAAATTACATAAACTAGCCATTGGAAAATTTATTTTTAATTTAACTCCTAATAGATACGTAAGAAGAACCTCAATTGGTGGAAGTGGGTTCATATAGCGGGAGTGTGTTTAGACTAATTAAAGCATAAAATCACTATTGGTATATAATAAATCCTATTGGTAGCTGATATTCAACTAACAATCAGTATCATACTTAAACTAATGGTAGAAGGTTTCTACGGGTGGTAGCAAACTTCAATCAGCGATAGAAAAATATGAATAGTGGTAGTAGTCTCCAACTATTAGTATAAATATATCATATAATGGTAGAATATCTAAACTAGTGTTAGAAGAATCCTTTATAGGTACTAACCTTCAACATATGGCATTACACTTGTTTTAGTCGTAGCAGATCTGTGTGAGTGGTAGCATATTTTGAACTAGTGGTAGCATAAGTTGAACTGGTGGTGGTACTTATCTTATGAAGTTTTTAGACTTTTTATGGTATTTAAAAATATGTACTAGCTATAGCAGAAGTATACTAGTAGTATCATGTTGAACTTAGAGAAATTTTTTGTCAATTCTATAATTTTTAAGCTTCTATCATTCAATGCATGTATAGTTAGTAATAATGGAAACATAATTTGTGGTCATTAGAATAAGGATTTGATGGACTAAGACTACACAATGATTTCATCAGCACAAATTTCCTAATAAAATAAAAATTGTACCATTTTGAGTTTATTGGTGTAATTTGAGTTTTAATATGAAGAGGCATTAAAATCATGGTTTCAATTTGTTTTATTTATTTTTGGTATTTTCCTAATAAAATCTACATTGATTTGATTTATTATTTGAATTTTCAATGAAATTGTGCAACCATGTATGATTAATCCCACATTCCCAAAGGTAACATGATATTAAAATGATTTTATAAGTATTTGGTGTGATTAATTTTGGTTAAGATAGGCCATAGAACATTAAAAAGAGTCTTTCCTTAGTTACGTAGAATTAAATCTACATTTTAAGTGTTTTTGTTATTAAAATCCATTCTAGGTGAGTTTTATATGAAACAATAAAAGGAATATATAGAATTAAATTCCAAGGGGAGATGTCATGTCGGGATCATCAAGTTGGGGAAAGGATTGTGTATTATTAAATAGAATTTTTTGTGTTGTGTGTGATTAAAGTCTAATGGAAAACCCATATGTATGAATAAATCATCATGATATGTAAGAGCCTTCCATATTAATATATAAATGTAAATACCCATAAAATTCAAGGAAATTTTTTTCTTAATTTTCTTTGGAATTTTACAAGAACGTAGTTTCTGACGGCACCTGATTCCGAGGCCCGGTGTGCCCGGAATCATTTTCCGAAGTTTGGCTCGGGTACGTTCAGTGAACGAACGAGCAGGTTTTTCTAACTTTTGAACCGGTGCTCAGAATCGAATTCCGAGGGAACTGATGGAATCACAGCGTCAGAATTTGCTTAGAAACACCTTTTCCAGAGTTTTGTTTGCTTGGGTGTGGTTTTTTATTTTTTGGAGTTAAGTGAAGAAAATAAAAATAATGTGATGCGACAAATTTATTTTATTTCTCTTAAAGCCACTTAAGCTAAGTTGAAGCGGATAGGGTGGAACCCAAAATATCCTACCCACCTGGTAGGATATTTGTGAGTTGGGGCCCGCACAAGCCCCACCGTTTCTTTACCCCTAAGTAACGCACCCGCGGAAACTCCTCTTTAATGAAAGTCAACTGGTGCGTTTTCTGAACTCTTAACGCTCCTATTAATTGGACAGTTAAGACGTTACCATTAATTCACTGAATTAATGGTTCATTTCTTAACTTTTTTTCAAGTTGTTGGCATGTAAATGAAACAAGACCAACGCATGTCTTTCTTGAGGATTTCTCGTTGAGAGGATTTGGAGAAGACTCTAAGGCTTGAGATCTTCATCCTCCTTCACGAAGAACGCGAAGAATACGAAGAACGCTGAACCCTCGGAGAACGAAGACGTGACACCATGTTCCGCGATGCGGACGATTCTCCTTCCATGACTCTTCTTCCGTGACGGTCAATCCCGCGAAGGACTCACATCTGACGACAACGACGAGGTAGGGGTTTTATTTGAGAATAATATTTATTCCCATGGTTGTTTCCTTCTAAAACAAAGAACCCGGACCAACTCATCATCAAGTTGATCCGTGATTGTTTTTTTTATATGCGGGACGGGATTTTTTTTATTTACGGGAGTTTTTTTGGGAACTAGGTTCAATTTTAATTTATTAAAATTTTGCCTTGTTATGATTTCAAGTGTTGATTATTATTTCTCAATTGATATCACCTAACGCAGAGGGTGCGGGCCAAACAAACACGGCCTGACAACCCTCCGCAGATTTTTTCGTTGATGCATGGATTAACAGGGTTTACAAAATGGGATCGGAATGGAGATTGGAGGCCTTCGCAGCAAAGTTTGGATCCCAGGAGAGCCGTAGGTGCAAACCGCAGGCAAAACGGACCACCGGAGCGCGTCTGGTGGTCCGTGGAAGTTCCCGCCGGTGCGCCCTGCTGGCACGGCAGCGCCGGCGGCCGGAGGCGGTGGACGGCAGCGGTCGTCCACCAGGAAGCAGTGGCGCCCGACACGCCGCTGGTAAGACCCGCCGCGGCTGAAGCCGCGGCGGCGAGCGCCGGTCCCACGGCCGCGCAGGACCGCGGGGAAGGGACGCGGCCTTGCACCGCGTCCGGTGACACGGAGCGGCCCCCGTGCGGGGGCCGCGGCTCCCTTTGGCGCGGCCGCTCGGCCAGCTCCGAGCCGCCCAGGCCGGGCTGGGTCGCGCCCAGCCGGGTCGGTCCCGGACCCGGGTCCGTCCGGGCCCAGACCCCCCGTTTCCCGACCCTTTTCAGTCTTTTACCCATATCTTGGGCTACGGACCTCTTATCGACGCACCGTCAGCGGCGATGTGATCCTTGTATCGAGATGGTCGTTTTGACATATTACACTCAAGGTTTCGGAATAATTTTGTTTCGGATGGGTTGGTTCGTACACGAAACCAACCGGGCCCTCGGAGCGGAAACGCTTATAACTTGAGCTCCGAGCGTCCGATTGACGTGTCGTCGACTTTGATGGATTCCTCTAAGTGAGACGTATCTTTTGGTTTAATATGCCTGAGGTTTAGATGCAGGTGGAGTACGGTCAGGATGGTTTTGACTTAAAAACCAACCGGGCCCTTGGGACGAAAAAGCCAATAACTCTCAGACCGGGCGTCCGATTGACGCGTCGTCTGTGGCGTTGAGTTCCTGCTGACGATACGGAACTTTTTGATACATCAACTCCAGACTTGGTGTTAGTTGATGTATCAGCCTCTTGGCTCATGGAGCAGACCCTCCCGAACAAGCTTGCTGTGTGCGGAAACCCTAGAGTTGGCTGCGACTGCGACGATGACGATGACTATGCAGAGATCCTCGGTGGATTCGACGGCGACAACTACAACACTCAACGATCCTACGTGGATTAGTGCTACAGATCCTGTGTGGGTCAGATCCTGTGTGGGTCAGCGCTCAGCGGTCCTGTGTGGGCCAGCGCCTACAGATCCTGTGTGGGTCTGATCCTGTTTGGGTCATTTCGGGGGTTAGTTATCTATCGATCCTATGTGGGTCAGATCCTTTCTGGGTCATTGCGGGGGTTAGTTACCTATCGATCCTGTGTGGGTCAGATCCTTTCTGGGTCATTGCGGGGGTTAGTTACCTATCGATCCTGTGTGGGTCAGATCCTTTGTCGGTCATTGCGAGGGTTAGTTACCTATCGATCCTGTGTGGGTCAGATCCTTTGTGGGTCATTGCGGGGGTTAGTACATATCGATCATTTGTGGGTCCGACGGCTTAGATGAATCAGTGGATATATCTGATCATCTCTATCATCATACAAAGAAGTATACTTGTGTGAGCTGAATCCTGTTTTTCTTTCCTATGTGGATTGTGTTGAGCTATCCTGTGTGGATTTACGTTTTTCTTTCCTGTGTGGACTGGGTTGTACTTGGGCTCAGTTGTTGGAGCCGAACGAGAATAGATGACTTAGGTATATGCATGGGCATATACCTAAGCAGTGTTGAATGTTACTTCGTGATTGTATCTTTTCTTTTTGGATTATACTTTGTTGATTCTGGGAGACCTTCGGGGGTCTTGGGGTCCCTACTGAGTATCTTATACTCACCCTTGCACGAGCTATGCCCGCACTACGTTGTGTTGGTTGCAGACGACGGACAGCGCTGATCGTGGTTGAGGATTGTGGAGCAGGACGGTACCTGGAGGTGGACCACCGGGCGGGACGTACTCGGAGCGGTCGGCTGGACCCGAAGAGTAGTGGAGGCTATCTGTACCCACCCTTCAGGTGGGATTTCTAGTGGACAGCTCGACGTTGCGGCTTTACTTTTCAGTTGTTTTTTTTCCTTCAAGTTGTACTTTACTTTCAGTTTGGGTTTGTATACTGGCCCACTTACTTTTCTGCACTTATTTTTGTACTCAGTTTTTACTTAGTGTTTACTTCTACTGCTTGCTTTCTCTGTGGTGTTTGTTTACTTTAAAAAGGCAATGCCTTCCCTTTTTACCGGGATTTACGCCTTGGTGCTAGTCTCTAGCCTCTGGCCTATGGAAGGCGGGCTTGGGGTAGTCACGGAACGGGCCCCGAGGATGGGTCGTGACAAATTGGTATCAGAGGAGTTCGGTTCTACCACAGAACTCAGGACTCTGATCTTTTCTATGTGAAGCAATAGTGTTAAGAGTATTGAGTGTGGTTATCAGTCCAGGGAGCCCAGTGTTGGTTCGGCGGCTGACGTATCCGTACACCAGGACCCTGACTTCTGATTTCTGACTTAATGCATGAAAACATTGATTGCATGTGTGTCTCAAGTTTTCTTTGTGATTACTTTATGTCAACTCACCAGGTATACTGTTCTGACCGTGGCACACCTGTTTCTTTTCAGGATGGCCCCACGACAGAAGCCAGCTAGGGTTTCGAGATTTGTACGTGACGACAGCCTACCGAGCGACAAGGCCTCGGTACAGGGCCCTTTGACAGCAGAGGCACCGACGGTACCTCTACCCGCCGAGCCACCGATGCTGCCAGCCCCAGCCGCTGACGATGCATGTTGCCTTAGTGCACTGCACGAGTTCCAGCGCCAGCGACCGCCCAGGTTCCGCGTGGAGATGGCCCCCCATGCAGCCGAGGACTGGCTGGAGGCAGTGGTATGAGTTTTCCGGTTAGTGAGGACACCAGCAGACCTCATGGTGATCCTCGCAGCGAGCCTACTGCACGCAGTAGCGGGCTGATGGTGGAGCTTGATGCTCCAAGTGCACAATGAGGCATCTCTTCTCTAGACAGACTTTGAGAGACTCTTCCACTCAGAGTTTTTTCCGGCCACCCTCCGTGCGGTGCGCATTCAGGAGCTTCTTCAGCTACGACAGGGCAGCTTGACGGTCGCCCAGTACTCGGTGAGATTTACCGATCTCTTGCACTACTCGACAGACATGGTACGGGACCCATTCTTTCGGGCCCAGACCTTTGAGAAAGGGTTGAGGCATGAGATCAGGGCATCGCTGATCTCCCTTAGCATTCCGACTCAGGAAGGAGTACTGGAGCGAGCCCTTTTGATCGAGAGCTTTCTTGCTGAGCCTTCTTCAGCAGCGAGGCCTACCGCAGGATGACATGTAGCAGAGTCTTCTGCAGCAGGAAGCTGACGGATGACTCATGGGTCCAGGTAGACCAGACCCTCACGCAGACGACCTCAGGACACTGGCTTAGCAGTGAGGGGCACACAGCGCGAAGCCAGTCTTTCGAGAGGCAGGCATTGCTACACATGCAGCGGACAGGGCCACATGGCTCGTGACTGCCCGACCCACCGTGCCGATGAGCAGCAGACGGTTGAGGGGCCACCCAGTCAGAGGAAGAGGGTTGACCGTGGTGGTCGGCAGGGAGCAGGAGGACGAGGCAGAGGTGTTGGCTGAGCAGCAGGTGGTGGGCGACGCTTTGAGGCTCTACCACCACCACCACCAGAAGGTCCACCCCGGCCACAGGGAGCTGGCGGGCAGAGACAGGCACAGCTCCAGGCAGCGGAGGCCTATGTCCACGGCGCACCTGAGATGATTCTAGGTACTATCTGTGTCTTTTCCACCCTTCCTGAAGTTCTTATAGACACAGGAGCGATTCATTCTTTCATAGCCGCTGCCCTTGTTCGAAGCTCGGAGATTCCGACAGAGCCGTTGGCTCGATCATTACGGCTAGAGACTCCTATGGGATCAAACTAGAGGATTACGCACTGGTTCCAACAGTGTGAGATTACTCTAGGAGGCGAGAGATTCGGCTGGGATCTTCTTGTAGCAGCATCGAGTCCTTATGACGTCATCTTGGGCATGGATTGGTTATCTACAGTCCATGCTCAGATCGACTGTACTAGGCACAAGGTGCGATGTGTACGCACCGATGGGAGCAAGTTCACCTTCACCGAAGAGAAGGGAGCCTTTGCAGCACAGGATGGACTCTCGCAGAGGAGAGGACAGCCCATCACTCATCAGTTGGCTAGCCTCATCCTAGGAGCAGTTGACGTGCAGAGTCCTAGTTTTCCTGCAGTGGTGGATCAGTATGCGGACGTCTTTCCCAACGACGTTCCAGGACTACCTCCACGTAGAGAGGTAGACTTTTATATTGATTAGTACCCCGGGACAACCCTGATATCCACTCCAGCATATCGGATGGCTCCCGCTGAGCTTCGAGAGCTACGGGTACAGTTGGAGGACTTGCAGGGCAAGGGTTTCATCTAACCCAGTGTTTCACCCTGGGCTTCCCTGATATTGTTCACCAAGAAGGCGGATGGGAGCTTGCGACTTTGTGTCGACTATCGTCTCCTGAACCAGGTGACAGTGAGGAACAAGTATCCGCTACCAAGGGTTGATTACCTCTTCGATCAGCTCAAGGGAGCACAGTGGTTCTCGAAGATAGACCTCAGGTCAGGCTATCATCAGCTCAGATTTCGGGACAAGGACGTGCAGAAGACGGCCTTAAGATGTCGGTATGGCCACTATGAGTTCTTGGTTATGTCATTAGGCATAACAAATGCTCCATTAGTGTTCATGGGCCTCATGAACAGGATCGTTCAGCCATACCTCGATCGATTTGTCGTGGTCTTCATCGATGACATTTTGATATACTCGACGACTGAGGAGGAGCACGCCTACCACTTGCGGGTTGTACTGGACACACTCTGAGAGCACCAGCTTTATGGAAATCTCTCGAAGTGTCAGTTCTGGATACGTGAGGTCCACTTATTGGGACACGTCATCTCTAAGGCGGGAGTTGCATTGGATCCTGTGAAGATCGAGGCAGTGCTAGCTTGGGAGCCACCCAGGAGCGTGACGGAGGTGCGGAGTTTCTTGGGACTAGCTCGATACTATTGGAGATTTGTGTCAGACTTCTCCAGAGTTGCGGCACCACTCTCGGCTTTCAAAAATAAGGGGAAACCCTTTGTGTGGTCGGAAAAATGTCAGCAGAGCTTCTAGGAGCTGAGACAGAGATTGACCAGTGCACCTATCTTGAGGTTGCCTGAGGAGGGAGTAGGATATGTAGTCTACTACGATGCATCAGGGACCGGACTCAAATGTGTCCTAATGAAGGAGCAGGTAGTGATCGCCTATGGATCACGTCATTTGAGGTTGCATGAGCAGAACTATGCTACCCATGACCTGGAGTTAGCAGCAGTGGTCTTCGCTCTGAAGACATGGTGACACTACCTGATGGGAGAGCGCTTTACAGTCTTTTCTGACCATCAGAGTCTCAGGTACATCTTCTCTCAGAAGGACCTGAACCTGAGATAGTGGCGATGGATCAAGTTCCTCCAGGACTATGACTTTGAGATAGTCTATACTCCTAGGAAGGGGAAAGTAGTAGCTGATGCTCTCAGCAGGAGGATGGGCATTCAGCTGGTTGAGGAGGCGACGGAGCAGCTAGCTACTTTGCAGATATCCTTCATGGATAGGGATGGATCATCCTTCCTTCAGTCACTCACAGTCACTCCTCCACTACTGCAGCGGGTCAGAGAGGCACAGCGTGGGGATGCTAACTGTGAGATGCGGTGTGCACAGATATCCTCAGGTCAGGCACCTGATGGTTTCTCCCTTAGAGCAGAGCACGACGTCCTTTTCAGAGGACATACCTTGGTATCAGTTGCTTTATGGGAGGAGGTTCTGAGAGAGTTTCACACTTCTCCTTTGGCGGTACATCCTGGAGTGGCGAAGATGTACCAGGACCTCAGACGACAGCACTGGTGTACAGGCATGAAGAAGGCTGTGGCAGAGTTCGTTTCTCAATGCCTCACCTGCTAGTAGGTGAAGGTAGGGCATTAGGTACCAGCAGGCTTGGTACAGACCTTGGAGGTCCCGGAGTGGAAGTGGTATGGGATATCTATGGACTTCGTGACTGGACTTCCACGCACTTACAGAGGTCACGACTCCATTTGGGTGATTGTCGACTGACTCACCAAGTCAGCTCACTTATTACCCATCAGAGAGCAGGGCTCGGTGGAGAGCTTGGGACGTCTCTACGTTCAGGAGATTGTACGGATTCACAGTGTCCCATCGTATATCGTCTCCGATCGAGATGCTCGCTTTACTTCTCGGCTTTGGAAGGGGTTGCAGGAGGCGTTCGGGACACAACTACGTCTGAGCACTGCCTTGCACCCTCAGATGGATGGTCAGACAGAGAGGACCATTCAGACTCTTGAGGACATGCTCCACGCTTGTGTTCTCAACTTTGGTCACAGTTGGGAGGACCACCTACCCTTGGTGGAGTTTGCGTACAACAATAGTTACCACTCCACCATCAGGATGGCACCATATGAGGCGTTGTACGACCGACCTTTCGGATCTCCTTTGGGCTGGACAGACCCTGGGGAGTCAGCACTTGTGGGACCGGAGTTGTTTCGGGCCATGACAGAGAAGTTCCATGTCATCCAGGAGCGGATGAGGACAGCTCAGAGTCGGCAGAAGTCTTATGCTGATAGGAGGTGGAGGCCACTAGAGTTCGAGGATGGCGACCACGTCTTCTTGCGTGTCTCACCTCGACGTGGTTTACAGAGATTTGGCCGAGGAGGCAAGTTGTCTCCACGCTTCATCGGACCCTTCCAGGTCCTCATCAGGATTGGCAAGGTGGCTCATCGCCTGGCTCTACCACCTTAGTTTCATCGGGTGCACGACGTCTTCCACGTATCTCAGCTGAGGAGATACGTGCACGACCCGACACATATCATTGACCATGGGGAGCTAGACGTTGATGATGGGGTGACTTTTACGGAGGTCCTGGTGGAGATCGAGGATCGACCGGAGAAGGTCCTACATGGATGGTTGATTCCTCTTTTGTACGTCAGATGGCAGCACGGGAACCTCCAGGAGAGCACTTGGGAGCGGGAGGCTCAGATGCGTGCTCAGTACCCACATTTGTTTCCCTAAGTTTATGATTTATCCTTATGGGGACATAATGTCCTGAGGTGGGAGTAATGTAAAGACCCGTAAAATTCAAGGAATTTTTTTTCTTAATTTTATTTGGAATTTTAAAAGAACACAGTTTCTGACAGTACCTGGTTTCGAGGCCCGGTGTGCCCGGAATCATTTTCCTAAGTTTGGCTCGGGTACGTTCAGTGAATGAAAGAGCGTGTTTTTCTAACTTTTGAACCGGTTCTCGGAATAAAATTCTTAGGGCACTGATGGAATCACAGCGCCGACATTTTCTTTGAAATGCCTTTTCCGGAGTTGCGTTTTCTTGGGTGTGGTTTTTAATTTTTTGGAGTTAAGTGAAGAAAATAAAAATAAAGTTATGCGACAACTTTATTTTATTTCTCTTAAATCCACTTAAAATCCAATTAAGCTAAGTTGAAGTGAATAGGGTGGAACCCAAAATATCCTACCCACCTGGTAGGATATTTGTGAGGTGGGGCCCACACGATCCCCACCCTTTCTTTACCCCTAAGTAACGCACCCGTGGAAACTCCTCTTTAATGAAATTCAACTGGTGCATTTTCTAAACTCTTAACGCTCCTATTAATTGGAAAGTTAAGACGTTACCATTAATTCACCGAATTAATGGTTAGTTTCTTAACTTGTTTTCAAATTTTTGGCATGTAAATGAAATAAGACCAATGCATGTCTTTCTTGAGGATTTCTCATTGAGAGGATTTGGAGAAGACTCTAAGTCTTGAGATCTTCATCCTCCTTCTCGAAGAACGCGAAGAATGCGAAGAACGCGAAGAACGCGAAGAACACCGAACCCTCGGAGATCGACGATGCGACGATGTGTTCCTCGACGCTGACGATTCTCCTTCCACGACTCTTCTTCTGCGACGGTCAATCCTGTGAAGGACTCACGTCCGACCACAACGACAAGGTAGGGGTTTTATTTGAGAATAATATTTATTCCCATGGTTGTTTCCTTCTAAAACAAAGAACCCGGACCAACTCATCATCAATTTGATCCGCGATTGTTTTTTTTATATACGGGACGAAAATTTTTTCTATTTACGGGAGTTTTTTTTTTGGGAACTAGGTTCAATTTTAATTTATTAAAATTGTGCCTTCTTATGTTTTCATGTGTTGATTATTATTTCCCAATTGATATCACCTAACGCGGAGGGTGCGGGCCAAACAAACATGGCCCGACAACCCTCCGCAGATTTTTTCGTTGATGCGTGGATTAACGGCGTTTACGAAATGGGATCAGAATGGCGATTGGAGGCCTTCGTAGCAAAGATTGGATCCCGGGAGAGCCGTAGGCGCAAACCGCAGGCAAAATGGACCACCGGAGCGCGTCTGGTGGTCCGCGGAAGTTCATGCCGGCGCACCGCCGGGAAGACCCGCCGCGGTGGCGAGCGCCGGTCCTGCGGCTGCGCGGGACTGCGGGGAAGGGACGCGGCCTTGCGCCGCGTCCGGTGACACAAAGCGGCCCCCGCACGGGGGCCGCGGCTTCCTTTGGCGCGGCCGCTCGGCCAGCACCGAGCCGCCCAGGCAGGACCGGGCCGCCCAGGCCGGGCCGGGCCGCCCGGGCCGGGCCGGGCCGCGCCGTCCAGGCCGGGTCGTGCCCATCCGGGTCAGACGCAGACTCGGTTCGGGTCGACTCAGTTCGGGCCGACCTAGGGGGGTTGGGTCGGGTCGGTCCGGGCCTAGACCCCCCGTTTCTGGACCCTTTTCGGTCTTTTACTCATATCTTGGGCTACGGACCTCTGATCAACGCACCGTCAGCGGCGATGTGATCCTTGGATCGAGATGGTCGTTTTGACATATTACACTCAAGGTTTTGGAATAATTTGGGTTCGGCTGGGTTGGTTCGTACACGAAACCAACCGGGCCCTCGGAGCGGAAACACTTATAACTTGAGCTTCGGGCGTCCGATTGACGTGTCGTCGACTTTGATGGATTACTTTAAGTGACATGGATCTTTTGGCTTACTCCGCCCGAGGTTTGGACGCAGGTGGAGTACGGTCGGCTTGGTTTTGACTTAAAAATCAATCAGGCCCTTGGGACGAAAAAGCCAATAACTCTGAGACCGAGCGTCCGATTGACGCGCCGTCTGTGGCGTTGAGTTCCTGCTGACGATACGGAACTTTTTGATACATCAACTCTGAACTAGGTGTCAGTTGATGTATCAGCCTCTTGGCTCGTGGAACGGACCCTCCCGAATGAGCTTGCTGTGTGCGGGAACCATAGAGCTGGCTGCGACTGCGACGACGACGACGACTGTGCAGAGATCCTCAGTGGATTCGATGGAGACAACTACAGTACTCAGCAATCCTACGTGGATCAGTGCTACAGATCCTGTGTGGGTTCGATCTTGTGTGGGCCAGCGCTCAGCGGTCCTGTGTGGGCCAGCACCTACAGATCATGTGCGGGTCCAATCCTGTGTGGGTCATTGTGGGGGTTAGTTACCTATCGATCCTTTGTGGGTCAGATCCTTTGTGGGTCATTACGGGGGTTAGTTACATATCGATCATGTGTGGGTCAGATCCTTTGTGGGTCATTGCGGGGGTTAGTTATTTATCGATCCTGTGTGGGTCAGATCCTTTGTGGTTCATTGCGATGGTTAGTTACATATCGATCCTGTGTGGGTCAGATCCTTTGTGGGTCATTGCGGGGGTTAGTACCTATCGATCCTTTGTGGGTCCGACGGCTTAGATGAATCAGTGGATATATCTGATCATCTCTATAATCATACGAAGAAGTATACCTGTGTGAGCTGAATCATGTTTTGCTTTCCTATGTGGATTGTGTTGAGCTATCCTGTGTGGATTTACGTTTTGCTTTCTTGTGTGGATTGTGTTGTACTTGGGCTCGGTTGTTGGAGCCGAACGAGAATAGATGACTTAGGTATATGTATGGGCATATACCTAAGCATTGTCGAATGTTACTTCGTGATTGTATCTTTCCATTGTGGATTATCCTTTGTGGATTCTGGGAGACCTTCGAGGGTCTCTGGGTCCCTACTGAGTAGCTTATACTCACCCCTGCACGGGCTGTGCCCGCACTACGTTGTGTTGGTTGCAGACGACGGACAGCGCTGATCGTGGTTGAGGCTTGCGGAGTAGGACGGTACCTGGAGGTGGACCACTGGGCGGGACATACTCGGAGCGGTCGGCTAGACCCGAGGAGCAGTGGAGGCTATCTGTACTCACCCTTTAGGTGGGATTTCCAGTGGACAGCTCGATGTTGCGGCTTTGCTTTTCAATTGTTGTTTTCCCTTCTAGTTGTACTTTACATTCAGTTTTGGTTTGTATACTGGCCCACTTACTTTTCCGCACTTACTGTTGTACTCAGTTTTTACTTAGTGTTTACTTCTACTGATTGCTTTCTCTATGGTGTTTGTTTACTTTACAAAGGCAATGCCTTCCCTTTTTACCGGGATTTACGCCTTGGTGCTAGTCTCCAACCCCTAGCCTATGGAAGGCGGGCTTGGGGTAGTCACGGCATGGGCCCCGAGGACGGGTCGTGACAATAAAAGGTAAACTTATCTCTACATTGATACATAAAGGTAATTCTTTTGTCGATAAATATATTTTCATCCTAACTGAATATATATTAGAGTCCTCTAGCTTAATACATAAAGGTAACTACATAGATTCTTCAGGTTAATAAGTAATAGTTTTCATGGCACAAGTGATGTGTAAAGGTCAATTCCATTATTATTATAGAGTTGAATTTTGATACATTAAGGTCACCTTGGAACATGAAAATATATAAAGGGTTTATCACTATATACATAAAGGTTTTATACATAGCATACTTTTGGACAAATATTCTTAGAGCATGGTTTTCATGCAACAATAATTTGTCAAAGAAATATTTCCATATCTCTGATTGACCATGTAAAGTCATTCAAGGGAAAAGAAGGAAACACAGTCATGGGGGATTTGAAGGGATTAGGAATTTATGATGCATATTTTATAAAATATTTTAAATACTTTAAATCTATAGAAATATGTAGAATCTTGTTATCATGTCGGAACATCTTGTTTTCCATATTGTATGAATGGAATTCAATCCCCTACACATGTTGAAGACGAACCTTTATTTTTCCTATAAAAATAACCTAAACATATCATTATAAAAAATATTTTAAGACTGAAAAACATAGCCTCTATTTTTTATTATACCTTTATGTTGTGATCTTAGAGTATCTAGGGTGATGGAGAGCTAATTTTAGATTCATTTCCAGATAAATACTTTCATAAATTCGTGTATTCGTTTCTTTATTTATTTATCTCGATTCAACTCTATGAATTCAAAGTGTTTTTAGAATGATTGGTAGGTGAAAATATCTTCTTATTCATGAACCTTATTTGTTATTTTATTCACCATTATAATATTTTATCCCTTCCTCTATTTCATCGATTACTGGATTGGATGATGAATTAATTTCTCTGCATAAAAAAGAGGTAATCGATAGAAAGTGTTCTCATAGGTTCTTTAGTTTTTCAAATATTCATAGTGTGAGTTTAGGGAATATGATTACTCGAATGATATTGAGAGTTTTCATTGATTAAAATTAAGTTGAATTCCTTTAATATGATAAATAAGATCTCATGAATTCAACCATGGGATTTAAATATTTCTTCTAACTTTTTTTTTAATTAATTATATTTTCCACTCACATACACTCTACATTTTCATAATCTGTATATTTATTATTTTTTTATTCCCCACTATTATATGTTTTAGCATTCGTTATAACATATTAGTATAAAAATAATAGTTAAAATAAGACAATGGTGTTTGTTAGTGGAATCATTATGAGATAGTTTAATTACTCATATTTTCCAAGTGTTATTTTTGGATATTTTATAGATTATTTTTGAGATATGGCAATGAGAAATCATATGATTCTGAGGCCTGGTGGGCCTAGAATAAATGATTGAAATATATTAAATATATTAAATAGAAAGTGTGTGAAATTTTCCTTAAAAAGTGGAATAAATTCTAAATAGGTGACTAGATCAGAAATTTGAGGGAAACATTGAGTTTAGAATATGAGTTTTACCCTAGGTGCTAATTTACCTTAGTCGGTGTGGGTCATTTGTAGAAAATCCATCATAGTAATAGATTGAATTAAATGAATAAAATAATTTAAATGAATTAAATTATTTGTTGATGATGTAGTGAACTAATTTTCCCTCTTTAAATATATTCTTATGGAAAATTTAAAGGGTTATCTACATAACCCAGAAAATCATTGGAGAGCCATTAGAGGTTATGGAACAAGATTTAGTCGGTAGACGATGGCCAGATAAAGGATCGGAAACAAAAATAGGACAGAGTCAAAGGATCTCACTAATTACTACGACACTGCATCATTCTTCATAAATGATTGATCTAAATTGAGGTAGGGTGGTTGCTTAAGTTGGATTTCTTCCCCATTATTTATCATTACAATGAACATGGATCAATAAACCAATAGATTGATCTATGGATCATTCTTATTTGCAATATGGGTTTATTACGAGGTGATTTTGGGTAACCTACTTTGAATCATTGATTTCATTATTGTTATTCTCATGAAAATTAATCAAGATCGACATGAACAATGATCGAGGTTTATTCCTCTCATTTGTTCTTGTGCTTTTCTCCATCGATTCTTCATTCACTTTGGGTATTCTTCATTTGGCCTGGGGTTTGACATTTCCCAATCAATTGATCATTGTGAACCCATTTCATGGAACAAAAATACAATATCATTGATTTGGGATCAACATTACATGATATTGGTATAATGACATAGAGAGTAGTGAATCAAACAACGTAGGTACCTAGTTTTCATATTATATAACACAAAATGAATAATGAAAATGATCCCATTTTCTGAGTGGATTGAATTCCTGAATCTTGTTTATTCGGTGATTACATGACTTGATGAGGCTCAATCTATATTTTTTGAAGCAAAGTGATCATCAGATCGAATGTAGGAGCAATGCTTAGAATGCATGGAGCCGGATCTGTATTTCTAGAACAATTTGCATTACATGGTGTGTAATATAGATCTATATGCCATGTGGGTCCCCCTATGTGGAGTTTAGGGTTTCAAGTAGGAGGTAAAGATCAAACAGTCTATGACCCGATCACACGACATGTGAACCCTCCTTAGTGCCTCAACGTGTACCTTGGAGGGTACACGAGAATGAGTTAGAGTACGTGGGTCAGAGTACATTGTGTACTCCCCTGCACGGACATGTCCTGGACCAAGTACATGGGATAAGGTGTGTACTGGTACATGGGAACATATACATGAAAAAGAGTCGTGTACTATAACATGGGTAGACTACATGGTTAGCCTACACTCCATGTACTTCTACACGAACATAGGCCATTTAAACGATCAGAAGCCTAGGTCAAGGGTTATGGAATATGACCCCTACTACATGTCATTTACATTTTTATACATGACTTAGGGCCCTTTTCCTCCATATATTTGGAAGGTTTTATTAGGTTATGTTCCCCTTATCCTTTCCCTTAGGGTTGGTATGGAATCGTCTCCTACTCCTAGGACTTTTATCCCTTCAGCTGGACTTCTTAGATAGAGTCATTGGAATCCCTCCAAGAGGCCCAAAGTGAGATCCTTTATTCATCTTCAAGCCCTAGGTGGAGTTCTTAGTATCATTGTGACTAACACTATATGGGATCATATTCTCTACTTTGTGGGTTAATCTATATTAAGTTATTGGTATCACTCCATGTCCTTGGTAATGATCCTCATATGTGTATTGTATTCTCTTCAGACCTTTGACATGTACTTAAAATGAAGAGATCCAATGAGGAAAACCACTCGAACAAACATCATTAATTTTATCAGACTTGGGATTGTGTTCTCATAAATGAGTGATTTGTTGAATATTTGAGCTAGATTCCTAGGCTGGTATACTACAGTTGTGAATTAGCTTTCGATTTTGTGTCTTTCTTGAATGTATTTGGATATTCGTGTTATATTTAATTTAGACATATACATGTGTAGAGATGACATGATTTCCTTTGTTTTGGGATTTGGGGTTTCAGGGTTCCCTACTGGGTATTTTTATACTCACCCCTATACGGGTTTTTCCCGCATGTGTCATGTCTAGTCCAGATGATCGAACTTTAGATAGAGTCCTAGATGAACCATGATGAGATGATTCTTAGTGAGACCAGAAAAAATGAGGCGTGTTCTTATAGATTTTTTACAACAATCCCTAGTACTTACTTTAAGGTTAGACTTGTGTTTCATACTCTTTGTGGTGGTCTTTTATTTGTCCAAATTTAATATACCGTACTTCCTATCATACTCTGCCTATGGGATTTAGATGTATGAATTTATAGTTGTTATGTTTTTTTACATTTTAGATTTTTATAGGATTGGAGATGTGTCCAAGTGTATAGGTACTTAGGATAAAGCCTCTCATGTTAGTGATATTCCTACTCGATGTTAATCGCCAGCCCCTTGAATATTGGAGGTAGACTTGGGGATTCGTGGCCTGGGCCCCATTAGGACGGGTCATGATAGAGTGGTATCAGAGGTTTTTGGTTATGCCTTAGGACCAGAGTCTATGATATTGGTTTGGGTAAATAGTGTTAAGTGTTTCGAGTTTTTCATTCAGGATAGGGGCTATGGTGATAGTGTGGAGGCTGACGTATCCATACACCAGGACTCTAATTAACTTCTTTCAACTCGATACATGAGAACACTATTTTCATGGAAAACAATATCACTTGAATCATATAGTAATGTCTTGTGGTTTCCATGTCCTTTATCACTCATCACTATAGATATACTCATTGACCATGGTATATGTTGGTTACTTTCAGGATTTCACCATGAAGGATTACAACTCAGATTTATCATGATCATGAGGATGACCCCCTTAGTGATGAGGATTTGATACATGGACAAGTTCCTAAGGTGTGACCTCCATGTGGTGCTCCAGCTATACCACCACCTGTAGAGAATCACATGGTACCCACAGTACTAGTGGATTAGGTATGTAGGATTAGTTCACTTTACATGTTCCAACAAAAGATACCCCTCATGTTTCGAGGAAATCCCAACCCACAAAATACTAAGGACTGAATTGAGGAAGTGGTATGAATTTTCTATCTGTTCAAGACACCATTAGATCAGATGGTGGTCCTAGAAGCGAGCCCTCTTCATGGCTTAGTAGGGTGATGGTGGGGGTTAGTGATCCAGTCTTATGATGAGGTGACTCTAACATGGTAAGATTTTTATTTCCTTCTCAGAGAGGATTTCTCACCATCTACATTAAGGGATGTGCGTATCCAGGAGATTCTACATCTCCCGTAGGGTAGCACGAGGGTAGATGAGTATTCATCGAGGTTTACCAACCTCACTAAGTACTTTATGGATATGGTTCATGACCAGTACTTCAGGGGTAAGACCTTTGAGTTAGCTATGTATAAAGACATTAGAGACATTTTTTTCCTCTATTAATTCCTACCAATGATGGGGTTCTAGAATAAGATTTGGTGGTAGAAGGTTTCTTCATTAAGAAGAAATAACTTTTGGTTACCGGTAGTGGGAAATTAGGAGTAGAGACCTTAGAAATAGGGAGCCGACATTAGTCTCAGGGACCTGGAAGTGTGAGATGTTTTAAGAGGAGGTCACATGACAGAGAGTCTATATTTTAGTGATCATATTGTGGGTCCAGTAAACCCATAGAGAGGTAGTTCTACTCTTGTGATGGCATAGGACCTCTTGCCGGAGATTTTATGACCCTCCATATAGTTGAAAGAGAGACCGTAGATGGTCCACCAAGGTTGTGATAGTGGAAGGGGAAGATAGTTTTTTAGGGTGGAGGGCTTGAAATAGGAGATAAAAGAGTAGCAGGAGGTGGTCTAAACTTTGATTTGTTACCACCACCACCCGTAGGTGGTCCATGCTAGGTTGAGGGAGTTTGACGACTAGGGAAGAGACAAATGCAGGCTATTGAATCTTATGACCTTGAGGCTCCTAGAATGACTCAAGGTATGATCTATTTATTTTCTACCTTAGTTGTTGTACTGATAGACTTAGCTTCTAGTTATTCTTTTCTTTCCACATACCTTATATAATACTTAGAGGTTCTGGTTGATCCCTTAGCTCAAAACTTATACTTGGATACTCTTACTAGAGAAGTCTCAGTGATCATGCACTTGTGCTGACAGTGTGACCAAACTCTTGGAGGTGAGAGTTTTTGTTGGAATCCCTTGGTAGTATCATCGAGGCCTTACAAAGTCACTCTCGGTATGGACTCTCTATCTACAGTTGATTCCCAAATTGATTGTTTTATGTGAAGAATGTGGTCTCTCCTAGTGAAGAAATCGGTATTTTGTTTCTCAATGAAAATGAAACCTAGGAAGTGTAGGATGGACTCATTTATAAGAGGATGAGAATGATTAATCATCATTTGGATATCTTAAACCTTGGTACAGTAGATGTTATGAGTTCTGAGGTTCCTGTAGTGGTAGTAGAGTACAAGTACATATTCCTTGAGGATGTTCCAAGTTTACCTCCCCATCATGAGATAGACTTACTCATTGATTTACACCCCAAGACAGAACTGATATCTATGTCATCGTATCGGATGGATCCCATAGAGATTCAAAATATGAGGGTGTAGTTGGAGTACTTCCATAGGATGGGATTTTCTAGACCCAGTGCTTCATCCTGGGCATCCCCAATTTTGTTTTCCAAGAATGAGGATGACAAATTGAGGTTGCGTGTGTGCAACCAATGCTCAAACTAGGTGACTGTGAAGAAAATTTATCCACTACAGAGGATCAATGACCTCTTTGATCATTTGATAGGAGATCGATGGTTCTCGAAGGTTTACCTGAAGTCAGGTTATCACTAGTTGTGATTACAGAATGAGTATATACCAAATACAACATTCAGATGCCACTACAATAACTGTGAGTACTCAATGATTTCCTTTGGCATGAAGAACACCCTAGTAGTGTTTATGGGACTCATGAATTATATCTTTCAACCCTTATTATATTATTTCAAGGTAGTATTCATTGATGATATACTTGTGTGCTCTGTGTCCAAGGGGGAGCATGCAAGACACTTGAGGATAGTTCTAGACATACTCTGATAGTACAAACATTATAGAAGTCTCTCAAAGTTCTAGTTCTAGATTTAGGTTTTCCACTTTTAGGGACATGTTATCTCAATAGATGGAGTGTAAGTGGACCTGGACTAGGTCAAGGAAGTTTCATCTTGGGATCCTCCCAAAAGCATAATAGAGGTGTGGATATTCCTTATGTTGGTAGGCTATTACCAGATATTCATACCTAATTTCTCCATAGTATTGTCACCAATGACAGCTTTGACTAGAAATGGTCAGCCTTTTATGGAAAGAAATGTTCTAGAAAATTTTTTAGCATTTCAGATAGAGTTTAACGAGAACTCCCATCTTGATATTTCCAAAGGAGGGTGTCAAGGATGTATTTTTTTGTAATTCATTGAGAATCAAGATTGGTTGTGTTCTAATTCATAGTTTAGTAGTGATTTCCTATGGTCCAAACTAGTTGAGACCACATGAGAAGAACTACGTGGCCCATGATCTTGAGTTAATAGTGGTTGTATTCACACTAAATATGTAGAGACACTACCAGATGGGTAAGTTGATTATTTTCTACTCTAATCACTAGAGTATCAGGTATATATTCTCTTATAAGGATATCAACATGAGACAGAGGCAATTAATATAGTTCCTCTAGTATTATGTCTTCAAAATTTTCTATACTCATTGTAAAGGGAATGTGGTAGCAAATGATCTTAGTAGGAGATCTTTTTCATCATTACTAAATGAAAAATAGGGTAGTTGGCCTCTTTATATTTATCCTTTGTGGATGAATATGGAGCATCTTACCTCCAGTGGATGGTTGTCTCCCATCCACTCTTACAGTGAGTGAGGGAGGTACAAATTGGGGATACTGATTGTGAGATTCTACATACACAGATATCTAATGGACATGCTCTTAATGTATTTTATAAATGTGGGGAGAATGTCGTTCTTTTCAGAAGATGCATAATGGTTCCTATGATGTTTTTAGAGGAGGTTTTGTGAGAGTTTCATACTTCTCCGATGTATCAAGACCTCCAACATCTAAGTGTGTAAAATGTGTTCCAAGACCTCCAAAAATAGTTTTTAGGGTCAGGGATGAAGAAAGAAGTTGTATATTTTGTCTCTTGATGCCTTCTTTTTTGGAAATTGAAGGTTGAGTGCCATGTTCCAATAGGTTTAGATCAACCCCATGATGTGAAAGAATGGGTGTGGGATGAGATATCCATGGGATTTATGATGGGTTTACCTTGTATGTACAAGGGACATGATTCCATCTGGGTGATCATAGTGTGGCACACCAAGTCATCCCACTTCCTAGAAATTTGGGAGAAGAGTTCAGTAGAGAGGTTGGGATGACTCTACATTTAGAATATAGTCTAAATACATGGATTTACATGGAAAATTTTTTTAAACTGTGATGTTCAATTCATATACAAAATGTGTAAGTGGTTTTAAGAGGTCTTTGAGACTCAATTATGCTTAAGAATAACATTTCACCCACAAACTAATATCCAACCTAAGTGGAGCATTTAGGTTCTAGAGGACATTATGTGATCTTTCATGTTTGACTTTGGCCATTGTTAGAAGGATAAACTACCATTAGTGGATTTTATATACAATAACAGTTAACATTCCACCATTAGTATGGCACCATTTTAGGGGTTTTAGGGGTCACCCTTTAGGTCACCACTTTACTAGATTGAACTAGGATAATTAGAACTCATGGTCCCAAAGTTCATGTGAGAAAATATAGAGAAGGTGAAGATCATCCAAGAGTGAATGAAGACTACATAGAGCCATCAGAAGTCGTATGATGATAGATGGCGATGGATTTTAGAGTTCAAGTAAGAAGACCATGTGTTTTTAGGGGTTTTATATTGACATGGATTATAGATTTTTGGCCTAGTAAGAAATATATCTTCGAGATTCATCAACCCTTTCTAGATACCTCATAGAGTTTGTGAGGTGGAGTACTACTTAGCTCTACCTCCGTAGTTAAACTAGATTCATGACATATTCTATGTGTCATAGCTAAGGAGGTATGCACATGACCCATAACACGTTATTGACTTGGGTGAGATGGATATCAAGGATGGAACTGTCTTTGTTGAGTAACCAGTACAGATCAAGGATTGGTAGTAGAGTATCCTTCATGGGAGATTGATTCTATTAGTGTATATCTAGTGGAAGCACAAGAATCTCCATGAGAGTGCATGGGATTGGGATGATCAGATTCATGCTCAATACCCACATCTTTTTCTGTATCCCTAGTTTTTTATTTTTAGGGATGTAAATACCCAAGGTGGGGAGAATGTAATGAATCATATTTTCTGTGTATTATTTTTGGATATTATATGGATTATTTTTGAGACCCGGTATAAAGATGACGTGCGATTATGATGCCCGGTGTGCCTAGAATAAATATTTGAAATATATTAAATTTAATAAATAACATGCATTCATAGTCTTATTAATAAAGTGGAATAACTCATAAATGGATTCCATTATAAAAAATCCATCTGAACAATTGAGTTCAGAATTTGGGTTTTACCCTAGGAATAACATAACCATATTCAGAGTAGTTCATTTTGGGAAAATCCATCATGGGTGTATAATGAATAAAATGATTAAAATATTTTAGATAAAATATTTTATTTTTTGACAAAACAACAACCTAATATTACCTCTTTAAATTCAGGCTTATGGTAAATTTGTAGGGTTGACCGCATAACCCAACAAATCATTGGAGAGCCATTTGAGAGCGTGGAACGATATTCCATTGGTGGATGATGGTAGGATCGAGGATCAATAACCAGAACATGATATAATTGAAGGATATCACTAATGAATATGACACCACTTTGTTCTTCATTAGTGATTTATCCAAATTAAGGTAGGGTGGTTGTTTATTTTGGATTTCTTACCCATTTTTTATTCCTATAATGAACACGGATCAATCGACCAATGGATTTATCCATTGGTCATGTATATTTTTGGGATGGGTTTATTACATGGTGATTTTGAGAAAATTACTTTGAATCATTGATTTCTTTATTTTTATTCTCATGAAAACAAATTGTGATTGACACAAACATATATCATAGTTTGCTCATCTCTTTTATTCTTGTTCTTTTCTCCCCTGATTCTTTATCCACCATGGGAATTATTTGTTTGGACTGGGGTTTAGCATATCCTAATAGATGGTTCATTGTGCACCCATTTCTTTGATCAATTATTCAATATCATAGATCTAGGATTAGTGCAAGATGATAGCGAATCTGATTTTGTAGGTACCCAATTTTTGTGTTCTTCAGCATGTAATGAAGAATGATGAAGATACCATTTTCCTAGTGGATGGATGGCCCAAATCTTGTTTATTTGGTGATTTCATGACTCGACGAGGCTCGGTCTGCAATTTTCAGCAAAGCGATTTCTAGATCAAAGGTCAGAGTAATGGTCGGGATGAACAGAGCCAAATCTATATTTCTAGAAAACTTATCATTACATGATATGTAATATATATCTATATGCTATGTGGGGGAACCTTTATAGAAGCTATGGTTTTGGGTGGGAGTTAAGGATCACACGGCTTGTGACCCCTCTTTGGTGACTCAGCAATTACCTTGAAGGATACAGGAACACAAGTTGGAGTACTTGGGTTGGAGCACATCATGTAATCCCCCTCACAGATTGGGCCAGGACTAAGTAAATGAGCTAAGATATGTACTAGTACATGAGAACATGCACACAAAAAAATATCCATGTAATAGAACATGATTATACTACACGGTCATCCTGTATATTGTGTACTTCTACACGAACATGGGCAAGACACATGGGTTGTTTAGATGAGTAGAATCTGGGGTAAATGGACACAGTGTGTGACCAGTACTATAAGTTATGTACCATTTTATATATGGATTAAATTCCTTATACTCTATATCATGGGAAAGTTTCATTAGGTTTTTTTCTTATCCTTTCCCCGAGGGTTGTTATGGAATCATCTCCTACTCATAGGACTATAATACCTTAAGTAGTGTTTCTTAGATATAGTCATTGGAATCCCTCTGAGTGGCCCAAAGTGAGATCCTCTATTCATCTTTGTTCCCTAAGTATAGTTCTTGGTGTCATCATAACCAAAACTACATGGGATCCAATCCTCTAATTATAGTGTTAATCTATATTGAGTTGTTAGTATCACCCCATGGCCTTGGTAGTGATCCTCATCTATATGTCATATTCTCTCTGGAACTTCTATGTGTACTTCTAATGACAAGACCCTACAATCACGACCTCTCAGATGAACATCATCAGTTCTATCAGACTCAAGAGTTTGTTATCCTGGACAAGTGCTTTTTGGAATCATTGAGTTGTAATCCTGGCTGGTAAACTATGATTTTGACTTACCTTTAGACTTTGTGTCTTTATTGAGTATATTTTGATGTTAATATTATATGTGTTGTATACGTACACCTATTTAAATATAAATGTATTTCTTTTGTTTTATTTTTATTTTTTGTTTTAGGGTGTACTATTAAGTATTATTATACTCACCCTTGCACGGGATTTTCCTGCACATGTCATGTCATGTGCAGATGATCAGCCTTTTGATAGAGTCCTAGACATACCAAAACTAGATTGTTCTTAGTGATACTGGGAAGAACGAGGTGTATTCTTGTGGATTTTTACAGTAGTCCCTAGTACTTACTTTCAGGTTGGACTTGTTTTTCAAACACTTTATGGGGGGATTGTATTTGACCCTGTTTACTTTAGCTTACATCCTTTCATACTTTGGTTGTGGGATTTTGATGTATGCATGTATGGTTGTTCAGTTGTTTTTATATTTTAGAATTGTATACGCTGGGATGTGTGTGTGTGTGTGTGTGTGTATAGGTACTTAGGAAAAAGCCTCGGTTCTAGTCTCTAGTCTCTAGCATATTAGAGGCGGGCTTGGGGAGATGCGATATGGGGCCCATTGGGGTGGGTTGTGATAGATTGATATCAAATTTGGTAGGTTCTACCTTAGGACTAGAGTCTATTAAATTGGTTGGGGGAAATAGTGTTAAGTGTTTTGAGTTCATCTTTTAGGACAATGACTCGAGTGTTGGTGTGGAGGCCAACATATCCATACACTAGGACTTTGATCACCAGCTTTTCGACTCAGTACATGAGAACACTAGTTGCAGGGGAAAAAGTGGTACATGCATCATATAGTAATGGGTTGTGGTTTACTTGACCTTGTTGAGTCATCTCTCCACATATACTCATTGAATTTGGTACATCTTATTTCCTTTCAGGGTGTCACCATGACTTAAGCCATCTAGGATTTGCATGACCACAAGGATGATCCCCTCAGTGATGAGGCATTGATACAGGGACTAGTTCCAAAGGTGTTACCTCGATGTAGTGCTCTAGCTATACCACCACCCATAGAGAATCACGTGGTACCTGTAGTACCAGTAGATGAGGTGTGCAGTCTGATCACACTTCATTAGTTCTAATAACATAGACCCCTTAGGTTCCAAGGCAATCCCAAACCACAAGTGGTTAAGGATAGACTTGAGGTAGTGACTCGTGTTTTCCGTCTGGTTAGGACACCAAAAGATCACATGGTGGTCCAAGAAGGGAGCTTTCCTCATGGATCTATAGGGAAATGGTGGTGGTTAGTGACCCAGACTTATGACGATGCGACTATATCATGGTCAAACGTTCCTTTTCATAGATTAGTTCTCACCATCTATGTTGAGGGATGTGTATTTCTAGGATCTTTTGAATCTCTGTCAGGGAAACATGACTGTATTTGAGTATTCATCAAGGTTTAATAACCTCTATAGGTACTCTATGGATATGGTTTGTGACTATTTATTCAAGGTTTGGACCGTATAGATAGGTAATTATAGAAACATAAGATCCATTGATTTCCATCTATGAATTATTATCTATACTAAAGTGATAGAGAAATCATTGTTAGTAGAAAGTTTTTTTGCTGATCGGCTACAATTGATGGTTGATAGCAATGGGAAATCAGAAGAAGACACCTCAGTATCTAGGAGATAATGTAAGTCTCATGGGCTTGGATGTGCAATACTTTTCAGGAGGGCCCAAGACATAGGGTTTTCAGTTCTGGGATCATAGGGTGGGTCCAATAAACCAAGAGAGAGGTGGTTCTACTCATGTGATGGTGGAGAACGTCTTATAAAATATTGTATGAACCATCATATGAGTGACAAAGAGACTATAGATGGGTCACCGAGGTAGAGGAAATGGAAAGATCAAACCAGTTCATAGGGAAGAATATTTTGATGAGGAATTGGTAGAGTAGAGGAAGGTTGTCAAAACCTTTACTTGTTACCACCACTACCCCCATGTGATCCACACCAGGCATGGGGAACTCAAGGAAAGAGGATGAGATTACTATAGGCAGTATAATCTTATGACCTAGAGGATCTATGAATTATTTGAGGTATTATCTATTTCTTTTCAACCTTAGTTTTAGTAATAATATACATAGGTTCCAGTCATTCCTTTATTTCCACATACCTTGTACGAGACTTAGAGATTTCAAATGAGCACTAGGATAAAACCTTATGCTTGGAGACTACTTTTTTAGAAGACTCTATGATCACACACTTGTGCTGATAGTGTGAACCAACTCTTGGAGGTGAGAGTTTTAATTGGAATATCTTGGAAGAAGTGTCATGGTCATAGGAAATCATTCTTGGTATGGACAAGTTATCTATAGTTCATGCTCAGATTCACTATTTTAGGTGAAGAATGTGGTGTTTCTATAGTGGCAGAACCAGGTTTTCCTTTATTGGTGAAAAAGAAACCCAAGTATCACTATTGGACTCATGTATATGAGTTTTCATTCGATTAATCATCAGTTGGATAACTAAACCCTTACTATAGTGGATGTTATGAGTTCTCAGGTTTCTAGAGTAGAGGTGGAGTATGATTACGTCTTCCCTGAGGATTTTTTAGGTTTACCTCCCCACTATGAGATAGACTTCTGTAATTATCTACACACTGGTATAGAACTGATATATATTCCATCATACCATATGGATTCAGTAGAGCTTCGTAAGATGATGGTGTATTTTGAGGACTTACAGAGGAAGGGCTTTGTTAGATCTAGTGTTTCACCTTAGGTGGCCCCAATTTTGTTTACCAAGAAGTCAGACGGGATTTTGAGGTTGTGTGTGTACTACTAGTTCTTGAAATAGGTTATTATGAAGAACAAGTATCCACTAATGAGGATTGATGTCATTTTTGATCAGTTAAGAGAGGATCTATGGTTTGTGAAAGTTGAAATCAGGTTAAGATATCACCAATTGTGAGTGAAGAACAAGGAAATACTGAAGATGGCATTCAGATGTCTCTATGGTCACTATGAGTACTTGGTGCATCCATTTGGCATGAAGAATGGCCTAGTTGTGTTCATGGGACTCATGAACCATGTCTTTCATCCCTTCTTAGACTGGTTCATTCTAGTCTTCATCAATGATATCCTTGTGTACTTATCATATGTGGGGGAGCATACGAGACACATGAGTATAGTTCTGGATGTACTCTGAGAACAAAATCTTTACATAAGGCTCTCAAAGTTCCAATTCTGGATTCAGGTTATCCAATTTTTATGACATGTTATCTCAACAGATGGAGTGGTAGTGGACCTAGCCAAGGTTGAGGAAGTGTTAACTTGGGAGCCACACAAAATTATGATGGATTTGTGGAGATTCCTCGGGTTTTCATGATATTACCAGAGATTAATAACTAGTGTTTCTAGAGTATCATCTCCCATGACAAATTTGACTCGAAAGGGGTAGCAATTTATGTGGAAAGAAAGGGTATAACATGATTTTTAGTATTTGAGTAGGAGTTTAATGAGCACTCCCATCTTCATATTTTCAGAGGAGGGTGTCAAGTACATAGTGTTCTTCAATGCATCAGAAATCGGGCTTGGTTTTGTTATTATGTAGAGGAAAGTGGTGATTGCCTATGGTTCATACTAGTTGAAACCACATGAGTAGAACTATGTGACCCAATATATTGAGTTATAATCATTAGTCTTCTCACAAAAGATTTCCCGACACTACCTAATGGGAAAGCAGTTTATCATCTACTTTGATCACAAGAGTCTAAAATATATCTTCTCTCAAAAGGACCTCAAATTGAGATAGGGGTGATGGCTAGATTTCCTCCAAGACTATGACTTCAAAAATTTCTATACTCTTAGGGAGGGGAATGTGGTAGCAGATTCTCTTAGCAAGAGATCTTGTTTGCGGTTTCTAGATGAGACATCGAAGTAGTATGACTCATTGTAGTTATCTGTTGTGGATGGAGATCGAGCAGCTTACCTCCATACGATGGTTTTCACCCCTCCTCTCTTTCAGTGATTCAGAGTAGTACAACATGGGGATACCAATTGTGAGACCCTAAATACATATATATCCACTATACACGCTCCAAATGGATTTTATAAATTTGGAGAGAATTTCATTCTTTTTAAAAGATGCGTGATGGTGCTAGTGAGGTTTTAGGAGGAGGTTTTGAGAGAGTTTCATAAATCTACTTTGGAGGGGCTTCATAAATGCTATCGAACTCAACAGTGTGTTCTCCCGAATGATAAATTTGTGGAATCTTCATGATGGAATCCTAGGCTGGTATACTATGGTTGTGAATTACCATTAGACTGTGTGTCTTTATTGAGCATATATGGATATTCTTATTATATTTGTTGTACATATATAACTTTGTATGGCTAACTATATTTCCTTTGTTGTAAGATTTGTGGTTTCGATTTTTCCTATTAAGTATTTTTATAATCACCCCTGCATGGGATTTTCAAATACGTGTCATGTCTTGTGAAAATGATCAACCTTTTAATAGATTCCTAGATGGACCAAGATTATATGGTTCTTAGTGAGGTTGGATATATTGAGGTGTGTTCCTATATCTTTTTTAAAGTAGTCCCTAGTACTTACTTCCTATTTGGACTAGTGTTTCAAACTCTTTTTTAGTGGGCTTATATTTGGCCCTGTTTACTTTAACTTACATCATATAGTACTCTAGTTGTGGGGTTTAGATGTGCGCATGCATGGTTGTTTGGTTTTCTTTACATTTTAGTATTGTATATGCTTGGATATTTTTACATTTGTACATGTACTTAATCTAAGACCTCCCATGTCAGTGATATTCTTACTCGATGCAAGTCTCATGCCCTTGGCCTATTTGAGGTGGGCTTAGGGAGTATAGCATGGGACCCATTGGGATAGGACGTGACAAATAAACCCTAGGTTGTGCACTATATTTAATGAATAAGTAAATAAAAAATTTATCAAAGTGAGTTTAATCAAAAATATCACTCATCAATTAGCACCATTTATGAGGAGGCCTCCACAATTTCACTTGCTATTTTTTATATAAAACTAGAAATGAACTTTTTGTATTAATATCCTAGTTATATGCATCCAGAATTCTTATAGTTGTTGAATATTAATTTTTTGAGAAATACCAACACCACACAAGAGTTTGAGTATGTTTATGAGACTTTGGGATGAATTAAATAGAAAAAAAGAAAAGAAAATGAGGGAGTATTTGAAATTACATCCAATAAATCCAACCAAAAAAGGAATTTATGGCCATTATTGTCAAGGAAATTAAATCTATGAGGATAAAATTGTAACAAAAACAATTCTAGTATCAAGATAATCATGTTCCATCTATATTTTAAGATGATATTTTTTAGAAAAAATTGGAACTTGAAAATCCTTCATGTAATATCTTAGTCGACTTAAAAAAGGAGGAATTTAAGGAAGATATTCCAACTGATGTTGTTGTGTAGGATCAAGAGGATTTGGTTGAGTATTGGGATTATTTTTTTCAAGATGATATGTAATATGATGTTTCCAATGATGAAATATCGGCAACATTGTTAATGGAAGATAATACACTTGAGTTTGTGGGTTTTGTAGAGAAAATAGAAGAGAATAATCTTCATTCCATTGATACAAGCTTCCTCACAGAATCTTTCCTAAGAAATAATAGTTAAAATCTGAAAAAAAGTTTGGGAGATGTTTCATTAGTGGATTAAATTTCATTTTTATATACTTAGCTACATAAAAACTCTTCTTATATTAAAATTTTCAATTTGGTATATGTTTGGACTATGTGGGAGAGTGAATATGAATTATACAACATAAAAAAAAGATTATTTTCATGATAAATCTAGTTCACTCTTTGAGGAATACAAGGAGGAAGTAGTATATGTTTTTGAAGAAAAAAATGAATATTTTTCACATATTGAGTATTTAATTAAAGAAACAAGTGAAAATGAATAATATAAAGTAGGATTTAAAGCCATAAATGAGGCGGAAAATGATGAAGACAAATAAGTGTTGGTGGAATGGGGAACTAGTTCAAAATATGATGTCAATATAAATATATAATCACATAAAGAATTTGTAGTTTAACCTGAACCAGAAAAATAATCACATCCTAAATTTAACTTTTCACAACTGGTGTATACAAATTCATGTGTGCATGATGAAGAGGGCGGGTAGCACTATATCTTTTTCCCTTCTCCAATACTACATAAGAACCAAATTACATAGTGGGTAACACTAATAAATCTTACCAAGGGGTACTCTATAGTTAGTTCAAGATAAAAAGAACTAGAATAGAAATTTTATGGTGGTTTCTATCAAGGAAAATTCATCCCCAACTAAATTGAGGATAAACCAAATTATTTCTAGCTATTGATATCAAAAAAACATAGTACCCTTTATGGGTTTCATCCTAATATTATCTTTCCTTTCTTTTTTTAGTTATTATTTCATTTAGTTTTAGTATTAAAAAAAATCTTGTTTTTCTCTATAGGAAATAAATTAAAAATGGTTATACACTCCACTAAAGATCAATTTTTTCTGATATTAACTTGGTTTAAAGAATTAAATAACTAGGATATTAACTAAATATATCCCTTACAAATAATCCAAGTTTTATCTACCCTTCTAAATATGTTATCTACCTTATTATTCTATTTCTACATAATCTAAAATGAGGGGTTGTGGAATTTAAATATGGGGGAGTTCCAATCTATTTTTGGTGATTTTGTTTTCGTTTTGTAGGAACTTTAAGGTTAAATGAATATTTATTATCATTTTTCACTCTTGAATTGATTTTGAGAGAGTTTACATGATTCATGGAAAGATAATAGATTTTTAAATTATTTTTTTTGTAGAATAATTTCCTTGATGTTTATTTTGAAAACATTTTTATGTGTAAGAATTTTTTTTAAAATACATGTCCATGAAACATTATTCTAAATTATGTTTTTGGTTATGAGAGGTATTCTAAACCCTCTTTATAAATTATTCCTAATACCCTCAATTTATTGAGTGAAGCTTGGATTTTTTTTAGAACTAGAAGTTATGATTATTTATTTTTCAATGCTATTGAGTTAATGAAATGTTTTTTATATGATTGAGTCACTTTTTTGGAGAGACACATTTTTAAATTAAGACCTAACATTTACCTTAATATGTATTAATCCCTTATAATCCATGAATGACCATATATGTTTAAGCTACATTACAAACTAATTTTTCATTTCCTACCTTTACTATATATATATTTTCATGACTATTTCAAATTTGAGTGTGGGGGGAGGGTAGTTCATGTGTGTTCCATAGGAATAAGCTCATTAAAGGGTGTTGTGAGACAGGAGTCCATTGGATTTTAATATGGGATATATTGATATTAGGATCAAAATAATATATCTAGATGGCTCTATTAAAATAGGGGGTGAATTATAGCTTTAAAAAATTTAGTTTAAAAGTATTCAAACTAAAAAATTCACAAAACCTCTATATGTAAAAGGATATAAAATTCAAAATTTTATCCTAGTAATATTATAATAGTATCATAATCAGGTCAACTCTAATATATTATTTACCATAGGTTGTAATAAAAATTGATTTAATCTACATAATTTAAAATTATAATCATAGTAGTTATGATTATATCATAGTATATGGAAAAATGTAATTGGTTATGATTATATCGTAAATGATATATAATCATAATAATAGTAATATTATTCATAGAGAAATATAGTGGTATCATGATCAAATATATTATGATAAACAAGATACTAATATAAAGATGAATATAAAAGTATCACATTCCATTACATTCAGAAGAAATAAAAGACTTGTAAAAAAAATTAATACAAATTAATAAAACTCTTTTAACCCAAAGAGTAGGATACCCAATAACCTAGGATAAAGGTTCTCTTGTTTTATAATTACAAAAACGTCTATATTTCCTAATTAAGGAAATCCATCGATACAATTATCAGCTTCTCTATCTGTCTATCCCCAGTAGCCCTCGATCTGATGGATCAGCTCTGTCTTTCTATCCCCGTAAGACCTCAATCCATACAATGATCGGAATCTCCATCTTCATGGCCTCAAAATAACTCAATGTTATTTACACAATCGAATAAAAAATATGTTTTCAAAGTTTCTTAAGGAAATAACTTGGGTAGGGAATCTTTTATTACAAAAAGACTCTAAACAATTACAAAAGTCTAGGAACAAGTTGTTCACACTTTTGAAAATTTTCAAAGATCTTGTAAAATATATAAAATGAGTTTATCAGTATCTAAAAACTCTTTGAATGATCAGGTATTTATAAAAAAATAACTAGTGGTCATATTTCCTTCCCAATGGTTATATTTCTCTGATTATATTGCAACAACTTGGATAGATGGAACTCTAATGGATATATCATAACAGAAAGTCTGAAGTCATTTCTTTTTCACACCATTATAGTTTAAAATACATTCCATTAAAATATAAATTAGATTTCTGTATTCAGAATTAAAACATAGCTAATCTGATGGATTTCTTTATAGAATGTCATTATGATAATTTCTATGAGTGTGAATCTCATTTTTATTAGTTTTGATATCATGTTTTATTATGAAGACTATTGTCAGTACAAAGACAAGATAAAAAGTATTTAATATGATTTAATAAAGGGGAATCTAATTATTATTGGTTTCATGATCATTATGACAATCGTAATGAAGAAGATTTAGTTTATATTCGTGAATACTTTATAACTATTTATAAGTATGGTAAAATTATATTTTCTAAAAAAACATTCTAAAAACACCTAGGAAGTAAAAAGTTGGTAATTAAGTAATTAATAAAGAGTTTGTGATTTCAAAAACGAAAGTAATGAAAAATTAATAAGATAAACATTTTACTCAACAATGTCCCCCTTTTGGAAAGCACAAACCACAAATCTTAAAAAAGAAAAACTTTGAAAAACATATAGTCCGTTATCTTTGAAGTAATACATATGTAGAATTAAGAATTGGTCCTTATCTCCCCCTAAGTTTATGAGTCATCTGAATATAATGATGAATACAACTAACTGCCCCTTAGGATAAGAAATCTCCATAAGGATCATATTCTCCTTTTTAAGAAAAAATATTCTTCAACTTTCTTTATATGAATAACTTCTCCCCCTTAAATAAAATATCTCCCACTTTTTTATTGTCAAAAATAATTAGAAAAATTCTTCAATTTCCTAAAAAGTGTTAGAAAAAAATATAGAAAAAAATGATCTAATAATTCAAAAACATATGAAATAATATTAAACCAATCACAATTGCAGAATCATTCATAAAAATGTATTTTAATGAAGAGAATATATTATTTATCTATTCAGAGAAAATTGTTTTAAAAAACATAATACAATAAGTGTTTAGAAAATAATTCAATCATTCTTCAAAAAGATTTCACAATCGATATTTTTTCTTGTACTCATGCTTGTCTTGGTCTAAATTCTAAATCTTTTTATCCTAGATCCAGATCTTTTCTTATTGAATCTGAAGTTTCTCATCTTGAATATAAATCTTTTCTTCTCAACTCTAACATTTTTTTGAAAATTCATTCTTTAGGGAATTGATTTCCTCATTTTGATTTTTGATCCTTTTTATATTAAACTATAAAAACATCATCTTCTCATTTAGCTCTTTAAATTGCTGAGTACAATTGTTAGTTTGATATTTTTAATCATGAAAAAACATTACCCTTTCTATCACAACTTTTGTTAAATGAAGGAAATTTTCTATAGATTCTTTCAAGGAATTTTTTATATCTTCTAAATTTTCATCAAACAAATTGAGATCGATATTAACTAGATATGCCCACTTATTCACTTTTCTACATGATTTTCTATGAGTATGGTAAAATTGTTGATGAGTTTTAAAATCAAATTCAAGTTTGATCACTTTCAATATCATCACAGTATTCGAGTTTAATTTTTTATTAATAAAATATTGAAGCATCTGGAAGTGAGACTCTAGATTTGGGAAATAAGTATTGTTCCTTCAAGTAATTTCAACGTCTAAACAATATAATCTACTCCTTCTGAAAAATTTATCTTTTTTGGATCTGATTAAACTTCTTTTTTATCCTTAAGAGGAAGTATATGACTGGTTTTGATTTAATCTTGAATCATTTTTCTTTTGTCTTTATTTGTAACTGACTTTTCAATTAATTTAGAACCTTTATCACCCACATTATTATAATCATATATTTTATGAATTTTAACATCCTTATCAGACTTAGTTTTATAATTCTGATCATCTTTAACCTTCTATAATGATGATTTAGATTTATTAGTTTTCATTTGTTGAGAAATTTCATATCTGACAACTTGATCAAGATTGGAGGGTATTTTCGATGATGATTCTTTCTTTTCAGAAAGGGTTTCTTCATTATCATCTTCTTTGATCTCATTCTCTTCCTCTTCATCTTCATCTTTTTTGTTTCCATCAAATTCATCCTCTTCCTCATCATTATCATCTTCATCGTTTTCAAATCCTTTATTTTCGTGATTAAGTTCTTCTACCTCTTCCTCATCATTAGTATCTTCTATTTCAGGTAGTTCTCTTGTAGTATCTTCTTCCATTTTTTGTAATCTCTTCATAAAGATATGATGATTTCTATAAATTAAATTTTCCTTTTCCATTTTCTATTATTGAAGGAACATTGGAATCTACTTGTGTAGCTTCCTTTAAAGATAATCCATCATTGAAATTTTGAAAAACGGAGTGTATAGTTTGTATAACAATGTTTTCAGAGTCCCTTTATACACCTTTCATCAAGTTGTCACTTATCTGAGATCCTGTTAACTTATTCTTCAGATTTTTCTTTAATTATTCTTATCAAGAATCAGAAACATGGATTCTAGATGCATATTCTTTAGCAGGGTCCAATCAAAATTGGGGTTCACCATGTTTCCTCTCAAAAATTTTCATTATCCATTCATCCAAAACATCATTGAGGACTTTATTTTTTTTCTTTTGTGTTATTGTAGGAAGAGATTCAAAATTCATCTTTTTTTCCTAAATAACCTTCTTAGCTTTATTTGACTTTGAATATGGTTCTTATTCTGATGTAGGAGACTATGTGTTCAAAACAAACTTTTCGAATTCAACATCAAACACAAAATTTATATGTTTGATCATGTCATTGGTGATGAACTTAATATTTTCTCTAACGGCCTCATATTTGTTTGATATATTGAAATTCTTCATACTTTATTTTATCAACTTACTTATAAAACCTTAAAACATGATAATATTAGACTTTATTGTGTGAGACTTAACATTCTTGACTGTTAAAAGAACAAAACCAACTAGATTAATCTTTCTCAGGTTAATTAAATAATCCAAAATGAAGATATCATATAATTTCAAAGTATCTCAATCTACCATCCTCTAAATCAGAAACCCTTTCATACAAAGTACTATGACCCTATTATCAAGTGATAGATGTGAAAAATTTATCATTAGTGTATCTTCTGAGTCTATATTAAACAAAAAATAGGCTTTGTCCTTATTAAACTTACCCTTAGATTCAAGTAATTTTTGAAAAGTGAAAAAACATGTCCTTCTGATGGAATACCTAGAAAACTCATAACTACCTTATATGACATATTATAAATATTTTCATAAATTTGGAATGAAATTTTTTCTTTTCCATATTCAATAAAAAATTTTAAGACGTATAAAATTTTCAAAATAAAAAAATAATAATCATAGTTTGATTTTTCAACACATAAAGACTTCCAACCATAGAAATAAATAATCCCTCTCATTGACGAATCATACTTATCATAAAATTATTTTCCCACTAACAATTCCATAAAAACATACCATTGGTTGTTATCTTTAATCGGTGCCATCATATTGGGGCTTGATACTAAGGAATCAGACATGAATATTTTTACATACTGGGAGACTTAAATGCCGCAGCACTTCAAGACAAAATTATTGAATCAATTGATGTGGGACACAAAGGGGTCCCACCTTATATAAGATTTTGGGATGACGGTTGATCTACCATATTAGATCCAATGTCTGATATTAAATCTGTATTGATCTGAAAGTTGAGAATTTATCCGGGGAAAAAAATTAAAAAAATGAACTCCTGAGGTTTTTAAAAAAATTATCATATTGGGATGAATATGATTGTGAAGAAAAAAAATTAAAATGGAATAATTGAATAATATAAACAATAAAGATAAGAACTAATCATAGTGGAATAGTGTAAACGCATAGAATAATAAGTTTTTGAGTGAATAACCATTGGTATAATAACATGTTATTAAAAATTTATACTAAAAGATTACGATATAAACTAAATACAGTAGTTTTAATATTAAAAACTAAATGTTAATGTTTTGAAAGAAAACATAAAATAGCTTTTAGAAGTAAAAATAGATTTTGATACAAAATAAATTCTGAATCCTAAAATTTTGGAAAACAAGAATATGGTAAATTTGTGAAGTTTTATGAATATGATAATCCATATAGAAATACTAACTCTGAAAAAAATGAGTCCAGAATTTAACAAATGAAAATAAGAAAACTAAACTTTTTGAAAAACTAAAAGCTTTGAAAAATAATGAATATATATACTCCCCCTATGAAAAGGAGTAACTTAGTATAAGGATATCTTTAAAATAATAAGTAGATATGAAAGATCATTTTACATTGATCATTTGTAGATTCTATTTAATGTATTTAAATATTTCAGAAGGTAATGGTTTTATAAAAATACCGTAAAGTTGTTCTTGAATTCTGATAAATTTTAAAATTATTTCTCCTTTAAGTGTGTTATCCCTAAGAAAGTGATTCCAAATATCTATGTGTTTTTCATTGGAGTGATGTGTAGGGTTTTTACTTAAATTTATGTCACTAGTGTTATCACATAGTATTTGATTTTTTGTAAAACTCATGGCATGTTCTGTGAGAGTCTGTTACATCCACAACACATGAGCACAACAACTTATAGCTGCTATATATTTATCTTCATTAGTAGAAAGTGATACTAAGTGTTCTATATTACAATAACAAGAAACTAATAAATCTCTTAATAAATGAAATGTTCTAGAAGTGCTTTTCCTATCCATTATATAACCACCAAAGTTAGTATCTAAAAAACCTTTTAATCCAAAGTCATTTATAGAAGAATAAAAAAGGCCAAAATATATGGTCCCCTTTAGACAATTTTTTTTGTTTACCTACTTTTAAATGAGATTCCTTTCAATTAACTTGATATATTTCACATGAGCATACAAAAAGAATTAAGTATGGTCAACATGAAGTTAAGTATAGTGAACATCTTATCATACCTCTAAATTTTGTGTGATCAACCGGTTTCCTAGTTTCATCAAGATTAGGTATATTTGAGATAATGATGGGAGTACTGATACTTTTAGTATTTTCATATCCAAAATTTTTAAGAAGGTATTGTATATACTTATGTTGAGATATATAATTACCTTCTTTTTTTGAGAAACTTGAAAACCAATAAAAAAATGTTAACTCACCCATCATACTCATCTCAAATTCGGACTTCATAAGATCCACAAAATAATCTATTAAATATTATTGAGTTTATCTAAATATAATGTCATCAACATAGATTTGAACAATCATAATATTTTTGTTAACTTATTTTATAAAAAGATTAGGATCTGTACCTCCCTTAACAAAAAAATTTTGTAACAAAAATCTTATTAACCTATCATACCAATATCTATGGGAAATTTTATGGCCATATAAATATTTTGTATGTTTATAAACATATTCTGGAATTTTTATATTTTCAAAACTAGAGTGGGGAACAATCAGAAGGAACCTAAGCCTGATGGAGGAGGTGAGGGATCCCTCCTTTCAGTTTTGGCTGGTCAACTGGTTGATATTAGCAAGGCAACAGTTGAGGTGGTTCTTGCTCCTACTTCTGAGGAGAAAGAAACAGAAGGGGAATTTATGGTGGCTCAGCCTCCAGTGGTGGTTGGACAGCCGATAGAGGTCAGCATGATGTTGGAGGAGGATGGTCAAGGTTCTAAGGATGATGATGTATGGGTGATTGCTGGAGTGGGGTCTGGTTTGGCTCAGACAGTGGGGGATGCGGGATTCAGACCCTCTTTGAAGGTTTCCTGTATAGGGGAGGCTAATGGCTTGGAACCAACAGCCAGACCTTTTATTTCTTTATCCAATCGGCTTTAAGGCCTTGGTAATGATAGGTTTGAAACCGTTTTAAGTGTTGTTTCAGGAGATGGGGATGATGGTGTGGGGGCAGCCAGGGAGGAGATTATTGTTGGGGATCTGGGATAGGAGGAGGTCGACAAGGATGTGGAGAATCCTATCGAGGGGGATAGGCCTTTGTGCGTAACTGAAAGTAATACTTCGGCCCAAGGAAGGAGGGGAAAGAGAAAGTGCAAATACAATAAAGGGAAGGTGACCTTGTCCATGGCTGTGGAAGAAGCTCCTACTAAAGATATGCGCCTCACTTAAGTGGAGATCAGCACCCCAGATCAAAGGTTGGGTAATACCACATATTGGACGGTCCCTGTTTGGAGGGAACAACCTGATAAAGGAAGAGAGAATTTGGGGGGAGGAAAAGACTTTGTGAGTGGCCCCTTCGGCCTTTCCTTCAGTGATATTGTTAAGAGTGGGAATCATAGGATGGATACAGGTGAAGGGCCTTCATCTACACCAGCAAGAAGAAGAGCAAGGAAGGATTATTCTCACCTTATGTGGCCGATTCGAACTAGATCTTACTCTAAGCTGAGTGGAGAGGTGGTTCTTGCTTTAGGAAAGGGCAGAGTAGTCAAGGATGCTTAATCTGAGCTGCCTGCATAGGAGCAGCTTAGAAGTCGGGTTCAAAGTGCAAATTTTTAGAGGCATCCAAAGTGGTAATTGGTTACGGGAGAATAAGAATCATGAATGGGTTTTGGAGATGATTATGGCTATTATGATGTGTAATTCTGGGTTGTTCTGTGTCTTTTAAGGTTCGTCTTTCTATTTTCAGTTGCGGTTGTATGTTGGGATACCGGTACCCTTTAAACCGGCTTTTAAAAATGGAAAAAAATTATTTGAAGCAGTAGTAGGTTTTTTCATATTCTATTCCTTCTTGTTGGTTGTAACCTTTTATAAAAATTCTTGATTTATTTTTAATGATTATGAAATTATCATCACATTTGTTTCTGAAGACCCATTTCAATCTAATTATAGAAGTTTCTTTAGGTATTTCATCCTAGGTCTTGACTTTATTCCTTATGAATTCATTTAGCTCATCTTGAAAGGCCTTAATCAAATACTCATCACTTAACGTCTCATCATAACATTTAGGTTCAAATTGGGAATGAAATGTAATATGTTCTACTTCATTTCTTAATGAGACTATAGTCCTAACTTGTTTATTAACATAACCAATGATACTCCCACTAGGATGATTCCCCAAAATCAACTAACTTGGGTTTTGTAAAACATATTCATCAACATAAGGTAGAAAATATTCTTAAGTAAATTCTTCAGAAACTATTTCATGAGTATTTTCATTATAAGAAGAATTTCTCAACAAAGGTAGAGTATCTGTTTTAGAAAACACGTCTGTAGATATTGGTTAGGTTTCCTTAATAAAGCGTCAGTTTCATCAAATTTAACATGCATTGTTTCTTTAATAGTACAATATTTTTTTTTAAATTCCATATTCCTTAGAAGTAGTGGAATAATAAAAAAATATACCTTCATCGGATTTGGGTGTGAATTTGTGAAAATTATATTTTATATTCAAGATGAATACTTTACATCCAAATACTCTAAAGTAAGAAACTTTTGTTTTTTGACCTAACCATAATTAATAATAATTTTTATTAATAAAAGGTCTTATCAAAACTCAATTTATAGTATAATAAGTAGTATTAACCTCTTCATCTCAAAATTTGTTATCAATTAAGTATTCACTCAACATGGATCTCGTTATTTCTTGAAGAATAAAATTTCTTCTTTAAATAACATCATTTTATTAAGGATTAATAGAAGCTAAAAAGTTATGTGTAATGACTTTTTTCTACAAAAATTTTCAAAGTCGGAATTTAAGAATTATCCACCATGATTGCTATGAATTGTTATCAAGGAATGAGTTTTCTCATTTTAACTTTGGGAAAAAAACTTTTCAAATAACCAAAGGCTTCATATTTCCCTGCTAGAAAATAGAATCATCAGTATCTAGTGTAATCATAAACTATAAAAAAAATACATAGTATTTTCCTCCAATACTCCTAGTTTATGTAGAACAAAATAAATCCATCTACACTAACTATAAAGCATCAGAAGTTGAGTCTTCGCTGATTGATTTAAATCTTGACGTATGTTGCATACCATATTGGTAAGGATCATAGAATTTTTAAGAATAAAATGTAATCTCTATTAGATCCTTAATAATTATTTTCTTAGTCAAATTACATAAGTTTCTAAGGTTACAATGTCTTAACCTTCTATTTCATAACCAGGGTTGACCTTCCATTTCACTAAGGAAAGGGGAGTCTTTTCTCCTAAGGTCTTCTAAGTTTAGATTAGAAACATTCTCATTTAGATGGGAAGAAACAATGAATTAATCAATGGAATCGTGTACTACATATTTATCATTCCTAAAATTCACAAGGTAGAAACTATTACATAATTTACTTTTATTTATAATGTTGTTCTTAAGACCTTTAAAAACAAAAAATTTGAAATTAAAGCTTTTCCAAGAAGAACTGTATTATATATACCGAAAATATCTCCTTGAGAATTCTCTAGGAAGGTAACTTTTCCACCTTTCATATTGATAATATTTTTTAAAATATATTTTTTAATACTCATGTTATGGGAACAAAAACTATCTATATACCAAGTATTCTTTTTTTTGGTACTTTATTTATTTTTCTTAAAAAGAAAACAATTATTCTTTCGGCACCCAAACATTCATGGGGATGGAAATTTCAGAAACAAAAAATTTGGAATCCATATTTGTTTTAAAAATTAAGCTTTGTGGAAACCTATAGATTGAACATTATTTAAAGAAAATTTATTTTTCCAATTTACTCCACTTTGAAACTTGATGCAAAAGGGAACATTTTTAGGAATAAATAATTTTTTACTAAAACTAGTTTTTTATGGGTATAAAACATTCCATAACTAGTTCCATGAGAACAAATTATTTTATACATCTTATCAATGTTTTATTTTCTAGTGGTAATGTTTAATAAGAGTTTCTTCAAATACGAAATTTTATATTTTAGTTTAAAAACTACATTCTTATCCTCTTTAATAATAGTTTCAAAATTTATTTTATCAGAATTAGTTTTTAAACTATTTTTTTCAGAAATTGATTTTTATAGATCTTTATAAATGGTATAATTTTATAAAATCACATTATTAAGATCTTTAGAAATATCTTATACTTATTTTTTTCAAACATTTATCATTGAATTTTCTTTATCAATTTTTTTACAAACTTTGAAATTTTCATTTTCAATGATTTTGTAAAAACAATAAATATCATCATATGAAGGAAGATTATTATTCTATAATAAAGATAATTCTTCATATAAATATTTAGAATTTTTCTCATTATCAGATTCAGGATAATTTTCACATAAATATAGATTTGTAAGGTTCTCAGTATTGTGTACTTTAGCCATTAAAAAAATATTTTCATTGGGTACTCTGGAAATAATACCAATGTTCCTCTAACTAGAACTATTATTATCAAAAGATTTATTTGATGAATCTCCTCCACTTCCACTCGAAGAGTAGTTTTCTTTAATTTTGGTTTATAGTATTTTTCTAATTTGTTTCATAATTCTTATCCTTCATGTCCTTCCTTTTCAGCCTTAGAAAATCGGCTCTGATATGTCCAGGTCTTTTACACTCATAGCAAGTAACTTCGGAGTCTTTCTTGTCATTCATATCATTGTCACCTTTCTTATATCTATATTGAAAGTATTTATTAAAAATTATCTTGATCATCCTATAAGAAAGATAAGATAATTAATTTTCATAATGCTCGATGGTTTTTTGAATTAGATTCAATAACCAATTTCTTCTTTCTTGAAAATCTAACAACTTTTTTCTACAAATTAAGATTTTGTGGTAAAGTAGATATTTTATAACAATAAACACCTCCATTATTTTTTTTCTCTCTCAACATCTCTCTTGAGTCTACTTTCATATTGCATCAAGGTTCCAATAAGATCATCCGTAGCGATATTACTAACCTTTCTTGGTTCATCAATAGTTGTTCTCTTAGATTCACATTCATTGGGAATGATATCAATGATTTTACCAATAAGAATCTCATCATCCAAACCTTTCTAAAAAATATATTGAAGTGTATTAAAAATTTTCATGAATCTTTGATGCATCTTAGGAACTGATTCACCTTGTAAGAATTCATAATCTTGATAATTAGCTCTTAGCATTGCTCTCCTGGTTTCAACAGTCTATGATGTAACAGTGTTTGTAACCTCTAACATTTTCTAGATACTATTAGTTACTTAATAAGAATAAATCTAGCTATAGATTCTTCTATCCATTGAACAAAAAAAGGTATTCCTTAAATTGTAATTTAACTGATATTATAGTTTTCCTTGATTAGTAAAGGCTTTAACTTCCTTATCAAGAATTTCATAATCACCAATCGACATCACAAAATTATCTATTCCAATTTTGATCACAAAATTATTCATTATATCGCTCCAGTATTCTTAATCACCACCATCAAAAATTGGTGGTCTGTTTAGATTCAGATTATCTATTGATCTGATATCAATTCCTACCATCTTCTCAAATAGATACAAAAATTATTTTTCTATAATACAAATTAGTGTAACTAGAAAAGAATTAACTAAATTGCAGAATTATTGAAGATAAAAAAATTCAAAAATTATTTAAGTAGTGGAATCTTGATCAGATACTAATTATTGGATATCAATATGGGATATATTGATATTAGGATCAAAATAATTTATCTAGGTGGCTATATTATAAGAGGGGGAGATTTGTAGTTTTTGAAACATTAGTTTAAAAGTATTTAAACTAAAAAAATTCACAAAACCTATATATGTAAAATAAAATCAGATTTATACTTGGCCATTAGTTTGATTATAATAGTGTCATAATCAGGTTAATTTTGTAATATTTTTTTATCATAAGTCATCATAAAAATGATTAAATCAATACAATGTAAAATTATAATTAAAATAATTATGACAATATCAGAGTGTACATTAAAATGTAATCAATTATGATTCTATTTTAAAAGAAAATAGAATCATAATTAGAGTAATATTGTATCCACAGAGTAATAAAGTTGTATCATAATCAAATCTATTAGAATAAATAAGATACAAATAGAAACTTTAATATAAAAGTATCACTTTTTATACATGTAGTGGAAATAAAAGACTTATTAGAAGAAAAAAAAGTAATACAAATGAATACAATTCCATTAACCCAAAGAGTAGGGTAGCCAATAACCTAGGAAAAAAGTTCCCTTATTTTAGGCTTACAATAAATTTTTTCTTTCCGCAGTAAGGAAATCCCTCAATATGATTATCGGCTTCTCTGTCTCCCTATCCCTGGTAGCCCATGATCCAATGGATTGGCTCTGTCTTACTATCTCCATAATCCCTTGATCAATACAATGATCGGTATATCTATATTCCAGGATTCGTAATCCCTTTATCATATTTACACAATCGAATGAAAAAAATCAAAGGTTCTTAAGAAAACAACCCAGATAGGGATTCCTTTATAACAAAAAGACTCTAAATAATTACAAAAGTCTAGGAATAAGTTGTTCACACTTTTGAAAATTTTCATAGAAATCATACATTAGAAAAAATGAGTTTATCAAAAGGTAAAAAACTCTTCTAATGACTGGTTATTTATAGGAAAATCATCAACGATCATATTTCCTCCCCAACAGTCATATTTCTACAAGTTTATTGCTACAAATTTAAAAACTCGCACTCCAACAGCTATATCATAACAAAAATTTCAACATCATTTTATTTCACACCATTATAGTGTAAAACATATTCTATTAAAATATAAATTAGTTTTCCATATTCATAATTTAAACTTTTTATATCCAATAGATTTCCTTACAGTATGTCATTATGGTAATTTTCATGAGTGTGAATCCAATTTTTATCAATTCTGATATCAATTCTGATTATAAACACTATTTTTAGTATAAAGTCAATACATAAAGTATTTAATCAAATTTGATAAAGGTAAATATGATTATTATCGATTTCATGCTCATTATGATAACCATAATGAATAAGATTTATTTTATATTCATGAATAATTTAGAACTATTTCTACGTATGGTAAAAGTATATGTCTTCTAAAAAACATTCTAAAAACACTTAGGACATAAAAAATTAGTAATTCAGTATTTTTGAAAGAGTTTGTAATTTAAAAAACTAAAGGAATAGAAAATTCATAAGAGAAACTTTTGACTCAACAGAGTCACAATTATGAAAATTGGAGAGATAAATGGTCTTGAGTCAATTTTGTCTATTATACTTCGTTTATAACATCCAACTCTTCTAAAAATTAAATAAAGGAAAGGATATGAGATTGAATTTTGCATCATGCTTATTTTTATGTCTAACATCCCTCCCAAAAAATAATAGGGCATGAGGTTTCATTATTTCATTGTATTAATTTATCATATTTTCTTCCTAAAAAAATAAAAAATAATAAAACAAAGTGGAGAATAAGGATAAATACATTCATTTAATTTAATATTTGAATAATGTTCCACATCATGAAAGGAGATTATAGTGTTATATCCTATATTGAGGGATTTATTGAGGTATGTTTCCCGTTGTTTCACATGAATATTCATGAAATTTTATTTAAGAGTAAAAACACCTATTTCTAGAATTGATTTTTTAAATTATTTTACTCACCAAATTGTAGCCAATAAATCATCAAAAAAATCCCTCATGATTTATTGAATTATTATTTCTTATGGTGTGGAGAAATGATATTTTTTAAAAGACTATGGTAAAAAAGGTATTTTTATAAAAAACCAAGTAATGATAGAATAAATAATTTTTATATTTATATCATTCATGAATTAGATAGTTATATTCATTATAAAAGTGTAAAGAAAATTTTAAATCAAAAATAAAATAGTTTTATTAAACTCGTTTTTCATAAGGTTTTATTTTAAAGTTTGTTTTTAAAATTATATAATTTTAATTTAAAAAATAATAATTATAATTTTGAAATTATCATGTCAAAATTACCATATGATTAATTTTTTAGGATTTTATGAAAATATTAATTTTTTAGTGATTAGTGAAGAATATTGGTTTTGTTATTGAAAATTGTTTTTCTTTTCAATTATTTACAAAGTAAAATTCTATTTTAAGGATTTTTGAAATTTTAATATTTTATTGATTAAAATAATTCAATTATGGTTTTTAAAAATAATTTTATACTTCAATTCAGTACAAGAACATGTTTACATTAAAAAGATAATTTTTCTAAAACCTTTTTTCAACAAATTTTTCTGGTTTAATTTAAAATTAAATTCTACATATTCTATTAATTTAATATTTTAAAATTAATTCCATATTATGAATTAGTGGGTCAAAATTTAGTAAATATGGTCTTTTTATTTTTTTCAATATGAATAGTAACCTTTGTAATTTTATTACCGTGGTGAAGAGTAAATCGGGTAATTAAAGATAAAAATAAAATAATAAGGACTAAATAATGATCCTAACACTTGAATTAATTTTATTATATGATTATATCTCGTCTATAATCATCCAAATGATTAATATATTTCATTTTTTCCATCTTTATGTCATTATGACCTTTATAATATTTTATATAAAGAAAATTTGATAATGTTAGACACTTTTTTTTAATAACTATAATATTTTTAACATGTTTATAATAATAGGATATGTTTGGTTATAAATATTATTTTTAAATATAAAATATTTTTATTCATCATAGTATTTTATTTTAATTTTTTAGTGACTAAATAATTTTCTTAAATGCTTACACAACACAGATGTAGTAATTATTCAATTAATAGAAAAATAAAATAATTGATATTAAAAATATTAAAAGTATTTTAATTTTTAATAATTGATGTGAAACATGAATTTTATAGATAAAATTAAAAATTATAGAGTTATTTATTCATTTTATTCAATTTCTTTATTCTATTTATGTTATTAAAGTCAACATTAATGAATAGTTATAAAATTGACATTAATGATATTTTATAATAAATAATATATAATTAAATGATTTAAAATTCATAAAAATATAATATTTTACCAAATTAAATTTATATGGTTAATAAAATTATCCATGGTCCATTTATATTCTTTTTATAATTTTATAGTAACATTATTAACCCTTAAAGGGTATAAAAAATTAATATTACAGTATTTTTCAAAACAGTAAATGATGATTTAAAACATTATAAGGGAACAGATGTTATTAAAACTTGTATAAATTTTATTTAATGATATTATTTCAAATAATCCTTATCTTAGCTTCAAAATTTATCAATTATTGGGATTTTTTACATCAAAAGTAATTTATATTAATTTAATGTTTTAAAAAATACCAAGAGTGTATATCCCCTCTCTTATGAAAGGGGGCCTATTTTTCTCATTCTTTCACCATTAAAAAGCCTTTTTTCATAAAACAGATACCTAAATACATTAATTACATCCCTCCTAAAATCCTATTCTCCTTTATTTGATTATTAAACCATTCTAAAAAATATTTTGGTCTCAATTGTAAGAGATTGTCCAAAGAAGAGGTATTGTTCTTAACTGAGTGTTTTTTGTTTTATTTCATATTAAACCTCCTTAAAAATTTATTTAACCATGATGAAATAATAAAACAAATATATTCAATACAATAAGGGTTTCTTATGTTAATTTCACAACCTATATCCACCCCTCTTCCATCAAATGGGAAACAAACCCATTATTCGGGTGTATAGCAGACTACCGCCTTACAAACCGATGTAATTCATTTTCCATCATCAAATCTCAAGGATACTTTTCATGATGTAATTAATATTTATATATTATATTAATGGAAATTTTATTATTTATAAAATTTAATATATCATTTACATTCTTACCTTTCCATTCATTGAAAAATGATACTGTTGTTCGTGTATACATGTTGACTACCAACTCCATGAAGCGTTGTGATTTGTTTTTCATCACCACATCGCATTGATGGTATACATAAGTTTTTTTAAAGAAATATTATTTTATTTATGATAAAATTATAATTATATAAACATTCAAATAATAATTACCTTCTTTATGTAATTATTGTTGAAAAATGGAAACATTACTCATGCGTATGTATGGCCTACCATCAACATGATTGTAATGTAATAAATTTCTCATAATCAACTTTCATAATTTGTTTTAAATGTATTAATTTTATATAAAAATTATTATTATGTCTTGATTATTATTTTTTATATTATAGAATAATGACCACATTGATCATAGTCAACCTATCAAAATCATTTTATATTTATGAACCAAATATCATCAAAACATTTGATATAAACTTAAATGATTAAGTAATTATATATAACATCATAAAAAATGAAATAAATGTAATAATAAAATTGAAAAAGGTTATTGAGAATCTAAATAACTGACATTATTTTATTATTCAGTAATATAAAGAACATACTTTATGAGTTAGACTTGAGGTAAGGGTTATTTTAACATAAAACCGCATTTTAAACGTTATAATGATTTATTTTCAAAATATTTCTCTTATAGGTCCATATTTATTGAATTATTTCATTAATTTATTTATATGTATATAAAATAACTATAAATGACATTTTATTCCCCTTTATTTCAAAGGTTTTCAAAAAGGAATATTTTTATGTAAATTTTTGGCTTTCTTTATAAAAGAAAAAAGGAATGTTATATTTTAACATAAATGTTGACAAAAACTTTTCCCACCATCATAAGAATTATTTGAATTTTGGATTCCTTTAAAATATTTCATATTTTCTTCAAATAAAAACCATATTTCCCTTTTTCTATATATTTTGGTATGGAAATGGTTTTTAAAAATAAAATTTTATTTTGATATACAAAAATGTTTTGAACTCGAGTTTAAAATAATTTTTTAAAGGTTTTATCTATGATATGGTCTATGTACATTTCTTACAAAGGGTTGATCCCCATTATGGCTCAAAGTGATCTAGATATAGCTTATACAATGGTTTTTTCCCTATTATATCTCATGGGTGGGACCATTATAGCTTATATGATGGATGGGCCTAGATAGCTCTTCAGTACATTGGGTAATGATTTTTGTTCTATTGATAATTATATTGGAATTTGGTCATATAGTTATTCCAATGTTTAGGGTTTTTTAAGGAATTTAAGATGATGATTTCCCAAGTCACTTACATGACATTTTTATGCTTTATAATGATTTTTTATACTAATTTTTTTATTCAAAAAGGTAATATATTTATCTTTTTAACTGAAAAAGTTTTCTTTATTTGGATAAAAAGGTATGTTTTGAAGAAAATTTTTTTTATCAGTTTTTATGTTTTTTGTTGGACTAATATATGTCTTATTTTTATTTCACATACTGATATTCTTGTGCTCATCCTAAGTTTTAAAATGTTTTTTCAAGGGGATTTAAATATTATTAGTGACAAGGATGAGGTCAATATCAAATTTTAAATGATATTTCATGAAAATAAAACATATTTCCTTTTCAAAAAATTTTTGTGGGAAAAATGGATAATGAGTAGAGGTGTCCCCTTTATAATATATGATATTTTTATGTAATATTTATGAACTAACTCTATAAAATATAAACCTAAAATATATATGGGAATTCAATAATGTGAATTCTAGTTTAAAGTCACTAGAATATATAATGTTTAAGGTGATGTCTTTATTGTTGGTATTAGAGAAAAATATTATATATCTTTAGGGGTTAGGATAATGATAATTGAAAACCCTTAAAATATTTTATCAAATTTTTATGTTGAAAGGATATATTATTTTAATATTTCCATGTTACTTCATCTAAATTATGTTTATTCAGAATGGTTTTCTACAGAGAAAAAAATGCTATAGTAGGTAGGAACCAAGAGAAAGATATCCTTCCAAATAAAAAACCGAAAATGGTCAGAATTGGAACTGAGTAGTTTATTTCCATGAGGGATCAATTGATGAAAGATATAAGTTTTTGTGTAATTCATGATAGATTGCAGTTAGATCTATGAAAAAGGAATATGATGATAGTGTATCTATATATGTGAAAACATCCTCCCCAATTTTTTGGATATTTTGACCCAGTGGTAGCTGAAGGATGGTAAATTCCCTATAGAAGATTTGAAGTCATGGGGTGTTCAAAATTTCAAAAGGTTACCCTTTAATTTTATTGTTTTAAAGGTAAATCTTATTAATGGTGTTCTTTGGTTAATAATTATAAAGAGATAGATGCTCTTGATTACATGGAATTGGACTCATTTAAGAATCTATTCCATGATGAATATTTCCCTAAGGTTTTTTGACTCAAGATGGAGAAATATTTATTTGAATCAAGGGAAAAGTATGAATATTTTGAAGTTGTGTATGAAGAAAATTTTAAAATATTGTCTATGTATGTATCAGATTTTATCCAAGATTTTAATTGTAATATTAATCACATTTACTTAGGGTTGAAACCATGATCCTGAAGAGAATTAGCTTTCTATGAATTTAAAACTTATAAGAAACTTGTTCACTGTGCTGAGAAGGTATAAATGGAGTTTGTTGACAATCATGTATTCCATGAAAACAAGTAGAAAAAAAAGTCTGTAGGGAAGGAAATGAGGAAGCATTCATAAAATAAATCTGGAGGAAAGAAAATAAAGTTATCATCTTTTGATAAGTGTTATAAAAATAATCCTAAGTAATGTCTAGGAAATTCTGTAATTTGATACCGGTGAATAATGTTTAGTCATACGGCTCGTGTATACAAATAAAATAGTCCTAAAAAATCAAAGAATGGGGTAAAAAATATTCACCAATTAGAGATATGTTTTATTTGTAATGAGTTGGGTTTTTATTCTAACATATGTCAAAATCTAGTTACTCAGCATATAAGTCATCAAAAATGAAAGGATAAAGGTGTGTAAAAATATTTCTCTATAACTACGGTTGATCTAGGGCCATATAATGAATTATTTATAGGTATATTACCATTTTATTAAAAATAAGCCAATACCCTATTTGACTTTGGATCTTCACATTATTCATTTTTGATAAATTTTCATGTAACTTGGAAGTATAACTGCATGAAAGTAAGATATAAATTTTTGTGAAAACTCTAGGTGAAAGTATTAAATAAATCAAGATTTATAGGAATCTTCCTATTTTTATTTATGGTATGGTCTTCCCAACAAATGTTTTATAAATTTAAATAGTAGAGTTTAATATTATTTTGGGTATGGATTGGACTAAATTTTATCCTGATAAGAAAGATTAAAAATACAAGAATTTTTTGTTCAATGATTTCATTCCTTTGATAAAAAATCAGGAAGTTGAGAAATTTATTAGTGATTGTAGTGAAAGTTACTTTGCGCATGTTTTTGAAATGAAATAATCTTTTCAAATTAATGAAGTCTTAATTGTGAATTAATATATAGATTTTTTTCCCTAATGATTTATCAGGTTTTATTCCAAATATAGAGATTTAGTTTACTATTGAATTAGTACCTGATGCTAATTCTATTCCAAAACCCCTATATCTAATGTCTCTAGTATAACTTTTATAATTGAAAAATAAATTATAGGAGTTTCTAGATGAAGGTTTCATTCATCCAATCACTTCATAGTAGGATAATCCTATTTTGTTTTTAAAGAAAAAAGATAGTTCCATGAGAATTTTAATTGGTTATAGATATGACATCCCACATTTTTATTATATAACATTTAATTACAATATACATATTTAACAAATAAAAAGATCTATTGGGTTTAGTGTCACAAAAATTAGTTATATATTAAAACCATTATATAAGAATAAAATAAAAATAAACATTGATAAATTATTTTGGGAGACTCATTTTTAATTCCATCCTAAGTCAACTCAATAAATCTCATATCCTGGGGAAATACAGAAAATAAAGGGGCTAGCATAAATCTTAGAAATGGAATAAACAAGAGAGAAAAAAGCATGTGACCGTGATACATATCAATAAGAACACGAGGATTAACAATAAGGAATGAAAATGATACATAATAAAAACATGAACCATAACATGGAAATGTGGCTACAAATATTAAATGATACATTCATAATCATATCACCAAGTTCTATACCAAAGGTGTCATAAAGGAAAATTACTAAGGTTATTCACCAAGGTATCATAAAAATGTTTCATCTATAGAGATTAAATTATTTACCCAATGCATTGAAGCACTATCAGGGTGAAACATTAATATGAATTAATTTCATGGGATATATATAGATCATAATTAAAATTTTCATTAATAATACATGTGGAATAAAAGAAATAAGTTTCATATCAAAATCATGGTGTTTCAAAAGTGCTTAAAAACTATGATCATTATGTCATTTTCATCGCATGGAAATGGAATACGGGTTTCATGTTTGTTAATCCCAGAATAAAATAAATCATTTTGACATCTAGTTTAATACCCTTGGAAAATAATGAGTATTTGGTATTTAAAAAAAAGAAAATTAAAGGGAATTTATTTAGGAGAATAAATAAATTTTGAGAAGTAAATCCGGTAACAGAATGTGTATAAAATGTGGTTTTAGAAAAATGATAAAATTAGAGGGGGTAAGGGTATATTATTGATAAAACATAATTTGGAAGTAAGGGTATGATCATAATGGTAATATAATGGAGTAACCATAACATTTATAATACATAAATGAAAAGGGGTTCTTGAATTGAAAAGAAAATAAGGATAATTCTCTTACCATGAAGAGTTACTCCTAAAACATGAAGATTGGGACATTGAGGGTTTGAGGACACCTTGGGAGGTAAAACTATGATATATTCATTGATTATAGATTGTTATTGAAAGTAAATGGATAAATGTGAGGTTATTTATTGCAAAAGTGGATGATTTGTTAAATAATTTCCAAATATAGGCCTTGGAAATCTTGGTTGTGGAAAATGAAAAACCATTGGATTGACTATGATTTTTGTACATGGTTTTTGATATTTGGGACATATTTTATATTAATTTAATACACAGAAGTTGATCATTATTTAATATTACTTATTTGGAATGGAAAAGGTAAATTTCCCACAAAAATAATGTTTTTTATGTTAATGTTCCATTTTAGACTTTTTAAAGAAAATTATACAGTTGAAAATTGAATAAAATCATTAAAAATACAAGATATTAATAAAATAAGATATTTTAGGTCATGGATTGTGGTTCATTAGTTATTACATTAATATGATATAATTATAAAGTCATTAAATATACTGAAAACTCAAACTATATTTTTAATATTCATAAAAAAAATAAAATATTTTATAAAATTATCATAAACTCACCCTGATCTAATTTCAACATGATGATTTCAAATTTATTCTTATTTTATCATAATAATTCTATAAATATGATAATTTTAACTTTTAAATATAAAAATACTTATTTATTAAAAATAATAGCGGGTTGAAAATGCATAGTAAAATTTCTCACACTTAAAATTTTTTAAATTATTTTATCATTTATATTTAAATAAAAAAATTATCATTTTATTAAATTAATATAAATTTTATTCAAGAAACCTTAGTTTATTAAGAAAATTATATCTCTTTTGAAAAGTACAATTTGGGTTCGAAAAGTCAATTTCTCAAATTTCGTCTCAATTAAATATATTCTTTATTAAGTAAAAATATTATTTAATGTGTATATCCCATTGTTTTTCATAATTGTGCTAATGAAAATTTATGCATGATGTATTATGTTCTCATTAAATAAACATTCATTCTATGTTCTTCTATTGTAAAACATAGTAAAAAGTTATTGGGAGGAAAGAGATCCATAAATAAAATATCTACATTTTTTTGGGTTGTTACATTCTTCCACTACGGGAAAAATGGCCTTTTTTAAAGGATTATTTGCGATGGGAATAGATTCCGCCGAAAATAGACCATCAAAAATATTATTTGTGATAGGGACAATAACTCATCACAAATAATTATCTATTTGCGATGAGAAAAGGGGTCGTGTCACAGAAGGTTTGGCGATGTTGACGTGCCAACACGCGGGAAGGGTATTTACAACGGTAGATGCCTCCAAATCTCAAATACCTGGTGGTGGTAAATAAAATTTGTGACGGGGAGGCACCCCCCATCGTAAATACCTGGTGTCAATAAATACAATTTTTGGAGGTATCTTCTCCCATCGCAAATAATGTGTCGGCAGGACACTATTTGTGACGATCCCCGTCACAAATACCTAGTGGTGTTAAATAGTATTTGTGACGAGATATTCCCACATCACAAATAGTGTGTCGACATGTCACTATTTGCGATGGGTCCCGTCACAAAAACCCTTTTAACCAATGATAGAAATTAATAGAGCGGAATGTATTTGTGATGGGTATCCCATCATAAATAGTCACATTACAAATAATCTAACCTATATATACCACTCATCCATTTTTCCCTTCTTCCTCTCTATTCCTACTTTCTCTCTCTCTTTAAACTCTAATTTTAGAGTTAAAATTTCTCTGAGTTAATTTTTTTATGAACAAATTTTGAAGTCATCTACACCTATATGGGATAATGTTTTAAGGTATTTATGTTTTATTTTATTTAGATATTTATTTCATTCTTTATATTAATTTTAATTATTTTTAATTAGTTGTAATTAAATTATATTTCGATTTTTTTGTTATTAGTATTTATTTATAGTAATAAATTGAAAATATTAGATAATTATTAATAATTAGTGGTAATTAAGAATTATTAACAATATGAATAACCTTTGTTGTGTTTGTTTTAACAAATTTTTGTATCTTTTTACAACTAATATTTTTATCAAAGAAAGCTTTTGAATTATAGAAAGTTGAAGTTGTTAGTTGTTGAAGATTTTTATAAAGAGGATGTTTTTGAAGAATAAGAATTCAAAAGTTAAGAAAGTGTCTCAAAAATTCTTAAAAAAAATCATATGATACTTTACTAATATTAAAGTTCATAAAAATCATGAAAAGTTTCATGATAAAAGCTTTTGAAGAAATTATAAAAAGGTTTTAAGTTTTTGAGAAACATTATGAGAAATTCGGAACTTGAATTTTGACAAACCTTATGAAGAAACCCGGATCCTACTTCTGAGCATGTTACCCAAATGCTACTTCTGAGCATGTTTCCCAGATCTTACTTCTGAGAAAAATACTGGGAAACTCGGATCCTACTTCTGATCATGTTACTGAGATACTCGGATCTTACTTCTGATCATGTTGTTGGGAATCTTGGATCATGTATTATGAGGATGTTGTTGAGCTTAAGAAAATGTTTCTTATAGAAGACTTCCTTATGAAAGTCAATGTTTCTTATAGAAAACATCCTTAATTAAAGAAAATTCTCTTAGAGAAAGAAAAGTTTCTTACAGAAAAGGTTTTTCAAGAGGACTGAAGAGTTGAAAAAGACAAAGAAAGAACAAGAAACGTTCAGAACCTAAATTCATCTGAAATAGGAACATGAAATCGGAACCTAGAAGTTGTAGAAATCAAAACCAGAAAGTTCAAGAAATCAGAACAATAAATTCAATAAATCAGAACCTGGAAGTTGAAGAAATCAAAACTATGAAGTTCAAGAAATCGGAACCAGGAAGTCCAAGAAATCAGAACCTGGAATTTGAAGAAATCAGATCTAGGAAGTTCAAGAAATTGGAACCAAGAATTTCAATAAATCGAAACCTGGAAGTTGAAGATATCGGAACCTGGAAGTTGAATAAATTGGAACCATGAAGTTGATGAAATCGAAACTAGGAAGTTCAAGAAATCAGAACCCAAAATTTTAAGAAATCATAACCTGGAAGTTGAAGAAATTGAAACTAGGAAGTTCAAGATATTGGAACCAGAACTTTGCACAAATCGGAACCTGATTCTAGAGAAAATCAGAACCTGAATCCAGAGAAAATATAGAACATGATTTCTGAGAATGTTTCAGAGAAAAAATGAACCACTTTTCTGAACATGTTTCAGAGAAAATATAAACAACATTTCTGAGCATGTTTTCCAGAAAATCCCGAACCAAGATTCCGCATTATCAAACTCGAATTTCAACATTGTGTAAATCTCGAAGAAATTTTAGGAGGTTTGAAGAAGTCAAAGATTGAATATTGAATACGAGAAATTTCAATATTTTTTTATGATTTGAGGAATTGGGAAATATTTTCAAGATTCCTACCTTTGTTTTTTGAGTTTCCTATAAATATGTGCCCAAATCATTCACTCATTTGTAACTTGTACACATGTGGGAAGGGTGAAGCACTAGAGAATTCAAAGGTAAAATTTATTACCATCTTGAAGAAGTTTTCTTGAGTGTTTGAGAATAAGAGAATCAGAATCATCTTACCTTACTAAGAATATTTAAATTATCTTGAAGAAGTTTTCTTGAATTTTTTAGTAAAAGGAAATCAGAACCATCATTACCTTATTGAGAAGACCAGTTTCAGAAAATCAGATACAAGAAAATCGGACTGAAGATTCAGAGTGAGCATTTGTAGAGAAGCTTCAGCAATGTTCTTATTCTTTTGTTTGCCTCATTTTTTCTTTAATAAAACATTATAAACTAAAGGGAGTCAGTTTAATCTTTCCTATTTGGAGATATAAGGTGTCTAACGGGAGTTGGCATAACTTGTATTCACTTTTTTATTATAGTGGATTTCCATAGACCTGTGGGAGTGGCTATGGAAAGGATGTAGGTTCTCTTATTGAGGTTGAACCTTGTAAATTTTGTGCCCCTCTATTGCTTTACCTTTCTTTCATGCTTTAATTTCTTGATAAAGGTTGATAAGGAAATAAATATTAACAGGTTGTAAGGGTTAAGTTTCTTAAATTTTTTAAACTTATAAAAAGTAAAACAACTAATTTAATCCTCCCTTGTCAGTTGTTATTCAATCCTTGGAACTTCAAGTGGTATCAAAGGGAGGTTCCCTTGTTGAATCCTTATCATGGATAATATCAATTCTGTCAATATTAGAGGAGTTCCTACATTCGATGGGAAGGATTATTATGGATGGAAAATAGGATGATTCCTTATCTTCTATCTCTTAGATTGGAATTTGTTGGTGCTGCCACTATTGATCTTCCCCCTATTGAGAAAGATTCCCCCATGATATCAACTGATAAAAAAACATAGAAGTTTATGGAAAGCGAAGAAATTAAATCCTTATGTCCTTATCAGATAATGTTTATCAAAAGGTGATGGGTCCTAAATCTACAAAAAGTATGTGGGATAATCTTGAGTGTTTTTTTAAAGGGAATACTAAAGTTAATAAAGCAACTCTATAGATCTGGCATAGTATGTATAAATAAATCTGAATGAGAGAGGAAGAAACAATTGATGAATACTTCACTAGAGTGAATGAAATTTTTTGCAACATCAGGGGGTTTGGAGATGTTTTGGAAGACTCGACAATTGTTAATAAACTTATGAGAAACCTTCCAGACAGGTTTGATTCTAAAATTTCATCTTTATAAGATAAGGATTCTTTATTTCTTGATGAACTGCATAACTTTCTTGTTGCTTATTAAATGAGGAAATCTCTAATATTTAGGAAGAATATGAAAGATGAAATGTCTTTTGAATCTATGACAAAGATGAAAATCCAAGATGATGATGAAGCTAATCCTTATGAGTCCGATGATAAGGAAGATGAAAAGTTGAATGAAAAACTCATGTCTCTCATATCTAAGAACTATCAAAGAGAAAGAGGAAATTATGGAGGGAAAAATCCTCTCAAATGTTTTGAGTGTGGTGGAATCAGATACTTTTCTATGAATTTCCCTAATAAAAAAGTTGGATAATATCAAGATGTTTCTGATGAGAATCATCGATGGAAGAAGTATAACTTTAATGGAAAAGAAGAAAAGACTTCTAAAAAATTCAATAAGAAGTTTTCTGGAATTAAAAGAAGTATATAGAGAAAGAAATTTGAATAGGAATCATCTGACAATGATTCCTCGGATGATGAAAGTAAATAAAGATTCAGAACCTTTATTAAAAAAGATGAGAAAAAAAATGTTTCCTTAGAGATTAAAGAAGATGGTAAAGAATCTTACAGATAATATCAGCTATGATCTGAACTTCTTGCATGTATTGAGAAAAAAATCTCTCAAGAAATAAATTCATGTGAGGAAGAATAATCGTGAGGAAGTTCATGATGGAATTAGAGATGTCACCAAGAATGAAGATGAATACATTCAAGAAATTTTAAGTTAAAAACCTAGAATTTCTAAACAGGGAAAGATGATTGAAGATCTTATCAAGAAGATGGAAAATAAAGAAGAAGAGTTCATCAAGTTGTATTCAAAATTTATTGAGACCAAAAATACTCTAAGGAAGTTAAATGAAAACTTCAACAAATCCACTAAAGTAAAAGCTGAGACTTCCAAGATTGTTGAGAATGCTTTCCATGAGAATCAAGTGAAATATTATCCTATAAAAAATAATGTTTTATTTGATTCTTATAACATTTCAAGTTATGGAAAAAGTATTATTAAATATTGGGTAAAGAAAGGATGTGAGAAACCTATAAACCCTACAAAAGTAGAAAACTCACTCAAAATAAGAGATGACACATATCCTAAGTTTTCTAGAGCTGAAAGAACTTATCAACCTCAAAAAAGTTTCTATAATTAATGATCATTCTTTAATAGAAAATCAAGATTTTAGGGCTATTGCTGGTGTGGCAGAATATATGGTCATAGAGATTATAATTTTTAGCACAGTTTATCTCTACTCAGAAGAAGGTTTGAGAAAAGTGGAATAAATAGTGAAAGAATAATGTGTAACTTTCCATACTCATAGAAAGTTGAAAAGGTGAATTCTCAAGATTTCAAAAACATACCAACAAAGAATCAATTTGAATGTTTGGACGATGTTTGGGGAAGATGTGATCAGTCTGGTCATCATGTCGAAAGATGTATGACACTCCTTCTAGGATAGGTTTCTTATGATAATAAATAAAAGAAAGCTGAAAATAAGAAGGTTGATGAGATAGCTTTTGTTGTTGAGATAGATTTAAAAGAAATTAATAGGAACAAACCATGGATTCTTGATAGTGGTTGTTCTTCACACATGACAGGTGATATAAAAATCTTGGAACATGTTGAAATTCATAATGGAGGGGTAGTTACTTTTGGCAATGACAATTCCTTAAAAATTAAGGGAATCAGAATGTAAAATATTGAATTAGAGAAACTAAAATCTAAGTAAGTATTGGTTGTTGATGGGATAAAACATAACTTACTTATTCTAAGTCAACTTTGTGATGATGAAAAAGAAGTTATATTAATAAAGGATTCTTGTATCATAAAAAGTGTGAAAAATGGAAAAGTGATTACAAAAGGAGAAAGAACCAGTGGTAATCTCTTTCAAATTGGAAAATCCAATAACTCTTGTTATTTTAGTACTAAAGATGAAAAAAAGTTGTGGAACTGAAGACATGTCCACCTTGGGAAGAAGAACATGAGTAATCTATCTAAAGTTGATGTTGTTCATAATTTTACATAACTGAAAAGAAGATATGAAGATGTTTGTATTACTTTCCAGAAAGGAAATATTGCTAAAAAAATCATAAAAGAGTTGAGATTCAATCTAACAAACCACTTGAACTTATTAATTTCGATCTATGTGGGCTAATAATACATCAATCAAAAAAATTAGATTTATACTTTATCACATTTATTTATTATTTCACTTGTATGACAAACATCATGTTCATGAAGCTTAATTCAGAGGCTATTGAAATGTTTAAATTCTTCAGAAAAGATGTTGAGAAAGAATTGGGATCTTATATAAAGAAGCTGAGAACAGAAAATGGTAAAAAATTCTCAAGCAATGATTTTGAAACTTATCTAAGGAAGCATGGTATCAAACATTAGTATAGTGCTCCTTATACTCCATAATAAAATGGAGTATCAGAAAGGAAGAATAGAAGAATGGTTGAAATGGGAAGAATTGTGTTATCAGAATAAAAACTTTCAAAATTCTTTTGGAGAGAAGCTGTTATAACTACTGTATATGTTCAAAATAGATGCTTATTGAGACCAGAAACCAACATGAATCCTTATGAGGTGTGCTATAACAAAAAGCCTTCATTGAAATACTTAAAAGTTTTTGGAAGTCCATGCTTGCTCAAAATCAAAAATCCGGACATAGGAAAGTATGATGAGAAAGATGAAGAAGGAATATTTATGGGTTATTCACCAAATGGAAGAAGTTACAAATACTGGAACAAACATTTACAGAATTTGGTGCACTCATATGATGTGAAGGTAATTAAAAATTCAAGTTACATCACAAAATCTATTAAGAACACTGAGGAAGATAAATCAGAGTATCCCAAAAAAAGTGAAAGTGACTCAGATTAGTCACATAGGGAAGAAAGTGATGCTGGGAAAGGAAATGTGAGTTTTCCTACCTTACGAAAACATGTTGAATCTGAAAATATTTTTGGGAATCAGAAGGCTCTAGTTCAGACAAGAAGGAAATTGAGATTAGAAAATCAAACTTACCTTATCTCAAAAGTTGAACCAGAATCAGTTTCAGAATCTATTCAACATAAATAATGGGTGGATGCTATGAATGAAGAACTAGATAAGATTGAGAAGAATGAAACATGGGAACTTGTTCCAAGGCCAGCAAATAAAAATGTAATCGAAACCAAGTGGGTTTACAGAAATAAATTGAATGAGCATGGATAAGTTACAAGAAACTAATCAAGACTTGTCTGTAAAGGATATGCATAGGTGGAAGCTGTAGATTTTGATGAAATCTTTTCCCCTATTTCAAGGTTAGAAACTATTTGAATGTTTCTTACAGTGGATTCTCATAAAAATTACAAAGTTTAATAGATGGATGTAAAGACATCTTTCTTAAATGGTGAGATTGAGGAAGAATTTTACATTGAACACCCTTGTGGGTTTTTACTTGATGAGGATGAAAAAAAGTATGAAAATTGAAGAAATCCTTTTCTGGGATGAAACAAGCTCCAAAAGCATGGTATTTTAAGCTTGAAAATTCTTTGAAAAAGAAGAAACTTTCTAAAGGAAAGGTTGATATCAACTTTTATATTAAATATATTGACTTTGGAACTTTAATTTTAATCATTTATGTGGATGATATAATTTTTTATGGGGATAAAGAAAAGGTCTATGAAGAGTTTTATAAAGAGATGAAGAAAAAATTTGAAATGTCAATGTTGGGATAACTAAATTTATTCCTTGGATTACAAGTTAAACAACAATAAAACTACATTTTCTTATCCCAAGAAAAGTATTCTAAGGAATTATTAAATAATTTTGGGATGGAATAATCAAAGTAAGTTTCCACTCCTATCTCAGTGAGCACAAAGTTGAGAAAAGATGAATTAGTGAACAATGTAAATCAGAAATAATTTCAAAATTTTATAGGAAGTATTCTTTATCTTATAGCTTCAAGGCCTGATATTGCTTATATTGTGACTCTATATTCCCGGTATCAAAGTAATCCAAAAGAATCACACATATTGGCGTTTAAGAGGATTCTAAGATATGTTAAATGAACAACTTCACATGGTTTTTTCATACAAGATAAACAATTTGATGAAGTTCCATCATTACACTGATGCTTATTGGGCTGGTGATTGTAATGATAGAAAATCAACCTCAGGAGGAACATCTTTCTTAGGGGAATGCTACGTGAGTTGGAATAATAAGAAACAAAGTTCAGTAACTTTAAGAACATCTGAATCTGAATATGTTTCATCTACTCAGGATTTTACTCAAATGATGTGGATGAAGGTTCAGCTGGAAGATTTAAAAGTGAAAGTTTCTAAACCTTTGAAGATACTCTGTGATAATAAAAGTGTCATTGATATTTCTAAGAATCATGTTCAACATTCAAGATCAAAACACATTGATATAAAATATCACTTTTTGAAAGAGAAATATGGTACTAGAGAAGTCTTGATGGAATATATTTCAATAAAGTATCAGATTGCTGATATTTTTACAAAAGAAAAGTCAAAGGAAATTTTTGTTGAACAGAGGCTACAACTCCATGTTTAGCCTACTCCCATGACTTCCTAAAACTCATAAGGAAGTGTTCACCACCGTGTTTTGGATTATTTTAGTAAAGGGGGAGAGTAAGTAACAAATTTTTACATTGAAAGTTGTGTTTACTTGGATTTATTTTATGAATCTGAAGTCGTGGTTATCATATAATGGGGGAGAGAGAAAGAAAAATGAGAGAGTAAAAGAAAATTGGGAAAGAGAGAGATAAATGTTGAGGGGGAGTTTGAGTACAGTGAAGTTTATCCTTACATGGCTGTAAAATTTATTTATTACTAAGGGATGGAAATCCTTCAAAATCCTTACTTTATCCAGTAGTGTGGTGTTAAGACACCCTCTTTTTGAGAAAGGCTATGTTTCGGTAAAGTTCAAGATCTTGAGATGTGGAAATTTTTAAGAGGTGAAAATTTTGTTAACAAGGGTTGCCAAAAAAATCCAAAGGGGGGATTGAAGAACCTTTGTGGTGTTTTGTTTTGACAAATTTTTTTATTTGTTGATAATTAATCTTTTTTAAGAATGTTTTTGAATTAAAAAAAGTTGAAGTTGCTGGTTGCTGAAGTTTTTCTTAAATATAATGTTGTTTAAGAATAAGAAGTCGGAAGTTAAGAAATTTTCCCAACCATTCTTAATAAAATCAGATGATGATATTTTGATCATAATGTTCTCAAAAATAATGAAAAGTTTCAGGATAAAATCTATTGAAGAAATTCTGGAAAGGGTTGAGGTTTTTGAGAAAAACTATGAGAAATTCAGAACCTGAATTTTGAGAAACCTTATGAGGAAACTTGGATCTAACATCTGAGAATGTTACCCGGATCCTACTTTTGAGCATGTTTCCCATATCCTACTTCATAGAAAGTTACTGGGAAACCCAGAACCTATTTCTGAGTATGTTACTAGGATAATCGGATCCTACTTCTGAGCATGTTGCTAGGAAACTCAAATCCTGCATTCTAAAGATGTTGTTGAGCTTAAGAAATTTTTTCTTATATAATACTTCCTTATGAAAGGAAATGTTTCTAACAAAAAACTTCTTTAAATAAGGAAAAGTTCCTTAGAGAAAGAAAAGTTTCTTATAGAAAAGGTTTTTCAAGAATATTGAAGAGTCGAAGAAGACAAAGTAAGATCAAGAAAATTTCCGAACCTGAATTCTTCTGAAATTGGAACCTGAAATCAGAACTTGGAAGTTGAAGTAATCAAAACCAGGAAGTTAAAGAAATCAAAACTAGGAAGTTCAAGAAATAAGAACCTGGAAGTTGAAGAAATTGGAACCGGGAATTTCAAGAAATTGGAACATGGAAGTTCAAGAAATTGGAATCTTGAAGTTGAAGAAATTGGAACCAGGAAGATCAAGAAATTAAGACCAGGAAGTTCAAGAAATTAGAACTTAGAAGTTGAAGAAATCAGAACCTGGAAGTTGAAGAAATCAGAACCATCAAGTTAAAGAAATTGGAACCAGGAAGTTCAAGAAATCAGAACCTGTAAATTGAAGAAATAGGAACCTGGAGGTTGAAGAAATTGGAACCAGGAAGTTTAAGAAATCAGAACCAGCATTCTGCCCAAATCAGAACCTGATTTTATAGAAAATCAGAACCTGAATCCACAAGAAATCCAGAACCATATTCTAGAGAAAATCTAGACCTGATTTCTGAGAAAGTTTCTAAGAAAACAGAACCACCTTCCTGAACATGTTTTTGATTAAATCTAAACAACATTTCTGAGCATATCATCCAAAAAAGTTAGAACCAAGATTCAGCATTATCAAACTCGAATTTCAACTTTGTGTAAATCTCGGAGAAATTTAAGGATTTCTGAATAAGTCAAAGATTGAAGATTAAATTCAAGATATTTGCGGCATTTTTTAATATTTGAGGAAGTGGAAAATATTTTCAAGATTCCCGCATTTGTTTTTTGAGTTGCCTATAAATATATTCCCACATCATTTTCTCATTTGTAACTTTTATACATATAGAAAAGGTGGAGCACTGGGGAATTCAAAGTGAAAAGTTCTTACCATCTTGAAGAAGTTTTATTAAGTGTTTGAGAATAAGAGAATCAAAATCATCTTACCTTGCTAATAAGATTAGAATTATCTTGAATAAGTTTTCCTATGTTTTTTAGCAGAAGTAAATTGGAACCATCAATACCTTACTGAGAAAACTGGTTTCAGAAAATTGGATTCAATAAAACAGAATTGAATATTTGGAGTGAGCATTTGTGGAGCATCTTCAATAAAGTTCTTATTCTTGTGTTTGACTCATTTTTTCTTTAAGAAAACATTGTAAACTGATGGGAGTCCGTATAATCTTTCCTATCGGTAGATAGAAGGTGTCTAACGGGAGCTGACACAAGTTGTATTCACTTCTTTAGTATATTGGATTTCCATAGACCCATGGGAGTGGTTATGTCAAGGACGTAGGTTATCTTATTGATTTAAAACCTCGTAAATATTGTGAACCTTTCTTGCTTTACCTTCCTTTCATGATTTATTTTCTTACTAAAGGTTGATAAGGAAATAAATCTTAACAGGTTTCAAGGGTTAAGTTTCTTAAATTTTTTAAACTTATAAAAAGTAAAACAACTGATTCAACCCCCCTTTCTCAGTTGTTATTCGATCCTTTGAACTTCCAGATAATTAGTAATGAATATAAATAATTAGTGGTAATTAGTAATTTGTAGTCGTAATGAGTAGTAATTAATATTAATTAATTCTAATTAGTAATAATTAAAATTAATTAGTAATAATTTGGAATAAATAGTAATAATTACTAAAAATTGTAGTAAATACAAATAATTTGTAATAATTAATAATAATTACTAATAATTAGTAATAATTATTAATAAATAGTAATAATTACTAATAAATAGTAATAAATACTAATAATTATTAATAATTAGAAATAATTAGTAATAATTAGCAATAATTAGTAATAATTAGCAATAATTAGTAATAATTAGGAATAATTAGAAATAATTAGGAATAATTAGGAATAATTAGGAATAATTAGGAATAATTAGAAATAATTAGGAATAATTATTGTTGGAATACTCATGTTTTAATCATGTTTTAATGATCACAAATCCTATACATTCTGTAAAGCTTGTTCATCCTGTTTATTCTATCTCTAATCATGTGTACATATGGTTGGTTTCCTTATGATTTAAATAAACCAATACAAGATCTTAAGTGCTGGGTTTGATTATTGTAAACTATATGTACCTTGGTATATAATGATTTCTTTGATGAATTATCAAGTCTAATTTATTCTATGAATATCACTGTTTAAGTCTGTATACAGATATTTGGCTATGTTTGAGAAACCACAAGTCTGATGCCGGTTATGTTTTTCTAGAAAAGGACCTAGACACCGTGACCCAGACATAGTGACCCAGACATCATGACCAGACACTATGACTAGACATCATTACCCAGAAACCATGACAAGACACCTTGACCAGACACTGTGACCCAGACATTGTGACTAGACATCGTGACCCAGACATCGTGACCAGGCACCAAAACTAGTTTTAGATCTGTTGAAGTCTGGAACACTAGTTCCTTATTGAGACATCGTTTGAAGTTTGGAAAAGGACCAGATGCCATGATCCTAACACCACATATGTGCTACCAGTTCTTGATCTCTATACAAATGTGCTATCATAACTGTCACACTGCAAAAAAGCAAAGAAGTAGACACCATTTCATGGAGACACCATTTACAAGTAACACTATTTCTAGATAGGCTGTGACACCATTTTTTAATCTATTTTTTCATTTTAAATTTAATTTGTAATGGTCATATTTGAATCTTATAAATTCATTGAAAAAAACAATAATTCTTTTTAGAAATGTCACCTGACAGTACGAGGTATGAGGTGAATAATACATGCATCATATCGGCTCCAACACAAGCACTCCAAGAATATAAAGAGAAGTGTGGCCCAGAAATGAAGAGGAGTGCGATAACGAAGAAGCACAAGCATTATTTAGAAAATAACCAACACCTGCAACTCAATACAAATGAATAACACATGAATCATTCTCAAATCCAAAAAGTTGGGACACCATAGATCATAGTCAAGAACATCTCCACAATACCAACTCCACAAAGAACACGATCCAGATCTAACTGGAAACCAGAGCACCTATGATACTCTGTTTCTCACAAGAGGACTCAATTCTGACATCTGTTTCATCCTAGAAGTCCAGAGCTGCATAGAATAACACTTAGAGAACTTCTAACCTTATCTAATCATTTTTTCTCTGTTGTGAATTTTTTTAGATTTCAAGCAGTGTGTGACTGTCTGTATAAAAACACAAACCGTCACCTCCACTAAACTAGAGGATATAATATATCCTTCCCCTCAAACCCTTTTACACTTTTTTACTCCCAAAGATAAGTGTGGAAGTGTTACATGTGAGACCTATTAGTTTATACCCACGAAGAACTGTGGAATAGGTCGTGTGACCTAGACAGTCCTATGTACTGTTGTTTTCCCCCGAGTCAGGGTGTGTATCAAGTTTATTAATATAAACCACTTGGTGGAAATTGATCACCAAGTGGAGTGTATTAGGTCTCATCTTGATATTGAACCACTTGTTTTATATCTGTTGTGTTGTTAAATTTAGTTTTCTCAATTTTCACTGTATAATTCAGAAATCACCAAATTTAATTTGATAATTAATCTTGGAAATAAGTTATAATTTTTTTTCCTTATTATAATTACTTAAAAAGTAATGTTAATAATTGATATTAAGATTACTGAGAATTAATAAATCTTCTTAGAATTTATTTAAATAGTCACACTTTCATAACCATATTACTTTGATTAATCGGGCTATATTTATTTTATTAGGGAACCTTTTAAGAATACTTTTTCAAAAAAAATTAAAAGATACTCAATTCACCCACCTCTTGAGTACTTTACTCCGAACAACATTTGGTATCAAAGGATATTTTTTATTCCTGTTAAGCCTCTATTTTTGACCATATTTAATTGTGATTTTAGTTATACTTTAAAGATCTATAAATTTCTGTCAATTCTAAATTTCTATCTCTTTCAAAGTATTTCTTCATTATGGATAATAGATTGGAAGGTGCTACAAAAAATAGACCACCATTCTTTAATGGAACCAATTATACCCATTGGAAAATCAAAATGAAAATGCATTTAGAAACTATGGGTTTTAAAATTTTTTCTTCAATTATAGATGAGTATAAGATTCCTGATACTGATAGAATCTCTTGGGATAACCCAACCAATACTTCCTACAATAATAATTTCAAATCCATGAATGATTTATATTTCTCTTTAGGAGATGATGAATTTAACAAAATTTCTACATGTGAAACTTCCAATGAAATTTGGGATACTTTGTATGTTTCACATAAGGGAACTTCTAGTGTGAAAGAAATGAGACTTAATACTTATACTATTAAATATGATAACTTTAAAATGAAACATGATAAGATTATTTCTAACATGTATCTCAGGTGCAACAAAATTGTCAACACAGTGATTACTCTTGGAAGATAAGTCACTACAATAGAATAAATTAGGAGGATTCTCAAATGCCTTCCTAAAAGATGGAGAGGAACCTCTATCTCTATTAGAGAGTTATGCGACATCAGCAAGTTACTTGTAAAATAACTCATTGGGAAACTAATTATGTATGAAGAGGAGCTGAAAGTAAACAAGGAAGAGGAGGATGAATCCAAAATAAAATATGTTTAATTTAATACAACCACCTATAAACACAAAGATAAAGTGAAATTGGAAGCCTCTGAAGAAAGTTTTGGTAGTGAACATTCATCACCTAACAGTGATGAGGAGATGTATCAATTAGCTAGAAGGTTTAAGAGATTTTTAAATAAGAAGAACTTTTTAGAAATCCTAACTTCACGGGAAGATATGATCAAAAAGGAAGCTGAATGAAAGATTGGAAATGAAGTGACAAGTCTAATGAGATAGAATAATATGAATATAAGTGAAAGGAACATATAAATTCTAATTATCCCAAGATCAAGTACAAAAATAGATATGAAGACAAAGTTAAAAATTATAAAAAGGAAATGTAAGAAATGTGGATTGCTTCTGAGGACAGTTCAATTGACTCAGAATCTTCACATGATGAACATGCTAACAAATCCAATATTTGTTTTATAACAAACACATTTGAGGTAAAAATGGAATCTCTTGTACACAATTCCTATTATTCTGGAGATTAAAGTGACTCTAAGAATTTGTATAATGAATAAATGTTTGAGTACTTTAATATTCTTGAATATACATGTAATGAACTAAAATATAAATAAAAATATTTAAAGAAAAATCAAGCTCTTACCTCAACTGTTAAATCTGAACTTACTGTATAAAGAGAGAAAAATGTTCAATTACTCAAAGAAAACAATGAACTAAATCTATCTAATGGGAAATTGAAAAAATATCTAGAATTGTTTAATAATGGTAAATATACTTTGGTAAAAATTCTAGTTAAACAGATTGCTCCAAAATATAATACTGGTATTGGATATCAACTTGGTAAAAGAAATTTTGGAAGAACTAATTTTTTTTCAAAGTCTAGGAAATACAACTTTACTCCTAGTTGTGAAAAACAATCAGCTAGTTCAAATTATGAAACACTCTCTACTGTTTCCATCTTTTTAGGACCAAATAGAGTTTATTTTTCAAGAACATTACATAATTCTTATAGGAAACCTATGAGGCAGATATGGGTTCCTAAAGCACTAGTCACTAATATTACTGGACCCAAACAAATATGGGTACCAAAGTCTGTTTTTATTTGACTAATTTGTTGGAAAGTTGCTTAATGAGATCCTGTAAAATATTATGGTCCTTGGAGAGTGGGTGTTCAAGAAACATTATAGGATACTATTCATGCTTCAATAATTTAATAAAAATTGATGGTGGACATGTCACCTTTGGTGACAATTCCAAAGTAAGGATCATTGGCCTTGTCCAAATTAGTACCTATAACTCAGTTTTAATTTCCAAATTACTTTTTATTGATTGATTAAAATATAATCTTCTTAGTATTTCACAACTATGTGATGATGGATTTCATGTAAAATTTTAAAATGATGCTTGCAATGTTTTTAATTCTAAAAATGAATTAGTGTTTTCTACATTAAGAAATGAAAATGTATACTCTGCTAACTTAGATTCTTTAGTTTCTCAGAATGCTTCATGTTTAAGTGTATTTCACAAAGAGTCTTGGCTTTGTCATAGCAGAAACGGACACTGTAATATTCACTCTCTTAGAAAGATAACTAGAAAAAATTTAATCAAAGACCTATACAAACTTGAGTTTCCAAATGATAAAGTTTTCAATCCTTGTCAAAAGGGAAAGCAACACAAAATTTCCTTTAAACCAAAGAAAGAAGTGTCAACTTCTCAACCTCTTGAACTAGTTCACATGGATTTTTTTGGATCACCTAGAGTTTTTAGTTTAAATGGGAAGCACTATGTTTATGTTCTTGAAGATAAATTTTCAAGATATACTTAAACATCTTTTTGGCTCACAAAAGTGAAGCATGCTCTCATTTTACCAAATATTCCAAATCTATAGAAAATATTAGTGGAATTATAATTAAATCCTTAAGAAGTGATCCTGTTCATGAGTCTAAAAATCAAGAGTTTGAATATTTTTTCTCTCAAAATGGCTATAGTCATAATTTCTCTGCCCCTAGAACACCTTAAAAAATGGAGTTGTGGAAAGAAGAAATAAAACCTTTCAATAGATTTCTAGAACCATGATTAGTGAATATGACTTACCTATTTATTTCTGGGTTGAAGCTATAAATAAATCATGATATATTATTAATAGAGTGTTGATTAGACCCATTCTTAAAATAACTTTATATGAGTTATGTAACAACAGAAAACCCAAAGTAAAATACTTCAAATTTTTTGGTTTCAAAGTCTATATCCTTAATACTAAGGATAATCCTGAAAAATTCTCATCCACGAGTGATGAAGGAATATTTCTAGGATATTCAATCTCTATTAAATCCTATAGAGTGTTTAATAAAAGAACTAAATGTGTGGAAGAATCTTTCCATGTCAAATTTGATGAAGTAGATCCAGATGAGTCGAAGACCAATCTAGAGAACCTAGAGGATGATGTATCAAATCTGGACATCAATACACAATCCTCTTACAATCCTGTAAAGAAATCTGTGAAAACTTCCATTTTTGTAAATTCTTCATATTTAAGTCATAATGACCCAAAACCAGTTGTAGAACCTGAAATCACTAGTCCTTATTTTTATAGAGCTATTAGAACTCTTAAGAACCATCCTTTAGTTGTTTTTGTAGGATATTTAGATAAAGGAACTAAAACTAGAGATTCTCTTAGAAATCAGTTTGAACTTCGAATCTTCTTTTCACAACTTGAACCTAAAAACATTAATGATGCTATCAATGATGAATTTTGGTTGATGTCTATGCAAGAAGAACATAATCAGTTTGAAAGGAACAAAGTTTGGAAACTTATTGATAGACTTAAAGACACATTTACCATAGGCACTATGTGGGTGTTTAGAAATAAAGTGGGTGAATCCAGTAACATAGTTAGAAATAAGGATATATTGGTTTCCCAAGACTATAGTCAAGAAGAAGGAATTTACTATGAATAAACCTTTTCACCAGTAGCTATACTTGAAGCCATCATAATTCTTCTTGCTTATGCTGCACATTTGAATTTCAATCTAAATCAAAAAAGATATTAAAAGTGCATTCCTGAATGGTTATATAGATGAGGATATATTTGTTGAGAAACCCCCTGGTTTTACAAATACTCATTTTACAAATTATTTTTTAAAATTATCAAAAGCATTATATGGTTTAAAACAATCTCTAAGAGCTTGGTATGATAGATAAAGTACTTTTCTTATTTCCAATGGTTTTACAAAAGGAATAGCTGATCCTAGCCTTTTTATGAAATGAATTTCCAATGATGTTTTAGTAGTTCAAATTTATTTAGATGATATTGTCTTTGGATCTTAATGAAATTTTTTATGTATTGAACTTTCTAAAATGATGCAAAATTAATTTGAAATTAGTTTAATGGGTGAACTAAAAAATTTTCTTGGATTTAAAATCATTCAAAATAATGATGGTATTATTTTAAATCAAAGAAAATATACTAAAGATATTCTAAAATGTTTTGTCTTAGATAGAACAAAAGGTAGTGACACTATAATGAGTACTACTTGTAAGTTGGATCTTGATGAAGATGGAAAATCTATTGATCAAACCACTTATAGAGGAAATATTGGAAGCCTACTCTACTTAACTGCTAGACGACCTGATATTATGTTTACTGTATGTATGTGTGCTCATTTTCAAGTAAAACCTAAGGAATCTCATTTAAATGTTGTTAATAAAATTTTCTAATACCACAATCATACACCCAATCTTGGACTGTTCTATCCCATAGGATAATCATTTGAGTTATTTAGTTATTCTGATGCTAACTTCGGTGGTTGTAAGTTAGATAGAAAACGCACCTCTGGAACATGTCACTTTTTATGCAAGTAACTAATATCATGGTGTAGTAAGAAACCAAACTCTATTGCATTATCTACTATATAATATGAAAACATAGCTACTGGTAGTTTTTGTGCACAAATTTTATAGATGAAATACACATTACTAGATTATGGATATCAGTTCAGGCATGTACCTATTAATTGTGACAATACAAGTTCTATTAACATCTCAAAAAATCTTATTTAACACTCTAAGACAAAACATATTGATGTAAGACATCACTTTTTGAGAGACCATTATCAAAAAGGTGATATCACATTGGAATTAATTAGAAACGAATATCATATCACTGATATATTCACCAAACCATTAAATTATTAAAGAATAGATTACATCATACATGAGTTGGGAATGATAAATCTTAAGTAGTAATAGTATTGTTTCACAGTTTAAGGATTCACACGTCATTATGTTAATATTATTTTCTAACTCTTATAGTTCTATATTTTTATTGTCTTAAAAGTTACTGTTCAAAAAATATGGTCGCAAAGTTTTGAAGTCACATAGTTACGCTCTCACTGTGAAAACCAGTTACGCATTACTGGAAATTCGGGCTATAGCCACGGTTCAAAACTATGGCTATAGGTCCTCAAACTGTGGATATAGGTAATAGCCACGGTTTGATAAATCATGGATAAGTTTGGCATGGCTATAGTCCTATACTTATATCCATGGTTTGGAATCGTGGATATAGGTCTAGATCCACGGTTCAAACTACGACTCTAGGTATACAGCCACGGTTAAAACCGTGGTAATATCTCTATAGGAACGGTTTAAAACTGTGGCTATACTAGAGGAGGGACACAATTTACTACCATGGTTAGAAACCGTGGCATTAGACTTATATCTATGGTTAGAAACTGTGGAAATAGACATATATCTATGGTTAGAAACTATGTCTGTAGGGTCTAAAAAACCATAAAAAATAGCACCCCCCTGCACAGCCCCCCCCCCACCCGTAGTAGCCCACCCCCCTGGATAGACCTCTATCCTAGACACTAGACACCCCCACCCTATATACCCCCCCCCCCCCACCTTGGATAGCACCCCTGCAGAGCCCCCTTCCTGGATAGACCCTAGACACCCCCCCCCCAAACAGACCCTAGACACCTCCCCCCAGACAGACCCTAGACACCTACCCCCAGACCCTGGACCCCCCCCCCTAGACAGACCCTGGCACCCCCCCCCCCCCCGGATAGACCCTGGACACCCCCTAGAAAGACCCTAGACACCCCCCCCCCCCAAACAGACCCCGGACACCCCCTGGATAGAACCTGGACACCCCCCAGACAGACCCTGGACACCCCCTAGATAGACCCAGGACACCCCCCCAGAACCTTGACACCCCCCACCCAGACAGACCCTAGACACCCCCCAGACAGACCCTGGACACGCCCACAGATAGACCTAAGACCCCCCCCCCCCTCCCAAGACCCTAGACACCCCCAGACCTTGGACAGATCCCCCTATACATCCCAGACCGCCACTCCCCTGGACAGCCACCCCCACCCTCCTGGACAAACCCTGAACCCCCCCCCCCCAGAACCTGGACCCCCCCCCCCCAGACCCTGGACAGCCCAAACCTCCACTCCCCTAGACAGCCACCCTCCCACCCTCCTGACAGACCCTGGACCCCCCCCCCCCAGAACCTGGACACCCTCAGACCCCCCAGTCCTGCCCCCCCCCCCCCTACATGTTTCCCCTCTCCCCTTCCCCTGCGAGCCCCCACTTGCACCCCCATACAAACCCCCACTAGCACCCCCTGCCAGCCCCCTCCCCCTGCTAGTTTCCCCTTCCCCCTACCAGTTACCTCCAAATTAAATTATACACGAAACCCCCCCACCCTCCTAGACATACCCTGAACCCCCCCCCCCCCCCCAGAACCTGGACACCCCCCAGACCCTGGACAACCCAAACCTCCACTCCCCTAGACAGCCACCCCCCACCCTCCTGGACAGACCCTGGACCCCCCCCCCCCCCCCCCACTGAACCTGGACACCCCCAGACCCCCCAGTCCTGCCCCCCTTCATGTTTCCCCTCCCCCCTTCCCTTGCCATCCCCCACTTTCACCCCCCTACCAGCCCCCACTAGCACCCCCCTACCAGCCCCCTCCCCCTGCCAGTTTCCCCCATGCCCCCCTACCAGTTCCCTCTTGGAAAAACCCTAGACCCCCCCCCCCAGAACTTGGACACCCCCATACCCCCCAGTCCTGCCCCCTACTCGTTTCCCCTCCCCCCTTCCCCTTCTAGCCCCCACTTGCACCCGCTACCCGGCCCCCACTAGCACCCCCCCTGCCAACCCCCTCCCCTGCCAGTTTCCCCCCTTCCCCCCTTCCAGTCCCCTTAAAATTAAATTATACATGAAAGATACTTACATAATAAGATTTAAATAAATAAAAATATTAAAAAAACACATAAATGCACTTACATGAGTCTCCCTATAAGAAAAACTATCAAATAAGTCTGGAACTAGCTCAAAAGTACCTACAACACAAGGTAGAACATAGTAGTGCTCATCCCCTAAAATTATGGTAAAACAAAACATCTTAGAATATTCAAAAATAATAAAACTTAATAAAAAAATAATAGTGCATCCCCCCCTGCTGGACCCCCCTAGACAGAAGCCCCCCTACTGGACCACCTAGGAATCCCCCCTATTGGACCCCCATTTCACCACCCCTGCTAGACACCCCCCCTTGCACCCCTTCTAGACACCCCCATGTATAGCAACCCCCCCCCCCCCCCCCCATCCCTTGTACCCCTTGCACACACCCCCTGGCACACCCCTTGCCCCCCCTACTAGACCCCCCTGGACAGTATCCCCCCACCACCCTATTGGACCCCCTTGGACAGCATCCCCAACCCCTCTAGACAGCAGCCCTAGCCCCCCTAGACAGCAGCCCCCCCTGCTGGACCCCCTGGACAACCCCCCTTCCTAGACAGAAGCCCCCCTACTAGACCCCCTGGATAGCCCCCCTGCTGGACAGCACCCCCCCCCCCCCCACACACACACACATACCTTGAACATATCCTGGAGAATCCTATGCACTATCATCATGTTAAAAATAAAATCTCACATGAGGAGGGAAGAAATAAATCCATGCTGGCTAAGGCTGCTTCAAAATCTAGAAGTGTATGCATGAAGAGTCCATCTAGACTTGGAGCTAAATTGGAAAGGAAAAACTAGTTGAGAAAATTTTCTCAACCCAACAGCACACATTGATGGGGAAATACATCCACCTTAATCCCTAATTATTTATTATTTTTGTGTTATTAGTGTGCCATACAATGCAGGTAATTGAAGGTGAAACTAGTTCTCAAGAGGAGATCAAATGAAGGGAAGTAAGCTGGAATAACTATTCTAGATATGAAAAAAATCAACATATTGGTATGATTTATCAAATGGTATTCCATAGAACATCATAAGGAAATATCTTCCTTGATTTAGTGAAGATAGTGTGTCTCCTCGATGGGGAGATGAGTAGAGAAGACCCTTGAGAAGTTTCCAGACTTATTAATTCCATGCAAATCTGGAATTTCTGGAAAGTGCTTGAAAAAATAATTGATGAGTTATTCATTTATCTCATCCCTATTAATGAACGAATATGGTTTGATATTAAGGGGGAGAAATTGAATTAATCAATGACAAGAAGTTGAGGAAATTTGAGATCTCAAGGCTGATTTCTAAAACCTTCTACATGTACTTGAATGTTTTCAACATGTTTATTGAGATGGGTGCAAGATCTCAGGTTATAATTCCAAAAGAATGAAGATATCAATTGGCATCATTTGGTTTCAACTTTAGGACATCTGAACAGCCCCTAAATGAGTCATGGGAATTATAATCAGTTGGTATCATGTTCACACCCTTGCCCCCCCTGCACACCCCACCCCTTCCCCCATGCACATCTTGGTATGATTTATCAAATGGTATTCTAAAGAACATCAGAAAGAAATATCTGCCTTGATGGAGTGAAGATAATGTGTCTACTCGATGGGGAGATGAGTGGAGAAGACCCTTTAAAAGATGCTAGACTTATTTATTCCATGAAAATCTGTAATTTCTGGAAAGCGCTTGAAAAATTCATTGATGAGGTATGCATTTCTCTCATCCCTGTTAATGACTGAATAAAGTATGATATTAAGGGGGAGAAATTGAATTAATCAATGATAAGAAGTTGAGTAAATTGGAGATCTCAGGGCTGATTTCTAGAACTTACTACATGTACTTGAATTTTTTCAACATGTGTATTGATATGATTGCAAGATCTCAGGTTATAATTCCTAAAATAATGAAGATATCAATTGGAATAATTTGGTTTCAACTTTAGGACATCTGAATAGCCCCTAAATGAGTCATGGGAATTATAATCAATTGGTATCATGTTCACACCCCCCCCCCCCCCGCACACCCCAGCCATGCCCCCCCATTCCCCCCTGCACACCCCACTCCTGCCCCCCTGCACATCTTGGTATGATTTATCACGTGGTATTCCAAAGAACATAATAAGGAAAGATCTGCCTTGATGGAGTGAAGATAGTGTGTCTCCTCGATGGGGAGATGAGTGGGGAAGACCCTGGAGAAGCTGACATACTTATTTATTCCATGCAAATATAGAATTTCTGGAAAGTTCTTGAAAAAATAATTAATGAGTTATGCATTTCTCTCATCCCTGTTAATGATAGAATTTAGTCCGATATTAAGGGGGAGAAATTGAATTAATCAATGATAATAAGTTAAGGTAATTTGTGATCTCAATGGTTATTTCTAAAACCTGCAACATGTACTTGAATGTTTTCAACATGTGTATTGAGATGAGTGCAAGATCTCAGTTTGTAATTCCAGAAAGAATGAAGATATCAATTGGCATAATTTGGTTTCAACTTGAGGACATCTGAATAGCCCCTAAATGATTCATGGGAATTAGAATTAGTTGATATCATGTCCACACCCCTGCCCCCCCTGCACACCCCACCCCTGCCCCCCCCTGCACACCCCACCCCTGCCCCCCCTACACATCTTGGTATGATTTATCAAATGGTATTCCAAAAGACATCAGAAGGAAATATCTGCCTTGATGGAGTTAAGATAGTGTGTCTCCTCGATGGGGAGATGAGTGGAGAAGACCCTTGAGAAGCTACCAGACTTATTTATTCCATGGAAATCTGGAAATTCTGGAAAGTGCTTGAAAAAATCATTGATGAGGTATGCATTTCTCTCATCCCTATTAATGAACGAATAAAGTTAGATATTAAGGGGTCGAAATTGAATTAATCAATTACAAGAATTTGAGGAAGTTTTAGATCTCAAGGCTGATTTCTAAAACCTACTACATGTACTTGAATGTTTTCAACATGTGTATTGAGATGAGTGCAAGATCTTAGGTTGTAATTCCAAAAATAATGATGATATCAATTTTTATTATTTGGTTTCAACTTGAATACATCTGAGCAGCCCCTAAATGAATCATGGGAATTAGAATCAGTTGGTATCATGCACACACCCCCTGCACACCCCACCCATGCCCCCCTTGCGCACACCCCCTGCCCCCCTACACACCCCACCCCTGCCCCCCCCCCCCCCACCCTGTACAGTCTCTGGTGAATCATTATCCAGAGATAATTTACTAAGTATTTTATTATATTGTTCTTGTTTAAGGTGGAAACATTCTAAATTCCATGACCAAACATAATCAGGTTTTCTATCTCCCACATCCACCACCCTTTCTATGTATTATAGGCATGTAGGATGCAAATGATTGGATAGACAACAATAAGTGAATTTTTTCTTGGGTCTAGACATCTATGGATGAGAGAGTGATGCTAGAGACCTCCATTTTCCATAAATAAACCATTTGATGGTGGAATACCATTAATCAAGATAGAATAATTATGTGGATGAGAGAGTGATTCTAGAGACCTCTATTTTCCATAAATAAACCATTTGATGGTGGAATACCATTAATCAAGATAGAAGATGGGATGATCATTCATAGAAAACATTCATGGATGTTTTATACGAAAAATAAATTACTAACATGGTGGTGTTGGACTATTACAATGTGTTTATGGAGATGCAAAAGAGCCTTAGAAATGTCTTTGTGAAATCTTCTTTTTCCCTAGAGTTGCTATGATTTGCCCAATTTTTTACTACAATCAAGGCCCAAAAGGCTCATATGTTCTAGATATTCCACCATCCGGATATCAAACTATAGGTAAGGATATTTGAAATGACTTCATACCCAACTATATCGGGCTACACCAATCCAAAAATATCCCTTATTGCATCCCTTGTTGCGGGCTAGAATGATGGTGGCAGCGGGCTAAAATGAAGGTGGAAGAGGGATGGTGTGGGCTAGATGTGGCTGGAGCAGGGCCAAATCGCAGCATTACCACGGTGTGACCGCAGCGTGACCGCGGTTTGACTATAGCGTGTTGGCCCGGTCTAGCGATATCAACACAGCAGCATCTTCCGACCAGGATCGAAGGGAGCAGGAAGAGGCAGGGCAACATTTCGGTCATCACCCCTCCAGGAGAAATTGTGATTAGTCAGTCTCAACATTGATCACAAGACTCATGGAATACTATCACTGAGAACCGCCACAGGGTGTCATCCTAGAGTAGGTCTAAATCACAGCATTACCGCGGCGTGACCGCGGCTTGACCACGGCGTGTTGGCCTGGTCCAACGACATCTATGGGGGAGCATCTTCCAGCCAAGAGTGAAGGGAGCTGGAGGAGGCGGGGTAACATTCTGGTCGTCACCTCGCCGGCAGAAATTGTGATTAGTCAGTCTCAACATTGATCACAAGACTCATGGAATACTATCACTGTGAACTGCCGCAGGTTGTCGTCCTAGAGCAGGGCCAAATCATGGCGTGACCACGGCGTGACTGCGGTGTGACAGCGGCGTGTTGGCCCGATCTAGCGACATCCATGGGGCAACATCTTCTGGCCAAGAGCGAAGGGAGTGGGAGGAGGCTGGGAAACATTCCGATCGTCGCTTTGCCGGTAGAAATTATGATTAGTCAGTCTCAACATTGATCACAAGACTCATGGAATAATATCACTGCGAACTGCCACGGGTTTTCATCCTGGATCTAGGCCAAATCACGGCGTGACCGTGGCGTGACCGCAGTGTGTTGGCCCGGTCCAGCGATATCTGTGGGGTAGCATCTTCTGGTCAGGAGTGAAGGGAGCGGGCGGAGGTAGGGAAACATTCTGGTCTTTGGCCCACCAGCAAAAATTGTGATTAGTCAGTCTCAACATTGATCACAAGACTCATGGAATACTATCACTGTGAATTGTTGTGGGGTGTCATCCTAGAACAGGGCCAAATCACGGCGTGACCGCGGCATGACTGCGTCATGACCGTGGTGTGGTCGCGATGTGACCGCAGCATGACCGCGGCGTGTTGGCCCTGTCCAGTGACATCTGTGGTGTAGCATCTACCGGCCAGGAGGGAAGGGAGCAGGAGGATGTGGGGAAACATTCCGACCATCATCCCACTGGAAGATGATACAACAGATCAACTATTTAATATGCTATAACAAGGGATCGCCATAGAAGGTTGTAGTGAGCAGCACAATGATGCAACATCTAAAGGGCAACAAAATGATGGAAAAGAATCATACACCCTACACAAACCATTTACAAATTCATTCACTTTTCCTAAACATGGAAATTTTATTTATAATATTCAAAGTGTGAATAGAAAAGTGTCTTGGTCAAGGAATATGCCTACTCGAGAAATGTCATTTGAGTTAAATGAGTATGATAAGCCAATTTATATTATTTAAAGAAAAAAAACTAACTATCCACAAAACAAACACTAACAAGAGTTATTTCAAAGACTCAAACCAAATCTAAACATGATATAAATAACTACCACTACTCTTTGGTTTAGAAGACAGCGCACCTCTGTTGGAAGGTTTTTATTATAAAATCATGGAATTGCTTTATCACACAATTCATTTAATTATATTTAACATTTATTCTAAAACTCATTCATCACAAATCAAATTCAATAATTTAAGCAACTAGATCAATATAACTATCACTGTGAGTTTTCCTAGACAGTGCACCTCCGTTGGAGGGGTTTTCTTATAAAAACATGACTTTATTTATCATATGAAATAATTATATTAAAGAACACTTATTCAAGATATGTAATTTAATATATTTAAGAATAATTAAGAAATAAGCTAAATTCAATTTAAAGTATTCTTGAATTAAATAGGCTAGAAGAGGGATCCTACATCAAGGTGGAACCAAACCATCCACTTCGGCTCTTGGAGCTTTCTAACTAAAAGTTGTTGCTCCCCCACTAGGTATACGCACCTTCACACACATGCAAGGACACATAGCCCCTATGCACACACCCACATGGCCATGAGAATGTGCAAGGGGATCCTTGCACATATGCTTATATGTATATACTAGTCTCCACTCACCTGTGTATGCATTTATATATATACATGGGAACACATAGCCCCATACGTGCATAATCACTGCCATGGTTGACTATACACGTAATGGGGGAACCCACATACATATACTTTCATACATATGCACACGCAGGCGAGTCACCCTTAACTTGGCTACTCGAAACCAATGAGTTGGGATCAACGCACTACACAGATGATATTAGGAACCTTAAAACACATAAAGGATGCTACATAACTAATGAGAAACCAACCAACGGTATTAAAGTCTTACCTCGATTGGGAGAACCAAATCCACCCAAACCAACACGAAATGATCCAACGCCCTACTGAAAACATAATATGGAGTCAAAACACTGAAATCCCCAAATATATGAGGTGTGAGACGATTAGTCACCATATAATCTTACCTCGGATCAAAGTCGGAGGACTGAATCAATCTGAACCCCATTCCCCCCCCCCCTTCACAAAATATAATTACCCTTTGTCCATAGAAATAAGTAAAAGAACTAAGTGGCCAATGTGATAAAGAAAATAAAATAAAAACTAAACTAAAACAAACCTGTCTCCTATGACTATACACGTCACTGCCCAATATATAAGAACCACAATGCCCCATGGGTCAAATCATGTTCCTACAAGCAAGGGTTAAATAGATCTATGTTTCAAAATGATACTATAAAATAGTACATTCCTATTAATTAACAATTATTCTTCCTATAAATGGTATATAATTATTTTGGCTCGAGTTTTAGCTTAATTAGGTTTTGTTCGATACAAGTTTTTATCCCACCTGATAATAAAAGTTTACTAGAGGACATAATTTCTAATCAAATATAATATATCATAACAAAAAATGGATCCACACCTATGAAGAAGGTTGAACATGATAAGAAAGAATGTTTGATCATATAGTCTGATGAGTTATAAAAGGATAAACCAAAAAAATGAAAAACATTGAGAGTTCTCTAATTTCTCAAGTGAATATGCAATTTTCAAAAAATAATAAATATGTGAAAGAAGAGAAGAGTGGATATAATGGCCTGGATTTTAAAAAAAAGGTGTTAAATCCATACCAATAACAACTAGTGGTATCATACAAAATCTGATTTGTTGAAACTAATATCAAGCCATGATTTAGTGAAAGCAATCTATTGTAAATAGGAGGTCATATTTGGAGAAACCTAATCATGAAAAAATGAGGAAGTTAGAGATGGTTGTAATGGTTATTCAACCTTATCTAAGATTAAATAAACCTATAGAGACTAACTACACCCACATACCCCACTTCCCCACTACCCCACTGCCCAACCCCCCTCCCCCTGCCCTGCAAACCCCCTACAGACCACCCCCCTTCCCCCTGCCCTGCAGACCTACCTACTCCACCCTGCACCCTCCACCCACCTGCAGACCACCCCCTATCCCACTACCCTGTAGACTTCCCCACTCCACCCTTCTCCCTCCACCCACCCCCTAACCCTCCCCCTACCCTGCAGACATCCCCCCGGCCCCCTGCCCCCCTCCACCCTGCCCCCTACCCCTACCCCCCTCCCCCCTGCCCTCATTCACCCTCCCCCTACCAGTTTTCCCTTCCCCCACTTCCCCCCTTTCCCCACCCCCTTGCACCCCCCCCCCCACCCGGATAAAAGATAAATCCAAAATACAAGTAGAATATATAAAATCAATTGAATAGAAGATAAATCCAAAATACCAGTAGAATATATATAATCAGCTGAACTATATATAATATATGCAAGATATAGTAGAAAAAAAAATATATCCCATGAGATAAATACAAGGAAAACAAGACATATAGATGAAAATTATACAGAACATGAAGTAATGAGAAGATTCTCCACATTTCACATTCCATTGGATCACTCTTTATCTTTATTGTTGACCACTACTATCACAAATCCCCATGCTCCATAATGAATCTCCTAGCATCCCTGATCATTTTCTCTGAACAAGCCACCTCAAATCTATGTCTATCTAAGCCATATCCCCCCCACCTCCCCATGTACTAGCCTCCCCCCTAAACTAGTTCCCTACCCCGCAACAATCCCCCCCCCCACACCCCCCCCCACACACCCCAAACCCCCCACACCCCCCAACCTGCACCAGCCCCTCAACACCCCCCCACCCCTTCACCAGCCCCCCTAACCCCCCCCCCCCCCCACACACACAACCCCCACCCTTCCCCTATACTAGCCTCCCCACAAAACCGGTCCCCTCTGCCCAAAACCAGTCCCGCCCACACAAACCACCCCCCAGCCCCCTAGCCTGCACCAGCCCCCAACCCCCTAGCCTACACCAGCCCCCTACACCACCCCCACCCCATACCTTGTACTAGCCTCCCCCCCAAACCATCCCCCTCCCCCACCCAAACAAGTCCTATCCCCCACAAACATCCCCTACCCTCCCCTGCACCACCCCCAGCCCCCCTAGCCCGCACTAGCTACCCTAAAATTTTCAAAACAATAGTTCAACATGGGTATTATTCTGTAAATAGAAGGTATAATTATTAATATTTGAATAATACCAATCCTGAAATTTATTACAATAAAATGAAATCTAAACATATTTATTCAAAAATATAAACTCACAATAACAAGAAATTCCATGGAAAATATTCATGTAAAAATTATAGGAGCTTAACATGCTGAACAAAAACTAAAATAACCATTTTGATTAACACCAAATCAAAAATAATGATTAGTATAAGAAAACAATATCAAATATAAGTGATCACCAACAACACCAATCTATATAAAGAAGTAAAGAAATTATAAAAAGAACACTGATATTTTTATGTGCTTCACAGAATTGGAAAGAAAGAATCACCATAACCAGGTTTATCCAAAAATAGTAGAATAAAAGATGTTAACCTCATGGACCCTCAGTGGTGTTTTAGTTCCACCTCTTCACCTCTTTTTCATCATCGGTAACTCATCATTTTCCATCAAACCTAGTTTATGTTTAATAGTATATCAATTAAAAAGTTGAACTTGTACAGGAAAACAATTAAAAGTTGAAATTCCCCTTTTGAAGCCAGCAATGATAATCGTAGACCATAGGCTGCACAAAACCCATTTCAAGTTCACTATTTCTAATATGTAAATATTCAATTCAAAATTAATGAACTACAATAGTGACAAAATAAATGATTTGGTTTTCCAACCCATACCCCAGAAAAAAAAATAGAAGGTTCAAGATACAGTGAAAACATGAGGTGCAATGAGCATGCACCATCAGGTAATTGAAAGAGGATATAAACATGAATTATAATAAAAATTCATATAATGAGGAAAAGGAGACACCGTATGAGCCAGAAAGCGCAATAAAACTCCATATAGAAAATCCTGTTGCAACATCAACTTTTTCCGCTCTTCCATAATTATAAGTGTTTCACTTCATTAACAAAAAGTATTCATATTCCTCTCGGACCAACCTGAACATCAAGTAAATAAGCATTGTCCAGCCCTCTATCTAAGTTAATCAAATGCAGATTCAACTAAACATGATTATATGAAATAGAAATTTAAATCATTCTATCAGATAGGCATTAACAGATAGACTTCAATAAGAATTTCCTTAAACAAAAGCATGATTCCAAAAGGATAATCAAAGTGCAGCATGAAAAACACCAGTGATTTCTAATTAAATAGGTAGATCTGATTAAGAACTCAAAAAATGATTGCCACTAATTTGCAACTCAAATATGGAAATGTAATACAATATAAAATTATAAATACTATATTTTATGGTGAAAAGATATAGGGAACCAAAAAATTATTGCCACTAATTTGAAACTCCAATCTAGAAATGTAATACAATAAAAAATTAAAAATACTTCATTTTATGGTGAAAAGAGATAGGGAACCACAAGTTCATGGAAGGATATAATCCTTCATTCTCTTTACACCTACACTAATATAACACTATTAATTTGAAAATAATGAAATAATGAAGGAGCAGAACCAAAAGTTCATGGAAGAAATAAAATAAAAGTGAAAAATAATGAATATAATGAAGGGTGAACTTATATAATTATCGTATAATTATATAATAATATATTATAAAATAAATTCACCCCCTAAATAATACCCTGGAATGACTCAAGATATCAATCCATTCACTCTCTCTTTAGTGTGTTAGGTTAGGTAGTGAAAAAAATGATTTTTGATACACTAATTTCACCTACCCATAGTAATTGATAATGATTAATCACTCCTTTATCACCCCTCACTCCCCTACATCATATTAGAAATTAATGAAAATTGTGGTAGTATTATGTGTAACCCAAATTAATAGATAAAACCATGATAAAATTTAAAGTCGCATGGATAATAATATACTAATCATATGGAAAAAAATCTGATTTCATGAAAATCACACTAGAGAAATGAAAATACAAATTCATATAAATCCATGGATTTTGATGGGGTGATGTCTCCTCAACCACACCATATAAGTATAAACATCATCACCATATAAAACAATTAACAAATCAAAAACCATTATGACATATTATAATTTTGTTTAAGACCAATCTATTTATAAGTGGGAATGAGGTTATTTATTTAATGACCACATAAAGTCCATCTTCCACCTATTATTTTAGTGTCAATAGATCAATCTCATTATTCATGGGATGGGTTACATGTGTCTATCTTTGAGGGTTGTTATGTCTTTATCTAAACTCTTGAATCTCTTATATTTTCTTGACACTCCTTTAAATAATACAATAATATTTAGGAAAATATTTCCAAGATGTCAATTTTCTATTTTGAATATATAAAATCACTTTTTCCAAATTTTAACAACAATCAACAATTTTCCCATGTTCCTCTCATTGAATTTCAACATTCCCTAACCAATTCACTCATTATCCAGCTCTAATTTTTCAGTTTCTAATGTTGGTTATTCAGTTTTTTCCTATGATTTTGAAGACTCTAATGGTTTAGGAATCAATGGTTTAGGTTTTAAAATAGTTTTCCCACTCTTGGTAATAGTCACAACTTTGAGTTGTTCATGAAAGGTTTGTGTGTAACAAGATTCTTTTAAGATATTTAGGAAGGGTAAACCTAAGTTGAAATGGGTTCCATAGCCACTTCAATGTTTTATATATCTAATCTCAATGATGAAAACTGATAATTGATTTTTAATATTTTTAAAAAAAAAATTATAATAATTTATATGGAAAATATTAGATTCGATGTAGACATAAGTATGCCTACTATGCCACTAGGGTACAACAAAAGGTGACTCCTAAGACCCATAAACAGGGATATCAGTAGCTTAAAACATCTTCCAACACATAATTTTTTTTTTTGTTTTTCATGATGAAAGGGAGTGTTCTAAAAAAAGAACCTCATAAGTATCAAACATCAGAAGAAGTTCCACAATGGTCATATAAGAAGATGAAATGGTACCAGAAGGAAAATATATCTAATGTTTCTTTGAATGGTATATACATTCACAATTTTTGGTTTTTGGATAGAAGATGTACCTCACACAAGACCTGAAATAAAAATATTATTACAGATATCAAATATGATATAGGTTGATTGGTACTATTTTCCAATGATGAATAAATCATGATTCGAAAACTACTTTTTAAAATAAATGAAAGAGTTCTGAGAAGGTAAAAACCAAGTTCAGAAAAGAATCAAACAAAGGGGAAGACAAAAAAACTCTCACCTAGAATTATGTCGGCCTGTAATGGTGAATATCAGGAGCATCTGTGATGATCATCTTTTCCCCCTCCCCTATAAGTGATCTGAGACCTGCGAACAGAGTAAACTCTTATTCATAATTCACCTTTGAACCTAGAAAGTCTGCCACTGTGTTCCTTTCATACCAAGCATGAAGAACCTCCAGGTTGTTTTTCATAAACATTTTTCTTCTGCATATGGTGTTTTCAGTAGTATATGGTGTGAGACCGCATCCCAGAAGGGAATTGAAAATCATTAGAGAATTATTCTAAATTGCATGAAGAGCGATATGCTTCTACCTGCAAATGGTGAGACCGCTGAGCAGAGGTCGTCAGGGAGGAGGGTGACATGGTGAAAAAGGTTGCAGGGGGGAGGGTTCCCCTATGAGAGAGGTCATTGGGGAGGAGGGTGCTGCTATGGGAGAGTTCTTCGCAGAGGAGGGAGTCACTGTGAGAGAGGGTTGCACGGTGAGATCATTGGGGAGATCGTCGGATGGAGGAGACGTCTTTGGGGGGGAGGGATGCACGGTGATAGGGCTACGAATCAGGGGAGGAGGAGGGGGGCTACGGGGAGGAGGAGACATCGTTGGGGAGGAGGGTTGTGCTGTGATAGGGTTGTGAATCGGGGGAGGAGAGGAGGGCTACAGGGAGGAGGAGACATCGTCGGTGAGGAGGGATACACGGTGATAGGGGTGAAAATCAGGGGAGGATAATAAGGGCTGGGGATCGGAGGAGGAGGAGCCTGATACAGATTGGGAAACAAACAATGCCCATGTTGTAATATTGATTTATCCACAAAGATTGAATTAAATCGTGGAAATAAAAAATTTATATCCACGGACCTATAAAACTGTGGCTATATGTCCATGGTTATAGCCTAAATTTTTAGTAGTGATGGTATCGCCATGAAATCTAGTTCTGGTCTCATCATAAAGGTCTATTAAGGTCTCACCATAAGTACACTTTGCCATTTTATTTACATATTACAACTTATATCACGGTAATTAATTATTTTATTCTATTACTTTTCTACACATTTTTTTGCAATGCTTGATATCCCTAAATGTTAAAAACAAAATAAGTTTCACTCTTTTATTCACCTAATCACTCTTATCTCAAACTGTAACCCTTCCTTCAAACATTCTATCTCTCTCGAAACTTCTTTGAATGCCTAGAATGAAATTTTCATCCTCATCAAATCTAGAGAAGAGAAAATCAAAGAAAAAGATAAAAATAGCACTGAAGTTAGTTCCTGAAGGTCCTTTCAATCATAATCAGGTGAAAAAAATAGTTTTACTCGAAAATATAATTTTCCCCAAGTGGTTTTTGTAAATTAAGTATTTAGTATTGAAAGTACTAAGAGAGAAAGGATGGTTGGATTGGTTCACAAAGGAGGATAGGCCAATTCACCCAAATCTAATTTCACAGTTTTATTAGTTCATTCAATTATCTTTTGATACAAAAGATGGTTTTGTTCTGAGAAGATGGATCAATGGGAAACGATGTACCTTTTCTTAGAGGTTATGGGATTCATGTCTAAGGATACCTCATGAGGGTATTTTTGAGGACTACTAGAGAGGTCATCCACCTCCAAGTGAGATATTTGTTTTGGAAGAAGCCTTGGGAAGCTTAAATGGGAATGAAACAAAGAGAAGAGCTATAGCTACTGAGCTAGATGGTGAAACCAAACTTTGGTTTAAGTTTTTCCAGAATATGATTAGTCCAAGAAAAGGTGACTTTGCTACACTCAATTATCAGGATGTATTTTTGATACATATTATGAATAATGTACACAAGATTAACCTATGTAAGTATGTTATCCTCTATATGTGTGAGTTGATAAAGACAAAATCCAAGTTAACCTCCCTATTCTACTCAATATTAATCTATGATATGCTTCATGAAAAAGGGTTTGTTGGATTAGATTAAGTAGTCATTAAGGACTATGAATTTTTTATTTCAAAAGTTATAGTGAAAAGAATGAAAATTAGTTGGAATCCATAGAGAAAAGCATGGGTAGAAGATAATGACAGGGTCTATGAAAAGTTTAACCCAGTTGAGCATTCTTCAAGACCTAATGACATTTCTGATCCTATTCTGGAACCAGATGAAATCGTTGACTATTATGATGAGGAATAAGAATAAGAGGTTGTTGCACCTATAGGGAAAAATGTCTTGGATGAGGAAGTCAATGAGCCTGCTCCTCAAATCTTAATTGAGAGGGAAGTACCTATCCCTAAAGAGATTGTTAATCTAGAAGAAGAACCTACTTCTAAATAAGAATCAGTTGGTGTTGAAAGGAAAAAAGGTTATTTTAGGAGAACATTTAAAAGAGGATCTTTCTTTTGAGAAATAATCTGCTATTGAGGAACACCTAGAGGAACAATTTGTTCCTGATTTTATCCCATCTGATAAAGAGATAATGGAGAAATCCTTTCAGTTGTCTAGAAAGGAAATGGGTGAGGCTATTGGGGATGAAATCTTGGAAATAGATCAAGGATATAAATCTCTTATTCCTAAGAAATATACACATGTTGAGGGGGAGAAGCACTTGAATCTTGAAACTATTGATATTCTTAATCCAGTTGATCCAAGATCTGTGGATACATGGTATAAATACCCTAGCTATTTTGATGTAAATGATTCCTAGGAATCCTTAGTTAAAGGTATAGATCTATCTATTGTGTTTCAATTGAAACTAGTATTTGCTCTTGATGTTATAGATGCCAAGGAACATGAGCCTGTCTTAGCTCCGATTCCAGAAGATTCACAAGAACCTTCTACCTTGGTGAGTAAGGATGATTTGAAATCATTTGGAGATACCCTATTGGAAGGGGTTTAAAATATCATGAATACTCAACCTGCTTCTATGAAAAACTTGAGTGAAATAGATGTTTCCCTGCTGTTAGAAAAGATCATTTGGAAGATTCATCCAAAAATTCTTCATGAAATTCATGAAGTCAGAGTTGAGAAAAAAAAGTTAAGTAATGAAGTGAAGTCTCTTAGAGGTAGTATTGAAGATATGCAGAGAATGTTGAACTCAAGACCAGAACCTGTTACACATCCTGTTGAGGATGTTAGTGGTATGATTCCATAGGAAGTAGCCTCCTTGATTCAACCTAACCTAAATCCCTTAGCTAATATAGTGGATGAAAGAAATAAGAAAATAGTTCAAGAAATTCATGAGATTCTTATTGGTCTTAATAAGTTGACTGATTAGTATAATTGTTATCTCTAAAAAGTTCTGAATCAACTGAAGTCTCTTACTTCAGCTTTTAAATCTTCTAGTGCCTCTGGATAGTCATCTCAACCTTCCTTGAATAGTGATCTGCTCAGAATAGTTTTTAAAGAAGAACTTAAATCTGTGCTCATTGGCTTTGACAAAGAGTCTCTATCTGTGGTTGTCAAGAATAGTGACATTGTTCCTGATTTGGTGAGAATTCATTCGAATATTTCCAATGATTCTCAAGAATAAATTGCAAAGAAGGTTGATTTTTTACTTCAATGGGATCTTCTCTAAGCATGATATGACAAACCATTTCAAGTACCTTGTAGATAATCTGGAAATCCCTCCTGTCACTCAAGATTTCAAAACTCAAGTTTAAAAGTTGAAGGATTCCACTCTCATGTTGGAAAAGTTCATGGAGAATGAGGATGACTTTGAGAAAGTGATGCATTATGGGGGTGAGATTACTGCTAACTTCATAAAGCTATTGAGGCCTTATCTTCATGTGCAGAGCACTTCTATTGTGGATCCTACAACTGCACCCTTGTGACCTGGTTTAACTTCTACCCCATTCCCTGCCTCTTACTCTACTTCTATGTTTGTCTCTCAGGCTCTGAGTCAGATCAGACCTGTTATCCTTGACCAAAAATTGTCTTGGTCTTCCACCAAACCTTCCTTGGCTCCTTCTATTTTTGAAGGACTCCCTTTACCTTCTCTTTCAGTTGGTTCACTTCCTTCTTCTACTTCTATATCTTCTCCTGTGGCTTCTAGTGATGCTGCTGCCAAGGGAAAAGAGAAGACAGACGGTGCTGAAGAACAGTGAACACTATCTTTTGATAGGGATATTGTTATATTTTTTTGCTTACTGATTTTAATGAAACATATTTCTCAATCTAAAGCACTGTGAACTTTTTATTGTCTCATTTATTCTTTGATTTTTTACTCTTTTTGATAATCTAAAATGGGAGAGACACATGCTCTCTAACTGCACACTAAGGGAGAGACACATTCACTAAGAATAGATATCTCACTCACATGATTTGTGATCATTAAAAAGGGAGAGATTGTTGGACTCCTCATGTGTTTATCATGTTTTAATGATCACAAATCCTATAAATTCTGTAAACCTTGTTCAACATGTTTAATTTTTCTCTCATCATGTGTACTGATGGTTGGTTTCTTTATGCTTTAAATAAACCTATCCAAGATCTTAAGTGCTAGGTTTGGTTATTATAAACTAGATATACCCTGGTCTACAATGATTTCTTTGATGAATTGTCAAGTCTAATTCATTCTCGGAATATCACTGTTTAAGTTTGTATATAGATATTTGGCTAAGTCTGAGAAACCGTGAGTCTGCCACCGGTTATGTTTTTATAGAAAAGGACCTAGACACCGTGACAAGACACAGTGACCCAGACAACGTAACCCAGACATCGTGACCAGACACTATGACCAGACACTGTGACCCAGACACTGTGACCAGACATCGTAACTAGACACTGTGACCCAGACACCGTGACCAGACACCGTGACCAGACATCGTGACCAGACATCGAAACCAGTTTCAGATATGTTGAAGTTTGTGACACTAGTTCCTTACTGAGACACCGTTTGAAGTTTGGAAAAGGACCAGGCACTGTGATCTAAACACCACATATGTGCTACCGGTTCCGGATATCTATAAAATTGTGCCATCATAATTGTCTCATCGCTCAAAGGAAAAGAAGGAGACACAATTTCATGGAGACACCATTTCCAAGTGACATCATTTCTAGGCAGACTGTGACACCGTTTTTTAATCTGTTTTTTCATTTTCAATTTAATTTCAAACTGTCATATTTGAATCTTTTAAATGCACTGACATAATTAATTCTTCTTTGTAGACATGTCACCTGACAGTACGAGGTATGGGGTGCAGAATATGTGCATCCTATCAGCTCCAAAACATGCACTCCAAGAATAAAAAGAGAAGTGTGTCCTAGAAACGAAGAGGAGTACGATAACGAAGAATCACGAGAATTCTTGAGAAAAGAAACGACGTCTGCAACTCAATACATCTGAAGAACACACGAATCATTCTTGAATCCAAAAATTTGGGACACCATAGATCGAAGTCAAGAACGTCTTCGCAATACCAACTCCACGAAGAACACGAGCCATATCTAAATGGAAACCAGAGCACTTGTGATACTCTATTTCTTGCAAGAGGACTCGATTCTGACATTTTCTTCATCCTAGAAGTCCAGAGCTTCATAGAATAACACTCAGAGCACTTCTAACCTTATCTATTCATTTTTTCTCTGTTGTGTATTGTTTTTAGCTTTCGAGAAGTGTGTGTCTGTCTATATAAAAACACACACTGTCTCCTGCACTAAACTGGAGGATACAAGATATCCTTCCTCTCACACCCTTTTACACTTGTTTACTCCCACGGATAAGTGTGGAAGAGGTCCATGTGTGACATGTTAGTTTATACCCACGAAGAACTGTGGAAGACGTCATGTGACCTGGACAGTCTTGTGTACTGTTATTTACCCCGATCCAGGGTGTGGATCAAGTTTATTAATATAAACTGCTTGGTAGCAGGTGATCACCAAGTGGAGTGGATTAGGTCTCAGCTTGAGACTGAACCACTTGTTTTATATCTGTTGTGTTTTTTAATTTAGTTTTCTCTATTTTCACTATATAATTCAGAAATCACTAAATTTACTTTGATAGTTAATCTTGGAAAGAAGTTATAATTGTTTTTCCTTATTAGAATAGCTTCAAAAGTGATGTTAATAACTGATATTAAGATTACTGAGAATTAATCAATCTTCTGAGAAGTTATTTAAAGAGTCAAACTTTCAAAACTGTATTACTTTGATTAACTAGGCAGTATTTATTTTATTGAGGAACATTTTAAGAATACTTTTTCAAACAGAAATTTTTAATAGATACTCAATTCACCCCCCTCTTAAGTACTCTACTCTGACCACACATTTTTAATAATTAGAAATAATTAGTAATAATTAGCAATAATTAGCAATAATTTGCAATAAATAGTAATAATTAGCGGTAATTAGTAATAATTAGGAATAAATAGTAATAATTAGTAAAAAATAGTAATAATTAATAATAATTAGTAATAGTTACTAATAAATAGTGATAATTACTAATATATAGTAATAATTACTAATAATTAGTAATAATTACTAATAATTATTTTAAAATAGTAAAAATACGTAAAAAATAGTAACAAATACTAATAATTAGTAACAAATACTAATAATTTGTAACAAATAGTAATAATTTGTAATAATTAGCAATAATTAGTAATAATTAGCAATAATTATAAATAATTAGTAATAATTAGAAAAAATTAGAAAAAATTATAAAAAATTAGAAAAAATTAGCAATAATTAGAAATAATTAGAAATAATTAGTAATAATTAGAAATAATTAGCAATAAATAGCAATAATTAGGAATAATTAGCAAAAAATAGTAATAATTAGAAATAAATACTAATAATTTGCAAGAAATACTAATAATTAGCAACAAATATTAATAAATAGTAACAAATACTAATAATTAGTAACAAATAGTAATAATTAGTAATAAATACTACTAATTAGTATTAATTTTTATTAATTAGTAATAAATAGTATTAATTATTAATAAATAGTAATAAATAGTATTAATTAGTAATAAATTGTAATAAATAATAATAATTAGTAATAATTAGTAATAAATACTAATAAATAATAATAATTAGTAATAATTAGTAAAAAATAGTAATAATTAGTAGAAAATAGTGATAATTAATAAAAATTATTAATAATTAATTAAAAAATAGTAATAAATACTAATAATTATTAATAAATACTAATAATTAGTAATAAATACTAATAATTAGTAATAATTAGTAATAATTAGTAATAATTAGTATTAATTAGTATTAATTAGTATTAATTAGTATTAATTAGAAATAATTAGTATTAATTAGTAATAATTTGTAATAATTTGTAATAATTAGTAATAATTAGCAATAATTGGTAATAAATACTAATAAATAGTAATAAATAGAAATAAATAGTAATAATTAGCAATAAATAGTAATAATTAGAAATAATTAGTAATAATTAGTAATTAATTGAATGAATTAGTAATAAATTGAAAGAATAATTAATAAATGTGGATAATTATTATAAATTGTAATAACTTAGCACAATTTCCAGGTGATTGGCGGCACTACTTTTACTCAATGACTCTTCTCCTTTCATCTCTCATTGACTAAAAAAATTATGAAAAATGTGCTCCTACGTATACATATCCAATCGTGTGTGTATGAGATTGGATATGCATTCGTAGGACAAAATTTTCCAGATTATGTTTTTAGGAGGTGACAGTTGCAAGAAGATGATTCGTCAATGAAAAGGGAGATCTTTTGTCTGAAGGATCATTTATTTTCATCTTTAACTGAAAATTAACGTTTTTATTATCAAACACTTTTGAGGAAAAAGTGAGAAACCACAGATTCCAACATTGCGACCATGAAACAAACTCAACAAAAAAGAAAACCATGAAAAACTACAGAATCTTCCCCTGTCCATAAAATGCACCATGTCACAAGACTCCACTAATATAGGACCATTGAGCAAGTTGCCTCATGCAAAGTTGCACAGGACTAGAATCGATGGCTTAGCCATACCCTCTCAATCATCCAATCCAAATGGAAAGCATCGGTGAATACTTCATGCTCTAACCCCATATGAATCATATCCCAGTGGCATGATGGTTGAGAAGCATCAAAACACACATCAAAATCACACAGAGATAAATACACCAGTAGGACCCTCTTGCGGAAGATCCTCCCAAACAAACCAAAAATCCAAGGCCACCAAATTAAATATGATCATTGAAAATTTACTTGATCTTACTAGAGTTATTTCCCCTAACCAATATCTAGGATAAAGATAAAATCTGGGTACTAGGAACCTCCATCTTCAGTCTTTCAAACTCATAAGTAAGTTGATCCCAAGAATGTATATATTCCTCAATGCTGATCTTCCCTTTATTGAATCCCCTTACTAGAATGAAATCATGTTTTTCAATCCAGTGATATTTCTCCTTGGTGAGGACCACCCTTAGAGACATCCCCGTCATTTTAGTTGCTTCCTCTTCAGTTGGATTTAGTAACAAGGCATGCTCGACCACCTCGTATTAGGAGCTTAAAAGTAGCTCTAAGATTTGATCATCTTGGCTCCCTGTGATCTGTTGGTTCAATGTCTCTGAGGTGATCTACTTATCATTTATCTTTTTTGAGGACCGAGCCTCTAAAATAGGTGGTAAAAAGGAATAGTAATTCCTCCCCTTCCTCCCCTTAATACTTCTATTGCTCCTCAGACTATAAGTTCATCAGCCGAGACACTGTGATCGCTTCCATTGGAATCCTTCACGTAGGCCCCATCAACAATAACTGGTTCCATGGCATCAGAATTTAGAACCTCCTCAGGAAGGGTCTTCAAACTTGTTACTCAACTTCAGCAAGGACCTATCTGTATCATCTGAGCCCCCAGTATCCCCATCTCTAAAATATTTGGCCACATCCAATTCAGAATCTCCCTCTCCCCCGGCCATCCATCCAGAACCAACTTACCCCCAGACAAAGTGTGTCCAAACCAATACTCACTATGATAAACCAATTTGACCCCCTTATACACACTAAGGTCTCTTGGATCCTTCAAATACTACCTCAACCTACTAAAAACATCAGCCACCTTCGGGTTATCCTGACGCACCGCATCCTTCTTCAACAAATCAGCACCATAAACAACCTTAGCAGACATATCACGAACACCTACGAGATATACCTTCTCCACAGACCACAGTGACTGATAATCCCTACCTCTAACTTCAACACCAGATGAAATCTATTCCAGACCAGTCTCTACACAAACAGCTGAAGCTTTCCCATTATCGTTATCCTCCCTCCTTACCGCAAGATGAGTTCCCCGATGACGAACCTCTTTCAAATGAAATGAGAATACCTTCTGGAAAACCTCTGAAGAGTGTCTTAATCTATTGCATGAAGAATAGAAAATCTATCCATTTCTCATAAATTACCTATTTCTTTCACCTGTATTCCTTGCCAATCATGATCCAAACATAATTGAAAGGTGTACGAGATGCATCCAATTCCACAGAGACCCATGGATTCACCAGGTGACAAACCACCTCAGTAAGACTATCCGAACACAAGAACTTACCAATGAGATTACGTAGTAGTCTAATAATAGAGGGATTCTATAATGGTAAAGGGATTTTTGAAAAACTTACCCAAACTGGAGGATACGGAGAATCGCAGTTCATATGAAATTCAAAGGACCAGCGAAAGAGGAAGAATCAAAACCCGTTGAAGCTACATGGGGCACTTGACCAGGATTTGATGAATCAGCTCAGAAATCCAAATTTTTCTAGTCTAAATACTGTATATATTGAGGTTTTTGAAGCTTTATTATCATTTTCACCATCAAAAATAGAATTTGTTTCAGAAGGCACAATTAAGTACCCTTGTAAAAAATGTTCTCTGAGAACGGTTGACACATTTGACAACGTTGGGGGATATCTCTTATGTTTTGGTTTTCAACCAGATTATGTTTTTTGGTATCAACACAGTGAACCTAGTTCTACAGAAGATACTAATAATTCAATTCCAGATCTATCACGGTTTATAAATTTAGTACATGATATTGTAGGTCCATCTGTTCAACAAATTGAAACTTAGGATGATATTGATTTAACTTTTGAGTTGGAACCATCTGAATTTTATGAGTTATTGAGGTCTACTGAGCATTCATTATATCCTGGTTACAAGATAAGAAAATTAAAAGCGGTTGCAAAATTTATAGCTATTGAATCTGATAATGGAATGCCAAACAATTATTTTGATCCGATATTTTCTTTGGTTAAAACACTATTACCTAAAGGAAATGTGTTACCTTCAAATTACTATAAGAGAAATAGGTTGGTTCGTAATCTGGGCCTTAGCTATTAGAATATTCATGAATGTTCAAATGATTACATCTTATATTCTTGTGAAAATGAGTCATTGGATAGTTGTCCCACATGTTGAAAATTGAAGTATAAAGAATCTCAATTAGAGAATTCTAGATTGATTTCTATAAAAAAGTTGAGATATTTCCCACTTACACCTAGGTTGCAACGTTTATTTATGTCTCAAAACATAGTGATAATGATGTCATGGCACAAAACCAAGATTTCAATCGATAAAAGATTGAATCATCCATCTGATTGTGATTCATGGAAACATTTTGACAGACTTTATCCATCTTTTTCTTTAGAAGCCCGGAACATGTGATTGGGTCTTTCTACTGATGGCTTCTGTCCATTTGGTTCTTATAGTAGTCAGTATTCATGTTGGTTTGTCTTTATAACTCCGTACAATTTACCTCTATTGATGTTGATGAAGGAGCCTTATATCTTTTTGACCTTATTAATCCCAGGAAATCTGAAAAAGAATATTGATGTTTATTTGAAACCATTGATTGATGAGTTAAATTCATTGTGGAGTAATGGTGTTAGTGATGAGGGCAATGTTTTAATTCTCTTTTCCACATCCTTTTTCATATTTTTGTTTAATTTTTAGTATCAAAACATTGTATTTTTGGAAATATTTATCAATTGTTGTATTTTGTAAATTATATTATAAAAAATGTTTTTATGTATTAAAAGTGTGTTTTTGTTGTTATTTTTTATTGTTTTTCAATAATAAAATTAAGTTTTTATTTTAATTTAATTTAATTATTTATTTATGTTATCAGTTTTCAATTTTTTTAATTAATTAATTAAATTAATTAATTCTTTATTCTTTAAATTGTAAATAAATAAATCATTTTAGTTTTTAGTCTTTTAATAGTTAAATTAATTATAACAATTTAATTTTATTCATTTAATATTTATTATTCTTTAATTTACTTTATTAATTCCTTAATTAATTGGTTAATTAGCTCAAGCAAGTTACATCAATTGTTTTAAATTATTCTGAATTCATTTGTTTATAATTAAATTCATTCTTTTAAATAAAGATTAATTAATTTTATTATTTAAATTTGTTTTATTTAGTTTTTAATTACATTATTTTTTTATTTTTTTATTAATTGATTAATCTATTTTTAGTTTTAATAAATTATTTAGTTTTAATTAATTTAATTGTTGTGTTTATTTTGCAGGTGTTGCTGCATGTCGCAGTCTCTTCACGGTCACGGTGCCACTGTATTACCTCAGCTTCAGTATCTCATCGGGGTGGGATACACTTATAGAGAGTTAACTAAAAATCTGGTGACGTGCACATAAAAGCGCGCCACATGGATTTTCTGATTTGTAGAGGGAAGAAATTAGCTCGCCGCACGGACATCATTTTCATTCTGTTAGGAGAAACTGCTTCAGTGACCGGCGCGGGAGGAGCAGTGCAGTGAAAGCTACATGTGGAGGCTAGGGAACACCTCAGGCATTATTCCAGAGACTTCTATGGGTCATTAGCATATGTGACAGGTACAAAATCATTTATAGATCAGAGGGAGAAGTGCGGGACATAGGGGACTACACTTTTGATCCAAGAGGAAGGCAACAAGGCTCTGATCCAGACTGGGGAAGTAGGGAAAGGGCAACATACAACATCTTCCTTTAGGAGCAGATTGAAGTATCGAGAGAAATTGAGGCAGATCATTTCATACCTCGATTCTCAAGGTGGGACATCGAGCGAACTCTAGCGTTGCACCCACCATCAAGCAGCAGGAATTAGTACTTTCAGGGGAAGTAGCTGGGAGTTCGAACATCTTAGTTTTCCTTGTGCTCTTTTTTTTCTACAACTTATTTCAATATGAATTTCATTAATCTTAATTCTATTATTTCATTAAAACCAACCATTATGTCCAGCTAAATTCCTTTGGGGGGAATAAGCTGGTTGACTAGGTTTGTTTAGTCGGATTCATGCCCTGCATCATTTCCTGGCATGTCTCTCTCACTAAGAAAGGATTTATGTTCAAAATAAAAAGGTCGAGTGAAAACATATCTTCATTGAATTTTAATGAAAAATATTTCAATTTTAGGAACTCACTCACAAGTGAGTTATGTTCGAATGAGAGAGACACACTGAACTCAGCTGACAAGTTGAGTCCAGTGACATCTGACTTGTTATCGCCATTGGATGGAATGATTTTTACAGTTGAAGGACTGTAAGAGCTATTTCATCACAAATTGATCAGACAACAAATCTGGCTAGTTTCTTTTAGTTAGATCCATATTTCTTAACTTTAGTTCATGAACAAGGCTAAGCAATATCGAATCATCCAGTGGAATTTCCCTCCTATTAATCTATTGTTTGTTTTCACCATAAGTTTCCTTGTTGCTCTGTCTACTCCCTTTGAACTCACCAGCTCACCCTCATTTCCTCACACACCAATTCTCACTCTCTACACTTCACCACCACCAACCATGTTTTCTTGTTCTTGTGTGTGTTTTTGTTTAGTTTATTTTTTTAGATTTCCAAACACAACATAAGGTCTCCCTATGGTTCGACCCTGTCTTGCCCCTGTCCTAAGTGGTAAGTAGGTTATAAATTTTAGTTTTTCACTCATGACCAATGATGCGTGAGTGTGAAAATTTTGGCGTTGTTGCTAGGGAGGATATGTGTGATAAAAAAACCAAATGAAAATTCACAAATAAAAAATCAAATGAAAAAATCACTAAAAAATCTGCAAAAAGAAAAAAATTGAAATTCAAAAAAAAATTGTGAATGTGCTGAATGAAAACCAGGTCTATGTCTAAATACTTAGTAACTGAAAATCCTAAAATTTATAATCACCTCAAGGAAGTGAAAAAGAACAAAGATAAGGTCAAAAAGGAAGATAACAGAAATGAAAACTTGAACAACCCACTTCTTGAGAATTTGAACCAACCTGGAATGATGCACCCACCTAAGAATGAGATAGCTAAGAGGCACAGTTAGAGAGAGTTCTTACTACCTTCATTGTCTAGTTACCCTTCATGCATTAGACTCTCTCCTAGGTCAAGGAATTATGAGATCAAGAAATCTATGCTTATTCAGCTTCCTACCTTCAATGGAATGCCTAGTGAAGACTCTCTTGACTTCATTAGTGCCTTCTACTATAGTGTCTAGCAGCTACCACTTAGGGGTCTCACTGAGGAAGAACTTAAACTGAGAGTGTTCCCCTTCCGCCACAAGGGAAATTCTAGTTCTTTGTTCTAACAGTTATAAGAAGAAATCTTTTTCACCTGGGATCAAGTTTACAATGCTTTCACAATGAAATTCTATCCTAGGAAGTTAACTTCTGAGATTAGGCACAAAATTACTGGATTCCTTTAGGATGAAGGAGAACTGTATCATGAAGCCTGGGATAGGTTTATAAGTTTTCTTAGGCAGTGTCCAAACCATCAATGTACACCTCAACTCCTCATGGACACCTTCTACAGTAGTCTCACCCCTTACCACCAAACCTTGGTGGATCAGTCTTCTGGAGGAGACTTTAGTGATAGGACTTTTGAGGAGCTCAAATAAATTTTAATACCTTACCTCAAAATTCCCAGCAAAAATGCTCTAGGAGGAGAACCATTATGAGAAAGGAAACTGCCCCTACTCCTCAAGATAAAGCCCAAGCTACTGGGTTCTTTAATGAGAACCCACATCAAACACTTAAGAAGTATTTCCACCATTGTGGTATGTATGGCCATTCTCAAACATGTTTTCCAAACTTTGATATGCATATCCAGCCTCATGAGAGTGTCAACTTTGCTGGATATGGACCTCGGATGCATCCTAGGGATGATCATTTTTCCAACACCTACAATCATGTGTACAGGAACCATCCAAACCTATCATGGAGGGAGCATGGAGTCCTCCAACCTACTACCCCTCCTGGATTCTATCAGCCACCTAGGCAGAAATTCCAACCCCAACCCCAACCTAAGGTTGATTCATCCAACTCAAAAGATGAGGTGAGAGACATGTTCCATAAATTGATTGGGAGTTTTGATGAAAAAAATACCAAAAATGATTATGATAAAGTTCCAATGGATGCTAGAATGAAGAAATTTGAAATTCAAATGGGGCAGTTGTCTAGGGATTCTAGTAATAGAGAAAAGGGTAGGCTACCCGGCACACTGAACCCAATCCTAGGGAAAATTCCATGGTTGTGACCACCAGAAGTGGTCTCCAAACTAAACAAGATACTAGGAAAGAACCCCAAAATGATGAAAATGGAAAATTGTATGAAGCTTGAAACTCAAATCTGAAAGAACCAGAATCTGGAAAACTGGACAGCACCACTGGAATCCCTCCATTTCCTGCTATTCCAACTCAAAAACCCAAAGAAAATGGATTTAAAAACAAATAAAATAAAGGGAAGAAAATTGTTGAAGAATAAACTATAGAGATACCCCAAATTGTGAGGAATTTTTCCCCTAAAATCATATTCCCACAAAGAATTAAGAAACCAATTCACGATTCTGAACTGTTGAAATTTTTGAAAGTGGTTAAAAAGATGAACATTGATATCCCATTCTTGGAAGCATTGATTCAAAGCCCATTATACCTAAAATCACTCAAGAAAATATATTCAAAAAAAATACATTGGAATAATTTTCCACCTATAGATTAATAGAGGAGTGTAGTGTAGTCTTTTATAATAGGATACCTCCTAAGATTCAGAACCCAAGAAGCTTTGTCATTCCTTGTACTTTTGCAGATAGAGGTGGTAAGTTCAACTATTTGTGTGATCTGCGTACTAGTATCAATATGATTCCCTTGTCACTTTTTTAGCACCTAAGATTGGGAGTTCCCTAACCCACCACTATTATTTTACAGCTTGCTGATAGGTCCATTACTCATCCAGTGGTTAGGGTTGATGATCTGTTAGTGGGAGTAGGAAAACTCTTTTTTCCTGATGACTTTCTTATACTTGATATGGAGTGTGACCAAGAGGTTCCTATCATTCTTGGTAGGCCCTTCTTGGCCACAGGGGGAGCTATGATAGATGTGTCTAAGGGGAAACTGATTTTCAATTTGGGTGAACAGAAAAAAGATTTAAACGTGTTTAATAAAATCCAAGAACCCACCCACCCATTTTTTTCCAAAAGATGAGATGTTAGTTGCTAAGAGTAGTATTGATAATGAGGAAGAAGAGTTTATAAGAGTGATAGCTGAAATAAATAGTGAACCTGAAATCCCTGTTGCCACTTGCATGGGGATTAGCTCAAGTAAGGAGATATAATTTATTGATGAGTATGAGGGAGAATTCTTGGAGAACCTAGGTGAGTTTGTTTTGGAGCACATTCTTACCCTAAGAGAGGAGTCTATGTTTGAGGAGATATTTTTTGTAAGCTCTAGTACTGAGGAAAAATCCTTCTCTACTTCCTTCTTCAAGAGGCAGCATGAAGACCTTGGGCCACCCAGGCCCAAGTGTCTTCCCTCAAGCCAGTCACCACCCACCCTTGAACTCAAGCCCCTCCCTTTCCACCTCAAATATTCCTTTTTAAGAGACATTTTCACCCTTCCTGTTATCATTTCATCCAATCTAGAGGTGAGTAAATAGAAAAATCATCTTAGTGTTTTGAATAAATACAAGTCAGTCATAGGCTAGCCGATTACTGATATCAAAGGGATAAGTCCAAAATTCTGTATGCATAGAATTACCATGGAACCTGAGTGTAAGACTAGAGTAGAAGCCCAAAGAAAACTCAACCCAAACATGAAATAAGTTGTGAGAGAAGAAGTGATTAGGTTTCTTGATGCTGGAATAATTTTTCCAATTTCTAATAGCCCCTGGGTCAGTCCTATCCAGGTGGTACCCAAAAAGAGTGGAGTGATAGTGGTCACTAATGAAAAGAATGATCAAATCCATATTAGAGTAGTGAATAAATGGAGAGTCTGTATATACTACATAAAATTGAATGCTTCCACAAGAAAGGGTCACTTTCCCATGCCATTTTTGGATCAAATGTTGGAGAGATTGGCAGGCAATGAATTCTTCTACTTTCATGATGGTTATTCAGGTTACAACCAGATTGCCATTGCACCTGAGGACCAAGATAAAACCACATTCACCTTTCCATTTGGGACATTTTCCTACCGACAGATTCCCTTTGTCTTGTGTGGTTCTCCTTCCACTTTTCATAGGCGCATGATGGAAATTTTTGTATACATGATTGAAAGGATAATTGAAGTGTTCATGGATGATTTTTTTGTTGTGGGAAATACCTTTGAGAACTGTCTGAAAAATCTGGAACTAGTGTTAGAAAGGTTCCAAGAGACCTACTTAGTCTTAAAATGGGAAAATTTCCAATTCATGGCCACTGAAGGCACAGTTTTGGGACACCAAGTTTCTAAGAAGGGGTTGGAGGTTGATAATGCTAAAATTTAGGTCATACAAAAGTTTCCCCCACCTGAAAATGTTAAAGGAATTAAAAGTTTTTTGGGTCATGTTGGGTTCTACAGGAGGTTCATTAAGGACTTTACTATGATTACTAGACCCCTATGCTCCCAACTAGTTAAGGACACACCCTTTTTCTTTAATGAGACACGTCTAGAGGCCTTTAATTTTCTCAAGGAGAAGTTGACTTCCTCACCTGTAATCACTACTCCTAATTGGAAACTTCCTTTTTAGGTTATGTGTGATGCTAGTGACTTTGCAGTAGGATTTGTGTTAGGATAGAGGAAGGATAGGAAACTTCATGTTATTTACTATGAAATCAAGCTATTAGATGATGCCCAGAAGAATTATTCTACCACTGAAAAGGAGTTGGCTACTGTGATGTTTGCTTTGGAAAAGTTCAGGTAGTACTTAATAGGATCAAGAATAAAAATTTTCACAGATCATTCAGTCCTTAAGTACTTGCTAGCTAAAAAAGACTCAAAACCCAGACTCATGAGGTGGACCTTGCAGTTACAGGAGTTTTATTTAGTGATTAAAGATAAGAAAGGGGCTGAGAATGTAGTTGCAGATCACTTGTCCCGATTTCCCAATTCCCCAAGTAAGGAACCAAAAGAGATCAACACATCTTTCCCTGATGAATAATTGTTTGTTGCCTCTGTGCAGTAGTATACTTGGTTTGTAAACTATGCCAACTTTCTGGAAACAGGATTCATGCCCAAGGATATCTCACACAACCAAAGGAAGAGGTTTATATCTGAACTGAAATATTATTTTTTTTGATGACCCTCTTCTCTTTAAAAGGTGTGATGATGGGAGTTTGAGAAGATGTGTGGTTAAGGATGAGATTTTTTCCATACTTGAGAGCTTCCATTCATCACCTTGGTGTGGCCACCATGGAGTAAAAAGGACTACTCGAAAGGTCCTATAGGCTGGTTTCTACTGGCCAACACTGTTTAAAGATGCTAGGAGTCTGGTTATTGGCTGTGAGAAATGTAAAATGTTAGTAAATATTGGAGGAAGGAAGGAACTAACCCAAAAACGTATTCTAGAGGTTGAAATATTTGATTTTTGGGGCTTGGACTTCATGGGACCATTCCCATCATCTTATGAGAATGAGTACATTTTGGTTTTTTTGGACTAATTTTCCAAGTGGGTTGAGGCAGTAGCTCTTCCCGACAATTCAGCTACTAGTGTCATGAAATTCATCAAGAAAAACATATTTTCTAGATTTGGTGTGCCTCGAGAATTCATCACTAATAATGGGACTCACTTAAAGAATTATAAGTTGAAAGGTTTGATGGAGAAGTATGGGTTCTCGCATAGGATAAGCACAACTTACCACCCACAGTCTAGTGGGAAAGAAGATGTTTCAAACAGAGATCTCAAATAGATTTTAGGGAAAACAGTGTCTAGCTCTAGGAAATACTATTCAAGGAAGTTGGATGAGGCCATTTGGGCCTATATAACTGCTTATAAGACTTCTATAGGGATTTCACCATATAGTCTACTCTTTGGGAAAACATTTCATCTACATGTGGAGTTACAGCAAAGATCTTATTGGGCAGTGAAGGCACTTAACTTTGATTTTAAGTCTATTAGAGGGAGGATATTGGTAGAGCTAAGTGAGCTGGAGGAGATTCAAAGAAAGTCCTATGAGAATACTGAAATTTACAAAGAAATAACAAAGGCTTTTCATGACTTAATCATTCAAAATAGGAATTTCAAGGTCGGTGAGAGGGTCCTACTTTTCAATTCTACATTGAAGCTTTTTCCGGGAAAGTTGAAGTCCAAATGGTCAGGACCCTTTACCATTGTTAGATTTTTGGTTAATGGAGTTGTTGAGTTAGTTGGAGAAGAGAATCGACCTTTCATAGTCAATGGTCAAATAATAAAGCATTTCTTTGAAGGGAAGCCAAAGGGCTTGGCTGCCATATCTCTCTTGGAAGAATGAGCTGATTCAAGTCTAACTGAGGACTATAAAATCAGTGTTTCATGGGAACTAACCCATGGTTGCTTAGTTGTTTTCTTTTTATTTTTGTTCTTAAATAATTTAATCCCTGCTCCTTGTTCTCAAGTTCAATTGCTTAACTGCTTGATGGTGCTTCATGATCTGTTGTTGTTTTAGAGAGATTTGTTACTGCCAGAAACTTGGCCAAGAAACCCTGAGGGAGCAATCCACTGCATCATATAGATAACATTTCTCTCTACTCACTCTCTTGGGTTACTTATCTTGAACTTAAAAATATGAAATATTATTTTACTTATTTGAACCTACATGTTAATAAAGAGGAGTAACAACCCACTGATGTTGAAGAGCATCTGTTGATGAAAGCCACTTCTAAAGGTCCAATAATTTAGGTAAGTGTTGTTCTACCCTTTTTCACTTTTAATTACTTGCTTAATCTTCACTATGAACTAAGTGTGGGGGAATTACCCCTAATCTGTGAAAAATGATAGTCTTTTCTTGCATGGGTGTTTATCTTATAGTATCTAGAGAGTTGAAAAAATTATTTTGAACTGATTTGTGAAACTTCCTTGCACCCACTGTTTTCAATTTCATTATGCTTCTGCTGCACATCACTGTTAATCATGCTATAATCTGAAGTAAATTTATTAAATCCTTTGTATGCTCTACAAAATTAAAAATATTAACATTTAACTAAATACAATTGGTTGCTGGTGATGGTTGGTGAAGTTGAGTTCTTCTGTTTTTTGTTTATTTTTTGTTTATTTTTTTCACTTTTTGGGTGGAAAAGAAATTTTTTGAACCTCAGTGCTACCCATCCATTTCTTTTTTCAACTTAAATGTCTATCATTATTGTACCTAAACTATCTCACACCTGAGATTCAACATTAGGGAAAATGTTGGGTTTTAAGTGTGGGGGAGAGGGTTCATTCTAGTGTCATGTTGACTTCCCCCTTCTTGAACCTGAGTTTGTGGTGGTTTAAAAATGGTCAATTTTTTTCAAAAAAATGGTTCAAAAATTACTTCAAAAATATTCAAATTATTTCATCACATGATGGTCATTGGAGGTTTAATGGTACTTCAATTATGTCTTGTTAGTGGATAATTGTTCACTGGATGTTGAGAGTGGCACGTAGTCAGAAACTATTATGCATGAATGATTGATGAGTGAAATTGTTCACTATCTATATGGATCTGTCTGTTTATGAACTAAGGATGGGAGTGTGACAGGATAGGTTCTGTGGGATGAGGATCATGACTTGGAGTAACTTGATGTTCTCACTGGAACCCAGGGGACTCACATTTTTATAAAATTATATTCAATCACTTTAGGAAGTCAACTCGAATGATTATTATTTAAGTCCTTTGTAACTAGAGTAAAACGTTCAAATGGGATCCCACAGTGAGTATCTGAGACAAGGTGCACTGGGTGTGTTTATGTGAATAAATAAAGCCTATTTTAATCTTAATAAGTGTTATTCATAGTTTTCTGCACATGGAATATGGCTGCGAAAGATAAAAATAAAGTGCCCTTGTCAAAAATGAACTCATTAAGGTGAGGGGAATTTTGAACCCAGATGAAGAAGGGAGATATTGACTTGATAAATGTTCATTTTAGATGAATAAGTAATCTGGAAAAATTAATGGGCTTTGATTTTTGGAACCTAGAGGAAGGTTAGAATGGAAGGTTCACTTGGTTAAGTTTTAAATTCCACTTCATCTAACCTGTCAACACTCCTTGAATTAGAACTCGAATTGGAAGGTGAAGTAGGACAGTTAATGAGTACACATAGGAGGCTTGACATACTTGACAGTGTATGAATTTGTGATTCTTTTGACTTCTAGTGAGTTTTTGAAGCTAGAGAGGACATCATTTTTTGAACACCTTGGAAAATCTTGTCCCATTGTTTGGTAGTGTTCCTCTGGCTATTAAAGTTTAATCATGCAATTTTTGATCTATAACTCATAAATCATCTTTCTGTTTTAAAGTTGAAGGCATGTACTTGTTTAGTGACAAAAAAAGTTTTAAGTGTGGGGGAATTTGATGTGGCAGTGTTTTAATTCTCTTTTCCACATCCTTTTTCATATTTTTTTACTTTTTAGTATCAAACCATTGTATTTTGGGTAATATTTATCAATTGTTGTATTTTGTAAATTATATTATAAAAAAATGTGTTTATGTATTAAAAGTGTGTTGTTGATGTTGTTATTTATTGTTTTTCAATAATAAAATTAAGTTGTTATTTTAATTTCATTTAATTAATTCTTTATGTTATTACTTTTCAAATTTTTTAATTCATTAATTAAATTAATTAATTCTTTAATCTTTAAATTGTAAATAAGTAACTCATTTTTGTTTTTAGTATTTTAATAATTAAATTAATTATAACAATTTAAGTTTATTTATTTAATATTACTTATTCTTTAATTTACTTTATTAATTCTTTAATTGATTGGTTAATTAGCTCAAGAAAGTAACATCAATTGTTTTAATTTGTTCTTAATTCATTTGTTTATAATTAAATTCATTCTTTTAAATAAATCTTAATTAATTTTATTATTTAACTTTGTTTTATTTACTTTTTAATTCCATTATTTTAAATTTAATTTATTAATTGATTAATCTATTTTTAGTTTTAATAAATTATTTAGTTTCAATTAATTTAATTATTGTGTTTATTTTGCAGGTGTTGCTGCGTGTTGTGGTCTCTTCACGGTCATGGTGCCACTGTATTGTCTCAGCTTCACTATCTCACCGGGGCGGGATACACTTACAGAGAGTTCACTAAAAATCCGGTGAAATGCACATAAAAGTGAGCCACATGGATTTGCTGATCTATAGAGGGAAGAAATTAGCTCGCCCTGTGGACATCATTTTCATTCAGTTAGGAGAAACTGCTCCGGTGATAAGCGCAGGAGGAGCAGCATAGTGAAAGCTACACATGGAGGCTAGGGAACACCCCAGGCATGATTCTAGAGACTTCTAAGGGTCATTAGCTTATGTGATAGGTACAAAATCATTCAGAGACCAGAGGGCGAAGTGTGGGACACAGGTGACTACACATTTGATCCAAGAGGAAGGTATCAAGGCTCTAATACAGACTAGGGGAGTAGGGAAAGGGGAACATACAACATCTTCCTTCACGAGTAGATTGGAGTATCAAGAGCAGTTGAGGTAGATCATTTCATACCTCGATTCCCGGGGTGGGACATCGAGCGAACTCCAACGTTGTACCCACCATCAAGCAAAAGGAAGTAGTACTTTCAGGAGAAGTAGCAGGGAGTTAGAACATCTTAGTTATCCTTGTTCAAGATTTTTCTACAACTTATTTCAATATGAATTTCATTGATCTTAATTATATTATTGCATTAAAACCAACCATTATGTCCAGCTAAGTTCCTTTGGGGGGAATAAGCTGGTTGATTAGGTTTGTTTAGTCTGATTCAGGCACTGCATCATTTCTTGGCATGTCTCTCTCACTCGGAACAGATTAATGTTCAAAACAACACGATCGAGTGAAAACTGATCTTGATTGAATTTTAATGAAAACTATTTTAATTGAGGAACTCACTAACAAGTGAGTTATGATCGAATGAGAGAGACACACTAAAATCAACTGACAAGTTGAGTCCAATGACATCTGACTTGTTATCACCATTGGATGGAATGAGTTTTACAGTTTAAGGAATGTAAGAGCTTTTTCATTACAAATTGACCAGACAAAAAATCTGGCCAGTTGCTTTTAGTCAGATCCATATTTCATAACTTCAGTGCATGAACAAGGCTAAGAAATGTCGAATCGGCCAGTGGACTTTCCCTCCTATTCATCTATTTGTTGTTTTTACTATAAGTTTTCTTACTGCTCTGTCTTCTCCCTTTGCACTCACTAGCTCGCCCTCATTTCTCCACACACCAATTCTCACTCTCTCCACTTCACCACCACCAACCGTGTTTTCTTGTTCTTGTGTGTGTTTTTGTTTAGTTTATTTTTTTAGATCACCAAACACAACATAAGGCCTCCCTATGGTTCGACCCTGTCTTTCCACTATCCTAAGTAGTAAGTAGGTTATAAATTTTAGTTTGTCTCCCATTCCAAATGATGCATTAGCATGCAATTAGTATATATGATGTTGATGTGTAACAAAATTTCCTACTAAAATTAGCATTGATGTGGACAATTAGTGACTTCCCTATATATGGCATGTTATCTGGATAGAGTACACATGGTCCTAAATCATGTATTTACTGTATGGGATACAACAAAGAATTTATGATCGTCAATGGAAAAAAACCTTGATATTTTTACTGTCATCGCATATTTCTCCCAATCGATCATCCTTTTCAGAGGAAAAAATCTCATTTTAGAAAAGGAAAAATTGAAAGGCATGGACCTCCAAAAATTATCTCAGTTATAGAGTTAAAATTAGTTTTATTTTCATTACTTCCCATAACATTTGGACCAACAATAAACCAACAAAAAAATTCATGTCTTTGGGAAAGAACACAATTGGATAAAACAGATAATTTTTTGGGATCTTCCATATTGGTATGATTTGTTGGTCCGCCACATGTTAGATTTCATGAATATTGAGAAAAACTTTTTTGATAATTTATTTCATATAGTTTTGGATACACCAGGTAAGACCAAAGATAATGTAAAGGCACGATTAGATCTTGCCCAAATTTGAAAGCGACTAGAACTTGAACTATTTGAAAATGTCAGATCACAGAGTTTAATGAAACCAAAAGCAGCTTATACACTATCCAAAGAGAGTCACTTATTATTTTGTTATTGTATTGCAGATTTGATACTTCCAGATGGCTATTCTTCCAATTTGGATAGTTGTGTTAGGAATGGTCATATTACCAGATTAAAATTTCATGATTATCTTGTTATAATGGAAGGACTTATACCGATTGGATTAAGGGGTTTATTGAATTCTATGATTTGGGATTCGATAATAGACATATCATATTTTTCCGAGACATTTGTGTGGCGACAACATACTACGATACACTAATAAAACTGGAAGTTGATGTTGTTGTAATTATATATAAATTGGAAAAACTATTTCTATCGGATTTCTTTGACTCAATGGAACATTTTATATTACATTTGACACATGAATAAAACTATGGAGGTCAGGTATAGTTTCAATGGATGTACCCATTTTAGAGTTACATGAAGAAATTGAAGAAAAAAAGTACGCAATAAAGCACCAGTTGAAGGCTCAATTACTGAAGATTATTTTCAAGAGGAAATTAATTTTTTTTAACTCTCATTATTTTGAATCTGAATATCCCTAAAAACACAACCACATGGGATGGAATGAGGGTAATGTTGATGATGAAATGGTAAATCAATTATCATTTTTATATTATCCAGAGCTTGGCTTCGGTGGAGTTCATGAATGATGGATTTCAGATGATTAACATCACATAGATCATAAATATGTTATTCTCAACTATGATGAAATGACATCATTTTTACTATTATTGATTCTATAACTTATTATATAATTTATGTTACAGTAATTAAACTTATTTTATTTGTAGGTTATATGATAATCATATCAAGAAATAGCTTCCACAAATTACAGTAGCTGCTCTTGAAGAATGCCAACAAAAAAAATTCTCAATGGTTTCAAAAATTGGTAACATAAATTATTGATGGTTTAACTTATTAATTCAGTTTATTATTTATTATATTGATAATTTTTTTACAAATTTTCATGTGTCTCAACATGCTAATAAAATTGATAAGAGACTTTTTATATTGAGTAACCCACCATCCAAAATGGTTAAATCTTATAATTCATATGTGGTGAATGGTATTCGATTTCATACACGTGCATATAGGGAATCAAAAAAAAATTAATAGTGGAGTTTTCTTGATATGATATGATCATAGAGAAACTGAAGTTGACTTTTATGGCATACTTGATGAAATTATTGAACTGTGTTATCTATGAAAAAATTACATAATAATGTTTAAATGTCGATGGTTGGATATTGAGAGAGGCTTGTGTGTTCATCTGACTCATGGAATAACTGATATTAAATATAAAAGTATTCTTGCAGTAAATGAACCATTTTTACTAACTCAACAGGCACATCAAATTTATTATGCAAAGTACAGTGCTACTTCAATAGAATTAAGTGATTGGTGGAGCATAATAAAAATCAAATTTCTGGAAAATCAATTTACTCAAAGTGAATGTGGTTTCACTAAAGTTCAAGGAATTGAAATTTTTCAAGAGACTACTCAAAATCCATCTTTTTCACAAAGAGACATGAATATCGATGCTGGAACCCCACAATTAAGGGTCGATGGTGATGATGATGTTAATGATGTTACAAATGAATTTGAAATGACAAGAGATAATGAAACTGAAACTTATATAGATATTGATGATGCTTAGGAGGAATATGAAGACATTAGCATCGTTAGATATGATGATGATGATGATGATGGTGAACATTGACATAGTTAAATGTGGGTTATAGTCATAACTAATATATATAAAAATAATAGTTATTTTCAACTATTTTCTAACAACAATCATTTTGTGTTTTAGATGGAAGAGGATCTATTTCGTCAGTTGCAGGGGTCTGAGCTACCTTTGGATGAGGAGGATTAGGGATCATCTAACCCTCAGCCTACTAGAGGTTCAGGGGGTACATGGAGGGGGTGTGGTCTTGCGCGAATGATGATTCCTAGCCCTATCCCCGAGTGATCTCCACGTCTTGGCTTCGATCCATGCACGTGGAGGTACAGTAACCTGTGAATTTTAGTAAGCTTTCATTAATTTATTTATATACTGATTGTATGATTATTTTTTCTTTTTCCCAGTTTTGTGCATATAGTTACTGGATAGGGTAGAGCTATCTTGTGCAATTATTTTTCTCATCCATGGATCACATGGGAACAGATTCCCACTAATTTGCAGCTCGTCATGTTCGATCATTGGCTGGTACGTAAATAAATAATTTTTATTTTGAAATGTATTTCAATAACAACTTGATATTATAAATTATTTTCAGTGTTTATGGTATCTTATCGATGATAGCATGCGTGAATCTATCCACGTAGCATGAGAGGTGTCTATGTGTGACTATTTTTGTCAGTTTATACACAATTTGAGAAGAATGGCCATGAATAAAGCAGGAGTGTCAGTATTTGATGAGTCGTGTAGAGCCCACCGACCAGATTACATTTCATCTCATGTTTGGGATGGATTATGTTCACACTGGTTATGTGGTGGATTTAAAGGAGATCTTCATTGGGCTGACAGAACTGAGAGAGACAGGAGGTGACGCATCGAGCTGGTAGCCATACATTCAGTATGCATAGAGAGTTTCTGGTAAGTACTTTTTTAAAATATTTTATATAACATTAAATATAAATAGTTTATTTTATATTTCTATAGGTAGTCGAGCAGCCTGATATTGTAGATTATGACATTTATTGGAGGATGTAAAGTGATCCAGCCACTAGAGAGATTAGAGGTGATCGCCAGCATCGGATTGTGGTCAGTATTATTTCTTTTTTAGTTTGAAAATTAAATACATATAATATTTTCACTATTTTAATTTCAAATTGGAACTAAGGAGTCATATGAGGTCGCGGCCTCTCAAACACATGCTAAGAGTCAGGCCGAGATGGCTAATCAGATTAGTGCCCACCATTTTGATGAGGTGGCATGCTTGCAGGCAACCCATTATGCCTTTAAGAAGGGCCGAGTAGTTGGTATCAGCTCTCGATTGACTCCTGGGAATTATTTTGGTACTGCAGCGATGTCGGCGTCCAGATCGATAGGAGCTCGTGGAGAGGCATCATCTTCTGGCTCAAATTATCAAGAGCAGCTGCGAGCTTAGAGTCAGATTATATAGAGTTTGCGTAAGGAGACAGAGGATATACATCATCAGTAGTAGCATGAGGAGTGTTGATGACAACAATAGTAGTACGAGGAGAAGATACATTGATGGTAGCAACATCACGAGCAGATGGAGTACACGCGTCATTTGAATCGTAGTTTAGGGATGGAGTGTCCTCCACCATCTCCTCTAGCTCCTCCACCTCCTCCAAAAAACCATCCCCCCTAGTGATTTTTTTTCATGTTAAAAACATTTGAATTCAAAGTATATTAACTATTTATAGTTTCTATCTTTTATATTGGTGTGAATATTACATAATTTAACTTTTTTATTTTTTTTTATTTTTAATATTTTATTATTTTATTATTTATTATTAGTATTATTTTTTTAATGTTTATTTATTTTACTAATAATAATAATAATAATTTATTATTTTTTATATTTTTTGAGAATATTGATAATTTTAATATTTTATAATTTTTTTATTTTATTAATATTAATATTATTTTTTCATAACTATTAATAATTATAATAACATAATTATATTATTAGTATTATTTTATTATTAATATTCTAATAATATAATTTTTTTATAATATTAATAATATTATTATTATTATATAATACTATATTATTTATATGATAGTATTATTATTATTATTATTTTATAATATTAATTTATTATAATTTTATTGAATATATAAATTCTTAATTTTATTAAGTATTTTGGATGGGACCTTTTGTGATGGGAACCCATCACAAATATTTTACATATATTTTAAATAAATATTTTCAACGGGAAAACGGTCCCATCACAAATACTTTTTTGTGACCGGCCTATCGCCAAAAAAAAATTTATATAAAAAATGGAGAGCTATTTGCAACGTCGTTTTCTACAACAGGGTATTTACAATGGGACTCCATCGCAAAAGCTCATTTTTTACAGGATCCCATCGCAAATACCTCAAATTCTAGTAGTGTTCCCCCCTTAAATAAATTTTATCCTCGGAATTTTCTCTTATTATAAATATTTTACTATTAGGTGTCTTATAATAAAAATTATAAAGGAAAGAAAAATTTTAATATTTTCTTATATTAGGCTTCTAGGATGATATAATTCATTCTTAATAATTGTTTAAATTATCTTTAAATTCTTCATAATGGTTTCTACAAGCTTGTGATTAACCAAACATATCCCCCAGGAGTGTCAAACCAAGAGTCCAATAAGGACTATTGTTGTGAACTTGTTCCCAACCAAGTCTAGTTTAAAGTAGTGTATTTGGGTGTTACCCCTAAACACATCTATTCTAGATCCACATCAACTTTTTCATATCCATACAGGGATTTATTTTCTTTGAAACCACTTACTTAGTACTTCACCAAAATAACAGGATGTTTTATTATATTTTAAATTATCCCTAAGGATCATCCTAAAGTTTTCAAATCCTGATTTCCAAAAATAACTAAACCATATTTTTATACCAACTATGAAATTCTACCTTTTTATTACATAACTTTTGGTTTCAATATACACATTAAACAAATAAAAAGATCTTTTGGGTTTAGTGTCTTGGAATTTAGGTACATATTAGATGAATTACACAATAATAACATAAACATTAACATTAATAAATTATTTTGGGAGACTATTTTGTTATTACAACCCAACTCATCTCAATTCATTTCATATCCTGGGGAAATATGTCAAATAAAGGGGTGATCATAAATCCAAGTAAGGGAATAAACAATAGAGACAAAATCATGTGATCATGAGACATATCAACAAGAAAATGAGGATTAAGAATATGAAACAAAAATTAGACATAACAATAACATGAATAATTACATGGAAATGTGGCTATAAAATTTAAATTATACATTCATAATCATATCACCAAGGTCCATCCCCAAGGTGTCGTAAATGAAAATTACCAAGGTTATTCTCCAAGAAATCGTAAAAACATATCATCTCTAGAGATTAAATTATTTACCTAATGCATTGCAGCACTATCAAGAAACACCCTCAATATGTCTTAATTTCATGTGATCCACTTATATCATAATAAAAAAATCATAGATAACCTTTGGAGAATAAAATAATTGAATTTTATATCAAAATAATGGTGTTTCAAAAGTGCTTAAAAACATGATCATTATGTCATTTTCAGCCCATGGAAAGGGAATGAAGGTTTGATGTATGTTAATTCCAAAAAAAAAATCATTTTTACATCTAAGTGAATACCCTTTGAAAATAAAGAGTCTTGGGTATTCACAAAAAAAAGGGAATTTCTTTAGAAGAATAGAGAAATTTTGAGAAGTAAATTCAGCAGCATTACGGGTATAAATGTGGTTTTAGAAAAGTGGTGAAATGAGAGGATACAAGAGTCTCTTATGGATAAAAAATAATTTTGAAATAATGGTATGATCAAAAGGGTAATATAATTGATTAACCATAACATTTATTAGACATAAAAAAAGGGGTTCCTGAATCATAAAAAAAGAAGGATAACTCCCTTACCTTGAAGAGTTGCTCCTAAAACATGAAGATTGGGACCTTGGAGGATTAAGGACACCTTGGGGGACACCTTATGAGGTAAAACTACCATAAATTTGTGGAGGGTGTATTTTGATTGAAATTAAATAGAGAAATGGGAGGATATTTATAGAAACATTAGAGGATTTGTTTAATAATTTTCAAATATAGGCCTTGGAAATCGTGGTTAGGGAAATAAAAAACCATTGGCTTTCCCAAGGTTTTCTTCTATCATTTTTAAAATTTGGGAAATATTTTTTGTTATTTTAATCCACAAGAGTTGATTTAATATTACTTTTTTTCGAATGGAAGAGTAAAGTTTCCACAAAAATAATGTTTTTAATGTTAAAGTTTCTATTTTAGACTTTGGAACGAAAATTATAAGTTTGGAAATTGATTAAAATATATAAAAATAATTGATATTAATAAAATAACATATTTTAGTACGTGTATTGTGGTTATTTACTTATTAAAACATTATGAAATAATTATGAATTCATTAAAAAAACTAAAAAACTCAAACTGTATTTTTACTATTTATGAGAAAATAAAGTATTTTAGAAAATTCTCATAAATTCACCATAACCTAATTTCAACATGATGATTTAAAAATATGATGTTTATTTTATCATAATAATTCCCTAAATATGATAATTTTAGGTTCTAAATATAAAAATCGTTATTTATTAAAAATAATAATGGGTTGAAAATGAATAGAAAAATTTCTCACACTTAAAAAATTTTAAATTATTTTATAATTTATATTTACAAAAAACTATCATATTATTTCACTATAATAAATATTATTCAGAATACCTTAGTTTATTAAAAAATTATATCTTCTGAAAAGTAAAATTTGTGTCTAAAAAGTCAATTTATCAAATTTTGTTTTAATTCAACATATACTTTATTAAGTAAAAATATTCTTTAATGTGTATATCCCATTGTTTTTCATAGTTGTACTAATGAAAATTTATGCATGATGTATGATTTTCTCATTAAACAAATAGTTTTTCTATGTGATTCTATTTTAAAACATAGTTAAAAGTTATTGGGAGGAAAGAGATCCAAAATTAAAAAAAGTTCATTCTTTCAGGTCCTTACAATAGAGCCTTAAATAACATCAATTTTAAGAACAAGTACCATTTTCCTCATATCGATGTTTTTTTGGATTAGCTCTAGGGAACATTGTATTTTTCAAAGATTGGTCTTGGGTCATCGTATTATCAGTTGAAGGTGAAGGATGAAAATATCCTAAATACTTCATTTTATACTAGATATGAGCATTATGAGTTTGTAGTTATTCCCATTGGGTTTTATAATGCACAAACTATATTTATAGATCTAATTAATATAGTTTTTCATTAGTTCTTGGATAATTTTGTGGTTGTGTTTATTTTTGATATATTTGTTAGAGTTGGTGCCCTAGAACCTACTTGTTTGTAATTTATGATAAATTATATTCATGGCCTTTGAATATTAATAAATACCTTATCACATAATGATTATTCTTTTGCATAAAATTATTTGTGATAATGTCCTAAGAGTAGCTGTCACACTGAAAGGTCATAGTAGTTCCGCACTATGATGAGAAACTAGAAGTGTTATGACCCTATTCTTTAATATATGTTCTATATCCGGATGATATCATTAGAGGGAAAAAATGACACAGGCTATCTAGGGTGGAGACTCATAGGACTTTGAGTCACCTTCTCATGGTGTACGCCCTTGGTAATGTCCAGGAGTATATTATGAGAATAAGACCCGCCTATGGAAAATCCACATTTATATGTGTCATTGAATGTTCCTATATGCAGATGTGTGTATTGGTCCTTATACATTAAGAATATTATCAATGATTATTGTGACTTGAACAATTAGATTTATTAATGAAAACCATGATGACATATTTTTGTGGTGGGGTAGGATATGCTGGGTGTATCACAAGTAATACTGCATTAATGAATAATGCAAGAAAGGATTTGTACCTTCAGTTCATTAATGGAAGATTATGTCTCAGGCCATTTTATGGAAATGATATAGCATAAATAAATCCATGTACATGGTTTTCTATAGGAAATTTCAATTTCTGGGAAATTAAACAAAGAGAAATCAATCACATGGGTTGATGGCACTATCATGCAACCCACTTGATTAGAGATATCAGGACAAAGGGATTATATTACACGGTAAGTATTCATATGAGGTGACATGTTTTTGTGACATTAACATCTTTCTCTATGGGTGCCTTGGTGTGTTTCTATATGTTAACCATTTACTTTAAGTTGATCGACCTAATGCCACTAAGAAATAGGCATAAAGGGTCACACACTAAATGTATCCAGGATCTCAGTTAAATAATATATTATTTATTATTTAACAAGTTGAATAAATATTATTCTTGATAGTGGTTCAATAATTATATATATATACCTGATTTCATTTACTCTTTCACTAGTTATTCAAGAGAATATATTATGAGTGAAATATTTAATAAATATTGTGGAGGTTTGGTGGACCGGCTTTATGGGTCTGGTGAGAAATAAAAATATTGAATATTATTTGATTAAATAATATTTAATTATAATTCTCAAGTTAAGAATGTGTCAAGAAATAATAATAATACTGTTATTATTTGACATGGTATTTCACTAGGATTAATAAAATAAATAATGGCATTTGTGTAATTATGTTATTTTAACCCTAGTGAAATAAATACCCATTTATGTTTAATTTCTCACAACCTATCCAATCCAAAGTTGTTGTGCACAATGAATTGAAGAGTAACCTCTCAATCATAGAGAGTTATTCAATATCTAGGAACACTCTCAATAATAAGGGATATCCTCCTCCACCAGATCATGGAGAACGCTTTGGAAGTGGTTCTCAAGGTGATCGAAGGCAGATGACGCAAGTGTAAGGATCTTCCGTCCAATCACCCAAAGACTCCTTTTGCGATGTCTGGAGATTTTTGGAACATGTGTGGATCACCTCTAGAGGAAATATAACCTTTATTTCTACAATATAATGATGTTGCACTATAGATCTATGGTTGAACACATCAATGGAGAAAGAATAACCTTGGAGGTAATTATTTATCTAATTAAATTAATTATAAACAATATGTGTTGATCCCTCTCTCTTAGTTTTGGCACAAATTTCTTTGTTTATTTCTTTGACTCAATTCCATGGATCACAGCGTTCATAATCACGTAGATCCCAGATTGATCATTGATTATGGAAAAAATCAATGGTGTTTTCTACCCATCACATGCTTCCGCTACGCTCGGAACCTACAATTGGTATCAGGGCGGGCACATAATTGAATATAATTATTTTGTTCTATTGGTTATTTATACATTTATAATTTAGTTTTTCAATTCAAGTTGAATCATTATTTTAATCTCAACTGTGATATCTTTTTATTCCTCTATCATTTCTCACATATCAGATAGAAATTATTAATTTTATGATTATAATAAAATCGAGTAACTCATCTGGAGGAGCTAATGATTCTTCTCAGATAAGATAATAGTACACACTGTGTAATTAAGTTACATGTCATGTGGTTGTGTTCAATGCACAAGGAGTTAAATTGGAAATTACTCAACCTATGTGAATTAATGACACATGATGTAGTTAGTTCTTACACCACATGTTGAATAGGAAAAACTGGTGCATGATCAGCTGGACTACGCATCGGGTGGCCCATTAGACATGGTGTGTGGTCCCTTTGCATAAAATATGGTTTGTGTATTCAATACATGGCCTACAAAAAAAGTAATCGTGTAACATGGAGTCAATATAGTATATGGCCCAATGGACACACCGTGTACTCCAAATTTTCTTAGGTAAAGACTACACACCGATTCCATACACATGTGTCTCAGATAGGTGATGAGAGGTGTACCTTCCATGTATATAGGATCTGCACATCATGTACTTATACCAAGTTATGCAGATTTAAATTTTATTAATTTTACTATGAAAACCTTGAGACATGTACTTGTGTGTGTTCATTATATTAGGACACGCCATGTGATAGGTTTTAATATAAATAAATATTTAAATGTTTAAATAATATCTATGTAATGTTCAAGATCTTTATATCATTTATGAGTTTTATTATAGTTTGTTACTCTATATTCGTTTAAGCATAACATGTGATCTAAAAATCATGTAATTCATGTAATCGTATGTGAAGTATACGTCATGAAATTATGTGATAAGTTTTGTATTCCATATGTAAGAAGATTAAAATAGTATATGACTATAATACATGTTGGATAGATTTGGACAGGTATTCACCGTGTTTCTCCAACGTACTTTTATGTACAAGTTTAATTTTAAATTAATTTATTTAATTTTTTAAAATTATTATGTATGAGAATCTAAATTAAATTTAGATAAAATTAATATAAAAGGATTGATTAATTAAAGATAAAAATTAATCTATTCGAGCATGATTTATCTTAAATAAGAACAATTAAGAATTAAATGCTAGTTTTATCAAATTTGTAATTAATTTCATGTGGATGATCATGAGCTAGACCAGACCTTGGTATGTTATTGGTTTTATTTTAATTTGTTATTAAATTAAATTATTGGTTTGTGTTCCTTCTCTCCTCATTAATATATAGGGCATGCGATCCTATGGTCTCTTTTATGTAAATTCCCTTTTACCCCTCACCTGTGTGTGGGTAAATGCATATGTAATGGATGGAGCTCCCAAGCTAGTGCATGCGGTTAAAGTTAGAATCCAAGTTGAAACTAATCCATGCAAGATATAAATGTTTACATGTGGAAAGTAGTAAACATGAACCTTAATTGGTTCAAAGTGTTTCTCCCCTAGGTCAATAGCCATTTTATCAACTGCTACATAAACTAACCATTAGTATAAGCTCATGATCATACCCTTTTTTATTTCTGTCAGTTACATTGTTATTTCATTATGGATGTCTTTTCACAATCACATAATTAATGAATTAACAAGCATTTAAGATAGAACTGAGATAAAGTAGATTATGCATAAATATTATCTAAATACATGGTTAATCACTAAATTAATCCCACTTAATATTAAAAATAATTTGATAAAGATAAACATAGTAACTGGAAATTTATGTATAAAGGATAAAATCCCTTGATAAAATATTAATTTGGTATATTCATTCCATTACTTCGGTTAGAATCAAATCATAGTTCAAAGTTCTTGACCAACTAAAGTTGGGTGCTTTCAATTATCAGGGAATTATAATATGAGTTTTTGGGTTGACATGACTTGGTTCACATCTAGGGTTGACCATCAAAGTAGGACTTTGTGTAACTGAGAGGAAAAGGTTGAGGAAATCCAATTAAAGGGTTTCAGGATTAGGGAGTCTACTCAACGGATCAAGGAATTGTGAGTTAATGCAGTTGGCATTTGGAATTCCTACCTAAAACGTTTCAAGTTTCTTGACTAACCAATATAGGGGTACTAAGAAGGGAAATATGGATCCATTCTACTAGAATATCCAAGAAACAAGATATTCCAAATTCAATGGTGAGGGCTATTGGGTTTTTATAAAATAGTGGGAGACAAATAAATATAATATTTATTTATTTGTCTAAATTTATCAGATAAAGTACTAAATCTCTATTTATCTTATTTGTAGAAAAAAAATTAAAATGACATCAAATATATCACTATGATCCATACTCAAGAAGGAAAACCTTATAACCAGAATGAATTTCTAGGAATGGCAGAGGTGTTTACGCATCATCCTTCTCCATGAAAGAAAATTATATTTTCTAGAAGAACCATAACCAATTGTTCCTAGAAAGTAGGTAAGTGATGAATAAATATATCACCATGAGAAACATATAAATTATGCTAAATATGTTCAGTACTTCATTCTATCATCCATGTATAATGGGATCTTTAAGAAACATGAAGATATGAATGCTTATAGCATGATGTCTCGCCTTCAGGATCTCTATCAAGAGAAGGCGAGACAAGATAGGTACAAGATCTCTAATACTTTTTTTACCACTAAACATGGATATTTTGTGCCATCTAGGCCTTATGTAGTCAATATTATTGGCTACATTGAATTCCTAGACATCTTAAGGATTAAATTCTAAAATGTGTTGCGTACAAATCTCATACTTTCATCACTTCCCAATATCTTCTCTAGTTTTATTGTGAATTATAATATGAGCAATAATGAGAAGATTATTTAAGAACTTATTACTTTAATTATCTAAGTGGATAAGGATATGGGGAATAATAAACCTATGGCACTTATAGTGAATATGAATATGAAATAAAAGTTAAAGGGTCCTAAGACTTATAAACAATATAAATCCCCTGAACACCATCCTACCAAAAAGAATGAAATCTGAAGGTAGGTAAAGGAAAAGGATGTATTGTGTTTTCCTTGTGGTAAGTCAGGCCACTGGAAGAGGAACTACACCCAAAAGCATGGAGAAACTAAATTTAAATTTGTTATCAAGTGCAATCATTCCATTTCTAAAAATTGGGTATTAAATACATCTTATGGTGTTCACATCAGTATCAAAATGTAGGAACCAAGTAGATTTTAGAGAATTTCCATAGAGGTGGATCTGGGAACTTCCAATAGTGCGAGGATGGCTGCTCTTTCCATTGATGACTACCACCTTTAATTTCCAATGGGAATGATTTTGGTTTTACATGATTTTTATTATGTACCTACTATTACCAAAAACATAATTTTTTGTATCAAGTTTAGATATAGATGGGTTTATTTTCAAGTTTAGAAATAAAAGTTTTTTCTTTTATAAGGACAACATATGTTATGGTATGTAACATTTAAATAATGGCATGTATGTATTAAATTAAAAAAACCAAGTGTTGGAAATTGATAACGAATCAAGTTCATGTGATATATATATAACACCCATATTGACATCATTGTCATGTTCATGTAATCGAGAAGTGTTTGACAAAGATCTTTCAAGATGATTTTTTAGACTCATTTGAGATAAAACCACTTAATTGATGTCAGGCTTGTTTATAGGGAAAATAAACAAACCACCATTTGGTGGATTGGGTGAAGGGCCACAAAGATTCTAGGATTGGTACACATTGATGTGTGTGGACTATTTCCAATAGAATCTAGAGGTGTATTCATAACTTGTACTGATGAAATGAGTATATATGTATATATTTACTTAATGAGGTATAAGTTTGAGTACTTTGAGAAATTAAATGAACTCAAGAATGAAGCAGAGAATCAACATGGGAATAAGATAAATATTATTCGATCAGATCAAGGTGGAGAATTACTTAACTAAGAGTTCATCAACTTTCTATGGGATTTTCAGATTCTATATCAACTCAATACATCTTACACACCAAAGTGGAATGTTTTCAGTGAAAGAAGGAAAAATACCTTATTGTGCATGGTAAGGTCGATGATGAGTCATGTATATCATCCATTATCCTTTTAGGGATATGCATTACAAACTAAAACATAAACATTAAACTGAGTACCAACTATAGCGGAAAACAAAATTCTCTTCGAGCTACGGAGTGGAAAGAAACTAATTTTTTTTATACACATGTATAGGGTTATGTGGTGTTTGTTAATTATTTCTTATGAAACAAAATATAACCTCAGGGAATGAGGTGTGTCTTTATAGGGTATCCTAAGGAAATAAAGGGATACTACCTATACAACCCATCATACAAGAAGGTGATTATCGCCATACAAGCAGTATTTCTTGAGAGGGAACACATCCTCAAAACAGATAGTAGAAGAAATATTGAATTCAATTAAGTTGATGCTCATGGTACACAAGAGTTGGTATAGGAACAAGTTCAACATTTCCCCATGGAAGAAGTAGTTCCTGAAACACAAGTACTATGTAGGACTATAAGATAGGTAGGAGAATCAGAGAGATATGGTTTTCTAGTTACTGAGGATGGTGATATATTATTGTCAGAAAATGGTGAACCTATCTCGTAAAAGGATGTAGTAGAGAGATCAGAAGATGTAAGATGGCTAGAAGATATGAATTCTTAGATGGATTCAATATATCAAAACAAAATTTGGGTTCTGGTCGATGCACCAATTGATGTAAAACCAGTTGGTTGTAAATGTGTATTCAAGAAAAAATTGTACATGGAAGGTAAATTAAGTACCTATAAATCAAGGCTAGTGGATAAAGGTTTAAAACAACTTCAAGTTATTGAATGTGATGATTTTTTTTCCATTTTCCATGTTTAAATCCATAAGAATCATAATTTCTATAGTGGGTTACCATGACTATGAGATTTGGTAGATGGATGTCAAAACTGCATTCCTTAATAGGAACCTTCAGGAAGATGTCTATATGACACAACCAGAAGTTTTTGCGACATCAGTTGATTCCAAAAGGGTTTTAAAGTGGCATAGATCCATTTATAGATGGAATAAATCATCCGGGACATGTAATATTTGATTCAATGAAGCCATAAGAAAATTTGGTTTCATTAAGAATGAATGTGATCCATTTTTTTTTACAAAATATTTAATGGGAATGAAGTCATTATACTAGTAGTGTATGTTAATGACATATTACTTATTGGAAATGACATAAAAGTCTTACAGTCAGTTAAGGACTTGTTGAAAAAGTGCTTCTCCATAAAGGATTTTGGATAAGAAACCTACATTCTAGGGATCTATATCATTCATGTTAGATCGAATAGGATACTTGGAGTAAGCCTAAGTACCTATATTGACCAGATAATAAATAAATTTAGTATAGAACAATCCAAGAGAGGATTTGTTCTAGTGTCACATGGTTTTACATATTTCTAATAAAATGTGTCCCCATACACAATAGGAGAAAGATAGAATGAGTAATGTATCATACGCTTTAGTGATGGTATCAATCATGTATTTCAAGTTATGTACTAGACTTAATGTTTCCTATGAATTGATAATGGTAGGAATATATCAAACAGATCTTGGAGAACAGCATTAGAATGTTGTTAAGACTATCCTTAAGTATCTGAGAAGAACTAAGGTTATGTTCCTAGTGTATAGAGGAGACGAGGAGCTTGTCATCAGAGGGTTTGTTGATGATGGTTTTCCAAGAGATTAGAAGGATCTGAACAGGCAGTTAGGATATTTTTTCTATCTCAACGAAGGAGATGTGATCTAGAAGAGTTCAAAGAAACTAGTTGTCACTGATTCTACATTAGAGTATGAATATATAGAAGCTTCTAATGTAGCCAATGAATCCATCTAGATTTGGAAATTTTTCCAAGAGCTCAATGTGGTACATAACAGTAATTAACCTATCAAATTGTATTGTGATAATACTAAAGCAGTGGATCTTGAAAAATAGCTAAATTCACATCAACAGACAAAACACATACTCCGAAAGTATCACCTCTTGAGGAATTTTTATCATAGCAGTGAAGTTGCAGTGACTAGAGTACCCATGGAAGGGAATATGGAATACCTATTGACTAAAGTCGTGTCTCAACAGAAGAATGAATATCATGTGAGAGCTAGTGTACTAAATGTTGTTAGTAGTTGGCTCTACTGAAAGTGGTATTCTGTTGTAGTTAGTGCCATAAAACCAACTTATTTGTACTTTATAATAACTTATATTCATGGTTTTTGAATATTAATAAATTCCTTATCACATTAGGATTGTTATTATGTGTAACATTGTATGTGATGATGTCTTAAGAGTAGCTGGCACACTGAAAGGTCATAGCAGTTCCCCGCTATGATGAGAACTCGGAAGTGTTACAAAACTATTCTTGAATATATGTTCTATATACAGATGATATCATTTAAGGAATACAAATGATATAGGATATTAGGGTTGGAGACTCATAGGTCTTTGAGGCACCTTCTTGGGGTGTACGCCCTTGGTAATGTCCAAGAGGATATTATGATAATAAGACCTTCTAGTAGGAAATACACATTTTTAAGTGTCATTAGATGTTCCTATCTTCGGATGTGTGTATTTGTCCTTATAATTTAATATCATTATTAATGAGTATTATGAATTGTGTTCTCAGAGGTATTAACAAAAACCATGACAAAATGTGTTCACAACAAGGTAGGATATGTTGGGTGCATCACGATTAATATTGAATTAATGAATAATACGATAAAGGATTTGTACCTTCAGTTCTTGAACAGAAGTAGATGTCTCATTCCCTTTGATGGAAATGATATAGTCTAAATAAATACATGGGCATGGTGTTCTATATGAATGTTCAATTTCCAAGAATTCAAAGAAAGATAAATTGAGCACAAGGGTTTATGGCACTAGATTTCAACTCCTTTTATTATAGATATCAACACAAAGGGATTATATTACATGGTAATAATTCGTATGAGGTGAAATTTCATTAAGGGATTAACTTCTTTATCTATGGATGCCTTGGCATGTTTCTAGATTCTAACCTTGGACTTTAAGCTGCTCTACCTAATTCCATTGAGGAAAATTCCAATAGGGTCACACACTAAGTGTGTCCAGTATCTTAGTTAAATAATATATTATTTATTATTTAACAAGTTGAATAAATATTATTCTCGGTAGTGGTTTAATAGTTATTCATGTATTCTTAATCGCAATTACTTTGTCACTAGTTATTTGAGAGAATATATTGTGAGAAAATATTTAATAAATATTGGGGAGGATTGGAGGACCGAGTTTAAGGGTCCGATGAGAAATAATAATATTGAATATTTGTTGGCCCATAAGAGAATATTGGCCACCCTCTCTAGTATTAATAGTTCTTATTGTCACAAATCACATCAATTCCTATTAATCATGTATAAATAATTTCAACCATGATTATTTAAATTTTAATATATAAAATTTTGTTTATCTACAATCTCATATAAATTTAGTACATTATGTTAATATTTATGTTGTAAGACATTCCAAACAAAAATATTTTCTAACTGTAACAGACTAACACCGACAGAAGAGATGCGATACCAGAAGTTCAGCTGAATCACTGACAATTGACCTACCGATGTAAATGACCTATTGATGTAGATGACCTACCGATTTAAATGACCTACTGACGCAGATGACCTACCGATGTAAATGACCTACCGATGCATATGAACTACCATCAGTTTGAATGACCTACATATGCATGGTGTTGTCGACACACGAACTCATCGATAGTTAAAACGAGCCACTGATGCAATGAGTCACTGGAGTATAGAAAGACTGAAAAAATGACACATTGATGGAATGAGTCACCAACAGAAGGAGATACCGACTAATGACTCACCTATAGACTGTTTAAAATTTCCGTTATTTAAAATTATTTTTAACGGTCATATTTTGAGAGTTTTAATGTGACTGATTAATTTAATGCTTTTTTGAAGACATATTAAATGAGGATGTTAGAAATACAAGGTACTATGTCTACCTAAAACATGCACATTGTCAGGATACAATAATATATGTACAAAGAAGAGCATAGGAAAGATATACATAGAGGAAGACTTGTGTAGACATGCACACATAGGAAGATATGAGAATACCCCCCATGAGCACCATATAGAAAGGAAGAACACGTGAGGAATTATTCATTCCTATTTGTTGTTAACTAGAGAACTGTTGTTCATCATAGTTCCATCATCTCAGCAGCATCCAACTAAACCTAAGGGAAAGAACATATCACCCTCCTAGAAGTCAAAACACGGTGCCCCATGACACTTTGTTTTCTGTGTCTTTTTCTAGAAGAGGACTCGAACTTCAACTCTGATACATCAGAGAGTCCAGATCTGAATTGAATAACACCCAGAGCATCTCTAATCCCTTATTAATATATTCTGCTCTGTTGTGTACTATTTATTTAAACTTTCTATCAGTGTGTGTATCTATACTAAAAATACACATTGTCTCCTACACTAAACTGGAGGATACTAGATATCCTCAAACAATTATCTTCTTACACTTGTTTATCCCACAAAGAACTATGGAAGAGGTCATGTGTGTCCTTATTGTAATTTTTGTTCCCACAGAGAACTGTGGTAGAGGTCTTGTGACCTGGAAAGTCTTTCTACTATTGTGTTAACCCCGATCCATGGTGGGGATAAAAATCTTTATTTATATATATTTATTGGTGGAATTTGATCACCAAGTGGAGAGTATTAAGACTCTACTTTATACTGAAGCTCTTGTTTTATATTCGTTGTGTTTCAATTTAGGATTCCTATAAAAATAATTTCAAATCTATGACTTCTCTATACTGTTCTTTGGGTGATAAAGAGTTTAGTAGAATTTCAGCATGTAAAACAGCCCATGAAATTTGGGACACTTTATCTGTTTCACATGAAGGAACCTCTAGTGTTAAGGAAATGAGACTTAACACATATACTATTAAATATGATATATGAGACCATTTTTGAAATGTATCTTAGGTTTAATGAAATTTTGAATACTATTATCTCTCTAGGAAGGGATGTTACAATTAAGGATAAAATCATGAGAATACTCAGATGCTTACCAAATAGATGGGGAGGAACTTTTGTATCCATCAAAGAATCATGTGACACTAGCAAGTTACTAGTAAAGAATCTGATAGGAATGTTTATGATGTATGAGGAAGAACTAAAATTCAACAAATAATAGGATGATTAACACAAAAGAAAATCTTTTGCTTTTAAATATAATACCTCCAAGCAGAAAAAAAAATTCAAGATAAAAATGAAAGTTCAAGTGGTGAAAAATCATCAGTAGATAGTGATGAGGAGATGGATCAAATATCTATAAGGTTTAATAAATTCTATAGAAAGAATAAATTCCTTAGAAATCCCAACTACAAAGGTAATTATGATCACAAGGTCCATTGAAAAAAGGATTGGAATAAAGGTGATACATCTAGTGAAATAATATGTTATGAATGTAAGATAAAGGTACATGTAAAGGCTGGTCATCCTAAGATAAATTACAAGAATAAGTATGATGATATGGATAGAAAGTATAAAAAGGCCATGAAGGCAACTTGGAGTGCTTCTGAGGACAACTCAAGTGACTCAGAATCCTCTCATGAATAGTCTGATAAAGAAAATATGTGTTTTATGAAAAACACGTCTGAAGTAACACTAAATTATCTAGAACACAATTCCTATTATTCTAGAGATGAAAATGATTCCGAAAATATAACAAATAAGGAAATGTTTGAATATTGAAAAATTCTAGAAGAAATTTTTAATGAATTAAAATATAAATACAAATCTTTAAATAAATAACATACTTTGACTACCACTATTAAATCTGAACTTTATATGGAAAAAGAGAAAAATTCTCAACTACTTAAGGAGAAAAATGAACTTAAATTATCAAATGAGAAATTGAAAAAGTATCTAGAGATATTTACCAAAGGTGAAGAAATCTTAGTTCAAATGATTGGTAAACACATAGCTCCTAAGTATACTATTCGAATAAGATACCAACTAGGAAAGAGGAATATGAAAAATCTAATTTTGTAACAAAATCTAGAAAATATAGTTTTATGCCCAGTTCTAAAAAACTTTCTGTAAGTTCCAGCTATGAAACATATTCTACAGTTTCATGTTTTTTTTGGACCAAATAATGTTTATTTTTCAAATAATTTACATACTGCTTATAGGAAACCCATAAATCAAATGTGGGTTCCCAAATCTCTTTTTACTAATATTACTAGACCCAAACAATTCTAGGTACCAAAATATTTTCTTGTCTAATCTATTTTTTATGAAAACTGCTTAAAGAGATCCTGTAAAATCTTATGGTACATGGATAGTGGATATTCAAGACACATGACAGAAGATTACTCATGCTTCTAGAACTTGATAAATATTGATTGTGGGCATGTCAACTTTGGTTACAATGCCAAAGGAAAAATAATTGGCCTCAGCCAGATTAGTAACTCTAACTCAGTTTTAATTTCTAAAGTACTTTTTATTAATTGATCAAAATACAATCTACTTACTATCTCTCAGTTATATGATGATGGTTTTAATTTTAATTTTGAAAATTATGCATGAAATTTTTTTAATTCTAAAAATAAGTTAGTATTTTATGCTCTTAGAAATAAAAATGTATATGTTGTTAACTTAGATTCTTTAATTTCTCAAAATGTTTCATGATTGAGTGCTTTTCATAAATAATCATGTATCTAGCATAGGATATTAGGACACTTTAATTTACACTCACTCAAAAAGATTACGAGAAAAGGCTTAGTCAAGGATCTACCTAAACTTGAGTTTCTAAATGAAAAATTATGAAATCCTTGTCAAAAGGGTAAAATACACAAAATATCTTTCAAACCAATGAAGGAAGTTTAAACTTATAAACATCTTGAGTTGGTTCACATGGATTGGTTTGGACCTTCTAGAGTTTCAAGTCTAAGTGGGAATCATTATGTATATGTTCTTGTAGATGACTACTCTAGATATACTTTGACCATTTTTTGCCTCACAAAAGTGAAGCTTACTATCATTTTAACAAGTATTCTAAGACTATAAAAAATCATAGTGGTCTTAGAATTAAAACCCTAAGAAGTGACCATGGTCATGAGTTTGAAAACCAAGAGTCTGAATCCTTTTTCTCACAAAATGGATACAGTCATAACTTCTCTGCTCTTGGGACACACCAGCAGAATAGATTTATATAAAGAAGAAATATAACCATGTAAGAAATTTCTAGAACCATGATTAGTGAATATGAACTACCTATATAGTTTTGGGAATAATTTTTTAATACAACATTCTATATAATCAATAGAGTCTTGATTAGACCTATCCTTAAAAGAAATACCTATGAGTTGTGGAACAATAGAAAACCCTAGGTTAACTACTTCAAAGTTTCTAGTTGAAAAGACAATATTCTTAACACTAAGAATAATCTGGAAACAATTTCCCCCAAGAATGATGAAGAAATTTTCCTAGGTTATTCAACTTATAGTAAAGCCTATAGAGTCTTAAATAAGAGAACCAAATGTGTGGAATAATCTATACATATCAAGTTTGATGTGATAGATCAACGTGATCCAAATACCTCTCTATAAAATCTTGAGGATGATATGTCAAACATGAACATCAATACTAAATCTTATGACCACCCTATGAAGAAATCTATTAAAACTTCCAGTTCTGTAAATTCTCCAAATTCTAGTCATAATGAACCTAAACCTATTGAAAAATATGAAGTGACTAGCCCTTCATTTCTTAGACCTGTCAAAACTCTCAGGAACAATCCTTTATATGATATTGTTGGAGATTTAGACAAAGGAACACAAAATATAGATTTTCTAAGAAATCAGGTTGACCATCAAGATTTTCTATCACATCTTAAACCTAAGAACATTAATGATTCTACAAATGATGAATTTTGGTTGGTGTCTATGCAATAATAGTTAAATTAGTTTGAAAAAAACAAAGTCTAGAAGCTTGTAGATAGACCCAAAGACACCTTGACTATAGGCACCAAATGGATGTTTTGGAATAAAGTAGATGAAGCTGGTAACATAGTTAGAAACAAAACTAGATTGGTTGCACAGGGCTATAGTCAAAAAGAAGTAATTGACTATGAGGAAACCTTTTCACCAGTATCAAGACTTGAGGCTATTATAATCCTTCTTGCCTATGCAGCACATCTAGATTTCAAACTTTATCAAATGGATGCCAATAGTGCATTCTTAAATGGGTATATAGTTGATGATGTTTTTGTTGAAAAAAATCCTGGTTTTACAAACCCTCATTTTCCGAATAATGTTTTTAAATTAACAAAAGATTTATATGGTTTAAAGTAAGATCCAAGAGCTTGGTATGATAGGCTCAGCACTTTTCTTATTTCTAAATGTTTTAAAACATGTATAGCTGATCCTACTATATTTATAAAAATAATTTCCAAATATGTTTTAGTAGTAAAAATTTATGTATATGGAATTATTTTTTGATCTTTTACAAATTCTTTATGTGTTTATTTTTCAAAGATAGTGGAAAGTGAATTTGAAATGAGTTTAATGGGTGAACTCAAATTCCTCCATTGATTTCAAATATTTCAAAATAAAGAAGGAATTTTTTTGAATAATAGTAAATATACTAAGGATATTTAAAAATGATTTGGCTCCAATGAGTAACAATTGTATATTGGACCTTGATGAAGATGGTAAATCTGTTGATCAAACCACTTAGAGATGAATGATTAAAATTTTACTCTACTTAACTGCTAGTAGGCCAGATATTATGTTTAGTGTATTCATGTGTGCACATTTTCAAGAAATGAAAAAGAATATCATCTTCTTGCTGCTAAAAGGATTTTCAAATACCTAAAACAAACTACTAACCTAGGATTGTTCTGCCCTTGAGGACAACCTTTTGATTTAGTGTGTTATTCAGATGATGATTTTGGTGGCTATAAGTTAGATAGAAAAAGAACCTATGGCACATGTCACTTTTTCGGAAAGTATCTAGTTTCATATTGTAGTAAGAAACAAAATTTTGTTGCATTATCTACTGCTGAAGTAGAATACATAGCTGTTGGTAGTTTTTGTGCAAAAAAATTTTGGATGAAACACAAATTACTAGATTATGGATATCAATTCAGACATGTCCCTATAAATTGTGATAACACAAGTGCTATTAATATTTCTAATAATCATGTTTCACATTCTAGTACAAAACACATTGATGTAAGGAATCACTTTTTGAGATACCATTATGAAATAGGGGATATAACTTTAGAGTTTATTGGCATTGAACATCAGCTTGCTAACATTTTCACTAATCCATTGAACACTAAAAGAATGAACTACATCACACACGAGTTAGGAATGGTCAATCTATAGAACCTTTTGTTTCTATTCCATTGACCATTTTAAGTTAATTTTTCATACCGACACTAATATTATAAATCTGATAGTGTCATACTGACATCGATGCTTTTTTATACTGACACAGTTGTCATGCTGACACCGATGCTATATCATGTCAGCACAATTTTCATGTCGACACTAATGCTATATCATGTTGACAAAGTTGTCATGCTGACACAGATACTTTGTTATGTCAATACCCTGCCATGCCGACACAAATCATTGTCAAGTCGAAATCGTTAGTGCTATGAGAAATATGTCATGCCAACATCGATGTCTCACTTTTTTTATACGTTTTATTTTTTTACCAAAATAACATTGTTTCATTGATTTTATTGAACCCAATTCATGATTTCATGATTGTGTGATTTCAAAATCCCTAAATTATATAAATTTGAATTGATCCACTCTACTCCTTTACCCCTACACTCTCTTGGTCATTACTCTCTCTACCCCTAACCTTCCAACCTTCAAATTTAACTATTGGAATGGTGCATGTGAAGCGAGCTCTTGATGGTGGAGAGTATCATACATCTAAGATATAGAAAGGTGAATCAAACAAATCTTCAAAACCTAAAAATCCTACTCTGGTGATTTTTTTTGTAACTCTAGAAAAAGAAGTTCTTGTGGAATGGATGTTGGAAGGAAAATCTCTACTGATCAAAGTTATACAAGATCAGGGATGGATCGAGTGGTTCTCAGATAATGAAAGACCCTTTTACCCAAATCTAGTTTATGAATTTTACATGAATATGGAGTTCCTTATAGAAGAAAATGATGTTTCCTAGATCAAGTTCATAATGATAGGAAATAGAATCTATTTATCTTCAAGACAATGGGAAGAATGTCTTAAAGTACCTAATGATGGTGTATTTTATGATTATCAAGGCTCCTATCCACCTGAGAGTGATATGCTCTACTTTGAGACATCTTTGAAGGAGCTTACTAATAATGATGATCATAGGAGACCCATTTCTATAGAGTTAAGTGGAGAATGAAGAATCTTGTTTAATTTTATTCAGCATAAGACCTATCCCAATAAAGGGGAATTTTCATCTCTGAAGTATCAACATGTTCACTTGGTTTATCTGCTAAGAAAATGGATCAAGGTAAATTTGTGTAGATGCATTGTTGTGCACATGAATGAAATGATCAAACCTTACTACAAAAATAATTCCCAATTTTATCCAAGGATGATCTTAGATATGCTAAAAGATAAAGGTTGTTTAAATTAAGGAGAAGAAGTTGTTTCTGAGTTTAGTGGGATCTACCTTAGTAAAGAGATTTGTAAGTGGTTGAAAATCAACTAGAATCCATGGAAGATATAATGGGTTGGAGATGAAGATAAGAATTATGATCAGTTAAATCTGGTGGACTATCCAACTAGTCCTTAAAATATGGCTAATCCTAGTCTGGGACCAAATGAGTAAGTTGTTTACTCTTCAGAAGAAGAAGATATTGCCACTCCAGTTAGAGATCGGGGGTCATCTATCGATAATAGGATTGATCTTGACACCACTGAACCTCACAAAGGTTTTTCTTTTGGACCTCCAAGTACTCCACTTTAATTGACCTCTAATGATCCCACACTTGAATAAAATGTAGATGAGGAGACATAAGTCTCAAGTAGTGTGGAATATGTAAGTAGATATAGTGGCTCTGAAGAAGCAGAAGAAAGTGAATGTGATGAAAGTGGTAGCGGTAGTGAAGAGAAAGAAGGTAAAGAATATGCTGATAGAAATGGAAATGAATAACATGTCTCTAGACACGATGATGAAGAAATAAATGAAAGTGAATATGGACATCATAGGGATGATCAAGGTGAAGATGATGAAATGGTTGAAGTTGTGGATCAGGCTCAGTTGGAAGTACCTCATTGTTCCCCATTTTCTATTCATCTTGGAATCACTAATATGTACAAATACCTTCAAAAGTGTTATTGGTGAGATGGAATAAAAATAGATATTTCAGTTTTTACTATGAAATGTCTAAATTTTAAACAGGTTAAAGTAGAATGATAGTTAATGAAGGGGATTCTTCATCCTTTGAAAATGTTAAAGTGGAAATAGGAAAATATATTCATAGACTTTATAGTGGGATTCCCAAAGACAACTTTAGATAATAATGTCATTTGGTTTATTATTAATCAATTAACTAAAAAGAAAATTTTCATTCCCATTCAAGATACTCCACATTTATATAAAATCTATTTATGGTATCTTAAGGAGATAGGTAGGTTACATAGAGTTTCTCTCTCCATTGTATCTTACCATGATCTCAGGTTCACTTCAAATTTTTAGAAAGGAGTTCAAAATGCATTGTTTACTGAATCAAATTTCATTATAGATTTTCATCCTCAATTTTTTAGATAGTCTGAATGAAAAATTAAAACCATGGAATCCATGATTCATGCTTGTTAAATGGATTACCAGTAAATTTGGGATCAATTTATTTCATTAGTTTAGTTTTCTTATAATAATATTTATCATTCTAGTATCCAGATAGCACCTTTTGAGGCATTATATGGAAAAGCGATGTTGGACTCAAAATTATTGAGATGAAGAGGGAGAAAGGAAGTTGATGGGGGAATAATTGGTAGAGGAAATTGTTGAGAAGGTGAAGGTAATTCAGGAATATATGAGGATATCTTAGAGCAGGTAGAAAATTTATATGTATTACTAAAGGAAAGATCTTTATTTCAAGGTAAGTGATCATGTTTTTCTTAAATTATCTCTATATTAAGGTGCTGTGTATTTTGGTAAAAATGGTAATTTGAGTCCATAGTTCATTGAACCATATGAAATCATGAAGAAGGTTGGATAAATTTCTTACCTAGTAGCCTTTCCTTTGATTTTATTCCAAGAAGACAATGTTTTTCTTGTTTTGATGTTAAGAAAGTATATTCCAAATTCATCTCGTGTTTTGATCCCTGAGGTAATTCAGTTGGAAGATAAACTTTATTATTTGGAATAACCAATTTAGATTCTTTACCATAGAGATAAACAATTGAAAAATAAGGTAATTTATCAATTTAATGTTTTCTGGAAAAACCATATGGTTGAAGAAGCAACATGGTAATTTGAAAATGTTATGAGGGAAAAATATCCCCACATGTTTAATAATTGAATAGAATTACAAGGATATGATTTAAAAAAGGGGAATAATGTAAAAAACTAGTTAATGATAAAATATATCGTTTTTATATTTATATCATTCATGAATTAGATAGTTATATTTATTCTAAAAATATTAAGTAATTTTTTAAATCAAAAAGGTTGACTGACTGAAAAATAATTTTTTTTATTATGATAAACCCCATTTTAAAGGGAGATGGGGAACCCTACAAGACTTCAAAGACATAGATGACAATCAAACACCTAGTCCAAATCATCAAGGCCAAAAACAAAGCAAATCACGCTGCAGAGAAAGGTCCCACCCCAGCATTAAAAACATTAATATTAGCTTCCACCATCACATCGCTGCTCAGCTAGATGTCTCATGCAAAGAAGAATAGGCCTGGAACTGATGGAAAATGCCATACCCTCTCGAACATCCAATTTTGTTTAGCCATGATCAGATGAAGGCACATGACCTAAACCTCTCCTGGAACCATCTTTGTAGATGATTTGAATGAAATGACCCAGAAAACCACGAATTGTAGAGCCACACATAAAATAGATATAACCAAAACCATTCCTACAGCTTCAAACCAATATGCTTCCAAACCCGCACAGCTGAATCAACACAAATTTTCCTCCACGGTGAAGACTTCACCATTGCATTCACCTAGAACATCACACCAAAAAACATAGCAAGAAACATAATCACTCAAGCAATCATAAAATCAAATCAAACCACCCGAACCACAGACACAGAATATCTCCAAAGAAATAACACCACGACAGAACCGATCCAATGACCCATCGCCACCATCGATCATGGAGGCTACACATCCACTCACAATACACGGGAGAAATAGCGGCCGCAAATTCAAGCCACAACAAATCGGAATCGACCGCTCACTGCACCGCCATGGAAGGATGGCTATCGCCCACGATGCTGCCAGAGAACCCGAAAACCCACGAAACCAAGGTCCCACACCTCGATAACACTGAGAATAAGATCCACGATATCACCGTAGTGGGAGGATCTCACCTGAAATCGTTGAGAACCAAGTAATGGAGCTGCGGCCGACCGAGAACATGCAAACCCAATGATTTTTTATTGAAAATTTTATTTATTTTCAAGTATTTACAAAGTAAAATTCTATTTTTGATGAGTTTTAAAATTTCATTAGTTAATTTTGATTTAAAATAATACAATTATAGTTTTTATAATGAATTTCATACTTTAATTTATTATAAAAATATTGTTACATTAAAAATTGAATTTTTTAGAAAAAACTGTTTTTCATAATATTTTTTAGATTTAATTTTAAATGAAATTATACCACTTTTATTAATTTAATTTTGAAAAAATTATCCCATATTTGAAATAAGTGAGTCTAAATTTATTAAACAGGTCCCTTTTATTTTTGTTCAATATGAATAGTAACCCTAGTAATTTTGTTACCACGGTGAAGGGTAAATCGAGTAATTAATGTTAAAAATAAAATGTTAAGGACTGAAGAATAACCCTAACACTTTAATTAATTTTATTGGATGATTATATATCATCCATAATCATCAAAAGGTATAATATATGCAATTCTTTTCCATTTTGATGTTGTTATGAACTTTATAATATTCTATGTAAAGAAAACTAAAAAATGTTACATTCTTGTTTTTAATAAATATAATATTTTTAACATAGGGTTAAATATAGTATATTTTTAGTTATAAATATTATTTTTAAATATAAAATATTTTTCTTCATCAAGGTATTTTATTTTTAATTTTTATTGAAGAAATTGCCTTAAATTCTTACACAACACACATTTAGTAATTATTCAATTAATGGAAAAATACAATAAATGATATTAAAAATATTAAATTTAGTATAATTTTAATGAATTAATATTCCCCCAAAACTTCCTATAAAAACATGAAATATTATAGAGGTCTGGGTTTTTTATTTTAATTCCTTTTTTTCTTGACATTATTTAAGTCAAAGTAAATGAATAGTTCTAAAATTGACATTAATGATATTTAATAATAAATAATATTTTATTAAATTATTTAAAATTCATAAAAATAATAAATTTAGAGAAATTAATACGAAATGGTTAATGAAATCAATCGTGGTACATTTATGGGTCTTTTTTCAATTTATAGTAACATTATTAACTATTAAAGTGTTGAAAACATTAATATTATAATAATTTTCAAAAGGGTTGATGAAGGGTTAAAACAAAATGATAATGGTAAAAATGTTATCCAAATTTTAAAAAAAGATAGTTAATGAGAGTATCTAGACTCATCCTTATATTATATTCTAATATTATCAATTTGGATCTATTTGGAAATCAAAACTAATTTATATTAATTTAATATTTTAAGAAATCCCAAGATTGTCCCTCCCCTCTTTTATAAAATGGAACCTCTAATTATCATCCTTGGACACTTTAAAAACCTTTTATTTAGAAAATACCTACCCAAATACCTTAATTGCATCCCTCCTCACATCCTAGATGGTTTTTTTATCATAAAACCAACCTATCTAATCCTTTGGTGTAAATGTTAAGAGATTGTCTAAAGAACATATATCATTTTTTACCGAGTGTTTTTGTTTTATTTCTTCTTACACCTCCTTCAAATATTCTTTAACCATGATAAAATAATAAAATCAGAATATTAAATATAATGAGATTTTTTATGCTAATGTAACAACCTATATGTAGAGACCCAAAGCTTGACGTACATGGACATTACATTACTTTTTCAGAATACTTAATACATTACAAAAATAGACACACAAGGACCGTAATAGTTTAGTGTCTTTGGAAACTTGGAATATAATCCTCTAATCATGGTGAAAGATCTTCAACATCTCCCATAAAGATCTTCCCCTTTTGTTTTCTTACCTAAAACATTTCTTTAAATCCTGGGGAAAATAAAACATAAAAAGGGTGAGCTCAAATGCTGAGTAAGGGTAATAATGGATAAAATAAAACAAAACATATATATTTGAACTTAAAAACATGAACATAATGTTTAAACATAAAGATCTTGATAAATCACATAAAACATGGTATTACGTAAGGCATCGATCATAATGGAACATCAACATTGATAAAATAGCATGGGAATAAAACTTGTAATTGTGGAAAAACATTAAGCACATGATATGATTTCCATAGTCTCCAAGGCATTACTGCCAATACCATCTTAGTGGACAAAGTCCCTTACTGAACCGGGTTTACTTGTCGTTCCATCCCTGTATTACTGAACCGGATTTACTTTCTGTTTCAGCCATGTCTATCTCATAAGATATAAAATCTTTACCCAATGCATTGGAGGTAGATATAGGTCCCACCCATCTCATATTGAAATCATTCTTATGTGTGACACAAAACAATCATAAATCATTCATCATAACCTAAAGAATAAATTGGGTTTCATAAACATCATCCCATCATAACATAATCCATATAAAACAAATGGATATCATTTCATCATAAGAAAAGAGAAACCATGTAAATCATAGAGAGATTATACTAGAAACATACACATATGAAATAATGTCATCTTATAAGGAAAATGGTTTTGATAAAGCACTTGAAATGAATTTTGAGGAAAATATCCTTTCTTCTTGAAAATCATTTTCTTTTCAAAAAAATCCATTCAATTTTAAAAGAAATTTATTTTGTTGAAAATAGTCTTTAAATATTGTAGATTAATCTTCATGAAAATAAGGCATTATGAAACCGTAAAAATCTATTCATGTCGTATAAGTTAAAAAAACATTTTTCTTGTACTTTTGCCAGAAAAGTCAAAAAGTACCTCATATGGTAAAAAAAATATTCCTTACATACCATGTAGTAAATTTAAAAAATGGGTAAAAAGGACTTTAAACATATATGAAAACATTTTTATAAAACTTGGACAAGGATGATAAATATAACCCCAGTAAATACTTACGAATAAACAATTTCGGATAGGAATGAGATTGGAATAATTATCCCTTACCTTAGGTCTGATATGCTTCGTATGTATCCAAAACTCCTGTATAATGATTTAAATAATGTCATTGAATTATTACAGAATCATATTCATTGTTATGATATCATATATGGTTCACTTATGACTTTATATTACCCATTCTTTTGTAAATTCATGTTAAAGTAGCATTTTGGGGAAAATCTTTTCATTTATCATCCGTGTTTTGACTTTTAATTATTAATATGATTACTTAGATCTTGATTACATAATTACAGAATATAAAACATGATTTATATATAATATATATTCATTATATACATAATAGATCGATAAAGGGAAAGAAATACACCGTTCATGGAGACGGTAAGTTGTACGTACGCATGAATGCTGTTTTCGTTTCCTTATTGAATTAAATGGAATTATGTAACTGAAACATATATGTTCATAAATCCAGTATCATTATTATGTAATATATTTAATTATTATTTATTATATATACTTTATAATCATACTTGAATGGTTAATCATTGAAAATGAATCTCATCGCGTTCGTGGAGACGGTAGTCCGTACGTACGCACGAACGATGATATCATTCCCAGGATCATGGAATTGTATTGAAGTGTTTGTATAATATTTAAGAATAATTATCACTTTAAAATAATAATATATATATATTTATTTACACCATTATACCCATCCAATTAAGGTGGTGGTGGAAAACAGATTACACCACGGCATGGAGACGGTATTTCGTACGTACACACGCGTGGTGATTTCGTTTTCCATAGGATGGATAGAAGGTGAAATAGGGTTGTTTCATATATATATTAATATATAATTATATGAGTGATACTTATGTTATTACTTCATAATTAAACAACTAAATAAGAAGAATAATAAGAAGAAATAAATTTGAAAGAATCAGTAACGGGTATTACCTCTTCTTCGACACGCCTCTTTGAAACCTCCTCTTAGGGCACTAATATTGGTCTTTGAAGAAGACTAGGACCTATAAAATATTTCTAGTGAAGTTGATAATGTAAATGGTCAGGGGTTGGCCGAGCATGAAGGCTCAAAGTTGTATAAATATGAGATGGAGGAGGTTCCCTTTTATAAGGGAGGAGAGGGGAACCTTTAGAATTATAAGAAATATTAATTTATAATAAATTCCAACCCCACATAAAAACCTCAAAAATGACTCAAATAAGAATATTAGATGATATAGGGTTGTAATCTCAACAACTAATAAAATTTAGACAAGTTGGGAATTTATTTTAAACATTATCAACATGATTTATCCTTATTTAATCTATTTAATTTTATTTGTGGTAATAAGATTATAATTTTTAAATTGTTATAAATAATTACTTATGTGTAGTTAATTGTCAATAATTGGATCATTTATGACATTTTAGACCATATAAATTTCAATTTATAATTTTTCAATATTTTTGTGATTTTTAAAAAATTTAATAATATATTATTTTTATAAAATAACAATAGTGTCAATTTTGACACTATTAATTTATTTGAATTTAACTAAAATCCAAACAAATGATATATTCGAACTAAAATATTTAATAGGTTTATAACATGTCATATTAATCTATAAAATTAGTGTATAACATTAAATAGTTCATATAATATTTATTTTACTATTTTTAAAACCATTTATTTGATACCTCTCTTAATAAAATAATTTCTATAACATTTTTGTATAATTATTGAATATACTTATTTTTTTCATAAAAATTAAAAATAAAATACTAGGATGAATAAAAATAATATATATTTCATAATAATTCTTTTAGTCGGATTTATATTCTAAAATACCCAACTTTTAAAATGTTATATTTATTAAATTATGAAGGTGACAACTTTGACATCATTTAAAATAAATTAATATAAGTGTCATAATCACTTTTATAAGACTCCAAATGGTCATATATTCGGTCATTGGATGATTATGGTGTATATATACACTAATAATAAGTTTTTTTCAGGTTTTTTAGCCTTTTAATTGGTATTATTATTTCAATAAAAACTATATTACTTATTTTTCACTAAATAAATAATTTTTGCATCATTAGTGTATAAGCTATTAAGGTAATTAAATCTCTCTTAAAAATTATAAATAAATTACCATGATAAATAAAAAAAATTTATCTTTCAAATGATTATTTATAACCGAATATATATTCTGTTTAAACTTATATTAAAAATACTTTAATTATTAAAGTTGAGTGAGACATATTTCACTTTCCTTTAAATAAATTAAACTAAAGGTCTTAATCACCTCCAAGTGGGTTCCAATGGATTCCATTTTGACCCAAATATGCCTTAGGATGAAATATAGGCATCCAATTATATTAAGTCAAGTATTAGGGTAATTTTATAATATTATATTTACCCTTAATTACCCGATTTACCTTTTACTATGGTAAATAAAATTTACCATAATTACTATTCATAATGCCCAAAAATAAAAATTATTCTATTAACATAATTTGGACCCACTAATTCCAAATATGGAATCCATTTTTCTAAATTAAATACACAATAGTTTCATAAATTAATTTAAAATTAATCTTGTTGTTAAGAAAATGAATTTTAAAAGTTAAAACATTGCAAAAGATTGAAATGATTTTACCTATGAATTCAATGTAAAATAAATGCTAATGACATAAATTATATTAAATGGTAAAAATATATTCAATTTATACTTAAAAACCATTAAATATTATAATTTACCCATATAAATTTTTACGATGAAAAAAGTTGTTTTTAATTAAAATATAGCGTGTTTTTACTATTCACTAAAATATGAAAGTTATTAGAAAAATATAAAAACTTTATCCACTATAAATTTTTATATCCTGATTCAAAAGAAGAAGATTATTTTGTAAAATTTAACTTATAAACTTGTCAAAAATTATATTTAAAATGGGTCTGCAATCAAAAGGCGGCAAAACTGCATTTTTTGAAAAATATTTATTTTACCCGGAAAATTAATTTTGTTCCCATACCATGTTCTATAAAATGTGTAAGATGAATTATAATGTTATAAAATTCAAAATGTATTTAATACTATTCATAACGGCTAGTTTATAATAATATTATAACCATATATCGTTGTTCAGTGAAACCCGGTATTGCGTACAACACACGCTATCGAGGAATGTTGTGATTGCGTGTAATGCAAGCCAAGTCAGGGTTGCGTGTAGTGAAAGACTCCTTTGTTGTTGCGTATAACAAAATCCAACCATATTTCATTTATACATTGAATATATATATATATATACACTCAATGTTGCATAGAATAACTACTATCAAACAAACTTGAAATTGTGTGTAACACGATCCAAGATTAGTGTTGTGTATACTACAAGCTAATACGGTGTTGCGTATAGCGCAAGATAATCTTGGTGTAGCATACAACAGAAGATATGAAAGAAATTAAAAAGAATATATCTTATAAAATCTCGGGTTGTTACATTCTACCCCCCTTAAAATGAATTTCTCCCTCGAAATTAGTCGGGGTTATAAATCATTTACTATTCATAGAAACCCACATCGTAAAAAGGAATACTAAAACTTAATTTTAAAAACTAAAGTATGAAATGTAATGATTACCCAAAGTAACTCATCGCTGGGTTTCCACATAGTACAACATAGGTGAAAATATGGATATGAAAGAGAAATCTAACCATCAAGTTCTGATGGAGAGTGGTAGAGAACATGGCTATGAAAAATCCAACAATCACAAAGCCATAAATTTGTGATGATCTAAGGTAGCATCTGATTCATCATATATAAGTGCACTAGGACAACATTTTTTGGTTTTCAAAATCATTTCCCTAAATTTGAATAATTTGAATTTGAAGAAATACTTACTTTATTTTGATATAATCTCACAGTTGTTTGTGCCTTGAACAATTTCCACTTCATCTCTTAAAGAAATGAAGTTGAATTTGTCATTCATGAAGTGTTAGTAGATCATGTGATAGAATTATGGGTCATTCCATCTGTCTCAAACAAAATGTTAGCAATAGTTATATACATAAGTCCATCTATGGTGAGATTAATCATATATCATTCCAAAAATGGACTTGTACTTCATCTATCATACCGCTTAATAAAATAAAACTAGTTTCTACTAACAAGGGACTTCCGGTAGGCCAGTGGTAGGCAATAAAGGCATGTCGCACTTTGGTTGTGGGTTCGATTCCCGCAACCTTGTCCGACGTGACGGGTTGTCGGCCATCCTGCAGGTTGTCCTTTTTATAAAACTACATTATTATAACATCCCATAAAAAATGTTCTAGCCTTAGAAAATACTAATTTATGTCCAACATAATCCATTCCAATATTTAGGCTTATCTAAATTACTTCTATCCAATCTTATAGCATAAAGAGAACGATTACTAGAAATGTCATCAAACAAGCATGTGAATACCATCATTTATCCCCCATATATCATACAATATATCTTGTTGGTCACATTCCAAACATGTAAATATCTTAATCATGTATTCTCTTGAAAAATTAATACCCATTGAACCTTAGTGAAAAAATTAATACTGTTAAAAGATAACTCTTTCCACATTCCAAAATCCCCTAATTTCTATATACTCAAACTATGATATCTATCATGAGCTCATTTCATTTTATCTTTATCCCTTCATTATGTGCATATCATCTTCTTTCCAAAAATATTTCAATCACTTTTCATGGTTAATAGTACCATATAATTATTGAAAACCAATACATAGATATTCCAAAATTCCATGATACCATAAATGAGATTCCATGATACTATTTTTAAATCCAATTACATAAACACTTAATCATTACACAACATCATTGTCATACTCAACATCACAAATAGTGATCCCATGTGACTTCCCTTTATCCTTTTCCTTAAGAGGTTTCTCACATTGATCATTATTAACCCTTGGATTAGGGCATTGATTAGCATAATGCCTCATTTCCTTTCACTTGAAGCATTGAAGTGTTGGTGGTGCATTCTCTACAGTATTTTCTTTATTCACATCATTAGCAACCCTTTTTCCATTACTTCAACAATAAGCTGCTTGATGGACTTATTTTCCACATTTAAAACATTTTCTAGTCCCTTTAATACAATCTCCACCATGTTTCTTTCCACACTTTGATCATAAAGAAACAGTCATCTTCTATTCACCATTATTCTGAGATTTATCCTTGAACTCCATCTTTTGTTTCTTGTCAAAACCATGATATGGATATGTTACACCAACTTCCAGTTATACCTTGATATCCCAATGAACAATTTCTTCATAGCTACTAAATTCTCTTATAGCTAATGCCCTTCGAGGACTTGGTTTTAATCTACTGAATAATCGATCAACTTTACTTTCAAGTTGGATGATAAAGCCAGATGCATACCTTGCAAGTCTTGTAAAATTAACTTCGTATATACCAACAGATTCATCATCCTTCTGCTTAAGCTCAAGGAACTCCTTTTCCATATTTGGTCGAAGAATACGAGGGAAGTACTTACTGAAAAACAAGTTCTTGAACTCATCCCATTCGATGGATTCAATTTCATCTTGGGGCCTTGTATTCTTAATTAGAGTCCACCGTTGATCTGCTTCACCTTCTAAATGGTAAATAGCCAGAATGAAATTTTCATGTTCCGAATAGTGAAGTATGGAAAATATCTTTTCAATGGTACTGATCCATTATTCAGCAACAAGTGGATTAGAAGACCCACTAAAATAAGGTGGGTGTTTCCTCATGAAGGACTCAATAGAATATTGTTCCCTTTTCTGCTCATTTGGAAGTCCAGAATGGTTCATAACTTGTATAAGTATTTCAATAAGATTTTTCACTCCATCTCCCATGACATTGGTTTGTCCAGGAGGACAATCATTGAATTGTCCATTACATTGATCAACATAGTTCCTTCAGGTTCCATCCATCATCTAAAACCCAAAAAGAATAGTTTGAGAGGCAAAAATCATGCTAGGGAAAACAACATAATAAAGGGGGAGTGCCTTCAATATCTAACATCTTAGGTTTAATTCTAAGATCATTAGCTAAATTCTAGGACTATAACCTATACGTATACATAACCTTAGGGACATCCCTAGACATACCTTAGAAATTTCTCTAGGGATCTCACTAAAGCTTTCGCATCCTAGTTTCCAAAGGTTAACTAAAACTTTCCTCTAATACCAACTGTAGAGACACAAATCATGACGTACATGGACATTACATTAATTTTACGGAATACTTAATACATTAAAAAAACAGACACACAAGGACCATAATAGTTTAGTGTCTTTGGAAACTCATAATATAATCTTATTATCATGGTGAAAGATCTTCAACATCTCCCATAAAGATATTCCCCTTTTGTTTTCTTACCTAAAATATTTATTTAAATCCTGGGGAAAATAAAACATAAAAAGGGTGAGCTCAAAAGCTCATTAAGGGTAAGCATGGAGAAAATAAAACAAACCATATATATTTGAACTTAAAAACATGAACATAATGTTTAAACATAAAGATCTTGAGAAATGACATAAAACATGGAAGTATGTAAGGCATGTATCATAATAGAACATCAATCATGATAAAATAGCATGGGAATAAAACTTGTAATTGTGTAAAAACATTAAGAACATGATATGATTTCCATAGTAGCCAAGTCATTTCTGCCAATACCATCTTAGTGGACAAAGTCCCTTACTGAACCGGGTTTACTTGTCGTTCCAGCCCTGTATTACTGAACCAAATTTACTTGTCGTTTCATCCATGTCTATCTCATGAGATATAAAATCTTTACCCAATGCATTGAAGGGAGATATAGGTCCCACCCATCTCATATTTAAATCATTCTTATGTGTTCCACAAAACAATCATAAATCATTCATCATAACCCAAAGAATAAATTGGGTTTCATAAACATCATTCCATCATAACATAATCCATATAAAACAAATGGATATCATTTCATCATAAGAAAAGTGAAACCATATAAATCATAGATACATTATACTTGAAACAAACACATATGAAATAATGTTATCTTAGATGCAAAATGGTTTTGATAAATTACTTGAAATTAATTTTGAGGAAAATATCCTTTATTATTGAAAATAATTTTCATTTCACAAAATGCCATTCAATTTTAAAAGAAAAGGATTTTGTTGAAAATAGTCATTAAATCTTGTAGAGTAAACTTCATGAAAATAAGGCGTTATGAAACAGTAAAAATCTGTTCATTCCGTATAAGTTAAAAAAACATTCTTCTCATACTTTTGCTGGAAAAGTCAAAAAGTACCTCGTATGGTAAAAAAAAATTCCTTACATACCATGTAGTAAAAGTAAAAAATGGGTAAAAAGAACTTTAAACATACATGAATTTTTTTTATAAAACTTGGACATGGATGATAAATATAACCCCAATAAATACTTACGAATAAACAATCTCGGATAAGAATGAGATTGGAATAATTATCACTTACCTTAGGTCTGATGTGCTTCTTATGTATCCAAACCTCCTGTATAGTGATTTAAATAATTTCATTGAATTATTACAGAATCATATTCATTGTTATGATATCATATATGGTTCAATTATGACTTTATATTACCCGTTCTTTTGTAAATTCATGTTAAAGTAGCATTTTGGGTAAAATCTTTTCATTTATCGTCCGTGTTTTGACTTGTAATTATTAATATGATTATTTAGATCATGATTATATAATAACAAAATATAAAAAATGATTTATATATAATATATATTCATAATATACATAATAGATCGATAAAGGGAAATAAATACACCGTTTATGGAGACGGTAGGCCATACGTACGCATGAACGTTGTTATCGTTTCCTTATTGAATTAAATGGAGTTAAGTAAATGAAACATATATGTTCATAAATATAGTATAATTATTATGTAATATCTTTCATTATTATTTATTATATATAATTTATAATCATACTTGAATTGTTAATCGATGAAAATGAATCTCATCGCGTTCGTGGAGACGGTAGTCCGTACGTACGCACGAACGATGATATCATTCCCATGATCATGGAATTGTATTGAAGTGTTCGTATAATATTTAATAATAATTATCACTTTAAAATAATCATATATAGTTATTTATTTACACCATTATACCCATCCAATTAAGGTGGTGGTGGAAAATAGATTACACCACGGCGTGGAGACTGTATTCCGTACGTACGCACGCGCGGTGATTTCATTTTCCGTAGGATGGATAGAAGGTGAAATAGGTTTGTTTCATATATATAATGAAATATAATTATATGAGTGATACTGATGTTATTACTTCATAATGAAACAACTAAATAAGAATAATAAGAAGAAGAAGAAGAAATAAATTTGAAAGAATCAGAAATGGGTATTACCTCTTCTTTGACATGCCTCTTTGAAACCTCCTCTTAGGGAACTAAGATAGGTCTTTGAATAATACCAAGACCTCTATAATATTTCTAGTGAAGTTTAGAATGTAAATTGTTAGGGTTTGGCCGAGATTGAAGACTCAAATTTGTGTAAATATGAGAGGGAGGAGGTTCCCTTTTATAAGGGAGGAAAGGGGCACCTTTGGAATTATAAGAAATATTAATTTATAATACATTCCAAACCCACTTAAAAAATACAAAAATGACTCAAATCATAATCTTAGATGAGATAGGGTTGTAATCTAAACAACCAATAAAATTTATACAAGTTGGGAATTTATTTTAAACATTATCAACATGATTTATCCTTATTTAATCTATTTAATTTTGTTTGTGGAAATAAGATTCTAATTTTTAAATTGTTATAAATAATTAATTATGCATTGTGAATTGTCCATAATTGGATAATTTATTACATTTTAGACCATATAAATTTAATTTTATAATTTGTAAATTTTTTGTGATTTTTAAACAATTTAATAATATGTTATTTTTATAAAATAACAATAGTGTCAATTTTGAAACTATTCATTTACTTGAATTTAAATAAAATCCACACAGAGGATATATTTGAAAAAAAATATTTAATAGGTTTATAAAATGTCATATTAATCTATAAAATTAGTGTAGAATATTAAATAGTTTATATAATATTTATTTTACTATTTGTAAAACCATTTATTTGATACTTCTCTTAATAAAATAATTTCTACAACATTTTTTTATAATTATTAAATATACTTATTTGTTGCATAAAAATTAAAAATAAAATACTAGGATGAAGAAAAATATTATATATTTCATAAGAATACTTTAAGTCATATTTATATTCTAAAACACCCAATTCTTAAAATGTTATATTTATTAAATTATGAAGGTGACAACTTTGACATCATTTAAAATAAATTAATATAAGTGTCATAATCACTTTTATAAGACTCCAAATGGCCATATATTCGGTAATTGGATGATTATTCTGTATATATACACTAATAATAAGTTTTATTCAGGTTTGTGAGCATTTTAATTGGTGTTATTATTTCAATAAAAACTATATTACTTATTTTTCACTAAATAAATAATTTCTACATCATTAATGTATAAGCTATTAAGGTAATTAAATCTATCTTAAAATTTATAAATAAATTACCATGATAAATAAAAACATTTTATCTTTAAAATGAGTATTTATAACCAAATTTATATTCTGTATAAACTAATATTAAAAATAATTTAATTATTAAAGTTGAGTGAGAAATATTTCACTTTCCTTTAAATAAAATAAACTAAAGGTCTTAATCACCTCCAAGTGGGTTCCAATGGATTCCATTTCGACTCAAATATGCCTTAGGACGAAATATAAGTATCAAATTATATTAATACTAGTGTTAGGGTAATTTTATAATATTATATTTACCCTTAATCCCCCGATTTACCTTTTACTATGGTAAATAAAATTTACCGTAGTTACTATTCATAATGCCCAAAAATAAAAAGTATCCTATTAACATAATTTGGACCCAATGAGTACAAATATGGAATCCATTTTTCTAAATTCAATACACAAAAGTTGCATAAATTAATTTAAAATTAATCCCGTTGTTAAGAAAACGAGTTTTAAAAGTTAAAACATTGCAAAAGATTGAAATGATTTTACCTATGAATTCAATGTAAAATCAATTATAATGACATAAATTATATTAAATGGTAAAAATATATTAATTTTATACTTTAAAACCATTAAATATTATAATTTAATCATATAAATTATTATGATGAAAAAAGTTGTTTTAAATTAAAATATAGCTTGTTTTTACTATTCATTAAAATATGAAAGTTATAAGAAAAATATCAAAACTTTATCCACTGTAAATTTTTATATCCTGATTAAAAAAAATAACTTTATTTTGTAAAATTTAACTTATAAACTTGTCCAAAATTATATTTAAAATGGGTGCTCCATCAAAAGGTGGCAAAACTGCATTTTTTTAAAAATACTTATTTTACCCGAAAAAATTATTTTGTTCTCATACCATGTTCTATAAAATGTGTAAGATGAATTATAATGTCATAAAATTCAAAATATATATACTAATATTCATAACGGATATTTTATAATAATATTATGACCATATATCATTGTTTAGTGAAACCCGGTATTGCGTACAACACACGCTATCGAGGAAGGTTGTGATTGCGTGTAATGCAAGCCAAGTTAGGGTTGCGTATACTGCAAGACTCCTTTATTGTTTCGTATAACAAAATCCAACCATATTTCATTTATACATTTAATATATATATATATATACACACTCAATGTTGTGTAGAATAAATACTATCAAACAAACTTGAAATTGTGTGTAACATGATCCAAGATTAGTGTTGCGTATACTGCAAGCTAATACGGTGTTGCGTATAGCGCAAGATAATATTGGTGTAGCGTATAATAGAAGATATGAATGAAATTAAAACGAATATATCTTATATAATCTCGGTTTGTTACACTATATACATCTCATATTCTATCAAATGGGAATTAAAACCACCAATCATGTGTACAGAGGACTACCGCATCACAAACTAATGTAATTAATTTTCCATCACTATCTCTCACAATTTTTTATAATAATGGAATTAATTTTTATATATGATATTCATAACACTATTATATTTCTTAAAAGATAATATATCATTTACTTTATTACCTTTTCATTTACTAAAAAATGATAATGTCATTCATGTGTATGTGTAGACTACCACCTCCACGAAGCGATGTGATTCATTTTTCATCAGTACATCACATGAATGATATGTGTGTGTGTGTGTGTATGTATGTATGTATGTTTTTTAAAGAAATAATATGGTATTTATAATATAATGATAATTTTCAAATATAAAATTATACTTAACTTCATTTTTTAATGATCGTTGAAAAAAGAAAATGTTACTCATGCGTATGTACAGCCTACCATCTCCATGATTGTATTATAGTTCATTTTTCATAACCAAATTTATTGATTTGTTTTAAAAGTATAATTTATTTATAAAAATTATAATTATTTAGTTGTTATTATTATTATGGAGATAATGGAATAATGACCTCTTTGACCATAGTCAACCTGTCGAAGTCATTTCAGACTTATGAATTGAGTATCATCAAAATGTCCAACATAAACTTAAATTATTGAGTAATTTTATATGAAATGGTAATAAATAAAATAAATAGAATAATAAAATTGAAAAAAAAATTATCAAGAAAGTAAATAATTAACCTAATTTCATTATTTAGGAATTCAAATAACATGTGTGACGAGTCAGACTCAGGGTAAGGGACACTTTAACTTAAAACCTCATTTTAAATTTTATAATGATTTATTTTCATAATACTTGTCTTACATGAAATCTTTTTAAAATTATTTTATGAATGTATTTATATGAACAAAAAAATAACTATAAAGGTAATTTTATGCCTCATTATTTCAAAGGTTTTCAAAAATGAATCTTTTTATGTAATTTTTTGACCTTATTTGCAAGTTAAAAAAGGAATGTTATATTTTAATGTGTATGGAGACAATGAATTTTCCCACCTCCATAACCATTTTTTGAAATTTTTATTCCTTTATAAGATTTTATATTTTATTCAAATAAAAACCCATATTCCCTTTTTTCTAGGTATTTTGGTATTGAAAATGTTTTTTAAAATAAAAGGGTATTATGATATATTAAAGTGTTGCACATGAGTTTAAAAGAGTTTTTCAAGGGTTTTATTCATGATATTGTCCTTTGATATTATTTATGAAGGGTTGATCCCAATTATAGCTCATGAGTGAGCCCAATATATCTTATAAAAAGGGTTTATACTTATTATTTCTCACAAGTGATACTGATATAGCTTATATGATGGGTGCACCCTGATAGTTCTCCAATACATTGGGTAATGATTATGTTCTCAATAGAATTATTTTAGAAGTTATCTGAATCTTTACTCTAATTGTAAGGGTTTTTTAAGGGTTTTAAGATGATGATGTCCTAGGGAGCCTACAATAATTTTATATTATTGATAATGAGTTTTCATGTAAATCACTTGATATAAAAAGTTACTATAATGATGAAAACAATTTCTCCTTTCAGATAAAAAGGTTTGTTTTTTAGAAAAGGTTTTTATGGGTTTTTAGGTTTTTCACTAGATTGATAGATTTCTTCTTTATATTTCCCTAACTGTACTTCTTATTCTCATCCCAGGTTTTAAAAAAAATCATAGTGATTTAAGGATTATTAGGGACAAGGATGAGTTCAAGATCAAAATTTTAAAGATATTTCATGAAAATAAAACATTTTTCTTATTAAAAAAATTGGTGGGAAAATTGATATTAACTAGAAGTTTCCAATTTATAATATATGAGATTTTTAAATAAGAGTTATGAAATAACTCTCTAAAACTCTAAACCTAAGTGGTCATTTGAAATTCTTGAAAGCTAATTATATTTTAAATTCACTAGAATATGTAATCTTTATAGTCATTCCCATAAAAAAATTTCAAGAATGAGCATGAATCATAATTTAATTTCTCTTGAGAAAAGAGTGACATGAATTTCTCTATGAGTAGGATTTTTATTGGGTCAAGTAATAATTTTTTATGTTGAAAAAAATAAATATATTGGAGAATAGAATGAAAGGAAATTATTTTTCATGAATGAGACATGATAAAAATCAATTTTGGAAAATATCTTTAAAATTATCTCATTTTTTGTGGATTAAATATGAATATTTGATGATTTACCATAAGTGAAATAGTAAAGTGTAGGGGAATAAGAGAGCTTATAAATTCATTATTTTTTCTCTATAATTCAATGATTAAAACCCCATTAATTTCATAATAAAATGGGAATTTCTTAATTTTATGTTTATAGGTGTAATTTGAGGTTTAATATGAAAAAGTCTTAAAATCATGGTTTTAAATTGTTTTATTCATTTTTAGGATTATTTTGATAGGTATTACACTAATTTTAATTGTTTGATAAATTTTAAGTGAAATTATATAGCCACATATGATTAATCTCACATTTTCAAAGACTAAATGATATTAAAGTGATTTCATCAACCTTTTGTATGATTACTTTTAATTAAGGGTGGTTGTGGAATATTAAAGGAAACTTTAAATAACTACATAGAATTAAATTTTATCTTTTTAAGTATCATGTGTTATTAAAATTCAATCCATGTGAGTTGTGTATGAATCGATTAATGGTCTATGTATCATTAAATTCTAAGGGGATATGTCATCTATGAACTATCCGGTTGTAAAGAGGATTATGTGTGATTAACTAAAATTTTTTATGCTATTTTCGATAAAATTTTAAGGTAAAACACTTACATATGAATCAATAAACATGATTTATAATATTATTCTAGCTTAACATGTAAAAATGACCTTATAACAGTCATGATATATAAATTTCTTCCTTTTCCATGGGGGATAACTTTATCCAAGAAGATGATACATAAGATTCATCCAACTTAATACATTAATATAACCCTATGGATTCACTATCTTAATACATAAGTTAAATATTTATGAGTTATCATGGCCCAAGTGATGCATAAAAGTCAATTTTTTTATTGATAGAGATTTGAAAGTTAACATGTAAAGATTACCACACCCTAAGAGATGATACATAAGGAACATCACCGTATATATAAAACTTTTATAATTGGTGTAATTTCACAAAAATATGTTCATTGTTTGGCATGAATCCCACAATCCTCAGCTAAATAGATATTTTAATATCATAATTAACCACATGAATTCATTAAAGGGAGAATAAAAGAACATGATCATGGGAGAGATTTGAAGGGATTAATAATTCAAGATGAAAATTTTATGGAATACTTCAAACACTTCAAAGATGGAGAAAAATGTGAAAAATATCTACTACATCAAAAAATCATTTCCAATAATTCATACATGGAAGTTGATCCCTTTCACATGTTAAAGAAGAACTATCTTGTTTCTTATAAAATGAATTCAACCATCTCATTATAAATAGTTAAATTTTAGGATTTGAAACACTATAATTTGACTGAGGTGATGAATTAGTTTAATTTTTTATATGTTTTCAATTATTTAATTTATTGTTAATTTTTTAAAAAAGTTTCATGTTTATTTATACCTCTATTATGTGATCCTTGAATATTCATAGTCATGAAGAGATAATTTAAGATTCACTTCCTCAAAAATATTGTGAATTTTACAAGTCTTAATTTATTTATTTTTAATATTGATTAAAATCTAAGAATTAAAAGAGTATGAATAATGATAGGTAGGTGATATTAGCTTATTTTTCAATCATCTTATTTATTTTTTTCACCACTGTTAAAATTTTTCACCCTTACTTTATTGGACTCACTGTTCTGTAGATTAAAAAAATGAATGGATTTGATTTCATACCAATAAGGTAATAGATATAAAATTTTCACTTTATTTCTTGAGTATGATATATATTTATAATTTCAATTTAGTGAATATGATTACTTGAATTGTATTGAGAGTTTTCATAGAAAAATTGAGTTGAATTCATTTAAGAAAATAAGGATGGTCACATGTATTCAACCATGGGAGTGACATTTTTATTCTAGATTTATGTTTTCCTTTCATTTTATATTAACTTTTATCTATAATACATTTTCATAATTTATATATATATTAATTTTTACAACCCCCAGTGTTATATTTTTTAATTCTAGTGAGAAAATTTTAGTATAATAAATAATATTGAAAATATGTAAATAGAATTTTTTTAGTGACCTCCATGTGAGATTTACTATAGGTTGTGAACTATATTGAATACTTAAGTAAATAAGAAATATATTTAAGTGAGTTTTAAAAAAATCTCATTCATCCTAATTCTATGCCTTTGGATCAATTTTCTGAAAAGAATATTTTATTCTATAAAATATGACAATATTGGGTGGTGCAATCATATCCCTTATATTTTAACAAATATCTTGGATAAACTCTTTTATCCTAGGTAAAAATAATTTTATCGTTATCTTATTTTAAAACTATATTATATGAATTTATGATTGAATCATATCCATATATATTATAAACAATCATCTCATGTATTCATTAAACAATCACTTCTTACAAAAAAAATTATCATATAAGAGAAAATAAATAAGATCCCAAATAAACATATTTTTATTCCAAATATATTTAAGATTTTAAGTAATCACTGTTCATAAAACTCATTGATGTAAAAAATCTTAATCTAAAATTTCAATTTTTACTATAATATTTAATCATCAATTCATCATTAATTTTTAAATCTTATACATATTCATAATAATTATTTAATGTGTATTTGGTATAATATAGCCTTTTAAAACTAATAATTAATTTCTGTAACATTAATACATTATGTGGATACTACAAAGAGTTTCAAAAACCCCTCAAAGTATGTTGTAAAATTCCATCTAATGGAAAAATTAGCCATTCTTCTAGGAACCTCCTTTAAGTTTCAATGACCTAGGCTGACAATTGTACCATCTAATATTTTTCATCTGGATTAAACCATTACCCTTTTGTATTGTAAAAATAGCACCAAAGCCTATAAATCTCATTCAGTGTCCAAAATAATTTGATAATATTAGGTAAAATTTTATTTAAGTTATTCACATTATAAAGATCCATCAATTTATGGATTTTTAAATCCAAATGAAATTTTAATTTTGATCCTAGAACAGGGGTGTTTTAAGAAATGGGATTATAATTATAATTCAAAGGGTTGGAACATATCAAATAGATGTTTTTACATGTGAAATAGGGATAAAGTTTGTTTCTGGTGATTGAGTGAAATTAGAGTGGGGTCGGGATGACCCCTTGGTGGGTTTTGGCTGTAGGTGGCTGGTCACTTCGTGGCCCCCTTAGGTCACACGACGATATCCTACCATGAGGGTGTCTTGTAATAGAGTGTTTAGGAGTCATTAAGTGAGAGAGGGAGGCCAAAAATATGAGTCTAGGGCATTCCCTAGGTGAAGAGCATCATGTCGCGACCCATAAGGGTCACGCCTTGATGTTAATAGGTTGGGTGATGGCCCCTCTTCCTGAGGCAATCGCTCTACGACACATAAGAACCATGCCATGACCTAGCCACATAAGGTAGTGTCACATCATGAATCTCATGGTCTTGTCATTAACTACCATTTTCTAGTTGTTTCAGAGGGGTAAAGATCTATAATTTCTAGGTTACACCTCCCCTTGATTTTTGGTCAAATAGCCACATGGGGAGAGCCATTTCGGTTGGCTCTCCCCTTATTCTCCCTTACATCAATCCTTCTTGACAATTTATGATATTTAACTTGATTTATCCCCTACACCACTTTAAATTTTATATCTATTTCATTTCCTTTAATTTGGATTGATTTGGGCTTAAAGTTTGGCACTAATTTCATTGGAGCATGGTATAATCAAGAAAAAATTGTTGAAATTATTCATTTGGGGGATAGAGTACATCATAGAAGGATTAACACATGTCATTGCTTTCCATTTAGTTGAAGGTACACTATGATATGAATTTTTTCTAGGTTTTTTAATGAATTTTTATTGAATTGTCAATTGGTTGGGTACCAGCTTATAGGTATTTTTTGTTAGGATGTGTTGGGAGAATGCCATGGGACATTGGCATTCCATTGCTTAACATTTAGACGAGTGGGTGCTTCTTGATGAGTTTTTAAGTGATTATTATTATTTGGATTAAATATAATATTTATTTATAAATTTTTATAATTAATGGTTGTGGCATTATGGCATGATATAGGCTCTAAAAAGTTTACACGAGCTTCAATGAGGATAGAACAAGATTAGGTGATTGTGACCAAGGTTTCTTTAAGGGGGTAACTCCATATAAGATATGTTGTCCCTAAACATCTCTTATAGTTTTTTAATAATGTTTATATTCATGTGATATATTGTATCAACACCATGTGTGGTTGAACTTAAGTATAAAATGAATTATTTTCTTAAATTCCAATGAAATAAACAATCTATCAAGGGTTTCAATGGACGTTTAAACACTGGTTTGATGCCTCAACCACTAATGGATTGATTATAAATATGTTTCATTAGGTATATAAACTTAAATGGGTATGTAAATGAAAAAAAACTTAGTATAACTGAATATAGGGTTACTTTTAACCTAAATGGTGTGGAATAGGTTCTCTAGTGATGGATATAGGATAACAAAGTCACTTAGTGACTATGTCACCAAAGGGCGTGAATATTCCAATTAGATTTACGAGAGTATCGAGGTAAGTTTCTGGTTTTGATATGATATGTCCATAGCCTAGGTGACTTTCCTAATTCTTGTTAGTAAATTATATAAGTCTTAGGCCTACTAATAGTTGGTGAGATAATAATACGTCTCACGAATCATGAGGAACACCATATTGAAGGTGGAATGGAATCTATAGTGAGTGAACTTAGTAAGATAAGTCTTTTGTGACTAGATGAGATATGAAGAGGAGGGTTTCCTCTAAATGGTGTGCTTAAGATCTATCTTAAGGTAGGTTTGGTACAAGAACCAAGAATGAGTCTTTTGTATTAGTGGATGGATTGGAATCATCTTTACAAGATTCCTATAGATATTTAGCTTAGACTGTACCTAGTTAGAGATGTTGGGTTGTGATATGGTATTTTGATGAGTTTTTGCACCATAATCTTGAGTCTATGGTTTGTAAAGGGGTTGATATATAATAGGGAACTTTATTGTTTTAGATATGTCTTGGTACTAGTTATTAGAGACTAGGATGGGTTTAAAAAACCCTAGTGGATGCCCAAGAGAATGTGATGATATTGTCAATGGGTTTGGGTGATGTGCTTGAGTGACCATTATGGTATTTAGGGGATAATATTGTGATTTTGGATGAATTAAGAGACATGATTTTAGGTTTAGGTTAGTCCTTGAGTGATAAATCGAGGCTAAGTGCTTGAGAGGCCAGGCTAGGAGATATGTGAAGGGTTCGGTCATGGGACCAACCCATGGGGGGATGATCCGAGATATATTTCTAAGTGGGGTAAGGGTACACCCTCAAGATACCTAATGATATGAGATATGTTTATAGGTTAGTTTTAGGTATACCCATGAGTTACCTGATGATATGAGGTATATTTCTAGGTAGGGAGTTGATATTCCCTCAGGTTCCTAATGATGTGATATTTTTTGGGGGTAGGAAGTGAGAACTCCCTCATGTTCCTAATATTGTGATATATGATTCTAGGGAGTATTTATCTGGCTTCTCAATGATTTCTTATGTGATTCCAAGGAAGGAATACCCCCCCCCCCAAATTTCTTGATTATGTTTTATGTTATTCTAGGTTGAGGAGAGTCTTTGCCCCTAATTTTTGCTGATAGGTTATCAAATTATAGGGAAGGGAGAGACTTCCTCAGATTTATTGATAATGTTTTTATGGTGGGGAGAAGGTAATTCTATGAGTGCCTGATGATTTTTTGATGCACTCATTAACATCCAATGTTGGCTGAAGTAGTTATGGTTGACCTTAAGTGTCACTTTAGGGCCAAAGGATAGAAAATGATTTCTTTTTTGTACTTCTATGTTATATTTATTATATTGATCACATCACATTGTATATGCACTAATTTACCGGTTATAGTAGGTACATCATTGGTGGTGAACTAATGAGTTTTACTCACACCTTTCTTAGATGTCCTAAAAAATTTAGTACCTAAGAAGACCTTTTATTTGTAGGTTCAAGTATAGAATATAATCAATATTGGATGATTGAGTTGGATATATTATTCAAATACTAGATGTTAGTCTGAGGTGATTCTTAAGGATAATATTTGAGCCTATTCTATATTTTATTTATATTGTTTATTTATATATGTGATCATACCATAGGGTGATTCATTTGGTTGTATGATTGTATACTTGCATATTCATTTGATATCACATGGTTCTGTTTTATTTTCCTACCTATTATAATTATTTATTATGGATATTTTTTGGTATTTTATAATATTTATTACTATGATATGAGGGTATATTTTTTCCACGGTAACACCTTATACCATCACTACTAGTTGGAATCCTCTGGTGTGTAGGGAGGCACGCTTGAGTTCATGTGAGTTCTCCAAACCAGACACTAGTGAGTAGTCTGAGATTGGGGGGATGTCATAAAGTTGTATTAGAGTTTATTTTTTTTGTATTAATATTTGGGGTATGGTATATAGGGAATAGGTATCTATTGGATCTTGTTATGGACCTAAGATTAGGGAATTGTGAATAACTTTTCTTGTGGGAAGTCTAGGTTATCGGTTTCACAGGGTTATTGTTCTTATTTTTTTCTATTTCAATTGAAATATTTATTCAAATATGATGTGTGTATTTGAGATTGTTATTTATGGTTTTTAATCTTGGACCATTGGAAAGATGCTGGGGTACATGCATCATTTTGGGAACATAGTATTCATATGACATATGCATTCTTGTGTGTGAATAATATCATTGATGATATAGGTTTTACTTTTTTAAAGTGTTTACAAAAACTTATATGGGGTTTTCCCATATAAAAGTTTGGTGGAATTTTAGTCAACTAAACAATGGTATATTTTATCTAATGATAGGCCTTTTGGATCTTATATAGATATGTTCCATGATGATGACTACCCAGTGCCTCTTTGAAAGGGATTTATAGAGACATAGATGGGTCATTATATGCATTAGATACATAGGTGATGTTCCCATAGTGTGTCAGTTTAGGCATTTAATTCCTTAGTAATTGACCCATTGTGGGTGATTTTGATGTTAATTCATTTACTTAAAGTGTAAACAACAACCTATATGTTGTTTTCACATATATATTCTTGGTGGAATTTAAATTAACCAAATCATATGATTATGGATTTACCTAATATTAATTATCTTAATATGATGATGTTATATACACATGAATGTTACTTGGTCCTTGAGGGGTAGTTAGGTATGTGTTTTCCAGGTGAGGATGGGAGCTCAATAGTATATAATTAACTATTTAATGTGATGAATGATGTATATATGAGAACTCTAGAGTGGTTGTATAAGTATATGAGTTTCATTAATATTTTTGATATGGGATTATAAATGTTTCCCTAGACTTTGGTCCTAGGTGAGGAATGGTTTATAGGCTAATTGGGAGAGCCCAGTGGCATTGAGATGTATCCTAGGATATTGGTGAGTTTAGTACTGTGATTGAGTAGTATAAAATTTTTCTATGGTTGTTGAGATAATTTATGATATATGATGGTGACCCAATAGAGAGTTTATCTAAGATCTTATGTGTTTCCTTCGAAGTGGAAAGGATGGGTAAATGCTTCTGGTTTTACAGATAACTCTTGGTTGGAGGGTTATCATGTGGTGGGAATTATCATGGGTGATATTTTAGGATTTTTGAAAATAAATAACTAAGGTTATTTTGGATAGATTATATTGACATGAATTTGAGTGAATGGTTAGTTTTTTATGTGCATGATTCTATGTATGATGATGTGCGACTCATAGGATCATGATTTAGGTTGTATGATCATATGGTATGGGAATGTAAACCTTTTGGGGTCAGATGAGATTGAGTTAGATCATAGATAAGAACCTTTGAGAAGGTTATTTAGAGGTCCACTCTACCTAGTATGAGGAGAGTGATGGTTTTTATGGATCTTATAAGAAATCATTGAAGAATAAGGGAAAGAGTGTGTAGGTTACATGTGGTTCCCATTGGGTTGCGGATCAATAAGTGACCAAGTGTGGTCATGGGATGATGGTTTTAATGTGATTATTATTCTCATAGAGGGTTGAGGTTTTTGGATAAAAATTATAAAAAAATTCTTCATGTTAAGTGGTTGCATTAGAGATTATGGAATCATGGGTTTATAGGTATAGGGATAGTCAAGATGGGTGAGTATGGCTAGGGAGGACTGGAATGATTGTTATATTGGATCATGTTAAAAACTTTAATCAAGGAGTGGTATAAGAAAATTAATATAATGTGGAGTGAAACATTGGATATTAGATAGCATGTCTCTATGTAACACCCTGAGATATTAAAAGAATAACATTATTCTTGATAGTTCATACAATACGCAACACCGAGCCTAAACAAACCGTGATATACTATTTAAACATAATTATTATACCCTAGATGATATAATTGGAGATATAAATAGGAATAAACACTATTTTAAAACTATTTATAAATATTTTATATGAATAAAATATATTGGTAAATAATAACTCAATTTTTAGTAAAGTATATATAATCTTTAAAATATATTTTTCATCAAAAATGGTTTTATTTCTCTTTGAAAGAAAATAATATAATTAATTTTAAAAAAAATAGAAATTTTATTTTTCAAAATTAAATTAATTTTTTGAATTATAATGTCAATATTAACTTATTGAGAAATTTTAAAAATTTTCTATAAAGGGTGATTTTTTAGTGAATACCAAAAAATACCGCTTTTTGTAAAACTATCATTTCATTTCAATAAATTAAGTAATTTAAAATTACCATTATTAATTTAATTTGATTTAAAATTAGAATAAGTATTATTATTTATATTTTATATAATTAATTACAATTGAATCATCTTTATATTATATTTTGGTATAAATATTATTTTTAGGCTAAAAACACATTTTTCTTAAAACTGTTTTTAAGTGCATAATGTTTATCCATTTTATTTAATTAAAATAATACCTAATGAGGAATAATTTAAATTAAATTTTTAGATTATATATCTATATATATATATATATTTAAATTCACATAATTATTATTAATTGTCATAGAGTTAATGTAAGATCATCTTATGCTTGAAAAATACATTTCTTGAAAAATCATTTTTCAACACGTTTTGCAAGTTCAATTTTAAATTAAATTATACAAATTATATGAATTGAATTTGATAAAATTTATTCCATATTTGGAATATTAATAATTAATATTATTTAATTAGTTCAAATTTATTTTTGGTCATAATGAATAGTAAAAATAGTAAAACATTACCACCATGGTAAAAGGGTAAGTAAGGTTAGCCTAGGTTAAAACTAAGTGATAAGTGCACCATTTTTCATCTTAATTATTATTAGATGAATTTATTTATACCCTTATCACCTTAGTATCTAGATTAAATTATTTATGGGATAAATTTCCATGAAAGTGATCTATATAATAATTTAATTAACGAAAAAGACAAAAATGTCACTCTCTTTCCTTTAAATATATCTTATATGTTCACATAGGGATAAAAATTTGTGGTGAATTAATATTCAAGTTTATTTTGATTATAATGAAATTATTTTCATTATTTTAATTTTTTTTAATTTTTAGTGATTATTTCATTACCTTAGATGAGTACAGAACGCTAACACAATTCTTACACAAATAGTGGAAAACTCAAGGTAAATAATTTCAAAAACATTAAAACTAGTGTATTTGGGATGAGTTTTGTTTCCAAAACAATTTTATAGTTAATAATTATTTATTATTTTTGTTAAATTTTATTATATTCTAAATTATTATAATATAAATTCCTTTAATGTCTAATTAAATGAATAGTGTCAAAAAAACATTAATGGTATTTTATGTTAAATAATAATACATAAAATTATTTAAAAATACTAAAATTCTTTAGAGGAAAATTAGGATGAAAAATGGCCTAAATTTTATTTCATCCTCCATTTATTATCCAATATTTATCTTATAATTAAAATTATAACCCTTTTAGATTGAAAAGGTTGTTACAATGGTTAAGGTTAAAACGGGTTTATCGGGTGGCTAAACAAATAGATTAGGGTTAATTTCCAACTGAAATTGTTTAAATAAAATTTTATATCCATATTTAGAACTTATCCTATCAAAAAATTAAATAATTGTCCATTTTTAAGTATTTTAATTGAATATTACCATATTATAATTTAATATTTTAAGAAATTATAAATGTTCCCATCCCCTTGGGGTAAACCCACCTAGGAAGGATTTTGGGGTAAACCTAAAGAGGTTGTTTGAAGAAGATGCATGATTCTTAACCGAGTGTTTTTTTTTGTTTTTTTTCTTATTTCACATCCTTAAAATATTATTAAACCATGATTATATAATAACATATATTTTTATAATATAATAATATGTTTTTATGTTAATTTAATTCCTTATACCCATCTCTTCATCCATCAAATGAGAAATGAAACAATCATTTGTGTGTACGGTGGACTACCGCATCACAAACTGATAGAATTCATTTTCCATCAGCACCGCTCATGGATGGTTTTAATAATTAATTTAATATATATATATACATATATATATATTATAAATTAAATATTTATTATTATATAAAGATAATATATCATATAATTTCTTATATTTCCATTCATTTTAAAATGATAATGTCTTTCATGTGGGCATGTGGACTACCACCTCCACGAAGCGATGTGATTTTCTTTCATAACCACATCACATTAATTATATATATAAGTGTATTTAATGAAAAAATATTATATTTATGTTATAATGATCATTTTATAAATATAAAATAATACTTATGTTATTTCCATCTTGATCATTGAAAAATGAAAATGTTACCCATGTGTACGTGCAGCTTATATCCTCCATGATTATAACGTAGTTCATTTTTCATAAACATATTTCATGGTTGGTTTAAAAATTATAATTTATGTATTAAAATTATAATTATTTCATGATTATTATTCTGTAGGTGATGGAATAATTACCTCTTTTACCATAGTCAATCTACTGAAATCATTTTATACATATGAACTGAATATCCTCAAAATGTCTGACATGAAATTAATTGATTAAGTAATTAAATATAAAATGGTATTAAATAAAATAAAATGAAATAAAAAAATGAAAAATGTTCTTAATCAAGTAAATAATTAATATAATTTTATTATTCAGGATTATAAAGAAAGTACGGGATTAGTCAGACCTGAGGTAAGGGATTTTGTCTCAATTTCATTCCATTGAGACATATTTTAATATTATGGACTAAATTTCATTTATATGGGGTATATACATCCAATTGTACATGTTATGTCATGAATATTTTATATTTCAGGGTTTTTTATGTTTCATATTAAATTATTTTATCAAGTGGATTTGACTTAAAAGTTACTAAGTGGTAAGGGGTTTCATAAGTCAATTTCTATTCATTGGGTTATATTACCTCGTTGTTGGATTTGATATTATAATATTATGTGAGTAATTAATTTTGATTATTTTATTCTTTATTTCCACTTATTTTATGTGGATTTATATTTGATACACATAATAAATTCATTGATTAATTTTCACTTCAATTGTATGATCTTTGTAAGGGATTTTGTCTCAATTTCCCTTCATTGAGGCATATTTTAATGTTATAAACCCAATTTATATTATATTTTGTATATAATACCACATTTATATTTTATATCATTAATCCTTTATATTTCATGGTATTTTATGTTTCAATTCAAATTATTCTATCTATGTATATTTGATTCAAAAGTTACCAAGTGGTAAGGTGTTAGCCCTATTAGGTTAAATACCATGAGAGGGGGGTGAATTAGGGTATGACAGATTAAAACTTATGCCCCTTCAGATATTGTTTCATCATTAAAAAATAATCTTCTCTCTATTTACCATATTAATGTATGAACAAAATTGAAATCATTCACGAGACATAGAAATTTTTCTTGGTTCTCCTTCATTGGGCTACGTCCAAGGAGCATATAATGGCAATGTGCCGATTATACCAAATCCACTAAGGCTCAGTGCCATGAATGGTGTTTCATGCTAGATGTCATCTATACCCAGGATCACTCTCTTTATAAGGTTTTGGTTCATCTCACAGCTTTCTCAAGGGTCACTCCCAATGTCTTTTTCTTGGGCTCACTACTGGTGGAAAGGATCTTTATCGTTCTCTTCCTTTGCTCACTGCTCTTGGAAGGGATCCAGTCATAGTTTATAGACTTGTATGTCCCTTCATTATCATGAATTAAAACATCCTCAATTATAGATATATTCTCTATTGAAGTTCCAATTTCATCCAATTGGTAAATACCACTTTACCATATATTGACTGGGCAAGGCCTTCTGAACACCTTTTGTGATGCACTATGCCTTCGCAAAGCTCAAATATCATTCTCAAAGCTTCTATTTATTTTCTGAAGATCACTTATATTATGTGAAGAACACCTATTTAGAGAATCTCAAATATTCTTCTTGAAGCTCATTCCTTTCACAAATCTTACTTAGCCTTTGTGAATTTCTTTACTTTCATGATGATCATAACATTCAGTTGGCTTTTATAGCCTTTGATAAATTCTTCACATGAAAATCCTTTGCAAACCACCTTCGCGAACAACCTTTTAGATTCTAGAGCCTTAAGATTTTTGTTAAGTATTAGTGCATTTATAAAGGGGTAGAGGCCTATTTATAGGAATTTCCACCAATTCCAGAACCTTCTAGCCATGTCATCACTATTTTGCGTTGCACCCTCTTTTCTTCCATGTTGTACCCTTTTTCAAGATTCTCCAAGACAATTCATTGTTTTTTATGCCCATCATTGTCATGAATATCATTGTCAAACTCTTCGCACCGTCATGATGCTCTACTCATGATACCCCTCACCTTCATCATTCATGATGCTTGTCACTAACGCCTATATCACCATAAACTTTCTTTGATCCTTTGTGAAACACCCTTTTTGAATCCCATATTCACAAAACTCATGCCTTTTTTATACTTTTTTAAGTCCTTAAAGGAAATATACTTTTCACAATGCTATAAAAACTCCAAATTGTGTATCCCAAAAATTTGGAAAACATTGGGTAACGGAATCACCTTGTGTACACAATTTTATATACCACTTCAATGAAATCCATTCCTATAACTTGGATATTTGGCAACATACTCAATAAATAATCTCTATAGACTCCACAAATTACCATGGAAACCTAATTTGTTAACAAATATAATCAACCCAAAAATTCTACAATATTACCTTGAGGGATTTTTTCCCAACAATCTCCCCCATTGGGTTTGTTGAAAACTCTTAAAATTTTGATACCTCATTGAAGCTTCTTCCATATTCTACCAATATTCACTTCATTAAATTCATATAGAATTCAAATATTTACTCAACACACACTCTAAGCCCACATGATCCATGCTCAGTGTGAGAAACAATTGTAGCATGAAAATTTCATCACTGAATCACATCATTCCAAAATCTCTCAATTGATTTTATTATGAACTCTATCTGTCATCATATATATACATTGATCTATCACCTTTAGCATCATCAGATTTAAAACTCCCCCTACCATGTTGGTTCACCTATCATCTTCTCCCCTTATCTTCATTAAGACATTTTCTCCCTTTTATAGCCACAATACTTTCTCCCTTTTGATAGTCACAAAACCATTGATACTAATTTCTCCCCCTTTTTCAATGAACCTGAAGGTCACTCCATTGTGGTGTGAAATAGGGTAAAGAACATATATCAGCATATTTTTGGAAAAACACACCATACCTCAGGTATTGGGGGTCCTAAATCTAAAATTTTTCAAGTGTGGGGAGTCAGCTGAATTCCCAGAGCCAGTTGATGACTTTAAAATGATTCTTTGTCTAAGGACTTTGTCAGAATGTACACAACTTTTAGTTTTTTAGGAACATACACCAAATTCACAAGACCTTGCTCCACCTTCTCCTTAATAAAATGATAATTGATTTCTATTTGATTTGTCCTTGAGTTAAAGAATAGGTTTTTTCTAAGATTTATAGCACTTGAATTATCAAAATTAATTCCAATTAGAAACTTCAATTCAACTCCCATATCATGAAACTACTGCTTCATCCACAATAGTTGTGTGAAATATTGAGTAGCTATAATATATTAAACTTATATGGTGCTCAATGAAATGCAATCATATTTATTTATTATCCAAGAAATACACAATCCACCATGATATAATGCACTACCTAACGTTGATTTCCAATCATCTACTGATCAAACTTTATCTGCATCAATATATCCCAATTATTCTTATTGATATTTTTCATTGTACAACAAGATTAAATCCCCCATTCCCTTGATATACTGAAGTATTATTTTTCACTGTAAGAAAGTAACCTTATTTTGGATTTTTTTGATACTGTGTTGCTTAACATGTGCTAAAAACAATATATGGTCTTGTCACTGTTAAGCACAATAGGATTCTAATGATCTGCCTATATTCGGTGAAATTAACCATTTTCTTTCATCATACCTTGATAGTTTCATCTGGGTACCCACCAAAGTCATCATATCCTTGGAATTATCCATTTCAAATCTTCTCAAAACATCCTTGGAAAATTTATATTGAGAAATGAATGTCCCATTTTTTCTTTTTGTTACCTATAAACCAAGCAAAAACATCAGTTCAATAATCATTGACATTTCAGACTCAATTTTCATGAATTTAGAAAATGGTTTGCACTGAACTTCATCTGATCCACCAAATATTATGTCATCGAAATACACCGGCACCATCATTATTTGATTACTTTCATTTTTGATATATAGATTGTAATCAACTCCACCACGCTGAAAACCAAGATTCTTTAAAAACTGATCAATCCTTGAATACCATGATCTTTGGTCTTGATTCAACCAACACAGTGTCTTCTTCAACCAACACACTTTGTTATCATATTCATGAATGATAAAACCATATGTCTTCTCAATATACACTTCTTCTTCTAGAAACTCATTCAGAAATCCAGATTTAAAGTCTATATGAAAAACTTTAAACCTTCTTTGTACTATTATGGCCAAGAATAATCTGATTGTCTCTAGCCTCACAACAGGTAAAAATGTCTCATTAATATAAATACCCTATATCTAGGAGTACCCTTTGCACACTAGTAATGCTTCTTTTTGAATCACAGAATCATCTTCATTCATATTATTTTGAAAGACCCATTTAGTCTCGATGGAATTATTTTTTGCTGGACTTGAAACAATCTCCCATGTGTGATTCTTATCAATTTGGTCAAGCTCTTAATTCATAGCCTAAACCCAATTCTCATCTCCAGTTACTTCATTAAAACATTTAGGCTATTCATGTGATAAGTATAATGATTTTTGTGGAGTCTTTATCTTCCTTGTCTACATTGGAGCTGTTTGATTACCAATTATATTTTTTCTATCAATTTTGGATCTTCTCTTCTATCTTTTTGTACATACTAAATTGTTCTCATCCTTATCATTATCTAAATATTCTTCTGAATCAACCTCTGGAACTGGAACATCCCCTGATCTACTTATCTATTCATCATTTTCCTCCTAACATTGATCATGTATTTTCTGAATATTCTTATCATTTTCAACTATAGTTACATCATGGATTTCAATTACCTTTCCCAGACACTTATTGAAGCATTTGTATACTTTTATTTTATTTTAGTATCCAAGAAATATCCCTTAATCTCTATGGGATTTAAACTTCCTATGTTTCTCCTTGTTGAGAATGAAACACTTACTTCAGAAGACTCGAAAGTATTTTATGATGGATTATATCCATACCATAGCTCATATGGAGCCTTCTCTTCTTTCAAACATATTAATTCTCTATTATATTTCTATAATGATGTCATCACTTCTTCTTTCCAAAATTTATCTTGAAGTTCTTTCTCAATGAGAATTTTTCTAGCCATGTTGTTGATAATCCAATTTCTTCTCTAAACTACTCCATTCTTATAGGGAGTTCTTATTTCTGAAACTTGGTTCTTTATCCCATGTTTCTCAAGATAATCCTCCACTTTGAAATTTGTGAACTCTGTTCCGTTATCTATTCTGATCTTCTTTATTTTTTGACCTAGCATCTTTTCAACTTCCCATCAATATATTGTAATTCAACTGAACACCTTAGACTTGTGGTTGATTATGTATACCCATGCCATTCAGCTAAAATATTCAATAAAGAGAACATAGTATCTCCTCCCATCAATACTTGTTGGTGAAATTGGTCTACACACATCAATATTCACCAACTTAAGCAATTTTTTTGACCTTTTTTATTTTTTCCTTATATGTTTTCAAAATCATATTACCTTGTTTACAAGCATCATATGTATGAGTATTATCATGTGATAATTTAGGGAGGTCTCAAGCAGCTTCATATTACACTATATTTTCCAAGGATGTTTGGCTTAAATGGGAAAGAATTTTATTCCATAACTTGTTTTCTTATTCCTTGGACAAAAACACATATCTTCTTCTCCACTCACAATATAGAGATTCCCTTTCATACACTTTCCCTACAAAACAACTATACCGTATTTTGCCTTGATGAAACAAAATTTCTTGGAAAATATTATGGCATGTCTTGAGCCACGTAGTTTACTAAAACTTAACAAGTTGTGACTGATACCTTTAGCAATCCAGACATCTACATGTCTTGTGACTTTCCCCCAAAACTTTTCTTTTCCAGAGCCAATATTTTTAAAGCCTTCATCATTACCAAATCTTATGATAACTTATTTATCGTACCGAATTATGGTCACTAGATCCTTATTTCCTATCATATACAAGGTGCATCCATTATCAATGATCTATATCCCAGTATGATCTGATTCGTTGAAACCAATCTCTACAACCACTACCTACTCATCTCTTTTCTTCCTGATCCATGTTTTTGACTTCATACCTAGTATGGATTGATAATCTTTATCTTACACAGTGTATTATGGACCAGCTTCATCTTGAAATACTAAAAAATGATTTTTCATTTCGAACTAACTTTTTGTTTTATTGAATTTCTACTTATGACCAGTTTGATTCTTTTTTGGCACATTCCTATTTATTGTTGATGTATAGTATCTGGCCATGTGTCCAAATCCTCCGCACTAAAAAAAATTACCCTCAATTGATTTTATAGATCATTGAATTTTATTTGGTTTATATTTTTTTATTATTCCCTTTGATATCTCTTAGCTATAAAACACACATTTTTTGAGTGTCCCATCTTTCTGTAACAATAACACCTGATACAAGGTGCATTCATGCATGTCACTTCTACACTACTAGTTTTCTCTTGGGTTCTCTGAACATTCTTACTCTGATTCACACCCATATCAATATTCAATTTCAATGTGTGTTATTGATTTTCAACAATAATCATCATGCCTATTTTTTATCAACCCTCTTATCACCCTTATCATTTGGATTTGATTGTTGATTTTGTTTTGTTGGACCTCTATTCTCCACATGCATCTTCTCTATTTCATGAATGATCTTGTTTTTTAATGTTGTACCAAGATTTAAGAATTTTTTTATCTTTAAAACTTTTTCACAGGCTAAAAAATTCCTCTTCAAGTTATTTTCTATGTTTGATTTAATCTTTTCCAGTGTTAATCAAACTATTTATTTCCCTTTTCTATTCTTTAAACTTGAGTGTGTACTCAACAACCATTGTTGAGCTCTATAGAATTGATGACTTCTATTTTCCAATTTCTAAATTCAAATCAGACTTATATTCTTCTTTCTACTGTATATAAAGTTTTTCATCATAAACCACTTTGTTAGATTTCTTTAATTTTACTCTCAAAACATCTATCTATTCAAGAGAATCTTTGAATTCAACCTGAAGGTCAGATCTTCCTTTTACTTATTATTTTTTACTGTTTATTTCTTCCCATATTTTGGAATTACTGAAAATTTCCACCATAGCATGTATATTATGATACTTATAGTCCTCCAACTCTTCTACCTCAAATTCTTTATAAATTTCATCTTCTCTTGAAAGCATATTCTTTTTTTAAGAAATTTATCTTAAAATTTTTCTTTCCTTTCATGTGGGCTAAAGAATTTTTCATGGTAATTTAAACTTAATCCTCTTCATATTATTGAATCTTCTTGGGGAACCTTGCTACAAGATTTCCAAACTTTCCACATCAAAATCATTCAAGTGGGAGTTTCCCATTGAACTTTTTGTTTTCCTGTTTGAAGATTTTATGAAAGTAATGACATAACCTCATATGACTCTTCATCTTCCTGACCATCTTCAATGGTGAAATTCTACATGGACTTGAACGCCACCTCTTTGGACTTATCTTTTTACAAAGAATCATTATCATCATTTCTCATCTTGTATACAATAATAGTACTATACATGCTATCCAATGTCTGCTCCTTTGGATCTTTATCTTCCAATACTGAAACATTAAAATTAAACCAAGGTGGAAGTTTTATCAATATGTTCTTAACAATATTTATATCTTAAATAATTTCTACAAGACTACGCATGTATTCCACAACAACATTCACCCGATCAAAGAATGCATAAATAGACTCATAGGGGTGAATTCTGAGATCCTCTTACTTATTCTGTATAACCTTCATCTTTGCTTCTCTAGTATGTTAGTTTCCCTCAATAATATTCAAAAACTTTTACCACATATCATGTGATGACTTACATGACATCACATTCATATAAATTACATTTGATAGAGCTTCCTATAAAGCATTGATCCCTTTAGAATCAGTATACAATTCCCTTATATCATCTTCTAATATAGAACCACTATCGATATTAGTTAATATTCCATTCATAGATACTGTAAAGAAATACATTACTAATGATCGAAAGTAGTGTTGCATCTTATTCCTCCATAATTGAAAATTGTTTCCAACAATGGTTATAATCCCTTTATGATTACCAACCTCCATTTCTTCTATTGAGAGAGAATCACTGACCTTAAACATTTCCCTCTGATACCAATTGTTATCCCTATTAGGATAAATACCCTGAGAGGGTGGTGAATTAGGGTATGAAATATTAAAACTTATACCCCTTCGGATATTGTTTTGTCATTAAAAAAACACTCTTCTCTCTCTTTCTTGTAGCAATTTATGAACATAATTGAAATAATTCACAAGACACAACAATTTTACTTGATTCACCCTCACTGGGCTACATCCCAGGAGTATACAATGTCAATGTGTCGATTGTACCAAATCCACTAACACTCATGACCAATAAAGGTAGTTTGGGCTAGATGTCATCTATACCTAGGCTCACAGCCTTTACATGTTTTAGGTTCAGTTCACTACTTTCTCAAGTGTCACTCCTTATGTCTCTTTCTATGGCTCACTACCGGTGGAAATGATCACCATCTTCCTCTTCCTTTTCTCGCTACTCTTAGAAGGGATCCACTCATAGTTTATGGACTTGTAGGTCCCTTCATTATCATGAATTATCACATCCTCAATTGTAGATAGATGCTCTATTGAAGTTCCAATTTTATCCAATTAATGAATACCACTTTACCACAGATTGACTAGGCAATGCCTTCTAAACACCTTTCACAATGCACAATGCCTTTGAAAATCTCCCACTTTTCCAAAGATCAAATAGCCTTTGTGAAGCTCCTATTTATTTCAAGAAGCTCACTTATCCTTCTCAAATCACAACTCTTTCATGAAGATCAACTATCCATCATGAATCTCATTCATTTCATGAAACTTATTTAGACTTTGCAAACTTCATTACCTTTTCGATACTCAGAACATTCAGTTGGCTTTTGTTTCCTTCAAAAACTTCTTCACTTGAACCTCCTTCGTGAAACACCTTCATGAACCACCTTCATGATTCTGGAGCCTTAATATTTTCATTAAGACTTGCTACTTTTCTGAAGGGGGTAGAGGCCTATTTATAGGCATTTCTATCGATTCCAGAACCTTCCAACCACATCATCATGATTTTGTGATGCTCCATATTTTCCACCACGAAGCTCTTTTTTCACGATTCTCTAAGAAAATTCTTTGTCCATGATGCCTGTCATTTTCACATATATCACCATCAAACTCTTCACACCAACATGATGCTCCTCACCTTCTTCATTCACAATGCCCATAGTTGTTGCATAAATCACCATCATCTTTCTTTGATCCTTTTCAAAACACCCTTCACAAAGCCCATCTTCACAAAACTCATGACTTTTACATATTTTAATAAGGCTTTTAAGGGAATATGATTTTCATGATGCTATACAAACTCCAAATTTTGAAACCCAAAAATATGGAAAATACTAGGAAACAACGTCACCTTGTGTATACAATTTTCTATACCACTTCCATGGAATCCATTCCTCTATATTGGATCTTTGTCAACATACTTAGTCAAAAATATCTCTTAACTCCACAACTTACCTTAGAAATATGATTTTTTAATAAACATAATCAACCCCAATATGTTGCAACATTACCTTGAGGTATTTTTGAACAACATAAGGGGTTTTATAACATAATTTCTTTTCATTAGGTTATATTACTTCTTACATGTATTTTATATTCTAAGATTATATGTGTAATAATTTTTTATAATTTTATATTGTATTTAAATATGTTTTATGTGGATTTAAATTTGATACAGGTAATCAATTCATTTTTTAATTCTCACTTCAATGGTTTAGTATTTACAAAAGATTTTATTTCAATTTCCACTCCATTTAGACATAATTAGTATTATGCAGTTATTTATTTTTATGAGGTGTGTATACTACCTATTTGATATTTTATAAAATTAATTTATTTATATTCATTTCATTTAATATTTAATTTGATTTATTTCTTTCATATGGGTTATGATTAAAATGTTACTAATGTGATAAGGGTTTATTTCACAATATCATCATTATTTTTGATTTTTTATATTTAAGTCTCTTTTGGGAGAATCATTTAATATTTCCATCCTAAAAAATATATATTTTCTTATCCTAAAGTTATTTTATAATTTTATATCTTTTCCTTTCATTTTCCTCTTTTAAATACTCAAGATACTAAAATAAGGGTTTTAAGGAAAACTGAATTATTTTCCTACTCGATCAGTGATATTTTACTTATATATCTATATTTTCATTAAAATGTTTTAAATAATATTTTTAATTTTATATAATTATTTATTAAATGAATTTTTACCCATGTTTTAATTTTTACAAAATGGTTTAAAGGGAATCTTCTTGTCATTTTCTAAATAAGGTAATTTTTGACTTCTTACTGAAAATATGAAAATAATCATTATTTTAACATACTCAGAATGAATAGAATTTTCCAAACATTATAATGGATAATTCCTTTGAAAATTTCTTTAAAAGTTTTCAAGGTTCTTTCCAAATAAAATTTTTTCCCAAATATTTTTGGAAATTTTTAATTTTCAAAAGTTTTTTTCAAAATGAAATGGGTATTTTACTCAATAATGTCTTTAATGATATTTCTATGGTATTTCTATTCATAAATGACAAAAAAAACTTTATTTTATTTATACTACACTAGGTATAGGTTGTAATAATATCATATTTATTATATCTATAGATTTTTTATGATCAGTTTGACTAGGGAAAGTGGTGACATTCGCTTTCTTGATAACTTTCTCTTGAAACATTCACCTTTTTATGATCATTGGAAATTACATTTATCTTAAATATCCATATTTTTTATATCATGGATGTGAATATTTCCTAAACCATATATCATTTCTACAAATTTTGTTTTACAATGAATTTTATTTGATTAACTAGGGAAATATTGATATTATTTCTTCTTTACTCAATATAGATATTTATTGATAAGGAATATTTTTTATTAATTAATTTAATAATTCAATGTATGAGTAATTCATTAAACATGTAGTGACAAGTAGAGCATCAAATTATATATCCTCTTAATTCATATTTATGTCTCATGAGACAAGTTATTTTGGGTATTTGGTTGAGGCCTTACCCATTTATATAATATATCTTGTGATGAGGCCTTGATGGTAAGTTTATGATGTCTGGAATTATGAATTCCATCATTATGAGATTAGTTATTAATGTCCATGTTATTATTTGAATAGTTTTTATATCTATGGATAAGTTTCAAGTTAATGTTATTATTTATATGGAATTGTTTTATCATCATTTATTCCTGATATGTTATATTTTTTCTCGAGTTATTTATTAAATGAAACATGTTTCTAGTTATCTACCTTTCCATATTTATTATGCCTTATTTACGCATGATATCTTCTGCTATATATTACTGAAAATTTAAGCTGAATCCTTATTTTTTTCATTTCCATAGTATATGAATATGTGAATGAGTTCAGGGATACATAAAATTTTCTTTCACTTTGTTCTATATTTTATATATTAAAAAATAATGTGAGATTCAAGTATGTATCTAGTTCACCAAGACTACTAAACCATTATTTCCTTCAAGATGAAATCTCATGTATCTTATTGAAATATAATTAAGTAACTTTTATCCCTGGAGTACTAGGTTTATATTATTTATAGTTAGTATCAGATAAAGTTTATTATAAATCATGTGAACTATATTTAGAAAAACATAGATTAAGGAACATAACCCTATAATATTCTTTGAGTAAATTATCCAAAGAAAATAATTTTATGATTCAGATAAGGATAGTTTAATATTTTTAGGTACCATGATGGGTTAATAAGTCCAATGATGATTATAAATTTAAAGTCATAGATACCCCTTATGATGTTTTATGTGATAGAATTACCTTGAAAACATTTATTGAGTTTTAATATATATTTTAGGTAAATGTAACCCTTATGTATAACTTATGTTTTAGTGAAAAGTTTGTTTGAGGAAAAATTATTTTATATTTTATGTACATAAGTTTAAAGTTATCTATAACCTTAAGAGTTAACATGATCATTGTGGTCAGGGTAATAATAATCAATTGAGATTTTTTATTTTATGAAAAAATAAGTCATATCTAAAACCTTTGTGGTTAAAAAGTAATTTTATAGAAGATATTGTTTTTTAGTATGTTCATCATATTTTTGGGAATGTAATATGAATTATATTAATATAATTTTAGAAAAAAAGGAAAACCTGCATGTCAACCAACATCCCGTCACATCTGAAAAGGCCACAGGGCTTGACCCCACAACCCAAGGGTGATAAGGGTGTGGTTCCTAACATTGGATTACGTGATGTCCTAATTAGTATGAAATTATTTTTACATAAATGATAGAGGGTTTCATATCCTGAGGAGGAAGAGGGGGTGGAAGGGAAACTGATATTCAGGTAGTTTCATTCTAACTAATGGGAAGAGATCAAAAGGGTGTAAGGATTACTCTTTACTACCCAAAACAATGGAAACTTGATCTGTCAGCAAGTTAAGGCATAAGAATATGGAAGGAAAACTAATTTATAATGATCATGAACTCAAATTTGGGGGTTATAATGAACATGAGAAGGATAGTGGTATATTGGAAGACCTTAACCCAATTTAGGGAGGCTATGTGGTGGAATATTATAATAATAGTGAGGCTTTCACTATTCTAGATGATTCATATAAGGTTGTGTTGTCTGAGAAGCAGTAGGATGCAGGTAAGGAGGCTAAAAATAATGGAAAAACATTGAACTTATCATCCAATATAAAGAAGAAATATTGGAGTATTACTTCCTAATTAAGGCCTCTCAAGAGGATGCAGATGGGATGATTGAGAGAAAGATTCTAGTGGATACTAATAATGATAATTACGAGTGGATAAATAATAAATATCTAATTTTTATAAGAGGATTTGAAGAAAGGAATATAAATGTGTATGATTTCATTCAAACATGGGAAAATATGTCCTACTATTTTAAATACATTATCAAGGATGATCGAGATACAATGGTAACTGCACTTTAATGGAAATTATATAGGGAAAATGCTTCTAATATGATCAAACTTGATTTTAATGTTTCTATGATCTCTTTCATTGTTTGATGCTTTCTGGTTTTACCTTTTTTTGTTTTCTCACTTTTTTCTTAAAAGTTTGTGAAAATAATAAAAAGTTAATTTTCAGTCATGTATATATAACCATTATATTTAACATAAATTGTTATTAAGGAATAATGCAATTAAATTTTTGGGGAAGTAAGTTAAATGGTATGACATCACCATTGAGGTGAAAACATTTTTTAATATTGATTATAATGAGGTTAATTGGATGTAGGTATATTTATTTACGGAATAATATAAGTTAAACCATTATTGAAAATTTTGAAGTAAAATTTATTATTTTTTCATCTGAATGATTATTCATTTTGGGTATTATCTTAAATTGTGCTAACCATTTTGGTTTTATTAAATATATGAATAATACCATGTTATTATTTTGTGGATTATTTGATCCATTAGAAATTTATTTTATTGATTTAGGTATAAAACAAATTCATCTTGATTACTCATATCTTAGAGAAAAATATGATATTATGGTGGAAATTGATTAAAGGATGAAATTATAATTATCAAGTAAGTATAATTACTTATGTTCTTAGTAAATATGGTAAATGAATTTCTCAACTTTAGGAAAAGGATCTTGAAACAAAAATTTTATCTTATTACAATCATTTTTTATCAATTGAGGGTCTTTTTAGCCATCATATATATATAGTTTTGTGGTTTTTAACTTTATTCCGAATAAGTTCTATATCGTTCTATATTAGTCCTTGGAAGTTAATTTTCTCTTACATGTACATATTTTCACTTCCCATTAATATTATTATATTTGTAAACATAGTTTTTTTATTCTATATTACCTTTGTATTTTCCGTTCCACCTTCTTAAGAGGAATTTTTATTAACCATTTTATGATGTGGATTTTCCCAAAGGAATTTTTTGATTTCAAATCCTTGTTTTCCAAGCATAAGTTCAAATTGTGAGGAGAAAATTTATTGAATATAGGTAAAATGTAAAACCCTAACATTTTAAAATAAGAACCTTATATTTGATAGTGCATATGACATGTAACACTAAGCCTAAAAAAACTTTGATATACTATTTAAATGTGACCATTATAACCTAGCCATTAAAATTGATGACATGAATAGAAATAAAAACTTTTTTAAAACTATGTATAAATATTTTAGATGAATCAAATATATTGGTAAATAAGGACTTTATTTTTTTATAGTCTTTACATGCTTCAAAAATATATTTTTCATCAAAAAAGTTTTGATTTCTTTTTGTGAACAAATAAGATAATTAATTTCTTACAATTTTGGACATTTCATTGTAAAAAATTAATTTAATTTTTGAAATAATAATTTATTAACTAAATTAGGGTTAAATTTTATAATTTTTTTGAAAAATGGTTATTTTTTAGTGAATTGTGAAAAATAATTCTTTTTATAAAACTATCAATCCTTTATAATAAATTAAGTAATATAAAATACCATTACGATTTTAATTTGATTTTAAATTATAATAAGTATTATTATATTTATATTTAATATAATTAATTAAATTTTAATAATCTTTATGTTGGATTTTGGTATAAGTCTATTTTTAGGCTAAAAAACACATTTTTTTGAAAACTGTTTTTAAGTTCATAATGTTTCTCCATTTTAACTAATTAAAATAACTACTAATGAGGAAAGATTTAAATTAAATTTATATAATATATATCTATATATATGAATTTAAATTCATATAATGGTGATTACTAGTCATAGAGTTAATGTAAGATCAGTTTATGATTGAAAAATACATTTCTTGAAAAAAAATGTTTTTTGACACATTTTGTGGGTTATTTTTTAGATTAAAATTTTACACTTCCATGAATTAAATTTAATAAAATGGATTCAATATTTTTAATCATTATAATTAATATTAATTAATAATTTCAATTAAATTTTTTTTTCATAATGTATAGTAAAAAAATTACCACGGTAAAAGGGTTAGTCGGGATAACCTAGGTTAAAACTAAGTGATAAGGCCACCATTTTTCATCTTAATTATTATTTTATAAATTTATTTCAACCACTATCACCTTTTTATCTATATTCAGTTATTTATGGGACAATTTTCCCGGAAATTTTCCAATATAATAATTTAATTAAAGAAAAGGATGAAATATCACTCACTTTCCTTTAAATATATCTTATATGTTCCCATAGTGATACAAATAAGTGATAAATTAATATTAAATGTTATTTTGAGTATAATGAAATTATTTTAATGATAGTATATTTTTTTTAATTTTTAGAGATTATGTAATTACCTTAAATTCTTTTACAACGCAGACATGGCACATGCGAAAATATTGGAAAACTAAAGGAAAATAATTTTAAAAACATTAAAATAAATGTATTTGGGATGAATTCTGTTCACAAAATAATTTTATAGTTAATAATTATTTATTATTTATGGTGAAATGTATTATATTTTAAATTTATTACTATCTTCATGTATTTAAATTCAAATTAAATGAATAATGTCAAAATGACATTAATGATATTTTATATTAAATAATATTTTATTAAATTATTTAAAAATCCTAAAAAACAAGAAATTGAAAAATTAGGATTATAAATGGTATAAAGTTTCATCCCTTTTCTATTTATTATCCAATCATTGTATTATAAGTAAAATTATAACCCTTTTAGTTTGAAAATGTTGTTACTACGGTTATGGTTAAAATGGGTTTATCAGGAGGTTAAACCTAGAGATAAGGGTTAATTGCTAATTAAACATGTATAAATAATATTTTTATCGACATTTTTAGACCTTATACTATACCAAATTCAAATACCTTTCCATTTTTATGTATTTTAATTAAATATGACCTTATTATCATTTAATATTTTGGAAATTCTAAAAGTGCCCCTCCCCTCACTAAAAAAAGGGTACCTCCTATCCTCCTTTCTTCACACTTCAAGAAATACTTGGTTTGTAAAATACCTACCCAAATACCTTAATTAATTTCCTTAAAATTTCCAAGATTCTTTTATTTTATTATAAAACCCTCCCAGTAATTCTTTTGGTGAAAGCCAAAAGAGGTTGTCTGAAAAAGAAGTATTGTTCTTAACCAAGCATTTTTTTATTTTTTCTTCCACCACCTTAAAATATTATTTAACCAATATTATATAATAAAATCATTATATAATATATATTAATATGTTTTAGGTTAATTTAATATGCTATATTCATCTCCTCTTTTATCAAATAGGAAACAAAACTGTTATTCGTGTGTACGGTGGACTACTACCTCACGAACCGATGTAATTAATTTTCCATCACCACTACTGATATATGGTTTTAATTATGAATTTATTTTATATATATATATATATATATTATTAATGAAATATTTATCATTATTTAAAGATAATATATCATATAATTTCTTTTCTTTCCATTCATTTAAAAATGAAAATGTTATTCATACATGTGTGTGGATTACCACCTCCACGAAGCGATGTAATTTGTTTTTCATAAACACATAACATAACTTATATATATAAGTGTGTTGAGAGAAATAATATTATATTTCTTTTATAATGATCATTCAATAAATTTAAAATAATACTTAGGTACTTTCCATCATGATCGTTGAAAAATGGAAATGTTACTCATGTGTATGTAATGCTTACTGCCTCCAGGATTATAATATAGTTCATTTTTCATAACTATATTTCAAAGTTTTTTTAAAAAATTATAATTTATGTATAAAATTTATAAATATTTCAGGATTATTATTCTTTATATGATTTAACAATTACCACTTTTCCATAATCAAACTATCTAAGTCACTTTAGACATGTGAACTAAATATCATCAAAACATCTGATGTGAACTTAATTGATTATGTAATTAAATATAACATGGTATAGAATAAAATAAAATCAACAATAAACATTAAAAAAATTATTAAGAAATTAAATAATTAACATAATTTTATTATTCATCATAAAAAATTTACGTGATGAGTTGGACCTAAGGTAAGGTATTCCATCTCAATTTCCTTTCATTAAATAATATTTTAATGTTATGCACCTAATTTATTTTATATGTGTATATAATTCCAATTTTATATGTTATATAATTTATCCTTTATATTTAATAGTATTTTAATATTAAATTAAAATTATTTTATCTAAGGTTATTTGAATCAAAATTTACCAAGTGGTAAGGGGTTTCATAACTCAATTTCTATTGATTGGGTTATATTACTTTCTCATTATCTTCAATATTCTAAGATCATGTGTGTTATTAATTTTGATTATTTTATGTTTTAGTTCCAATTTTTTTATATGGATTTAAATTTTCTACATATAATCAAATCATTTATTAATTCTCACTTTGACAATATGATCATTATAATGTATTTGGTCTAAATTTCCCTTTATTGAGGCATATTTTAATGTTATACACCTAATTTATTTTATATGGTGTATATACTGCCAATTTTATATGTTATATCATAAATCCATCATATTTCATGTTATTTTAAGTTTCAATTCAAATTATTTTATCTAATGGGATTTAAAACAAAATTTACCAAATTATAAGGGGTTTCATAACTCAATTTTTATCCATTGGGTTATATTACTTCTTAATTTCTTTGATATTGTAAGATAATGTTTTCATTTAATTTGTATTATTTTATGATTTATTTAAACTTATTTATATGTATTTTTTTTATACACATAATTAATTTTTTGATTAATTTTCACTTCAATGGTATGATTTATCTAAGGGACTTTGTCCTAGTTTCCTTCATTAAGGCATATTTTAATGTTATGCACCTAATTTATTTTATATGGTGTATATAAATCAAATTTTACATGTTATATCATGAATTTTTCATATTTAATGGTATTTTAAGTTTCAATTAAAATTATTTTATCAAATTGTATTTGACTCAAACTTTTCCATGTGGTAAGGGGTTCCATAACTCAATTTTTCATTGGGTTATATTACTTATTCCATGTATTTGATATTCTAAGATTTTTTTTGTAATGAATTTTAATTATTTTATGCTTTATTTACACTTTTTTATATGTATTTACATTTTATGCACATAATAAATCATTAATTTATTCTCACTTTATGTTATTAACTTTGTAAAATATTTAATTTTAATTTCCATGCCATTGAAACATATTTGTTATTATGCGCCAATTTATTTTTATGAGGTATATCTACTTCCCCATTAATATTTTATATCATGAATTTATGTATATTCATAGTATTTAATGTTTCATTTGATTTTATTTCTTTCATGTGGTTTATGATTCAAAAGTTACCAAAGTTTTAAGGGTTTATTTCACAATCTCATCACTATTCAGGTTTGTTTAGGTTTAAATATCTGATGGAATAATTATTTAATATTTCCATCTCAAACCCAATTTATTTTCTTCTTTGATATTTATTTCCTAAAATTATAATTTTTTCTTTCATTTTTCTCTTTTAAAAACTCAAGATATAAAAATAATTTTTTTAATGAAAACCGACATGCTTTTCTACTTAGTCGGTGATATTTTTCTTCCATATCCATATTTTCCTTAAAATGTTTTATTGAATATTTGTAATATTATACAATGATTTATTAAATAAATTTTTATCTATTTATTTATTTTTTTTAAAATGGTTTAAAATTATTTTTCTTATCATTTTCTGAAAAATGAACTTTTGACTTTTTACTAATAATGTGAAAGGAATATTTGTTTTAACATACTCAGTATGAATGAAATTTTCCTGTCATCATGAATAATCATTTCTTTGAAGCTTCCTTTACAATTTTAAAATTTTCTTTTCAAAGAAATTTTTTCTTTATATTATGTAAATTTTTAGTTTTTTAAATTGATTTTCAAACTAAAAAAAAAGATATTTTCCTCAAGAATGTTTTAAATGATATTTTTATGGTATTTCTATTCATTAATTACAATAAACCTTTGTTTTACTTATAATACACTAGGTATATGTTGTAATGATACCATCTTTATTCTATCTTTGGATGTTTTATGATCAGTTTGTCCAATGAAATTATTGTCATTCACTTTCTATATTAATTTTTTAGTCATTAACTTTCTCTTAAAACCTTCACTTTCTTGTGATCACTGGACATTACATTTATCTTAAATATCCATATTCTTTATATCATGGATATGAATATTTCCTAAATCGTATATTATTTATACATATGATTTTTTACCATGGAAGTTATTTTATTGACTGGGGAAATATTGATATTTAATATTCTTTACTCAATACAGATATTTATTGATAAGTTATATTGTTTAAGAATTAATTTTATCATTCAATATTTTAAGAATGTATTGGACATGAAGTTATAAGTGGGGCCTGGAATTATATAGCCCCTTGATGCATCGGTAGGTCTTATAAGAGAAACTAGTTTGGGTATTTGGCTTAGGCTTTACCCATTTATATAATATTTCTTGGCATAAGGCATTGAATATAAGTTTATAATGCCCGAAATTATGATTCTATCATTATGAGATTAGTTATTGATATCCATGTGTAAGTTTTAATTTTATGTGATTATTAATTTGGAATTATTCTATATTTATTTATTCTTAACATATTATTCTTCATGATAAAGTTACTGATTAAATGGAATGTTTTTTTAGTTAACTATCTTAACATATTTATTATAAATTATTTGATTAGTATAGCTTCTACTGTATATGACCCTTACTGGGAATTTAATATTTCTCTTTATTTTTTTCCATTTGCATAGGATATGAAGAATGAATCTTTGAATGAGTTCAAAACACATAATATTTACTTTCAAGTTGTTTCAATTTTTATTTTTTCAAATATAATGTGAGATTAAAGTATGTATCTAGTTTACCAAGACTAGTAAACTATTTAATCCTTTGGGATGTGATTGATTGTATCTTATGATAATGTAATAAAGTAACTATTGGCTCTAGGATACTAGGGTTGGGGTCTTTACACCCTCATTGAAAATTTAATTTTGATGGATGTAAAGGATGGGATTCCTGATGAGTCAAGAATGGGTAGTGATTGGTGTTTTATATTGGTACTTGAGTATCAGTGGGAATATCACACCCATTATTTATATTTGGTAATGTATAGAGGTTGGGACATGAAGATCATCATTTTGGTTTAGTAGAGTAACAATAAGGCTACATTCAAGGTGTGGAGTATCTTATCAGTCATGGTAATCATGAGCCTCATGTTAAAAGGATTGTGGATATAGTGTGAGAAATGGGTGGAAGGTTAATATGTCAGCGGGATTTTAGTGAGCAGATAAATCAAATTTTATTTGCTTCCTTGATAATTACCCAATTTAGGATTTAGATTTAGTGTTTTCTAGATTTTTTGTGTTAGTTTCGAAATCAAGATAGATTTGGGCATAATCTAGGAGTGATTCAGATCGTAGGTGCATTGATGCTCATGGGTGGAGTGTAAAAATGGATTTTTAGTCAATGATCCAACTATTTAATTACAATGAGTGATGGGTTTGGAATTTATTGTGGTTGTTTTTAAGATCTTGCAATGCCTCTAGGGAGTAAGGCAGTGTGATCGGGTGATGTGATACTGAGTTGGTGTGTGTTGCTAATAATTTCAATAGATTTCATAAAGATAATGAATGGCCAGTGTTTTTACATGAAATTTGGTGTTGTGAGATGGAAACTACATTGAGTGTGTCATTGGACTGCTAGAAATTTGTTTTGGTATGTGATTCCTATGGTTGGGGAACCATTATTATAGGGATGAATCAATTGATAACAATTTGGTATTTAGGTAAATATGGTTTTGGTTGAGATTTTTCTAAATATTGGATATAGTAAGGAGAAGGAAGATGAAATCTCAGTGAATAGTATGCTTTCGAGTTTAGAGTTGCACAGCAAAAGATCATTCAGTATTTTGGGTTGAAACGCTAAGATTTAGTGGTGAATTGATGACTAAGGTAGGTTTTTATTAATGGTTTTAGAAAACCATGGACTTATAGAGTATGAGAAGTGATTTTTTGGGAAAGGTTGTAAAGACTCACATATTTATAGGTTGTAAAATTTAGAGGAAATTATAATTTTGGTCCTAGATCAGAGGATGTTTGGATAAATGGGATTTGGATTAGAATTTTTGAGGGTTGGAGCATCTTAAAGAGGTGTTTTACATGTGTAAAAAGACCTGAGGAGCGATTTGGGTGCTTAGGTGAATTTTGGAGAGGGTTCAAGGGGACCCCTTAGTTGGTTTTGGCTACATAGGTTTAGTTACATCACAATGCCCTTAGGTTTCACCATGAAAGTTTCTTGTGATAGTTTCACGATAAGGAGCATAGGGGAACCACACCATTTGAGTGGTAGGTAATTACTATGATTCTTGGGCATCCCCTTGGTGATTTTTTTCATCCCATGGAACATAAGGGTCATGCCATGATGGTAATAGGTAGGGGTGGCCCCTCTGCATAGGGAGGCCACTCTATAACATAAGAGATCCTCATCATGACCTATCTTGATGAGAGAGGAATGTGTTATGACCCTCATTGTTACATCATGACCCACATGGTTGAATCACCACCTTACCTTTTCTAATTTTTTTAAAATATGGGTAGACCAATAATTTCTAGGTCACCCCACCCCGGGTTTTGGGTTAAACAACCATGTGAGAAGAGCCATTTCAACTGGCTCTCCCCCTCCTTCTCCCTTCCACTGATCCCCCTTGATGAGGGGTTATCTTGGTGGAATTTTTGTTATGATTAAAGGTTATTTATCCCCATATAACTCCTTCATTTTTTTCCATTTGCATCACCTTTTATTTGGCATAATTTTGCATTAGGGTTTGGCATGAATTCCACCAAAGCACTGTGGAATTTGGATGAAATAATGTGGATTTTGAATATGGTGGATATAGGGTGTCCTGATTGGATAAACGCACGTTGTTTCTCACTATTTTATTATAGGTATGTATCCCTATGAATTTTTTGAGGGTTTTAAAAGAAATTATATGTAATTTTATATTTACCAACTATCGATTTATGGGGATTTTATGAGGGGATGTGTCTAGAGCATGCCATGGGATGTTGGAATATTATTGCTTAAGGTTTTACTAAGTTGGATCCACTCACTAAGTTTTTAGGTGATTATTCCAATTTGACTTAAATATAATAATTAATTATAAATTGTTATAATTAATTATTTGGGATTTTTGGTATGAGATAGGATCATCAGAGTTGATATGATCTTGGAAGAGGATTGGATAGTCTTAGGAAGTGGTGATTTAGTTTTCTTTAAGGGATTAACTCCATATGAGGTAAATAGTCCCTAAAAATATCCCTATGGTATATTCATCATGTTTATGTTCATGTGATATGTGGTCTTTCCACCATGTACGATTGAACATAAATCTAAAATGAATATTTTTAATTAAATTTACATGAAATGAAACAAGTTTCAAGGGACATGATGTACCTTTAAATAGTAACTTTATGCATCATCCACTGATGGAATAAATTTTTTTCATGTGTTAAAAAAACCCAATAGGGATATAAATGAAAAGAATAAACTTATTAGATCTGGATATATGGTGTCTTTAAGCCTCTTAGGAGCATAGAAGGTGATATAGTGATGGTTGTGGGATAACAAAGTCACCCAGTGACTATGTTACTAAAGGGATTGAAGAATCCATTTGGATTTATGAGAGGATCAAGGTGGGTCCTCATACTTGAGATGATATGTGAATAGCCCAGGTGATTTTCCTATGCCTCCTTGAGAAAGTATGGAAGGATTAGGCATATTATCAATTAGTGAGATGATTTTACATCTCGATCATAATTTGGAACACTGTCTTGAAGGTGGAATGGAATCTTAGTGAGTTACCTAAGTGGAATAAGTAATACCGGACAAGATGATGTCTAACAAGGATGGTTTTCTTTGGATGATGTTCTTGATGACTCTACTAAGGGAGATGTGGGATGGGACCCATGCATAGATTATGGGGATTGTTGGATATCTTGGAATATGTATTACAAGAGGCTTGGGGTGAGTTAGCTCATACAGACCCCTATTAGTGGTGTCAGGTTTTGATATATAATTTTGATGAGTTTTTGAATTGAATACTTGAGAGTAGGGTTTGGAAATGGTATATGGGTAAAAATACACTGTGGGGTGTTCGATAAGTCTTATTGTCAGTGAGTTGAGACTTTGATGGGTTTAAAGGACCCTAATGGATTCCCAAGTGAGTGAGATGAGGATATTGATGGGTTTAAAGTGATGTGGTTTTACAAATGATACAATCTTGAGGGGATCAACCTGTGAGTCTGAATAGATGGGGAGATATTCTTTGATGAATGGGATAACCCTCAAGTGATGAGTTGAGTAAATATTCTTGAGAGTATATCCTAGGAGATATGTGATGGGTTTGAACATGGGGCCAAGCCGTGTGAAGATGATTTGGGATATGTTTCCAGGATGGTGGGGGTACACCCCCAAGTTACCTAATTATATGAGATATGTGACACACATAACTATACTCCTAGATAGGGTTCTAAAAATAAATTATTTATATACAGTCTTTGATACCAACTAAATAAACCCAAACTTATCCTTCCATAATTACAATATCTACAAAAAAATATTAAGTCACTTACACATCCAATGAATTTTAGTTTTAGAGTTTTAGAGAGTTATAAAAATCCTTTAACTAAAAAAACCCATATATTTTACAAATAATGGTAATTTTACCCACTAAACCAAGGATTCCTTATTTTATAACAAGTTTTAACATTTCCTATAAAATTACTTACACATGATGCCCATCTAGACATATCTTACTGAATACTCTTCCTTATAACCTAGGGAAAATGATAACATAAGAAGGGTGAGCTCAAAATCTTAGTAAGGGGTAGAATATAAAAAAAAATCTATCATGGAATGAATAAGTCATAAACAATATGGTGGGAATAAATAATAACTAAATAATTCCATATAACTGTTATCATGTGAATGTAATATATCCATGGATAACATAAAATATAAATAATTACATGGATAATAATAACTAATTTTATAGTTAATTAATGCATAATTTTATACATCATAAACATGTCATCATTACCTCATTTCAAGATATTATATATAAACAGAAAAGGTTTACACCAAATACTCGAGCTAGTTTGTCTCTTGAGACATACTGATGCGTCGAGGGGATATATAATTATGATACCCAATCATCACTTATTAATTCCAATGAATTCATCTTATGAAGGAAGGGATAAATAATAAAATACACAAACAACATTCCTTTAGTAACCAATAAACATTCATATTGAAATAGAAAGTATATGGATTGATAATATTTACACAGACAATAAAATGAAATACCTTCCATGGTAAGTACCCTTAAAACAAACACTGTATAGATTAATGCGTATATAGTTAATTTAATAATATAAAAAAAATAAATATTTTAATTGATATAGAATATATATATATATTAAATTAAATAATATAAACAAGAATGAGAAAATTAAGTTAAAAGAGATATGAAGTGTGACAAAGAACATAACACTTACGAACAATGTGTGGCTTTAAATATAAATTCATAAGATAATTTAGAGTATAATACTTTAAACATAACCCCAAATTAGATAAATCTATTATATTTTTAGTGTAAAATAGAATAAGAGTTATAAAAAGAATTTTTATAATCCTTTAGTAATATGGATATAAAAACAAACTTCTAAGCCACTTTAAAAAGTATATTTTAAGGGGTAAAAAGAGGGCATTGAAAACATTAATTTTAAAATAATTCCAAATATGGATAAATTGAAAATAAATAAAGTTAAAATTAGTAAATTTGGATTATCAGATAAAAATATACATAAGTGGAATGAAATCCCTTTATTTATTCTTTCAAAACATTACCCTTTATTGGTAAAATGAAAAAATACTAGAATAATAGGAATATTATTTTCTATGAGAAAACATGAAAACTTGTAAATTAATCTTGATAATTAATAAAGTATATAAAACATTGAAAATGATTTCATGCATAAAATTTTACAAGGGAAATTTTGTTCACACTTTTATAAAAAATATCAAAAATAAACCTTGTAGAAAATGTGAAAAATATTACTTTTAAAACTTTTTAAAATAAATTAAAATATTTTATTAATTACCTTAAGAAATCTTTTAAGTATACATAATAACATTCTTGAAACTATATAAATAATATGTACATGCAAGAGAAAGATTACTGGCCATAAATAAGAGATAATGATGAGCCCACATACACACAATCATTTAGTTAAATTGTAGACCAAGGGGAGGTGTAATATCAATAAGACGTGAAAACCCTATAAAATAAATAGGTAATACAATATAATATAATAATATCATGCAATATACCAACCTTATAAGGATTAAGTTCAAGAATAAAGGTTATAACTTAATAAAAGTAAATTTAGTTAACAACAACAATCCTTACATGTTAGGTAATTTATAAATTAAAGTATAAGAAAAATAGATAGCTTAAATTAAACTGAAAATCCAAAAAAAATAATTATTATTTAAGATATAATAAGTCAATAAGGTAGTATTTACACAATATAAATGTAAATCGGGTCATAGTAAGAAACATGTCTCAAGGAATTGAAATTGAGACAGATAACCCTTTCCTCAAGTCCTGAATCACTTGGTGCATATGTATAAACTCATGAATAACAAAATTAAGTTTATTAAATACATTATTAAAACATTATTTCATTTTTATTTCATTTTTATTTCATTTTTTAAATTCCATTTATCATCATATTCCATTCATTTATTGTATAATTTTTTCTCTCATCAAACACTTGGGGTTGTTTGATCAATTCCTCTGAAACCACTTCAGTACATTGATCATGATCAATAGAGTTATAAAATAGTTTCATCATATAAATAATTTTATAGATATTTTTTATTTATAATTATAGTAGATCAAAATTTTTATATTGTAATAATTTTTCAAAAAAATGATTCAAAATAGGAAAATTGTATCAATGTGCTTATTTTTTATGGTTAAACTTTCAACAACCATTTATTATTAGTATTATTCAAATAAAATCTAATTTATCTTTAAATATTATTAATATTTTTATAAATATAATATTTATACATTAAATCCAATTTTAGAACCATCCATGTAAGATGGTGATGAAAATTGAAATATGTCGTTCATGGAGGTGATAATCCTACCATAATGCAGGTGACATTTTCATTTTATAATGAATGGGAGGAAGGTATATAATGGTTAATACATAAAAATTATAACATTAAAGTATACTAAATATAATTAGATTGTTATATTATTATGGTTATAATATATTTGAATTAGGTGGAACAATAAAGAGACCTCAAAGGACTCGGTTAAAACAATTACCTCTTCCATTGATATCATCCTTTAAACCACTCCACAGTTCTTTTAGATTTCTATTTTGGGGATAAGAAAACCTATAGGATATGGGTAAAAGGGTTATGGAGTATTTTTGTGGAAAATTTGTTCTAGGAAGATTTAGGTGTTAGGATAATTGGATTGGTGAAGGGATCCTTTTATAGGTGAGAAGGGTGGCATTTTTGTTAATATTAATTTCTTAATATAAAAATAGATGAAATATTCAATAATATATGATCAAAAATTGATATTTATAGAGTAAAATATAATTTATTGTAAATAAATCCAACATCCTCCCATTTAGAGATGATTTTTTTAAGATATTTCAAGGTTTTAAATCTTGATTTAAAATTTTTTCTAAATTTAACCTTTATCGTGGTGACTAATTTTTACCTTGATAACTTATTTTTATGAACACAAATGAAATTAAACTTATTAAATAATTTATAAATTTTTATTAAAAATAATAAATTCATTTTACATGATTCAATTTCTAAAATTGATAAAAAGTAATTGTAATATAATAATACAAAATGCAGAAAAATATTTTTTGGAAAAAATGCATATTTTAAGCCTAAAGTGAATTTATTCTTATTCCTTTCCAAGTAAAAAAATAATTATATGAGTGTTAATTTGTTTTTTATATGAATAATAAAAAAATTAAATTAAATTTATTATTAAAAAAATATATATTTAGTTTGTTAAGATAAAAAAACATAATGTATAGAAAAATACAATTCTTCAAAAAATAAGTCTTCTAAAAAATCAATTTAATTTATTCCTAATGTTTAAATTTTACTACTTATTTACAAGGTATTAATAAAAAAATTATATTAAATAAAATATTTTTAATTTATTTTTAATTTAAATTTTTATATAATTCCAAAAAATGAGAACATATATTACATTAATAATTATATGTTTATATTATCCTAACTTCTACATACAAAACCCCTCAAAACTTTTATATAATATCTAAGGTTAAGATAATCAATGGTGTTCATCACTTTTAATGATTCGCCTAACATTAATATTTTATTGATTTCCATGATCTTTAACTTATCTCATAGATTATTTCTAGTAAGGTTTTGTAGGGGTGAGGGGAAGGTTGAGAGTTTATGTCTTCTGACCTACATGTTTATTGCAATTTTTTTCCTTGTGTTGTGTTTCGTGGTGGTGGATCTATTGACCTATCATTATAACAGTCATTTTTAATACTTATTATTTTTTAATATTTCATGGTTTTTTTAGTTTTATGTTGTGTATATAAAAGATATTCAATATAGTATTTATTTAATAGTTAATTTATAATAAAATATTGGGGTGTTCAATTCTACCCCTTTAAATTTATTACATCCTCACAATTTGAATTTCTCACTGATGAAAATAAATGAGGGTATTCTAAATAAATTCTTGACTCATGATGTAAAATTATATTTAAAACCTTCATAATGGTTTGTAAGGATCTTTTGAATCATCTAAATGATATCCCTTAAGAGTGTCTAATGAGGTGTGTAGTTAGGCCCTATTATCATGCACTGAGAAAAAATCGAGTTAATATTTAACCAAAAAAATTAATGGTTATTACCCATAAGAGCATTAGTACTAGATCATACAACAACTTATAGTATCTAGAAAGGAATTTTATTTTTTAGGAAACCACACACTCTTTACTTCGCCAACATTTTAAGATGTGTTCCTATTTTTAGATTTATACTTAAGGTTTACACTAATGTACTCTAGTCCTAATTTATAAAAATAATTAAATCAAGATCTTTATTACTATATTTCAAATCCAAAATTCATGGAAACTTATGCTCTATGAATTCAATATTAACCTTTATCACTAAAAACTATTAATCACATACCAATCAATATATACCAAAGTCATATATATTCCCAAAAAGATATTAATATTCTTTAAAAATAACATAAATTTCCTTGACATAAAATTACAAACCAACTTAATGGGATACCTATACCTAAATCATGTATTATTCTTAAAACCCAAAAAAATTATCACAAAATATCATTAATCATCTTAAAATCTATCACATAAAACTTAAAAAGGTTATATATACCTTCAAATTTATAATAAAACTTAAATATATTATGTAACACCCCAAGCTTCTATGGTACGCTTCTCTTTGAATAATGTGATAGCGTGTGTTGTACGCAACACCGAGTTCTAACACACCATAACTAATCAAACTAGCCGTTATGAATAGTAATACCTACTTTTTGAAATTATATATATTTTATATTTGAAAATGGACTTCATTTTTGGATTCGGAATATCGAATTTAGCCTAGGGTGAAATTTTGGTACATTTCGGATAACTTTCATATTTTGATGAATAGTGAAAATTACTAAATTTTAATTAAAAACAACTTTTTTAATCAAATTAATTACTAGTGATAAATTATGAATTTGAGTGGTTTTAAAGTATATTTAGAATATATTTTTACCATTTAATATAATTTTGGTCATTGGACATAATTTTACAATTAAACCGAACATAAACAAGTGTCAATCTTTTGATAGTTATTATCTCTTAAAAACACGCTTTTTGTTTTAACAGCGGGAATTAATTTTAAATTAATTTCTGCCACTTCTGTGTTTTGAATTTAGGAAAATGGATTCCATATTTGGAATCAGGATGTTCAAATTGTGTAAATAGGTAACTTTTATTTTTAGACATTTTGAATAGTTACTGTGGTAAATATTTTATTTACCATGGTTAAAGGGTAAATCCGGTAAATAAGGGTTAAAAAAATAATATTATAATAATACAAAATTACCCTAAAACGTGTCCTAACCTTATTGGTGGACACATACCCGACCATGGGCATCCTTGGGTCAATTTGGGGACCCCTTGGAGCCACTTGTATGTGGTAGGGACACTTTATATTAATAAAGTTAAAATAAAAATAAAAATGGCATAAGCTTACATCTTTTAGAAGAACAATTTTTACATAGGGTTATACATGTTGGCTTTTCGATTATAAATATTCATTAGAAAGATAAAAAGATTTCCTACATAATGATGTTTTATTTATAATTTTTAGACATTAAATAATTTATTTTATTTATGACACAATGATGATGCAGTAATTACTAAAATAGTAAAAAATTAACATAATTGATATTATAAATACCCAAATAAATATAATATGAAACTTTTAATGAATTAAACTAATTTTCTAGGATAATATGATATATTAGGATTGATTTAATTGACTTTGTTCGAAGTAATAAATCTGTTATGAGTTTCAAAAAAATCAACTAATGAATAGTGTCAAAATTGACATAAAAGAATTCTTAAAACAAATATTATATTATTAATTGATATTAAATTCCTAAAAATCTAAGGTTCGGACAAGAGACTTATATCATGATAGGTTAATCATTAATGGACCACTTGGGGGTCTCTTGGATGTATATAGTAAGTTTATTAACCATAATATATAAAATACAAAGAGACATTGTAAAAGTGAAACTAATTAACTTAGAGTTAATACTTAAAGATAAGGTTAATATAGGTACCCAAACCTGTCTAAATTCTATTGGATGAGTTTCTTTCGACCTATCCCCACCTCATCATTTGAATAGTCAACTTTGGAGCCTTTAGAAACCGAATATGAATTTATTATAAATTAATATTTCTAGCTTTTCCAAAGGTGCCCCTCACCCCTCTTATAAAAGGGCACTCCTCCTTCTCATTTCTTCACACCTTCAAAGCCTTTTGGTTCGGCCAAACTCTGCCCAAATACTCTCCCAACATCCCTCAATACAACCTAGAGGCCTTAGTTTGATCAGAAAGCCAACCTAAGGAGCCCTTTTGATCAAATCAAAAGGAAGAACCCGAAGAAGAGGTAATGAATTCACCACCCTTTTCTAAGTTCATTTCTTCTTCCACTTCTTCTTCCTTTGTTCTTACCATTCTGAAATAATAACTCCAGTATCTCACATATACTGTGATGTTATTATAAGTATGGTACAACCATATTCAGTATTCTATCCACCCTTTGAATAACATGTCACCATACGTGCGTACGTACGGCTTACCGTCTCCACGTCGTGGTGTAATTGTTATTCAATATAATATTATTTGGATGGGTATAATAATGATGTGTAACTCATGTAAATAATAAATATAACATGTTAATGATTCTGTATATATGATATACCATCCATTTATATATTATTTTAATATCAAAAGAATGATATTGTCGCTCGTGCGTACGTACGGACTACCGTCTCCACGAACGCGATGAGATTCATTCTCCATCGTAACCATTAAAGCGTAATTATCATTTTATGATTTAAAAATGATGTTTAAGGACTTGATATCATTCTGGATATGAATAATATACAACCTATCCTTTACAAACATATCTTACATAACAAAACATATGAAAGAAAACAAGTAAGTTAACACCCGAAACAACGATAATACTAAGATATTATTATCAAATCAATATTAAAAGATCATATATGATATCATATTAATGTATATGATTCTTGTATAATTTAATAACAATTATTTCACCATTATACAGGAGGTTAACCTACCACAACCAAGGAAAAGTACAAGGTAAGGGTTATTTCACAATCTCTTCATTATTCGAGGTTGTATTATACGTAATAATCTACTGGGATCTCTTTATCATCCACATCCATGTTTCTTCGAAATGTATTTCAAAACATTTTTACTATTTACAAGAATATGGGTTAAAGTCATTTATACCCTTGTTTGACTTTTTATAAGAGGTTTATAAAGGAATCTTTCCGTCGTTTTCAAAACAAGGTCCTTTTTTAACCTTTTCGACAGAATTGAGGTAAGAATGTTTTTTTAACCTATACGGCGGGTGCGGTTATTTTACGCCGTTATAAAATCTTCAAAGCTTTCCTTACAAGCTTATAAGAATATTTTCAAAGAAAATGTTTTATTTTATATGGATCTTAAATGATTTCAAAATAAAAGGAGATATTTCTTTAAAAAGAATTTTGATTTCATCTATGTCAACATCCTTTGATGGATTTTAAGATTATTTGAAGTTGATTTATTATGATACAAAACTTCTATATTGTATTGAAGGTTTTGTGATATGTTTGACTGTGGATGTGCTATTTTTATACCATTCATAGTTTATTGTGAAAGTATTGACATTTCGTATGCTAGTTTTAATACGAATGTTTATGTTATGTTTAAACCTTTTCATATGGGAATGCATTGGACTTAATAAGTGACGGGTGGAGCCCGCTATAGCTCCTCGATGCATCGGTAGGTCTCATGAGACAAACTAGTGTCTTGGAACAAGGCCTTGACAAAATCTTATTTGTAGTCTTGGCACGAGGCCTTGGCTATGTGGTTATGATAGTCTGGCATTATGCATTCCAACATTATGAAAGTGGTTATTGATTTTTGCATGTGATTATTCGATTAGTAGAATATCCATGTGAATAAGTAAATGGCATTATTTCATTTTACTTTTGCCATACCATGTTGAAGTTCAATTTTAAAAGGCTTTTGTTTTTAGTAATGCATTGCCTTAAATGTTTATTCTTATTTATGAAAGTTTCCGCTATATTGTTATCCTTACTGGGCATTTGAGCTCACCCCTTTTCTATGTTTTATTTTTCCCCAGGATGTGAAGAAGTAAATTATGAATGACCTGCAGGGATATTATGAGGGGATAGTAGTGTGGATTATGGAGACATTATGTTGTTGTAGTAGTTTTTCATTTTATGATGTAATGTAAAACTTATGAATATATCTAGTGTTTCCAAGGCTACTAAACCAATCGGTCTTTCGAGATTTGATCTTTCTTGTGATCATGCCAATGTTATGTAATTAATGCACCGACTCTGGGTAGCTGGGGTCGGGGCGTTACAGTTGGTATCAGAGGAAGTTTAGTACAAACCTTGGAAGCTAGATTTAGATAAACTCTGATTAGAGCACGTAGACTTAAGATGAACTTTGAGGATTAGTATAGAAGAACTTCCTAGAATTTTGGTATTGTAGAGACTTTGTGAGTTTTCCGAGCAATACATCCCTGTCTGGATACGAGCAGGTAGAGGCGGCTCTGGCACAGATGTACTTAGGGGTAAAACCCGAAAACACCGCTTTGAGCTAGACTCGAACGGGAACTGGTGCACGACAACGGGCCTTGCTGCACTCTTGGTTACGACACTCCCGGGGGATATGCTTAGGATAACTCTCACTTTCTTTACAAATCATTATGAAGGGTTTATGAGTATATACTTCCTCAAAGAAAACATTTTTATGATTATGGATTATATCCATAAATAGTTCAATTTATGTTAAGTGTTTTATAAGTATGGGATTATGTATTTTGATTCATAAACTGATCTAGTTTATGCCATTGTTTAGAAATGGCGCCTAGTGGAAGAAATGGAAACCGTATCAATGCACGCACTCCATGTAGGGATTTCCCTCCTGCTCAAGATAATTATAGTGGGGCTGGTGCTGATCAACTAATCACCATACTGGGACAACTTACTCAGGTTATGAATAATAACCTTACCCGTATGGAGCACCCTGATCTGCAGCGTGGAGGATCAATGTTAGATCGATTCATGAGACAACAACAACCAACGTTCAATGGGAGTACAAATCCCTTAGTAGCTGAGCAATGGATATTTTCCCTAGAGAAAATATTTCAGGCTTTGGGGAGTAGTGAAAGGGAAAAAGTTACCATGGTAGTTTACCGCCTCACTGGAGATGCTGATCAATGGTGGTCATTGATTCAAAACATGAAGGAAGATGATGAAGTATCAAACATGGAATGGAGGGAGTTCAAAGATCTGTTTTTAGAAAAATACTTTCCTCGCGACCATCGAGCAGATATGGAAAGGCAATTTCTGAGTCTGAGACAAAAGGAGGATGATAATGTCACAAAGTATGAGGCTAACTTTACAAGGTTAGCGAGGTACGCTGGTGATTATATTCGCAACCCAAGAAGTAAGATTGATCGTTTCTTTGATGGGTTAAAACCATTTCTCCGTCGAGCATTAGTCTCACAATCCTTTTCATCGTACGAAGACATTGTCTCATGTGCTATCAAGACCGAAAAGGAATTCTCTAAGTCTTATGACTTTAAAGCAAAGCAAGAGAAGAAGAGACCTACTGATCAATCTGGGAATGGAAATAAGGGGAAGAAGGGAAAGGTTGAATATCCATCTTGTGGTAAGTGCGGGAAGAAACACCCCGGTGCTTGCCTGAAGGGAATGGGAGTCTGTTACAAGTGTGGTGAAAAAGGCCACCAAGCTCATGATTGCAAGGGGAAGAAGGAAGCTACCAATGTTCAGTGCTACAATTGCAGGGAGATGGGGCATTATGCAAATGCATGTCCTAAGCGTCAGGAGAACTTACCTCAGAAAAGGCCAAGGGATCAAGGCCAGGCTTATGCTATCACTACTGCTGAGGTAGAAACTCCGAAAGACGTGGTGGCAGGTAATTTAATGGTTTCCTCAAGTTTAGCAAATGCATTATTTGATTCTGGATCATCACATTGTTTCATATCTTCCCAGTTTGCTAAGAAAATTAGATATTTCCAATTTGATTTAATAAGGGAGTTGTCAGTTAAAACTCCTAAGGGAAGTATCGTTGCAACAAAGTTTTGTGAATCAGTCCCCATTAGAGCACATAAATTTTCTTTATCTGCTGATTTCATCGTCATACCTATGATTGAGTTTGATATAATCCTCGGTATGGACTGGCTTTCAGACTATGATGCGAAGATTTATTGTAAGAAGAAAGAGGTTACGATTCATGATGATAATGATAAGGAGCACCTTATTTTTAGAGCAGAATCGTCACCACCTAATTCTTATTTAGACCCACCCCCAGTAGCTCAACTTAATTCAATTATTGGGGAGGAAGAGAATGAAGTAACTATCGGTGAGGAAAGGAATGTTCAAATAGAGGATGTACCTGTTGTGAAAGAATTTGTAGATGTATTTCCAGAAGATTTACCTGGACATCCTCCAGAACGAGAAGTTGAGTTTTCTATTGATTTGATTCCTGGATCAAGGCCTATATCGAAGACCCCTTATAGAATGGCCACTGTAGAGCTAGTCGAACTAAAGAAACAACTAGAGGAATTGAGTAATAAGGGATTTATTCGCCCTAGTGTTTCTCCATGGGGAGCCCCTGTTCTTTTTGTTAAAAAGAAAGATGGATCTATGAGGTTATGTATCGATTACAGGGAGATCAATGCTATAACGATAAAGAACAAGTATCCCCTACCTCGTATTGATGATTTATTTGACCAACTGCATGGAGCTCAATACTTTTCAAAGATTGACCTTCGATCTGGATACCATCAGTTGTGTGTAAAGAAGGAAGACATTCCGAAGACAGCATTTCGAACCAGGTACGGGCATTACGAGTTTACTGTAATGCCGTTTGGATTGACTAATGCACCCTCTATATTCATGGATCTGATGAATAGAGTTTTCAAGGAGTATCTCGATGAATTTGTGGTGGTATTTATTGATGATATCTTGGTATACTCCAAAACCTATGAAGATCATGAAAATCACTTGCGCATTATCTTGAAGACTCTGAGGAGGCATGAATTATATGGAAAGTTTAGCAAGTGTGAATTCTGGCTTCAGGAGATTTCTTTTCTTGGCCATATTGTCTCTAAAGATGGAATCTATGTTGATCCTTCTAAGACCAAGGCAATCCAAGAATGGCCAGCACCTACGAGTATAACTGAGGTACGTAGTTTTATTGGCTTGGCAGGTTATTATCGACGTTTCGTCCAGAATTTTGCCCGATTGGCTAACCCATTAACGAAGCTCACACGTAAAGGGGTTAAATTTGTTTGGACAAAAGAGTGTGAAGAATGTTTCGAAGAACTGAAGAGAAGATTAGTCAATGCTCCTATATTGACTCTACCATCGGGGAATGATGGGTTCGTTATTTATAGTGATGCATCGAAGAAAGGACTTGGCTGTGTCCTTATGCAGAATGATAGAGTTATTGCCTATGCATCACGACAGTTGAAAATTCATGAACAAAACTATCCTACTCATGATCTTGAGTTAGCAGCTGTGATCTTTGCTTTGAAGATATGGAGGCACTACCTCTATGGTGAAAAATGTGAGATTTATACTGATCACAAGAGTTTGAAGTATATTTTCTCACAAAAAGAACTCAACATGAGGCAAAGGAGATGGCTTGAATTACTCAAGGATTATGATTGCACGATACACTACCACCCAGGGAAGGCAAACAAGGTGGCAGATGCTTTGAGTAGAAAAGACCATGGAGTTTTGAACAATATGAGAATTGAAAGGGATCCAATTTTCATGGAGCTAGTGAAGATGGACATGGGAATAACCAGGGAAGGTGAAACATCAATGCTTTTTCAAATGGTTGCCAAACCATCTTTACTAGAAAGGATTAAGAGTTCTCAGACTGATGATGAAGAATTCCAAAAGAAGATTAAAGCTGTGAATGATGGGAGATTGAGAGACTTTGCGTATGAAGGTGGAATTTTGAAATTCGGGAAGAGACTTTGTGTTCCCAATATACCTGATCTAAAAAGGGAATTGCTGGATGACGCTCATAGTTCCAATTTCTCTATACACCCTGGGAGCACCAAAATGTATAGGGATTTGAAGGAACATTTTTGGTGGGACAACATGAAGAGGGAGATTGCTGATTTTGTGTCAAGGTGTATGGTTTGTCAACAAGTGAAAGCTGGAAGGCAACAGCCTGGAGGAGTCATGCAACCTCTTCCCATACCGGAGTGGAAATGGGACAATATTACGATGGACTTTGTCATGGGGCTACCAAAGACTCCTAGAAGGAACGATGCAATATGGGTTATTGTTGATCGTCTTACCAAGTCAGCACATTTTCTTGCTATAAGAGAAGATCTACCCCTGGAACGTCTAGCAAGACTATACATTAATGAAGTTGTGAGACTTCATGGAGTTCCCCTATCGATTGTTTCTGATCGTGATCCCCGTTTTACTTCAAGATTTTGGAAAAGTATTCAGAAATCCCTGGATACTGAACTTCATTTGAGCACTGCTTACCACCCTCAGACAGACGGACAATCAGAACGGACTATTCAGACCTTAGAAGACATGTTGAGATCTTGCTCACTTGATTTTCAGGGTATGTGGGATCAATATTTACCTCTGGTAGAATTTTCCTATAACAATAGCTTCCATTCGAGTATACAAATGGCACCATATGAAGCGTTATACGGAAAGAGATGTCGTACACCAACCTGTTGGGATGACGTTGGTGAAAGAAAACTTGTAGGCCCAGAACTGGTGGAGGAAACGGTGGAAAAGGTGAAGGTAATCCAAAATCACATCAAAGCAGCTCAAAGTAGGCAGAAGAGCTATGCCGATAATCGAAGGAAGGATTTGGAATTTCAAGTCGGTGATCATGTTTTCCTGAAGGTATCTCCGTGGAAGGGAGTCATACGTTTTGGTAAGAAAGGTAAATTGAGTCCCAGGTACATCGGACCTTTCGAAATTCTAGAACGAATTGGGGCTGTAGCTTACCGATTGGCAATGCCGCCAAGTCTCTCCAAAGTTCACGATGTGTTCCACGTATCTCTGTTGAGGAAATACATGCCTGACCCAACGCATGTACTCACCTATGAAGATTTAGAACTGGAACCCGATCTGTCTTATTGCGAAGAGCCCATCAAGATTCTTGATACGAGAGAACAAGTGCTGAGAAACCGGACGACGCGTCTGGTAAAAGTTTTGTGGAGGAATCATAAGATGGAAGAGGCAACGTGGGAACCCGAGGAACTTATGATGAAGAACCACCCGAGTCCTTTTATGCAGTAATACCCTAGAAATTGCGAGGACGCAATTATTTGAAGGAGGGGAGAATGTAACACCCCAAGCTTCTATGGTATGCTTCTCTTTGAATAATGTGATATCGTGTGTTGTACGCAACACCGAGTTCTAACACACCATAACTAATCAAACTAGCCGTTATGAATAGTAATACCTACTTTTTGAAATTATATATATTTTATATTTGAAAATGGACTTCATTTTTGGATTCGGAATATCGAATTTAGCCTAGGGTGAAATTTTGGTACATTTCGGATAACTTTCATATTTTGATGAATAGTGAAAATTACTAAATTTTAATTAAAAACAACTTTTTTAATCAAATTAATTACTAGTGATAAATTATGAATTTGAGTGGTTTTAAAGTATATTTAGAATATATTTTTACCATTTAATATAATTTTGGTCATTGGACATAATTTTACAATTAAACCGAACATAAACAAGTGTCAATCTTTTGATAGTTATTATCTCTTAAAAACACGCTTTTTGTTTTAACAGCGGGAATTAATTTTAAATTAATTTCTGCCACTTCTGTGTTTTGAATTTAGGAAAATGGATTCCATATTTGGAATCAGGATGTTCAAATTGTGTAAATAGGTAACTTTTATTTTTAGACATTTTGAATAGTTACTGTGGTAAATATTTTATTTACCATGGTTAAAGGGTAAATCCGGTAAATAAGGGTTAAAAAAATAATATTATAATAATACAAAATTACCCTAAAACGTGTCCTAACCTTATTGGTGGACACATACCCGACCATGGGCATCCTTGGGTCAATTTGGGGACCCCTTGGAGCCACTTGTATGTGGTAGGGACACTTTATATTAATAAAGTTAAAATAAAAATAAAAATGGCATAAGCTTACATCTTTTAGAAGAACAATTTTTACATAGAGTTATACATGTTGGCTTTTCGATTATAAATATTCATTAGAAAGCTAAAAAGATTTCCTACATAATGATGTTTTATTTATAATTTTTAGACATTAAATAATTTATTTTATTTATGACACAATGATGATGCAGTAATTACTAAAATAGTAAAAAATTAACATAATTGATATTATAAATACCCAAATAAATATAATATGAAACTTTTAATGAATTAAACTAATTTTCTAGGATAATATGATATATTAGGATTGATTTAATTTACTTTGTTCGAAGTAATAAATCTGTTATGAGTTTCACAAAAATCAACTAATGAATAGTGTCAAAATTGACATAAAAGAATTCTTAAAATAAATATTATATTATTAATTGATATTAAATTCCTAAAAATCTAAGGTTCGGCCAAGAGACTTATATAATGATAGGTTAATCATTAATGGACCACTTGGGGGTCTCTTGGATGTATATAGTAAGTTTATTAACCATAATATATAAAATACAAAGAGACATTGTAAAAGTGAAACTAATTAACTTAGAGTTAATACTTAAAGATAAGGTTAATATAGGTACCCAAACCTGTCTAAATTCTATTGTATGAGTTGCTTTCGACCTATCCCCACCTCATCATTTGAATAGTAAACTTTGGAGCCTTTAGAAACCGAATATGAATTTATTATAAATTAATATTTCTAGCTTTTCCAAAGGTGCCCCTCACCCCTCTTATAAAAGGGCACTCCTCCTTCTCATTTCTTCACACCTTCAAAGCCTTTTGGTTCGGCCAAACTCTGCCCAAATACTCTCCCAACATCCCTCAATACAACCTAGAGGCCTTAGTTTGATCAGAAAGCCAACCTAAGGAGCCCTTTTGATCAAATCAAAAGGAAGAACCCGAAGAAGAGGTAATGATTTCACCACCCTTTTCTAAGTTCATTTCTTCTTCCACTTCTTCTTCCTTTGTTCTTACCATTCTGAAATAATAAATCCAGTATCTCACATATACTGTGATGTTATTATAAGTATGGTACAACCATATTCAGTATTCTATCCACCCTTTGAATAACATGTCACCATACGTGCGTACGTACGGCTTACCGTCTCCACGTCGTGGTGTAATTGTTATTCAATATAATATTATTTGGATGGGTATAATAATGATGTGTAACTCATGTAAATAATAAATATAACATGTTAATGATTCTGTATATATGATATACCATCCATTTATATATTATTTTAATATCAAAAGAATGATATTGTCGCTCGTGCGTACGTACGGACTACCGTCTCCACGAACGCGATGAGATTCATTCTCCATCGTAACCATTAAAGCGTAATTATCATTTTATGATTTAAAAATGATGTTTAAGGACTTGATATCATTCTGGATATGAATAATATACAACCTATCCTTTACAAACATGTCTTACGTAACAAAACATATGAAAGAAAACAAGTAAGTTAACACCCGAAACAACGATAATACTAAGATATTATTATCAAATCAATATTAAAAGATCATATATGATATCATATTAATGTATATGATTCTTGTATAATTTAATAACAATTATTTCACCATTATACAGGAGGTTAACCTACCACAACCAAGGAAAAGTACAAGGTAAGGGTTATTTCACAATCTCTTCATTATCCGAGGTTGTATTATACGTAATAATCTACTGGGATCTCTTTATCATCCACATCCATGTTTCTTCGAAATGTATTTCAAAACATTTTTACTATTTACAAGAATATGGGTTAAAGTCATTTATACCCTTGTTTGACTTTTTATAAGAGTTTTATAAAGGAATCTTTCCGTCGTTTTCAAAACAAGGTCCTTTTTTAACCTTTTCGACAGAATTGAGGTAAGAATGTTTTTTTTAACCTATACGGCGGGTGCGGTTATTTTACGCCGTTATAAAATCTTCAAAGCTTTCCTTACAAGCTTATAAGAATATTTTCAAAGAAAATGTTTTATTTTATATGGATCTTAAATGATTTCAAAATAAAAGGAGATATTTCTTTAAAAAGAATTTTGATTTCATCTATGTCAACATCCTTTGATGGATTTTAAGATTATTTGAAGTTGATTTATTATGATACAAAACTTCTATATTGTATTGAAGGTTTTGTGATATGTTTGACTGTGGATGTGCTATTTTTATACCATTCATAGTTTATTGTGAAAGTATTGACATTTCGTATGCTAGTTTTAATACGAATGTTTATGTTATGTTTAAACCTTTTCATATGGGAATGCATTGGACTTAATAAGTGACGGGTGGAGCCTGCTATAGCTCCTCGATGCATCGGTAGGTCTCATGAGACAAACTAGTGTCTTGGCATAAGGCCTTGACAAAATCTTATTTGTAGTCTTGGCACGAGGCCTTGGCTATGTGGTTATGATAGTCTGGCATTATGCATTCCAACATTATGAAAGTGGTTATTGATTTTTGCATGTGATTATTCGATTAGTAGAATATCCATGTGAATAAGTAAATGGCATTATTTCATTTTACTTTTGCCATACCATGTTGAAGTTCAATTTTAAAAGGCTTTTGTTTTTAGTAATGCATTGCCTTAAATGTTTATTCTTATTTATGAAAGTTTCCGCTATATTGTTATCCTTACTGGGCATTTGAGCTCACCCATTTTCTATGTTTTATTTTTCCCCAGGATGTGAAGAAGTAAATTATGAATGACCTGCAGGGATATTATGAGGGGATAGTAGTGTGGATTATGGAGACATTATGTTGTTGTAGTAGTTTTTCATTTTATGATGTAATGTAAAACTTATGAATATATCTAGTGTTTCCAAGGCTACTAAACCAATCGGTCTTTCGAGATTTGATCTTTCTTGTGATCATGCCAATGTTATGTAATTAATGCACCGACTCTGGGTAGCTGGGGTCGGGGCGTTACATATTAAGCTTTGATGTTATCTATAACTCTTATATTATCCTTAACTAATGACATCTTAGCCTACAAAGTTGTCTAAACTCTGATTTGATACCAACTAAGAAACCCTAAACACACACTCCCAAATTTGGTGTAAAAATATTTTATTTACATATGGGATTTGAAACCAACTAAAGCAACCCAAACTTAATATTCCATAATTACAATATCAATAAAAAAAATATTGAGTCCCTTACATACCCAAAATATTTTAGGTTTATAGTTTTAGAGAATCAGTAAAAATTTTAAATAAAAACCAATATATTTTCCATCTAATAGTGATTTTCTCCACTAAACCAAGGATTCTTTATTTTATAATAATTCTTTAACATCTCCCTCAAAATTCTCCACACATGATACTCATCAAGACATATCATACTTAATACTTTTATTCTTAACCTATGGAAAATGAAAATACAATAATAATGAGCTTAAATTATTTGTAATGGGTAGCATACAGTAGAAGCTATAATAGAATGATCAAGGAATGAATACAATGGAAGTAATAAATAATAATCACATAATATCATATAAATGATAATATGAGAATGTAATATATACGTGGGTAACACAATAATGTTAATAATCATATGGAAAATAATAACTGATTTCATAGTTATGGAATACATAATGTTTAACATCATAAACATATCATCAAGGTTTTATTACAAGAAATCATACATAAATAGGTAAGGTTTGCACCAAATTCTTGAGCTACTTTTACTCCTAAAACCTACTAATGCATCTATGGTTTATATAATTTTGGGGCTCACCCGTAACTAATTAAGTCAAATTCGTTTATCATATGGAGGAATGAATAAAAAATAAAATATATAAATGGAATTCCTTAATATCCAATAAACATCCACATTGAAATAAAAAGTATACGGATTGTCAATATTTCCCTAATCAATAAATGGAATAACTTTCTTAGTAATCACCCTTCAAACCGACACCATATAGACTAATGGTTATATCAATAAGTCAATACTATAAAATAAAATATATAAATAGTGTAGGTTATATAGAATATATCCATGAAATTTAAAAAAATATACATGAAGGATAAAATAAAGTCAAAAGAGAGATGAAGAGAGATAGAGAACATAACCCTTACAGACAAGGTGCGGTATGAACTATACATTTGTAATAGAATTCAAAGGGTAATACAATAAAAATAACTCCAAAGTAGATATACCTTTTAGTTCTTGAGAGGAAAATGGAATATAAATTGTAAAAATAATCATAACACTTTTGTAATATGTTTGCAAAAAAACTTATGAGTTACTTTCAAAATTCCATTTAAAGGGGTTAAAAGAGGGATTTTAAAACGTTAATTTTAAAATAATTCAAAATATTGAAACCTTGAAAACTAATGAAGTTGGAAATAGAAAATTTAGAGTGTAAGATAAAAATATGCGTAAGAGGATTAAAATCACTTTATTTATTCTTCCAAAACATTAAAATTTATTTTTAAAACAAATAATTCATGGAATAATAAGAATAAGATTTTCTTTCATAAAACATGGAAACATGGAATGCAAGCTTGATAATGAATAATGGAAATTAAATCCAGAAAAAAAATTTATGCAAAAAATGTTAAAATTAATATTCTTTTCACACTTTTTTAAAGAAATTCAACAATTCCCTCATGAAAAAAATGTTAAAAATATTCATTTTAAAACTTTTATAAATAAATTAAAAGATATTATAAAATGATATTAATAAATATTTGAATTATATATAAGAACATTCTTGAAAAAATATAAATAATATACACATGGAATAGAAATATTTTTGATCATAAAGAAAAGATAATGGCGAGCCTACATACAAGAAACCATTTTTTTAATTAAGAAATGAAGGGAGGTGAAATTTCAAGAAAATTTGTATACCTCAAAAATGAAAAATTTAATAAAATATTATAAAATCATAAGGTGTAATATAAAAAACATATAAATATTAAGTTCAATAAAAAAATATTATAACTTAATGAAAGTAAATTAAGTTAACAATAATAATATTTACAACTTAGGTAATGTATGATTTAAAGGGAAAGGAAATGAGAAATCTTAAATGAAAGTGAAACCCTATAATAATAACAATTATTTAATATATAATAATTCAATAAATAATTATTTAAACTATATAAAATTAAATTGGTGTATAATAACAAACATGTATCTAGGAATTCAAAATGAGACAAAGAACCCTTACCTCTAGTCCCAAATCATTTAGTGTGTTCATCTAAAATCCTGAATAACCAAATTAATTTTATTAAAAAAATTATAACCTTTTATATGTATATTTAATTTCTTAAGGTTTATTTATTATCATGTTTTATTCATTTATTGTGTACTTTTTCTCTCATCGACCACTTGAGGTTGTTCGATCAATTCCCCCAAAACTAATTTAGTATGTTGACCATGGTAAAATTAGTAATAAATTTTTTTAATCATATAAATAATTTAGAGATATATTTTTTTATCATTCTAGTATCACAAAATTTTCATATTTTAATAGGTTGTCAAAAATATATTCAAATTAAGAAAAGTGTCTCGGTATGCTTGTTTTACGTGATTAAATTTAAAATAACCATTTATTATTAATATTATTAATATAATGACTAATTTATATTTACATAATATTAATAATGTTATAAATATCATATTCATTTATTAAATCCACTTTTAGAACCATAAATGTAAGGTTTTGATGGAAAATAAAATGCATCATTCATAGAGGTGGCAATCTGGTCATAACATTAGTGACATTTTCATTTTCTAATGAATGGGAGGAAGGTATATAATGGTTATTCCATCAATATAATAACATTTCAGTATATTAATGATACTTATTTCATTATATTATGATGTTTATAATATATTTTTTGGAGTTATAAGAAGAATTAAACTTGAAAGTATTTTTTTAAAATAATTACCTCTTCATTTGATATCTTCATTGATACCACTCTTTAATCCATTGTATATTAGTATTATGGTGATAATATAACCTATATGATGTGGTAAAACAAATTTAGAGTGGTTTTGGTAGTGTTTTGTTAATATAGTAAGCTTTAGGTGCTAAGATAAGTGGAGTTGTGAAGGGGTCTGTTTATAGGTGAGAGGGGTGGCATTTTTTGTAATTTCTTACTATAAAAATAGATGCATTATTCAGATAAAGTGGATCTAAAATTTAAAATTAAACATGAAAATATAATTTATGGATGATAAATCTTTTATCCACCCTTTTTAATATTATGTTTTGGGATATTTTCATACTTTACCACTTGATTTAATATTTTTACCTCATTTTAACATTTACCATGGTGACTAATTTTGTCCTTGGTAACTAATTTTTATATACTAAAATGAAATTGACTTTATTAAATGATTTGGAAATTTTTATTCCAAAAAAAAATTATTTTACTTGATTCAATTTATAAAAATGAAAAAAAAAATCAACCAAAAAATGCATACTGTGGAAAAACAATTTTTTGAAGAATGTATTTTTTAAGCATAAAGTGAATATATTATTATTCATTTACAAATAAAAAAAACATTAAATGAGTTTTAATTTGTTATATATATATATATATTATAAATATGTTTCATTAAATTAATTATTAAAATTTAATCAACTTAGTTTATTAAGATAAAAATACAAAATATATAGAAAAATACAATTCTTTAAAGAATAGGTATTTTAAACATAATTTTTTTTAATTCATAATTTTTAAAATTTATTACTTATTTCCTAGGTAATAATAAATAAATTTTATTAAAAAAACACTTTAAATTTATTTTAAAATTAAATTTTATAAAAATTAAAAATAATAAGAACATATATTACATTAATAATTATATGTTTATATCATCATAAATTCTAGTTAAAAAACCTCTCAAGAACTCATCATGATATTTAGGGGTAAGATAAGAAATGGTGGTCATCATGAGTGTTGATTCAAAAAGCATGGATCTTATAGACATTTTCATGATCATTAACTTCTCTCATAGATTATTTTTCTCAAACTGTACTTGTTGAATATCATTTTGGGCTTGGTCTAGGGAAAATCCTAGTGACCCAAATTCCTTTCTAAGATTAGAAAAATAAGACTTATAAGTAAAACTATTACTTCTTAATGTCATTTCTTCTCCTTTCTATATAGATTTTATAATATGGTTACTTTTATTTATACCCACTAATTCAATAGATATATTATAAAGATCATTTTTAATAATTATTATTTTAAAATATTTTTTTGTATATTTTAGTTCACTGTTGCATGTGATATAAGAAATTCAACCTAGTATTTATTTAAATGGAGATTTATATGGACATCTTGGGGATTTTCATTTTACCCCTTAATAAATGTTTTCTTGCAATTTTACTTTCTCCCACTAATGAGAATAGATAAGGGTATTCTTAGTATAGTCATGAATTATGATATGAAAATGTGTTCAAATACTTTATAATAGTTTATAAAGATCTTGTGAATCAACCAAGGAATATCCCTCAGCAGTTTCAAACTAGGAGTGTAATTAGGACCTCCTTTCATGAACAGAGCGAATATCGAGTTAGTAATCAACCAACCATTTTTAGTGTTATTTTCCCTAGTTGAATTATAGATAGATACTATAAACACTTTTAGTATCCTAATAGGGATGTCATTTCTAAGAAAAAACACACTCCTTACTTCACCAGAATTTTAGGATGTTTTCCTATATTTAAATTTATCCTTAGGGTTTGAACAAATGTATTCAAGGTCTAATTTCTAGAAATATTCAAATCAATATCATTATTATTATATTAAAAACCCAAAATTCATAGAAACTTATGCTACTAGAATTTAATATTGAACTTTATACCCAAACAACATTAATCGTATACTAATCAAAATATACCATGGTCATATATATTCCCAAAAAGATATCAATATCATCACAAAATAACTGTAATTTTCTTGATTCCAAAATTACATACCAACCCTAAGGGATACATATACATCAACAATGTATTATTCCTAAAACTCAATAAATGTCTCCCAAAATATCATTTATCATCTTAAAATTCAATCTCATAAGACCTTAAAAGGGTATCCATGCCTTTAAATTTATGATTAACCTTAAACACATTAACCCATGATGGTATATAAAACTATTATATTATCCTAAACTAATAAAATCCTAACCTATAAAGTTATATAAACCATTATTTGATACCAATTATTACACCTCAGACCTATACTCTCATATTTGGTGCTAAAAACAAATTATTTATATACAGACTTGTAAATCAACTGAAGCAGCCCAAACAAAAACTTTCATAATAATAATATTAAAAAAATATTTATTCATTTACACTCCCAATACCTTTTAGTTTTATAATTTAATAGAGTTAATAAAGTATTACAATGAAAAAAACTAATATATTTCTCATCCAATGGAAATTTTCCCCACTAGACTAAGGATTTATTATTTTACAATAAGTCTTTAATTTCTCCCAAAAAATTCTATACACATGATTCCCATATATACATAATATAATTAATACTCTTCTTAATAAATTAGGTAAAAGTAAAACATATGAATGGTTATCTCAAACACTCAGTAAGGGGTAGCATACAATATAATAAATCATGGAATAAAAAATATATGAATAATATGGTAGTAATAAATAATAATCAAATGATGTCATATAACTAATAACATGAGAATGTAATATATACATGTATAACATAAAAATTTAAATAATAACATGGATATAAATAATTTATTTCATAATTATGTAATGCATAATGTTTAAAAATAAAAAACATAATGTCAGGATCTTATTCCAAGTCATGATACATAAATAAGTAAGGTTTAAACCAAATACCAAAGCTAGTTTGTCTCATGAGACCTACTGATGCATTTAGGGGATATATAATTTCAAGACCTACACATCACTAATTAAGTTCAATTCATTAATCATATGAATAAATGAATAAAAAATACAATATATAACCAACATGCCTTATTAACCAATAAACATCCATATCAAAATAACAAGCATACGGATTATCAATATTCCGCAAGATAGTAAATGGAATAACTTTCTTGTTAAGGACCCTTAAAAATAACACTATTTAGAGTAATCAGTATATAGTTAAATTAATATAAGAAAAATCAATATAGAAATATTGAAAGTGATATAGAATATTTCTATGAAATTAAATAATATGGACATGAAGGAGAAAATGAAGTCAATAGAGAGGTGAAGAGTGATATAGAACCTAACCCTTACAAACAATATGAGATATGAACTATAAATTCATAAGAGAATTTAATTAGTGATAATTTAAAAATAAACCTAAAGAAGATAGATATTTTAGAGCATGAGAGGAAAGTGGAAGTGAAATTTTAAAAAGAATTTTCATAACATTTCTGTAATACAGTCGTAAAAATAAACTTTAAAGTCACTTCAAAAATTCTATTTCAAGGGGTGAAAAGACTAATTTTTAAATAATAATTTTAAATTAATTCTAAATATTCAAACCATGAAAAGAAATTCATTTAAAAATATGAAATTTGGAGTGGAAGATAAAAATATATATAAGTGGATGAAATTATTTTATTTATTCTTCTAAAACATTAATCTTTATTATTAAAAATTCACAAAGTAAGAAGAATGGGACTTCTTTGAGAAACCATAGAAACATGGAAATGAATATTTATAATGAATAATGGACATAAAATCTAGAAAATGAATTCATTCAGAAAATGTTAAAATCGAAAAAAAATCCACAATTTTGTAAAGAAAGTCAAGAATGGCCTATGTGGGGAATATTAAAAAGATTACTTTTAAAAAATTGTAAATAAAGTTAATAAAAAGTTAACTTAATAAATATTCTAAATATACATAAGAACATTATATAAATGATATAAATAAATTTATATGGAAGAGAAATATTTTTGATCGTAAAGAATATATAAGAATGAGTTTGCATACAGGCAACCATTTAGTTGAATTATGAACCAAAGGGGGGTGAAATGTCAATAAGACGTGTAAACCCTATAAATGAAATAGGTAATAAAGTATAATACAATAATAAGGTATAATATACGAAAATTAAAAGGATTAAGTTCAATAATAAAGGATATAACTTAATGAAAGTAAATTAAGTTAAAAAAGACATTCCTTACGACTTAGGCAATGTATGAATGAAAGGAAAAGGAAAAGGGAGATCTAAAATGAAAGAAAAACTTCTAATAATAATAACAATTTAAGATATAATAATTAAATATAGTAATATTTACACCTTATAAAAGTAAATTGGTGTATAGTGAGAAACATGTCACAAGGAATTGAGATTGAGACAAATAACTTTTACCTCAAGTCCAGAATAGCTTAGTGTGTGCATCTAACCTCATGAATAATAAAATTAATTTTATTAAATAATTTATTTAGAAAATTTCTTATGTATATTTCATTTTTTAGGGTTCATTTATTCTCATATTTCATTCCTTTAATGTACAGTTTTTTCTCTCATCATCCACTTGGGATTGTTCGGTCCATTCCTCCAAAACTGATTTTGTATGATGGCTATGTTCATGGAATTATAAAATAGTTTAATCATTTAAAAAATTTATTGATATATTTTATTCATAATTACAATTAAAAAATATTTTTATATTTTAATAGTTTGTTAAAAATAGATTCAAATTAAGAAAAGTGTTTAGGTATTGATTCACGCTCAAATTTACCCAAGAGAAGAAGGTAGGACGGTCCTTGTAGTTTAACTGGGGTTGTCAAATCCTCAGAGACCTAAAAAGAAACCTATAGACACGTACATTCTATGGACTATTTTTTGGAAATTAAGTGTCCAGATTGGGTTGATTTTAGATGGTTTTAAAGTAACTCTAATAGACTTATGTGAATTAAATTTAAAAGAATGAGTTGATCCAAGGTTATCACTTGGGGTGGATTGGACGTATTCCCTTTTCAATTATTTCAATTTCTTATATTTGAGCTGAGTTAATTTAAGGAGATTAAACAACTTCATCACTTACTTATTTTATACCAACACCATAATAATAATCACTTATACACTTGAAGGATCTAATTTTCCAGCACTTCAAGGTAAAGGTTCGTACTAGAACTTGAATTGTGTGGCCTTAAATTCAATAAGGACGATGGAGTTTAAAATCATCAAATAAAAATCTCAATTAAAGAAGTGATTAGACATTAATGGGGTGATAAATAACATCCAATACATCCTATTTCTACTCCCTTGGATCAACCCATAAGTGGTTTAGCCCTCCATTGATTCTATGGTTTCAATGAAAGCGGAAGGTAGACCCATGAGGGAAGAAATGGAGAAGTAAAAAAACACAATAAAGTAACGATCACTCCACTGTTGTGTGATAATTTCACAAGGTTTGGTGTGAATAAATTCACACCTTTATCCAACAGTATTAAAGTGATATTAATAACAACATAATAAGTGGAAAATAAGAGATTTTATTAAGAAACTAAAGATAATTGAACAACTTACATGTGAAAGAAAAACTTGAGACAACAAAATCACAGCATAACATTACAATTGAACGAAGCACCAAAGATAATCAACTACTCCACAACCACTGCCTTAAATAGGAATTTTTGAAGCCTTGGGTCTAGAATTAAATATTCCAAGTCTTCTCAATTAATTTTGGCAGGCCATAGGTGGGTGGAAAGTTAAGGGAAAGTTGATTTTTCCACCCTTTACCAGAGGTGGGATCCAGATTTTATCCACCGAACAAACGCACTTGGAAGACATTATATATGGCCAAATTAGAGTGGGTCATAGAAGAAGAAAATATATTACCGGATGTCCCTTAACCGTCTGTAACATTTGGGCACATTTGGAGTTGTTTATTAGGATATATGATTATATTAGTGGAATGTTTTTCTGGGCCGCAGAATCTGGCCCAGAGTTTTTTCTCTAACTTGGGCCGCCTAAATGAACACAATGGAGGCCAAATTAGCAATGTATCCTGCATAATTATCTATTCCTATATATTTCTTATAGACTCCCACCAAATTTGGGATTTATTTGGTTTGTAATGTGATCCCAAATTCTCATCAGTGGGCTGGTGTCCAATCTTCCTTCTCTAGAATTGCTTCCTTTCATCAAAAAATATCCCCCATATTCTTCCATGAATTCTGCATTGATCCCTGAATGAAACATGTTCATATTGAATTTTAGATCATGTTTCCAAAATATAAAATTAAAATATGGATAATTACATTCATTAAAATCATATGAATCATTGGGTACTTCAAATGATGTTAAAGAATGTACCACATAATAGTGCATTTTAAGAAGGTATTACAATCATAATGTGAAATGATGTTCAAAGTGTAAAATGCACTAAAATGGTATTTATGAATAATAAATAACATGAATATTATATATATTAACAATTAATATTAGCCTCATTTAGTGGCTAATCACACCCCCCCAACTTGAGTTTTTCTAGTCCCGAGAAAAATATATCTCAATAATATGAAATTTGAATTCCCTTTTCCAAAAACATTTTAATACACAATGATCACCAAAAAACATTATACCAAACAATCATGAAACCCATCAAAATATTTTAATACATGATAGTTCCAAAATTAGATCCCAATCTCAATCCCATTCCTTTGTTCAAATTCATTGTCATATTTCATCCAATATCAATTAAGTATGAGGATGTGTTGTGCATCACAATAGACATGGGGGTTCATCTTTATTAAAGGGGGAAATGAAGGAAGCACTATGTGGAATCACATTTCAATATTAAGATGAGTATTCAATTTTTTTATTGTATTGTTTTTTTTATTGTTTTTTTTTTTGAAATTTTTTCATGGTAATTGAAATTGCACTCAGAAGAGTCAACCCCTGTACCGAGACTTTGCCGATGACTCCTAGGCTCAAAGACCTTAGGGCACCAAGCGAATCCCACATACTCGGGCATCATCTCGAGTTAAATAAATCAAAAACAAATTCAAATTACCAAAAAATAGAGATAAAATTACTAACTCTGGGCCAGACAACTATGGAGTCACGATCCCCAAGTGTCGAAAGCCACACATTAGGTCATTTCATTGCTCTACGCGCAAATTTATTATTTTTATTTTTATTTTTTTATTTAATACTCATATTAAAACTAAAATGATCACCAAAACCTATGCTATTTATTTGGGGGACCCCATGAACTCAAACTAATACCCCACTATCTAAAGGACGTTCATTGTGATCTTTTTTTATTTGGATGAAAATATAAATGATGAAATATCACTTTGGACAGCCACACTTTCCAAAATCTATGCTCATGAAATTATACAAGGATTAAAATCAGAATCAAGGCATGCTAAATTATTTGATATTCAGTTTCAAAGTGTGTAATGTGTATTACCATGTTTAAAGTTAAAGGAATTTGTCCTTCCATTTACACAATTTTTTTTCAAATCATTCATTTTTTTTACATGAAAGCATTTTTTTATTTTATCTCCCCCCCCCAACTTAAAATAACATTGTCCCCAGTGTTTAAAGAAAATAAATTTTATAAGGGGGTAGAGGTAGAGAATGAAATTTCCAAAAGGAAATTGAAATGAGGATCATGGAATGAAGTCACCTGGTGGTTGAAGTTGAAATTCTTACTGCTCCCTTTTAATCCTTTGATATCCATGACACTTGAAGAGTTCCCTAGTAGAAAAAGGAAAAAAACAAAAAAAAACAAAACAATATATATATATAATTATATTTATATTTATATAATAAATAAAGTAAAATATAAGTATATATATAAAAATTATAGAATAAGGAAGCACAAAAGGTCGTAGGTCAGTGGTAAGAGCGCGCCCTTGTCTCCCTTCGGTCCCGGGTTCGAATCCTCGCGGATTCGCTGGTTGTGACAGGGTTTGACCCACGACCAATGACGTGTCCCTTTTTATTATATTATTATTTATTTATTTGTATTTTTATTTTAATCTTACAAACACATTAACATAAAACAAACTGATGATACATTGTCTTCTTTTTAAATTTATGGGTAAAGCATTACTCAAGGATCACACCACATGACATGGATGAATATGGTGCTCCCCTTTCATACCCATCCATACTCATAATAGAAGAACAGGTCAAAAGTCTATTTTTTCTAAATATAAAAATGATTAATTAATCCTATTTAAAATATAAATTTGATTAAAACAACAAAATGATAGAAAACTTGAAAACTGTGGGTTACCTCCCATGAAACACTTTGTTTAACATCATTAGCCCGACATGGATCCTAAATCTATCAATTTTTTACTATTTCATAGATTGGCTCAATTAATTCTACCTCTATTTCCTATTTATTGAATGATTCAATGAATGGTTTTAACCTTTGACCATTGACCTTGAAAATATAACCACTTGTGGGATCTTGAATCTCTACTGCCCCATGGGGGTACACATGATGCACTATGAAAGGACCTGACCATCTAGACCTTAACTTTCCTGGGTGTAAATGAAGTTTTGAACTATACAAGAACACAAGTTTTCCCAGTTCAAAATGTTTGACCTTGATATTCCTAGATTGGTAGGCTTGAACTCTATATTTATTGATCCTTGAATTGTTATAAGCCTCCATCCTTAGTTCCTCCAGTTCATTGAGATCTAATTTACTTTTTGTTCCATCCAATGAGAGGTCATAATCCATTTTCTTAACTGCCCAAAAGGCCTTATGCTCAATTTCAATAGGTAAATGGCATGATTTTTCATAAGCCAACCTATATGGTGACATTCCTAGGATGGTTTTGAATGTTGTACGATATGCCCAAAGAGTATCCAAGAGTTTTTCGGACCAATATTTCCTAGAAGGGTTGACATTTTTTTAAGAATATTCTTAATCTCCCTATTTGCTAACTCAGCTTGACCATTGGTCTGTGGGTGGTAAGCAGTGGACACTTTGTGAGAAATTCCATATTTTTCCGTGAGTGATGAGAATGAACTATTGAAAAAATGAGTTCCACGATCACTAATGATAGCCCTAGGAATTCCAAATCTAGAGAAGATGTTTTCCTTGAGAAATCTAATCACAGTTTTATGATCATTGGATTTTGTACGAATGGCCTCAACCCATTTAGAGACATAATCGATATTTAAGATAATGTAAAGATATCCCCTAGAGTTTGGTAAGGGACCCATGAAATTAATTCCCCAATAGTCAAATATTTTAACCACTAAGTTGGGAGTGAGTGGAATTTGATTCCTTTTTGGGATGGACCCTACTTGTTGAGACCTAAGATAGCTTTGAAAAAATGTTTAGGAGTCCCTTGAGAGGGTGGGACAGAAAAGAACACATTGAAGAATCTTAGAAGATGTTTTCTTAGAGGAAAAGTGACCTCCACATGCCTCACTATGATAAAACTTAAGGATGGACTCTTGTTTAGATTATGGGACACGCCTCCTAATGACTTGGTCAGGGAAAAACTTATAGAGGTATGGATCATCAAACACATAGTTTCTAACATGTGAAAGAAATTTCCTTCGAGCTTGAGTCCCTAAGAATTTTGGAATGACTCCTGTAACTAAGAAATTGGATATGTCAGTATACCAAGGGTAGTCACTCACAGAGTATAGGTGTTCATCAGGAAATGAATCAGACATAGAAATGTGATTGGAGTTATCTTTGAATTCCATCCTAGAGAGGTGATTGGCTACAACATTTTCAACACCCTTTTTATCCTTGATTGTGAGGTCAAATTATTGTAATAGAAGGACCCACCAAATCATTCTAGCCTTAGCATCTTGTTTTTGGAAGAGGTATTTTAGTGCAGAATGGTCAGTGAACATAGTGATGGGGGATCCTAATAGGTAGGACCTAAACTTCTCTAAGGAAAACAAAATAGCAAGTAACTCCTTTTCAGTAGTGGTGTAGTTTATTTGGGCATCATTTAAGGATTTTCTCGCATAAGAAATGACATAAGGAGTTTTATCACAATGTTTTCCTAACACAGCTCCTACAGCAAAGTCACTGGCATCACACATAAGTTCAAAAGGAAGGTTTCAATTTGGATATTTCATAATGGGAGGAGAGGTGAGAGAGGATTTGAGGGTTGATAATGAACCCTTGAATCTTTCTATCCAAAAAAATGGAGAATCCTTTACTAGGAGAGCACAAAGGGGACAAGATATTGAACTAAAGTCCTTGATGAATCTTCTATAGAAACCAGCATGTCCTAATAAAGACCTCACTTCCTTGACAGTTTTGGGTGATGGAAGGTGACGAATGATTTCAACCTTGGCTTTATCAACTTCAATCCCCCTACCTGAGAGCAGATTGCCTATAACTAGTCCTTCTTTAACCATGAAATGGAATTTCTCCCAGTTTAGGAACATATTCTTTTCTTCACATCTTGACAAGACTCTCTCCACATTCTATAGACATCCCTCAAATGTATCCCCAAACACAAAGAATTCATCCATGAAGACCTCAAGAAAATCCCCTACCATGTCTAAGAATATTCCCATCATGCACCTTTGGAAGGTTCCAGTGGAATTTCAAAACCCTAAGGGCATGCGTTTGAAAGCAAAGGTGCTGAATAGACAAGTGAATGTAGTCTTCCCTTGATCCTCTAGGGAGACCTCAATTTTATTATACCCCATGTACCCATCTAAAAATTGTAAAAGGCATTACCTACCACTCTCTCAAGGACTTGGTCAATGAATGGTAAGGGGAAATGGTCCTTCTTGGTGAATGAGTCTATCTTCCTATAATCAATGCAGACCCTCCATCCACTACTCACCCTAGTTGGAAGAATCTCTCCATCCTTATTGGTTATCACTGTGATTCCTACCTTCTTGGGAACCACTTGGATTGGGTTGACCCACTCACTCTTAGCTATGGGATATATGATACCATATTTTAACAATTTCCGAAGTTCCTTCCTTACTACCTCCATGAGATTAGGATTGAGTCGCTATTGAGGTTGATGACATGTCTTTGAATCAGATTCTAGAAAAATCCTATGATTCCCAATAAGTGGGATAATCCCAGGAATATTAGACAGGGTCTAACCAATGCCTTTCTTATGTTTCCTAAGGATATATAGAAGCATCCTCTCATGATTGGCTTCAAGAGAAGAATAAATGACAACAGGATGTGTTTTATTGTCCCCTAGGAAGGCATACTTGAGTGCAGCGGGAAGTTCCTTCAATTCAAGATCAGGTTGGTTTGGAATTTTAGTAGAATATTGGGACATTGGATCAATATCAATTCTGTTTCCTAGAGTTTTAGGTAGGATTTATTCCCCACATGTAGATGTTTCAGCTACTAGATTAGCTTGATCAGATTTAGGGGAGGAAGTTTGATTGGTCTCCATGAAATTGGTTTCCTGAAAGGTTTCCCTGATTGTTGGACCTAATATATCATTATAAGAGTTATTTGAAAATGATTCGATCCAAGGAGATAAACTTCCTTCATATGAACAAAGGAAATCAATATCATCCTAACTTAAACATCCATCAAATATTACTTGATGTTCTATGGATTCATTGTCAATGCTTCCTATCATGTTTACTTCATGAATGTCCTCATCATCCCCTATTTTTGAGCTTTCATTATAGATGTTCAAGTCTAGACTCATGTTTCCAAAGGTGATGGTCATGTTCCCATTTCAAACTTGGATAACAGATTTGGTTGTTTTAAGGAAGGGATGACCAAGGATAATTGGTTTTTGTTCCTTATTTCCTAAGTTTTTATGGTTATCAAGGACAATGAAGTCAGTAGGGTAGATGAAGTTTTCAACCTTTACCAAAAAATCCTTTAAAATCCCCTTTGTAACCCTAATGCTACGATCAGCAAGTTGAAGTGTGACAGATGTGGGTTGGAGTTCTTCTAGAACTAACTGGCAGTACACAACATAAGGGATGATATTTACACTTGCACCTAGGTCACACAAGGCCTTGACAACATTTCTCTCTCCTAGTTCAACATTGATGTAAGGGAAACTCGGGTCTTTCAACATAGTAGGAATGGTCCCTTGAATGGTGGTACTCACATTAGCAGCCAAAAGGACTTGGTTTTTATGTGAAAATTTTCTTTTAAAAGTGCACAAGTCCTTAAGGTACTTTGAGTAGGCAAGTATGGTTTGGATGGAATCGAGAAGGGGAATGTTCAACTTGACTTGTGAAAATATTTCCCTAAATGTTTCACTCAATTCAGGCTTGTTTTCCCCCTCATGTGTTGAGTAAATGGTGCGGGTTTTTGGGTTGTTTGTTGAAGAGTTGTTTCTTTGACAATGTTATCGTGTTTTTCAGTTTGATCATTTGGTTCATTTGAATTTTTATCCAAGTTTGAATCTTCATGTGGGTTCTGAATTAGTTGTTCAGGTTTCTCAATTGATTTCACACTTTTTAAAATAGTCACAGTCTTTAGTTGTTCATGAGTTTTTTTAGTACAACTTGACTCCCCCTTGAAGTTGAGGATGGAACCGCCTGAGTAGGCATGGGTGCCTTTCCAGTTTTGATGGTTTGAAGTTCTTTTTTAAGGGAAGAGACGTTCGAGTTCATCCTTTCCATTTGTTTACACAGTTGTTATAGTAGGCTTTGTGGAACAGTTTGGGTTGGTGCTTGAGAAGAATGGTTTATCCTGGGGGGATATTTTGGAGGTGGTATGGTTTGTTCAAAATGGACCGGTGGCTGTTGGTATTGGATAGGTTGGGTTTGGAACTAGTTATGGGTTTGTTAGTTCTGATGGGGGTAAGTATTTTTTCCCTGTGGTTGGCTAGGTTGTTGGTTATCTTTCCAACGGAAGCCTGGGTGGTCATTATACCTTGGGTGGAAGTTGTTTTGGTATTAAGTATTTTGAAAGTTCAAAGCATTTACTTCTGATGGGGGTCCTCCTAAAAGAACATCCTTAATGGATGGAATGGTTGGGCATTTTTCTATCTTGTGGTCATTTTTGTCACAAATTGTGCAACCAAGATCTACAGTTTGGATTTCATGGACTTTCCTAAGGTCTATTTCTTCAACCTTCCTAGAGAGTGTTGTGAGTTTAGCCCTAAGGATTTACTCTTCTCTAAGTGTATGAATTCCAGTAGTTCTTTGTGGATTTTCAGAATAAGGTGAAGTTCCCCATGTTTAGTTTTGTTCAAAAAGGCTTTCTAGATACTCGTAAGCATCATTTGTGGCTTTGTTTTTAAAGGTTCCATTACACATCATGTCAATGAATTGTTTATTCCATGGACCCAACCCTTCATAGAAAATTCTCACTTGTTTAAGAATAGAAAAAACATGGTGTGGAACCATTTTTAGAGTGTATTTGAACCTCTCCCATGTCTCATATAATTACTCTCCCTCTTTTTCAAAAACGTTTTGGATACTCTTTTTAAGTGCAATTGTTTTGTGGTGGGGAAAGTATTTTTTGTAGAATTTTTTTTGTAGTTGGTCCCAAGAGTTTATGGATGATGGTTTCAAATTTTTTAGCCAATTTTTAGCTCGATCCATTAAAGAAAAATGAAATATCCTCATCTTAGCTGATTCTAGTTGATGTGGGGGACACATGGTTTCTACAATGTCATTGAACTCCTTAATGTGAAGGTAGGGCATCTCAGACTCCATTCCATGGAATGTGGGAAGATGGTTTAGGAAATGGGGTTTAAATATTTAGTTGGCATATCCTAGGGATTTGTGTCTAATTCATGAGGGGTCATTGGTCCAGGAAGGTGTGAGGTAGTCATTCATGGTTTGATCAACTGCATTCCCTAAGTTTGGGGCTACCTCATTTGGGTTTCCATTTTGGTTTCCACCCGGGTTTATGAGTTGGTTTCATTGAAGACCTTTCATTGAAATGGGCTCAATTTTGGACTCTAGAGTATTAGCATGATTAGGATCTAATGAAAGTAGTTCCCTTAGTGTACTTAACTCCCCAACCCTAGGACTATCCACCCTAACTAGACGGTTTGATTGATCGTGGGTGTAGGCAGACATGCGCCAAAAGAAAAAAAATTAGAAAGGGACAAGATAAGAGAATTTGGATGAGAAAAGAAGAAATGGGGGAGAATAGAATGGGTGTTTAGATGACTTACTTGGTTCCCCGGCAACAGTGCCAAAATTTTATTCACGCTCAAATTTACTCAAGAGAAGAAGGTAGGACGGTCTTTGTAGTTTAGCTTGAGTTGTCGAATCCTCAGAGACCTAAGAAGAAACCTATAGACACGTACATTCTATGGAATGTTTTTTGGATATTAAGTGGCCAACTTGGGTTGATTTTAGATGGGTTTAAAGGAACTCTAAGAGACTTAAGTGAATTCAATTTAAAAGAATGATTTGATCCTAGGTTATCACTTGGGGTGGATTGGACATATTCCCTTTTCAATTATTTTAATTTATTATATTTGAGTTGAGTTCATTTAAGAAGATTAAAAAACTTCATCACTTACTGATTTTATACCAACACCATAATACTAATCACCTATACACTTTAAGGATCAAAGTTTTGAGCACTTCAAGTTAAAGTTTCGTATTAGCACTTGAATTGTGTGGCCTTAAATTCAACAAGGATGATGGAGTTTAAAAATCATCAAATAAAAATCCCAATTAAAGAAGTGATTAGAAATTAATGTGGTGATAAATAGCATCCAATATAACCCCTTGATACTCCCTTGGATCAACCCATAAGTGTGTTATCCCTCCATTGATTCTATGGTTTCAATGAAAGTGGAAAGTATACTCATGAGGGAAGAAATGGAGAAGTAAAAAAAACACAATAAAGTAACGATCACTCCACCGTTGTGTGATAATTTCACAAATTTTGGTGTGAATAACTTCACACCTTGATCTAACAGTATCAAAGTGATATGAATAAAAACAGAATAAGAGTAAAACAAGATCTTTTATTAAGAAACTAAAGTGAATTTAACAACTTACATGTGAAAGACAAACTTGAGACAACAAAATCGCAGCATAACATTACAATTGAACAAAGCACCAAAGATCCTCAACTACTCCACCACCACTACCTTAAATAGGAATTTTTTAAGCCTTGGGTCGATCCTTCAATAGTATAAGTCTCCTAAATTAATTTTGGTAGGTCATAGGTGGGTGGAAAGTTGAGGGAGAGTTGATTTTTCCACCCTTGACCCGAGGTGGCATCCATATTTTATCCACCAAATAGAAGCGCTTGTAAGACCTTCTATATGGCATAATTAGAGTGAGACATAGAGAAATAAAATGGAACACCAGATGTATCCTAACTTATTATAAAATTTAGGCCCATTTGGAGTTGTGGATTCGGATATATGATTGGATTAGTGGAATGTTTTTCTGGGCCGCAGAATCTGGCCCAGAGTTTTATCTCTAACATGGGCCGCCTAAATGAACACAATGGAGCCCGAATTAGCACTGGATCCTATATATTTATTTGTTAATATATATTTCTTCTATCATACCACCAAATTTTGGATTCATTGGGTTTGTAATTTGGGTCCCACATTCTCATCAGTGGGCTGGTGTCCAATCTTCCTTCTCTAGAATTGCTTCCTTTCATCACAAAATATCCCCATCTTCTTCCATGAATTCTCCATTGATCCCTGAATGAAACATGTTAATATTAAATTTTATATCAAGTTACCAAAATATAAAATTAAAATATGGATAATTACATTCATTAAAATCAGATGAATCATTGGGTACTTCAAATGATGTTCAAAAATGTACCACATAATAGTGCACTTTAAGAAGGTATTACAATCATAATGTGAAATGATATTCAAAGTATAAAATTCACTAAAATGGTATTTATGAATAATAAAGAAAATTAATATTATATATATTAACAATTAATATTAGCCTCATTTAGTGGATAATCAGGTATGCTTGTTTTTGGATATTATATTTACTATAACAATTCATTGTTAGTATTATTAATTGAAAAAGAAATTTATATTTTCAGGATATTAATAATTTCATAATATAATATTTATTTATTAAATCATCATTTAGAACCATCAATGTAATTTTGTGATGAAAAATGAAATATTTCATTCATGGAGGTGGTAATCTGACCATAACATGGGCGTTGTTTTCATCTTCTAATGAATGGGAGGAATGTAGATAATGGTTACTACATAAATGTAATAACATTTTAGTATACTAATGGTACTTGTTTAATTATATTAGTATGAGTATAATCTATTTGGATGAGGTGGAATAACAAATAAACTTGAAAGGACTCGGTTAAAACATTTACCTCCTCCTTTGATATCCTCATTTAGACCACTTTGTAAGCCTTATTAAATAGGTATTTTGGGGAGAAAAAATATATAGGATGTTGTGAGAAGGGTTAGGGAGGAATTTTTGTATATTATTTTGGGCTATTCATATTTATGTGTTAGGATAATTTAAGGGGTGAATGGATCCTTTTATAGATTAGAGGGGTGGAATTTTTGTTAATAATAATTTCTTAATATTAAAAGAGATGCATTATTCAAGTAAAGTGGATCCAAAATTGATAATTATAGAATATAAGATAATTTATGGTAAATAAATCCCTCATAAACCCATTTAAATATGATTTTTTAGTATATTTTATGGCTTTAACTCTTAGTTTAACATTTTTACTTCATTTAATTGTTACCATGGTGACTAATTTTTACCTTGATAACATATTTTTATGACTAAAAATGATATTTAACTTATAAAATAATTTATAAATAATTATTAAAAATATGAAATTAATTTTACTTCATTAAATTTCAAAAGTTTATAAAACTTAATTTCAACATAATGACACATAATGTGAAGAAATAATATTTGAAAAATGTATCTTTTAAGCATGAAGTGAATTTATTCTTATTCCTTACCAAGTAAAAAATAATTAAGTGGGTGTTAATTTGTTTATATATATATATATATTACTAATACATTTCATTAAATTAATTATTCAAAACCGATCAATTTAGATTATTAAAATAAATATACATAATATATAGAAAAATAAAATTCTTTGAAAAATGGGTCTTTTAAACATCAATTGATTTTATTCATAATTTTTAAATTTGATTAATTATTTCCTAGGTATTAATCAAAAAATTGTATAAAATACAGCCTTCTAAATTTATTTTAATGTTAAATTTTATAAAAATTATAAATAATAAAAATATATATTACATTATTAATTGTGTGTTTATATCATCCTAACTTCTACATACAACCCCCCCCATTAAATATTCATAAGATCTAAGTGAAAGATAATAAATTGTGGACATCTCAAGTGGTTATTCATATTTCATGGATATCATAGTGATTTCTACATCTATAAAATTCTCTCATAAATGATTTCAATCAATTCATACTTTTTGAAGCTCAACTTGGGCTTGGTCTAGGGAAAATCTCAGTGACACTTCTTTCTTTCCAATATCAAACAAATTAACTTCATAAGAAAGTATCATACTTATTTATTCTATTATTTATTCTTTCTATATATATTCCATAATGTGGTTACATATATTTATATCCAAAAATTCTAAAACTATATTATATGGTCATTTTTAATACTTATAATTTTTTAATATTTACAGGTTCATTTTAATTTGGTGTTGTGCGTGATATAATATAATCAATATACTTTTTATTTAAAGGTAAATTTATACTAAAATCTAAAGGTGTTATAATATATGTTTACAGGAAGGTTTTAGGTATCCCCCTAAGTTACCTGATGGTATAAGTCATTTTTCTAGGTGGGGATAAAATGTGCCCATGGTATCCTGATGGTGTGATATATTTCCAGGGTGGGGAGTGGGGATACTCTCGGGTTCCTGATGATGTGATTTTTGATTCTGGGGTGGGGAGAGTTTTTCTATGTTCCTAATGATGTTTTATGTGATTATAGGGTGGGGATATTTTCCCCTTTGGTTATTGATGATGTGTTACATGATTATAAAGTAGGGAGAGTCTGCCCCTAGGTTCATGATGATAGGTTACAGGATTCTAGGGCAGGGAGAGTCTTCCCATGGGTCCCTAATGATGGTTTATATGTTTCTATAGTGAGGATAAAGTAAACCCTATGGTGTTTGATGATTTTTTAACATGATTAGAGACATTAGACACTATAAAAAACAAGTTTGTTCAACCTTGGGTTTACCTTAGAACCTGAGGATCAATGATGGGTTTTTTTATGATTTTGTATCTTATTTATTATATTTATCATGTCACATTTTTCATGCATTGGTTTACTAGTTATGTTAGGGACATCATTGGTGGTGGCATACTGAGTTTTACTCACGCTCTGCCTAAGTGAATATGGAAATTTAGTAGCTGAAAAAACCTTATTTTCATAATTTTAGGTAGGTCATATGCCTAGTATTGTATGATCAAGTTAGGAATCTTGGTTAGAGTCTAATGGTTGGGATGAGGTGAGGCTCAGGGATAGAAATAAAAACTCTTTTTTATTTTATTTATTTTGTTAATTTATATATGATATTAACCTAGTAGTAGGTCTGTTGGTTTATATTACTGTATCCTTTAATATTCATTTGAAATATCATGTTTCTATTTTATTATCCAGTATACTCTGATTATTTATTATAGATATTTTTTGGTTATTTTTGCTATTTTTTACTATGATATTATGTTATAATCACCTCATAGTAATACCTTAGACCCTTACTACTAGTCTGTATCCTCTAGAATACTGAGAGGCACACCTAAGGTCATGTGAGGTCCCCAACCTATACACGAGTGAGTGGTCTCAAACTGTAAGTATGTTTCACATGTTTTTATAACCTTTATTACAATTATTAAAAATGTATTTTTTAAATAAAAATATGATATTATTTTATATACTTGTCTAAAATGATAAAATAGGGACTAAAATTATTATATCAATCAACTAATAAATAAATTTGGATCACTAACACCTCTGACAACTCATTTGGAATGATCTCAACCAAAATCTTTCCTTTAGTAACTTTTTTGCACCTATGGAATCACCTCGATTTCCCTGAAGGTTAAAAGAAACATTGAATTTTTAAAAATAGATAATATATTGCACAAACCTTCAAAAACATTAGTGAATGAAGGAAATTTAGTGGTTAAAAGAACATAAAATGAGGAATTATACCCCTCCCCCAATGACAGAGGGGTCCCTGATCTCCAACATTAACTAAACTAGGTAATCAAATTGAAAAAAAAATGAGATTATAAAGGAATTACATATCCAAATTAATCCATAAATTTAATCTTAGTCTCTATAAGTCATTGATAGACCCAATTACATTGAGCACATGGGTGGATACTAAAGTTCTTTTAGACATATAGCATCTAAATAATGTATTTGAAACCTTTATTGATTCATTCTATTATTCTATTAAGAATTTAGATTCATTTATTGAATAAATTCAACAATCAGTTAGTCAAGAAGGGGTTTTCTCTAACACATGGAATTTAAATTCTTATTTAATAATAATTATTAAGTTTTTAAAAGTATAGGAATTCACTTATATTAATTTTCTTATTTTCTATGATTGACCTCAAAGTCATGTTTGATGAATATGGTTCTATTTTATCTACAATGAAATATTTTATCATATGATTATAATGCATTAAATTCATTTAATAAAGAGTTTTATTAAATTTACAACTGCAAAAAATTGTGATCCCTTTAAATTAAATCAAATTTATTAGTGTCCAAGATCCATATTTCACTAAGATTTGTGTCCACTTTAGTGTTCCTCTCATCAAGTATCTATTTAAGTAGACCATCAATTTGATTATATCATATATAAAACTAGGATATTTGAGTGGAAAATTCTTTCTCAAATCTATCATATCAACTATATTCCTCTGGTAACCTAACTCTTAGGGTTTCCTAATTAAGTGTAACCCAATGATCACAATAAGATTTTGTTACCTAAATTTTTGGGTTAGTCATTTTCACCATGCCTTATATAAGATATTCCATGGGAACCCAACATTATTATTATCCTACTTAGTTAGATAATAAAGGTATTGACATGTGTTTGATTTGGATAGAATTTAACACTTGGTATTTTTATGGGGTTTTTAATATACCGCGATTTTATCTCATATAAACCATTTGTATATATACATGATCTAATTATTTAGTTTGCAATTCATATTCCTCCCACAAAATCAATATATTTAAACAGTATTAATATGTAACACTTATAGAACTCTTAGCTTATGTAACTAAAAAAATTAAAAGACAGCTATATTTATACATATCCAAATGCATCACATGAATAATGTACATAAAAACCATTCATGTAAAATCTTAGAATCATATGAAATCAAAAATACCCATTTGAGTAATTGTCATGATATAGATATCTAAACCCTATTTTTCTTAAAGAATGAAAAATACCCAAGGTTTGTTAGTTGTCTGAACCAAAGTCCCACTAGCAATAGTTCAGTACTTAAGAGAGACTTCAATAATATCACAATTCTAACACATAGTATATATAAACTATAATTAACCTTTAAATTAAAGAAAATTACTCATGAATAATCCAAATTTGGGGTAAAATAAAACTAAATCAGTTATCATACCTATCATGTAACTACTTAAATACATGTATAATAATTTAAAGGATCAATTTAAACACATTTAAACTAAATCATACAGAAATTCATAATAACATGTATATTCATGAATAATGAAAGAATAATCTAAATAAATGAAAATTTAAAAAAATTAGATGTGAGATAGACATTTATGATCAATTAATAAATAAACAATTATAAACACTTCATAATTTAGTCATGCATTATGGATATTCCATAATTAAATAAATATGAACACTTTATATTTACTTCTAATATTAACTTCATATTATCATTATATATGTAATTTTATTAAAATATATAAAATTTAAATGAAATATAAAAATTTTATATTTTATATAAATAATTCATACATTATATAAACATTTTTACATAATCAACATATCACATATTTAATATTGAAGTGCCTCTTGGATTTTGAATGTATTTTTTTCAATGGTCATATCAATATATTTCATAGAGAATATGGGTGATGGAATGATATTACACCCAACCAAAGTAATGCCTGGAGTTTTCCCATGCATTATAGGTAAAAAATAATATTTGGATACCATTGGATATTAAAAAGAAGTTTTATATATTATAAAAGTAGTTTGGAAAGATATGTCTTATTAAATAGAATCAACTTAAACATAATATGATAGTTTATGTTATTAATTATGTAAAAAACATTTACTAAAGCTTATAATATTATCTACAACATGGTTTATGGTGTTGAAGTGTTCATTGGGTTCATATCTTTCTAAATTTTTTTATTAAAGAAGTCCAAAGCATGATGAATTGAATATGGAGAAGTTGAAGTAATGGAGAACCTATCCAAGACTTATTTTTCTTGAATATTGTTGGTTTTAGGGTTAAATAACAATTTGATAATGGTTTTAAATGACTAAAGTATTGATGAAGATGATTTGAAGAGATTCTAGTTTGAGTTTAATAAAGTCATCAAATACTATATAGATTGAGAAAAATGAAAAAAATATTAGTGTATGACTTTGGTTTCCATTTAGTATGCATTTGAGCATAATATGAATCTGACCATCATTTCATATGACTTTGTTGAAAGGTAGATTTTATAACTTCCCAAGCCTTATGAAACAAAAAATATAATAATAATTCTAGGTATAACATGAGACTTTAGGTTGCAACATATGAATTTGAATCAAATATATGACTTTGGAGTTCCATACAAATTTGTATCATGTAAGACTTCAAAGAAAGTGGAATACAAATTTGAGTGGTATGAAAAAATTCAAATACTTTGTATGAATTTATAAGTCATAAAAAATGTTAATTCTACAGAGCATGTGACTTTGTTTATTCGAGAATATTAATTTAATAAATTCATATGACTTATAAATTCTTATGAAATGGGTTTCCTTTGGAATGTCTGTGTGTTGACTTATAAAAATTCTAGTAATTATATAGATGAAAATTTGAAATTATAGATTTAGTTTTTGAAGAAATAAATTGATTAGGATGATTCTTGAACCATTTTTCATAGATTGAAACATGAAAAATTAAATGTGATACAAACTGAATGAATATGAAAAGATGGTCTTCAAATTAAGAAAAGAGAATATCAAAGAAGGAGATTTTTTAGAGGCTTTTCAATTTTGAAAAATATAAGTTTATATAATTTAAAATTCTAATGAAAAATAAATGTGAAGACCATAGTGTTCATTTGAAGTGGATATAAGCATCCAAAATAGTTTCATTCAATCTGTTTGAGTTTTTTTGGAAGAAATTAAAGAAGAATGTATTTATGAGAAATAAATTAAGCCTAATATCAGAATAATAGATTTATTAAATCTTGAAACCAAATTATAAGATGCATGAGATAAGATTTGATTTTTTAAATATCACTAAGAGAAATGTGATTTAAGTAGAATGAGATGAATAAGTTTGGATTTGAGATGCTATCTGTTGGTTATAGACTTAATCTTAATGGTTTTTGGTTCTAATGAATCTCTAGAACTATTAGAGATAAAGATATGCCACAATATAGAGTGATAGTGGGTGATTTTTATATATCCATGATAAATTTTCATTTATGGATTTAAATGGAGATATTTTGAGAAGAACACGAGTATGTCTTGAGGAATACTAGAATAAACACATGGAAGATCTTTTATAGTTGAGATAAATTTAAGAAACAAAAAATAATAGTTATTATCATCATTCTATAGGAGATAATTGATTGAGGAAAAAAGCATAACTGTATTTTTTTGGATAAACCTACATTTAATATGCATAAGAATACAAAGGGAGATCATGAGAGACACCCACATACAATCTATTGATAAAAATAGAAAGGATCACCCATACTGATTTGAATTATTTTCTATATATTAAATATAGATAATATTATTTTAGGTGGCCTAAGTATAAAAATTAAAAAGAGCTATATATTTATGTTATTGAACTGAGATCTTGAGCCAAGTTTGATGAATAAATAACTTTTGAGGAAGAAGAAAATTCCTAGATTTTGATGATATGTTTGATCTGGGTATTGAAGGTGAAGGATGAATAAGGTTGTACATCATCTATTGTTTCATAATATTAGGAAGAAGTTGAGGAGAGACCTTATAGTTGTTTATGTTTCTAATAATCGGTGTTAATACTTTCAATGAGTGAGGATCAACTAGATTCTAGAATATTATTGTAGGTATTTTTAGTTGAGAAATCCAGGTGAGTAGGTTCATTTGAAGATTTTTGAAGCTAAGAAAAATCAAGGACTGAGTTACATGTACTTCTTGTGAAGATCTTATATCAATATTCCAATTATTTATAGATTAGAGGAATTGGATCCATTCTAATGATATAGATATATCCATGTACTAACCCATCATCTACTTTAAATAGGATCTAGAAATACAACACTTGTATATAAATGGTGGGAAGCTATGGAACCTGTGATACTTAGGGTATGCAAGGATAGAATGGTGAAAAAACTATGATTTTAGTATAAAGATAAGTTTTTGGAAGTCTTATAAGAATAAATAAATGGTATTCATAGTGAGAATATATTCAATTATGGGAAGAACCAAATCACTGTATTCATATATTGATTATAATTGAGAATCCATGATTGTAGTGAATAAACAATCACATGAAGGAGTAAGTTTTAGATTCGAACATTGTAAAAATATCATGCTCCATATTTAATTACATTAAATTCATTATATTTGGTTAATTATTACTTGGTAAATCATAAAATGATCTAACTATATTAATTGGAAAGAAATTTTTATAGCCAAAAGGGGTTAAATTTTTAAATAAAATTGGAATTTTGGTAAAAAAAATAAACAACACCTGATTCAACCCCACCCCTCTTAGCTACCTGAACCAATACTACGGGTGATTTCAATTTGGATTATATAATAGGTTCCCTATTATTTGATTTTAATTTTACTTACCCCGGTATTTTTATCAAAATTTTATAAAGTGGAAATTTTAGCTATTTTAATTAAATCCTCTTATGGAAGAAACAATTTTTATTCCTATTAATGGAAAATAAAAAATTTTATCCAAGAAATTAAAAAATAGGAAAAATAAAGGGTAAATTATGTAGAGGAAAATTTTAAGGAATTTAGAGTAATAACCACTAACTGAAGGTAGTCAGAGTGTTAAGTGTAAAGTAGAATCAGCTAATTATTATTCCTATGAAAAAACAATTTCAATGTTTTATGAGACTAACTCTATTAAATCTATTGACAACATCTACTATGGTCTTAGGAATAACTTGAATAAAGATAATGATAAATTTATTACTCATATATTTCGGTTTATTCAGGATCTTGATTATGAAAAATCATAGGTGATAAATGATGTTAAACCAATGTAATCGGCATTGGTAGGATAGTTATAGAAATAAAAATATCTCATAAATGAATTAAAGGACAAAGAGAAATCCTTATATATCATTAGATAAAAAATCTCAACAGTTGTAGAGGAAATCTAATAGGGTTTTTATGAGAATTCAATGGTTATTAAATTCAATTAATAAAATATTCATTCTCTGGAATGAACACATAAAATTATTATGGGAGTTAAGAATCCTCGGCTAGAGATTAAATACCAAAAGAATAAATGAGCTATAAAATACATTACAAGAAGTAAGAAAGTGTCATGAAAATGTGACTAGAAAGATATATAAATAATGGGAAGATAAATTGGAATTAATTATGGTTCAAAATATTACACTTGGTCTAAAGTTCCTAGAATAAGAAGCCAAGTTAAAAAAACTAGAATCAACCCAAGTAGACCTTCCCAAGAACGGATAAGAGAAGTGCTTTCTCTCAAGTCTCATACATTAGTTTCCCTTAAAAATGGAATAATTTTGGTGATATAGATAGTTTGATAACATGTAGAGAATCCTCCACCTCATTCGCATGGAATAAGGTATCCCACTACTCAAATAAAGTCATTGATACTAAATATGTTTTATCTATAAGTGCAGTAAAAAACTAAAAATATGTATAAAAGTGGGTAGAAAAATTGTTAATTAACCCACTAAAATATCAAGGGTGTATTTGAGAATTGATAAGAATATAATTCCCATAAATAGAGCCCTAAAAGTGGGGATTTATACATAAAAAAGTAAGCTTGGGAAGCTGGGAAGATTGCTATAAAATTTAAAAGGGATTTATTATAAATTGTTAGTATTGTTGGAGGTTTGGAGATATTCCATATCTTTTTTTCATAGGTTTTTTATTATTAAATTCAAATAATTCTCAAATCAAGGGGGAGAAAATATGAAGTTATAACAAAACATGTTGAGTAAAATATGCCCTCACAGTTAAATATGAATCTATATCTCAAAAAAAAATATTTGTTTGTTTTGATAAAAACTCACTATTATAAAAAAAAAGTGATCATTGTATTGAAGATTTTTGGTATATATATACTAAGAACAAATTTTATGAAGGGGAAATAAGGATATAAAATCAATATATGAAGTAAAATAAAACTATAAGATAGTATACCTTGGTAGATACATCGCTAAACAAGAAAGTTGAATAGATTTCTCTTAGAAAGTTGGTAAGGATTGTTTAATAGGATGTCATCACTAGGAGAAGATTCAAATACTATGGTAAAAAATTCCATAACATGGAACATTGGATAATGGACATGAATCTCAAATACAAAATGAGAAATGTTGAATCAATACAAGAGTAAATCAAGGAGATGATAAATAATATTAGCATGGTAGAATAAATCACAGATGATAAGTTTGATAGGTTTCCTAATAAAGGAAACTCAAAGGTTGTTAAAGAAGTGTGTAGAAAGTGCAAGAAGGCAGGCCACATGGCCATTAAATGTATAACTTGTAATCCTGGACAAAAATAGATATCAAGAGACAAAGTAAAAGCATTAATTACCCCCAATATTAATAAGTTCATTTTGGAGAGTGGGTCTACAAAAATTATAAGTATAAAAATATACCCAAAGATATGTTAATCATATGGATAGATCAATTGGAAATTCCAAGAGGTTAGAATAAACTAAAAAAGATAAATGTGCCTTACTTTCTCAAGTTAAGAAGAAATTTCTAGATAAGAAGAAATTTTAAAAGTAAGAGGATTCTATACTCAAGGTAGAAAATATGTATAAATATAAAGAAAAATTAAGATTTAAAGAATTCATACCTTAAAACCCTCAAATAATGAAATTTTTTGGTTAAGAAAGAGGTCTCATCCCCAGTGCTATAACTAAGGATCTTAAATAAGTCCACCTTATTCCCATATATATCTATTTGAGATAATTTTAAGTGGTAATTGAAGGTGGTAAATAAATTATGAAGTATGTGATGTTTATACAGACATGATAGACATCCATCATGAAAATTATTTCAATTGATATTCATTTTCAATTAGTATCAACAATTAACTAGTGTCAATACTTTTTATATAATGTTTAGCATTACCATGGTGAAGATATATGGAAAGAATCACTTGAGGTGCAGCTATCAAAAGTAGAAAGCTTCCAAATTTGAAACATTTCATTTGAATCTAAAATCTAGATATCCATAGAAAAGGATAAATTTTGAGGTATGGTTTCTAGTCTCCTAATTTATTTTTGGTGAGTGTGTTTTCTAATTAACAAGGGGGATTTATTACCTAAAAATAATAAATAAAAACAACTTACACTTGAATTTTTTGTTTTTTTTTGTGAATTTTATTGTTATTTCTTGAAATATATTTAAAATATTTTTGTATAATCCACAAAAAATTGAATTCATATTTTGTTCCACATTCATAAATGTATATGGATAGCTTTGATGCTTTGGTAAAATCATTCTTGTTTTCTACACCAAGATATCCCATGTAGTCTTGGAGTTGAATTACCTAAGTATATTTAATAATAAATTCAATGGTTTTATCCTTATCAATATAAAGGAATACAACATCAAGGGGGTAAGATTTTTTTCAGATTAAATAAGTAGAAAGAAGGAGATCCCCTTCGATTATATTTAAGGTTTCAATAAGTTAAACTAAAACCTTTCCCCATTGCATTTATTTTTATTAAGGGGGATAGGAAATATGAATTGTCCATGTAATATTTTCATGCATCACATGGTTTTGGAAATAATTGGAAGTTCATATTGTTGAAAAAAATACATAGGGGGGTTTGAAGTGACCATTAGAATTTGATTATATTGTTTTTCAATGAACATATAAATATATGTAATGGATAAGATGAGTTATGGGTGTGATTCTATCCAATAAAAGGATGACATGAAGTCTACCCATGAATTATGGGTAAAGTATAAGAGTAGGATACCATTGGATATATAAATGGATTTTCATATGTTGGAAAAGGTGTTTGGAAAGAGATTCCTTCTTGGTGAACAACCCCTTAATAGAAAAAGATTTTTTATACTATTACTCATTTGAAATATATGTATTGAAATTTAAAGTGCTATATTAAATAGTTTTTATGGTGTTTAAGGGTTGTATGGGTGTATAAATTGCAAAAAATTTCATTAAATAAGTTAAAAGCTAATCGAATGAAAAATGGAAGAGTTGAAGAAATGGAAAACCCATACAAGGCGTTTTTTTCTTGAATATTTCTATTTTCTAGTGTTAAATAACACATTGATGAAGGTTTGAAATGACTAACATTTTTTTGAATATTATTCGAAGATATTCTGGTATGATTTTGATGAAATCTATAAATACTATATAGATTTAGAAGTTTAAAAAAATTCTCATCATATGACTTTGGCTGTAATTTCATATGAATTTTAGTAGTATAGGATGTTGATAATCATTTCACATGAATTTTATAAAGTTAAAATCATATTAATTCTCAAGTATTATGAAATTAATAATATCATAATGCTTCTATGTATAATTTATGACTTCATGCTATGGTGTATTACTTTAAAGTGAGTGTATGAATTTGGAGTGTCATAAAAAATTTTGTTGAATGAGAATTAAGAGATAGGGGAATAATAATTTGAGTGTAATTTTAGACATCAAAGAATTCATATGACTTTCCAAGTCATATGAAATAGTAATTTGGTAGAGTGTATGACTTTATTGATCCAATTGTATGAATTTTATACTCATAATTTTTAAATGAAAAAAATTAATAAAATGTATTGATTTTTAATGATTAATGCCCATATATTAATTTATATTTCATTTTGTGGGTATTTATATTTTAAATATTTTTTTGTAAAAATGAAATAAAAGGAAAAAAAATTCAAGTCCATTGTTGCTTGAGAAATATCTATGTTATATTGAATATTTTAATAAACTTTTATTATTATTTTAGGTAAAAATGGCCCTTTTTATACTCGACCAAAGAACCAGGAGGAAATAATGAACTGAAACACATGGTCTAACCAAGAAAATAGGTTTCATAGGAGGCACAATATGTTAAATGAGTGTGTTCATGGGGTTTTCTATGGCCCACTAGGCCCATACATGTCAGTACGGGTCTGTGAAATGTGAGGTGTGTGAGTGAACTAAGAGCTCATCCCCAAAGAATACTTTTGAGACATAGTTTCCAAGTCTTTATTAATAAATCAATACCCTCCAAATTTGATAACCAATCTGGTATGTTGTTGAATTTGGTAATTTTTTATCATTTACAAAAGAAATTTCATTGTGACTCAGTCATACATCCCCATGATCGAAAACACTCTATCACCACTTGTTTCCACTACTTCTACACTAGACATCATAAAAACACCACTGGAGCCATCAAAAATCACCATGAAATACATTATCAAATATCTAGTTTGAGAAAGTAATCCACCTTTGAGCCTAAAATTTCCATGTATGGCATTTAAATCTTGATTCAATGATCTATGATCCTATAATGATAAAGAAGATGTCATGTTCAAAGAAGATGAACACCATGGACATTGTTGTGTCGTAGTGAATTAACATATGGATAAGGACAGTGTGTTACCATGAGAGTCCTTCCATCTCCCTTGATCCACAACCATTTGATCCTACTTCCACTACTGTTTCACCATTCCTCCACTACTTTTGGTTGTGATACTGTCGAACTACTTCCGCCGGTATTACTTTTATTTCTATGCTACCATCAGTATGATATCATCAACCAACTACTATTGAGTTTCTTCTATCCATATTCTACCATTGGAATGCTACCTCTACCTTGATTTCTTTAAGTGATATTGTTATTCTGCTATAATCACCTTACAAACACCATCCTCTAACCATTTCTCACAATTGTTTCCCAATTTCTCCTCAAGCTAGCATCGATTATGCTTCCATCGACTGCCAAAATTTCCATGCCATTGTGTGTCAGTCCTTCCTTCATGATAACTAAACCTAATGGACCTAACCAACTCATATCCATGATCCTATATCTTTGAATTTTGATCCAAGTTCCATCCTCAATAGAAGAAGTCAAATTCACCATTCCTGACACCACTTGAACTATAAAGTGTTGGAATGTGGTGAACCTTTAGGTAATATATTCATAAAACCACTTCATATGTCACCCAATATTTTATGATAAATAATATAATCCACACAAATCTTTAATTCTATTTTATCTAATAATTCCCAAGTAAAATCAAATCCAATCAAATATTTGAATCAAATGAAAAGAGTTTTATACTTTTTGTGTGTTCACTATGAAGGAGAAGATAAATCTATAGGAACCTCATTTGTATTCTATTTCCTGATTTCATAATTTAAGGAATATACATTGTGTGCATGATAATTTTTATTCATGAATAAAAAAGGTAATTTAAAATATTACAACCAAGTCATACTTAAGTTTTATGAAGTCCATGCATGATTTCCAAATCACAGGATACTTATAAGTATTTTTTATGAAGACATGCATGTGAGGAAAGCCCAAAATTTTCATGAGGAAACTTTAAAAAATTTTAAATTCATGAATAAGGAATAATTTCCATGATTTTTATCAAGTTACTCATGGAGAATTCACATGCATTAAATGCACATGCAAATTAAATTTCTACAGAGAATATATCAAATGATTCCATGCCATTGTGGATAAATATTTTTAAATCCTTTATTCATGAAGATTTTAAGATCTCTTCAAAACTTTAGAATGTAAATACATAAGTTTTACCTTAAATAATGATTTAAATTTGAATATTTAAAGACTTTAAGGAGGGTTTTGTGCTTATAAATAAAGGGATACTTCATCTACATGAGAATAAGGTGGAAGAGGATTGTAAAAGACTCAGCTGGAGAAAATAATCTTATTACCCTAGATTTATACTATTTTCTTTTTATTTAATTTATTTTTAATATTTCATCTACTCCTCCAATATATATTTCATATTTAATAGAGGTTATAAATTTTTATTGATTGGGGAAGGCATAGTGAACCTCATGTGATTCTTGATCCTACAAGCTTTCAATGAAAACAATGTTCTTTTTCATTGTTAATTGATTTTAATATTTAGGTATAGATTTAATCTTGAATGAAATTGTGTTTAAATTAATTTTATTATAATATTTATTTCTTAGGATGAGGATCCATCATCACCCTATTTTTGTTTTTAGATTATATTAATTGAATTATCTGGGGCTAAGTAGTGATTGTTTAATGATTGCTAATAGGTGAAGAAGTTAAAATGGTTATACTTGGTTGACTTGGTAATAATAATACTTGATTGGGTATTGCCTAAGTGAATTGAGGGTGATTTGTTATGTCTTTCACACATTGGAATGTGGGTATACTGAAGAAAATAATTTTTTATGCTAGTCTCAAATTTATCATTCAATCAAGGGTGAAGAAGGGAAGATATTTTAGAACCTCGCATTTATCAATTAATAAGGGAAAGAGATCTATACTAAAATACCATGATAGCATTAAAATTGGGAATCCAAACTAAACTTGATCACTTATCTCTTAATCTTATTTTTAATTCTTTGTTTCATTTATTGATTTTTAGTGGAAATAAAAAAAACATCATTTATTTTCTCAATCATGAAAACTAGACTTAGGAACATTCATTTAGATATTAATTTTAAATAGATAAATCTTGCAGACTCAAGTGAAACTTCTATTGTTCACTTTGAGCCTAAAATCATGCTTATTAATCCAAATCAAACTTTAAAAGGATTTTGTACCCCCATAATTTGGTAACCAACAAAACCATCTTATAATTCCAGTTCTACAAAATGATATTGAATTGTGAATTAACATCATACAGGTACTACCAAAATTTCAGGGTCTTTCAAGTGAATATCCCAACAAATACATATAATAATTCACCTATGTATGTTCATGTTTCAAGCCTCGGTGAGTATTTGAAGATCAATTCAAGTGGAGGGTGTTCCCCTTTTCACTTGAAGAAGCTGCCAATGAATGGTTTCAAAAACTACAACCATGGGATATTCATGAATGGGATGACCTAAAAATATGATTTATGTAAATATTTTTCCCAACCTCTAGAATAAAAGTGATAAGAAAAGATATTTATGTTATCTAACAAGAATATGGAGAGACTCTCTATGATTACTCGGATAGATTCAATAATTTTTGTTCCATTTTTCTTCATCAAGCTATGAAATAAAATCATTTACTTATGTTATTTTATCAATTCCTACTAGAAAATGATAGGAATATCTTGGATGAATTATCTAAAAGATATTTTATTAAAAATCAATAGTTTAATCTAGGAGCCTAATTAAGAAGATTTCACAAAATTACTAGTAATTTGGAATAAGAGGTATGGGTACAAGAGGTATTCATAAGGTAAAAAAATTCTTATTCATCTCCTTTTATAGGAACTAAACTTGAAGATATAACAATATTTTTGAGATAGATAATCATAAAACAAGTTACTGAACAAAAAGCACTTCCTTAGGTACGTGGTTTGTTCTATTCAGAAAATAATTACACTAATTAATGTGTTGAAGTGTAGGGGATGGAGAGTTGTAGGAATCATTTCAATCAAGGTGAGTCTAACAAAACCATCCATGGAAAAGAAAATTCACAAGCCCATCCAGGATTTAGAACCCAAAAAAGTTATGGTAGAACCTTTTATCAGAACCAATACCCATCTCAAAACTCATACCAAAAATAATTCTAGAATGCACCACCTTTTTAACAACCCTATAAATAGACCTACCACCAGTAATTTTATCAACCACACCATTTTCAATAAATGTCTTATTAGAAACCCTTGTTAGGTATTTCATCATCTAAACACTAACAGATACAATCCAAGATTGAAAGTATAGAAGAAATAGTAAAAGATTTATCTAGAAAGTGTGAAATATTATTTGGATATAATGACCAAAAATTTAGGAAGACTACCAAACTAGTAAATTCAAAATATGAAGGAAAAAAGTAATCATGATAACAATAAGAAGTGGAAATGAGATTCAACCACCTGAACCTGATAAATATTAACTAGGACTTAATGAATGCAAGGATTGAAACTCAAAATATATTTCTAGAAAGAAACTTAACCAAGAATAATTAATATGATAAATAACAACAAGGTAGGCTAGAAAGTTACATAAATGAAATACCAGAGACACCCATGAAATGGAAATAAATGGATAAAAGGTTCCTTTCAATACCCTTACCCTCCAAAATAATCCATTTGAAAAAGATTGAAGAAGAATAACTTCACAGGGATATTCTGCAGACTTTCTATAAAGTTTAAATAAATATATTAATTCTTGTAGTTGTCAATAAAATTCCAAAATATGAAAATTTTCTCAAGAAACTTTTTAATAAAAAGATAAGGATTGATAGGAATGAGAGGATTATTTTAGGAAGAAGTGTTTCGGCTATTATCACACCAACTTTACCCACCAAATGTCATGAACCAACCCAAATACCCTGGTACTATGATACTCAATTTGACTCTGACATAGACCAAAGGGTGTTCTCAATCCCCATGAGATAGTGACTACCATCTGGAATCATACAAGAGAGAATAGGGAATGAATTAACCCAAAACAGAATAAAGTAAAAGATACAAGCCAGTATGATTAACACTTCAAATAGAGAAATTACCAAAAACAAATAGGTAAAACAGTACTAGGATAGAAAGATAAACATTCCAAATGTAAAAAAACATCAACCAGAAAAATTTATCAAAATCTAATATGTAAAAAGTGGACAATGGATCCACCGGTCACTATCATCACTCCACGATCCCAAGGATCCAGAACATCCACCACCTCCAAGTGGTGTTTTCCCTTTTATTAGATCTAGAATAATAAAATCTACTAAAGATAAAAGTAAAAGGTAGGGTGTGATCTATAAATACCAATAGGGTCTCACCAAGTGTTCCATAATAAATGCCATAAAAATTAAACCAATTATTCTTTCAATTAAAAAGTTAACAAGGAATAGTATATCATTCACATATTTTACACCAAAAATTGATTTCACTTTAAAAAAGATGGAATATATATATAAAAATTGTATTAAAAGAAAATTTTATATAAAACACTTATATAAATTAGTTGGAATAAATAAAATAGTTGAATACTGAATGTCATGTATATTCAAGTCAAAAAATCATAGCACCATGTACAAAATCCCCACAGTATATTAGTTCTAGTAATAGGATCCTCACACATCTCAATAATGATCTCGAGTCAAGATAGGTGTGAAAACTCATATTAATCTACACCCCAAACATGGAACCCTAATGGTCCATCTACACCCCAAAGGGGAACCCTCTTAAGCGTTCATTTCAGAATTTTTTAGATAGATTTTTCATCCATTTCTAGGGAGTCAAGGTCCTAGAGTGATTATCCCTATTACCACTAAAAACATAGTCTAACAAATTATTAAAATAATAAATCAAACAAACATGGTCAAATAAAACATTTTAAATCATTTCAAATTATAATTTCCTAGATTTAGTTTTCAACATGACTTTCTCATTTCAAAAACCAAAACAGAGGTTTTCATCAATTCATTCCATTAAAAATAATTTTTCACTTAAATCCATTTCTCTCAAGGTTTAGCATCAAATAAATTTATCAAATCAACTTCAGATTAAAGACATAATTTTCACAAAATCCACCATGTGTTTAAATTCTATTAAAATTGGGGATTTCTTTTCACAATTTCCATTCCATTTCAAATCATACATAAAATCATTTCAAACAAAGGTTTGTAAATAAATTAAAAACTTATTTCAGTTCAATCAAGAAATTTAATGTTTGAACCATAGGTAAAAATTTTATTGAAACACATGCATTTAAATTAAGATATCACAACACACAACTCCCACAATGGGGAATGCCAACAGAGAACGAATGAGATAGGGATCAATAAATATAACCTAGAATAAAGATAAACCAAAATAGAAGTTAGATACATTAATAACATGATTATCTATAACTCTATAAGTTGGATAGAATAATATATTTGAAGAAACAACATGAGAGGAGATCTAATTACCTATAGGAGATCAAATACAATCATCAAATCTTCAATCCACCAAGAAAAGGGTTTGGAGGATTCAAAATCACTTCTTGGGAGCCTTTAAGGACCATGGATTCGAGTTAGGGTTTAAATAGGGTTATTATGTATTAAATAAAGGGTTTCATGATTTTAATAAAATTTTATAGGGAATTAAAACCATCGTGCATAGTTTTCTAGGTAGGTCCATATGGTTAGACAAATTTTGATCCCTAACAGTGCACCCCTACTGTTAGGGTTCATGGTTTCTCTTAGGAGGATGCACATTTTGTCAAAACATGAATTTACTATGAAAAACATCACTATTTTAGGTTTTGAGTTTTTGAGGTTCTGGCCACATATTTTGGGAAAACTTTGTTCCCCCTTTCAGAGGCTTACAATAAGGCTTATGGTTTACTAGTATAAACCATACTATTTTCCCAAAACATACTCCAATCATGCACATCCCCTTGGGCTTCCAAAATTATCTAATTTCTCTTAAAACAGCCCAATATAGGACCCAACCAAAAGGAGATCAAAATATGGATCAAGAAATACCTAAAAAGGTAATAGGGTGTTACAACCTCCCCACTATAAAAATTTTGTGTCCCCAAAAATCTTGTCAAGAACACTCCATATAAAAGAGATGGTGCCACTACTCTCTCATCAATTACACACACTCCCAAGTATCATGTGAATCAAAAAAATACTATTATAGAACATGGATCAAAGTTATCATCCTCCCACAAAGAACCTTTGTCTCAGAATCAATGATCTTGGTGGGATACTCAGTCATGGATAAATCGGGATCAACATCAAGATCCTCCTTATTTAAAACATGAGATGGATCATAAATATACTTATGAAGTTGTGATACATGGAAAAAACTATTTATTAGAATCAAATGTGGTGTAAGTTCTAAATGATAATCCAATTTCCACACCTTCTCAAAAACCTCAAAAGGTCCCACAAATAGTGGTGCAATCATCCCATGCTTCCCAAGTTGTCCATTGTTCAAGAAATTTGGAATGGGGTGGTTCATCTTTCCTGGCCTCTTACTGCGAGTTGGAAGAACTACCTTAACTCACTTCAGGGGCTCAGATACATTTCCACCCACGCCTACCATGAAGCAAATATGGTGGCTGATGGTCTTGCTAACAAGGGAATAAAACAAGACATTACGTGGGCTGATGATTTACCATTTGAACTTCTCTCTTTTTATGAAAAGGATAGTAATAAAATTTCCTCTTTCAAACTCTTGTAATCTCCTTGCTTGCTTTTAATAAATTTTGTCTTGGTCGTTGACCAGGACATTTCCTTTTAAAAAAAATGGAATCTTCATCATCATCTCTTGGACCAAACTCGATCCAACAATGGAAGCTTCACCAACCCATGACCAACACAATAGAGATTTAAAATGACAACAACAAAAATTCTTAAATGGATCCATAATGATATTATAATGGTAACTATTTTTTTAAGTGAACTCGACTAGTCCTAAATGGACATCCTAAGCTCTATAAAAGTCAAGAACACAAACGCAAAGAATTCCCTCAATAATCTGTATAGATTGACCTATTTGGACATTTTTTTGTGGATGATATGTCATACTCAAGATAACCTAAGAACACATTGCCTCCTGGAGGCCTCTCTAAAAATGATAAGTGAACTTAGGATCTCTATCAGAAACTATAAAAAATAAAACTCCATGAAATCTGAAAATATCTTGAACATAGATACATCCCAAGTCCTCAACATTATTTGTATCATGAATGGGTAATAAGTGAGAAACTTTGGTCATCCAATAAATAAAAACCCATATTTAATTCTTCTTCCAAGGGGTATGCGACAACCCAACCACAAATTCAATATAGATTTTATCCCACATCCAATTCATAACTGGAAGTGTCTAAATCAAACCTAAAGGTATTCGGTGCACATCTTTGACCTTCTAATAGGTATAATATTGAGAAACGATGTTAAAAATGTCCCATCTGATACCTAGCCACCAGAATCATCGTTGCATATCATAAAACATCTTCATGATTCTAGGGTGCATCGATGCACATTGGGAATTATGGAAATCCCACATTATGGAATTCCTTATGGACAAAGAAACAACAAACCAATTTTGAAAACATAGGATGTCCTCATAAGTGAACATCCACTCATTTACGGTCCCCCACCATAAAGAGATACCCTAATACTAGGGAATTAGTCATCAAGAAACTATTTCAAAAGAATCGTCTTGAGAATAGCATAGTTCAGCTGAACACTTTCCAAGAAAACGCCATCCTCTTCCTCTCAGACTCCGAGATGAAATTGTGAAAAAATATCCATCAAGTTACACTCTTCTTATGATTTTTCACATCCTGAGTTGGAATTTTCTTACTCAAATCATTTGTAACAACATTCCCCTTCCTTGGAGTATAGGCAATGTCAAAATAAAAATTCTACAAGTACTCCACCCAACACCTCTATCGTAGTTTCAAATATTTTTTAGAGAATATATAAATAAATATTTTGTGGTCATAATAAATGGTAAACTTTTCTCTAAAAAGTAAATTTCGTCAACTCTTAAGTGAATTCATCACATCTATGAGTTCAAGATCATGGGTCGGGTAATTATTATCATGTTTTCTAAGATATATAGATCCATAGGCTACCACGTGATCATGCTGCATAAGAACACAACCCAAACCTAAACCTAATGTGTCACAGAAGAGCACATAGACTTATTGATACTCTAGAAAAGTCAACACTGGTGTAGATGTCAAGAGATATTTCAATATACTGAAATAAATCTTTCATTTTTCATTCCATGAGAACTTCACTCTTTTATGACTGAGGGTAGACATTAAAGAGGCTAGTTTTATAAATATTTAACAAACCTATGCTAATACCCCACCAAACCTAAGAATATTTTTATCCCAAAAACATTAAGTGATCTATCCTAATTCATAACAGCCTTTAATTTCTCAAGATCGAATAAGATACCATGTTTTGAGACCAAATGTCCCAAGAAATTCACTTTACCTATTTAGAAATTACATTTTGGAAGCTTCCCATAAAGTCTATGATTTTTCAATATTACTATGACTACTCTCAAATGATTCACATGATCCTCCTTATTTTTGGAGTAAACCAAGATATCATCCACAAACACCAACACTAAAGAATCAAGGTACTCATGGATTATTCTATTCATCAAATCCATAAAAACTATACGATATTTGGTTGGTCCAAAGGGTATAACAAGATACTCAAAGTGATCATACCTTATTTTGAAGGTAGTCTTTGGAATTTCATATGATTTTATTATCAACTAGTTATATCCAGAATAAATATCAATCTTTTAGAACCACTTAACCCCTTTCAACTAATCAAATATATCATATATACAAGTAAATGGATACTTATTCTTCATCGTAAATAGATTTAGATTTTTATAATCAATATAGAGGAGAATTAGACGATCAACTTTCTTTGTAAAGAGAATAGGAATAAACCAAGATGAAACACTCTGGTGTATAAATACTTTCTCAAATAGATCATCCAACTGAGTATTTAACTATTTCAACTCTATTGGTTCCATACTATAAGAAAGAGTAGATACTAGCTGAGTTCTAAGTACTAAATCAATAGAGAACTCTACCCCTCTTACTGGTGGAAGATCATAAAAATCAAAAGGAAAAAATGTTTGGAAACTCAATGATTACCAGAGGGAGATCCTCACCAAAATATTCTCACTCAAAGTAAAAAAATTGAGTATTGATATTACCATCCCAACTCTAGAAAATACAGTCTATCTCTACTTATACTCGAGTCCCATTCCCCCTAAAAGACACCACACACCCCATTGGGCATAGTAAATAACACCCACCAAAGGTAATAAACAAGTTGTTCCTTATGAGCGATCAACCAATATATCCCAAAGATGATTTCAAGAGGTTTTATGTCAAGAATTATAAAATTAAAGGTAAGATCAATCTCTATTAATGAGAAAACATAAGCATGAAAATGGAGATCATGCTCTCTCTTCATTCAGAGGGGTATAATAATATCCATCACATAAGACAAAATATATATAGGAAGATTTATTAGGTTCACAATACAAGTCAATATAAATGAGTTAAATGCACTAGTGTCAAATAAATTAGTCACTAAGAATGAATCTATAGTGATGGTATTTATCACGGTCATTGGACTTTTATAAACTTCCTATGGAGACTCTTCCACTATGTTATGAAGCTTTATTCTAGATTCTTGTTCCTAGAACCCATTAAATATTGAAGAATTTTTTGTACCATATTACTTTTTAGGGATAATAAGTTCATTACACTATGTGGAGTATAAAATAAGTGGAAAACCCTCTATAGATATCCTGAGTGACCATAAGAAATTCAGATATTTTGCACCTCAGTAAAAACATATCTTCAATTTTCAATCTTTCTGCACTAAAAGAAAGTCAGTGTGCCTCTTCTAGGTACTGAAGGTGTTATATAAGATTTATACTATCTAAAACCACAATGAGACTCATCATTATTCCTATTTCATTTAAATGAACTCATAGAATTTATATTGGGAGAAAAAGGAACTCTCACCGCCCCTGAATTCCTAGTGAGGTCAATCTCAACCATCAATGCCTTATCCAGAAATTCAGCATAAGAAGCTGGCTTTAGTAAGAAAACTTGAGATATTATGTTAGATCAATGATCCATATCAAATATTAATTCCTTCAATATATCATTATTCACCACCTTAGGATCAAACCGAACAATCTCATCAAAGTGGTTTGCATACTAAGTAACGGTCTTGTCATCCTATTGGAGGTTGAGAAACCACATGGATTTCACCAAGACCATAGATTATGGATATAATTTATTAATGAAAATAAATAAAAATTATTTACATCCCAAACCCTCATGATTATTTTTATCACCATGGAATCCCACCATCTCCTATTAGGCCGTTACAACTTAAAGATAGCACATTTCATCTTAATAGCTTCAGGAATTTCTAAGAACTCAAAAATAAGCTATATCTTTCCCAACTAGTCCTCAACCTCTTGAAGATCAATAAATACTTAGAAATAAGTTGTATTTTGGAGAAGAAAATCTTGATAATGATTATGAGATTCATCCCTTATAGGTTCCACTACAAGAACCTATAAGGGAATTAGTGCAGGTCCTTTTCCTAGAGCTTGGTTAGCCCACACCACTATGTGAATAAGGTTTTTGTCTAGTAAAGGATTTTCTCATTGTGGTTCACCAGCAGCTTTATTATAGGTCCTATTAACATGTCTTATCATAGGCATGATGCTACACAACATCAATATATAACACTAAATAAATCAGGAAGGATAACCATCTCAAAGATATAGTAATATCAATTCCAGTGAGAAAAAACTTAAGATTGGGATTTCAACATACTTAGACAAAAGGTAGAGAGATAATAGAACCAAATAAAAACATTCCTCAAAGGCACTTTTCCCAAAGTCCCATGGTTACTTAAGGCTCATTACAGTGAGAGTTGTCTATTCACTTGCTTGTAACTACCACCTAAGTCCCATCAAGACCTCCCAAGCTACATACTAACATCAAGGAAAAATAATTAACATGTACCTTTGAAACCAATTTTTTACAAACCATCTTGGATACCCTAGTACATTGATACTTGATCCATCTATGACATGTCCCAAAGGGAATTCATGATCACCGTGGTTTGGAAACTAGCACTTAGAATCATATAATAAAAAAAGAGGGAATAAATTTCCCACAAAATAGTGGAAGGTAAAAGATACAAGTCAGTATACTCAACACTCCAAAGGGATAAAGTAACATAAAAAATAGGTAAAAAGTACCATGATTGAAATATAAACATACCAAAGGGAACAAAAACATCAACCAGAAAAAAAATATCAAAATATCATGTGTAAAAAGTGGAAAACAACTCCACCAGTTTACATCATCACTCCATGGACCCAAGGATTAAGAACATCCACCACATCCAAGTAGTGATTTCCCTTTGCTCAGACTTGGAATAAGAAAATATTAAAAAAACCCATAGGAAAAGGTAGGTTGTGAGCTATAAATCCCATCAGGGTCTCACCAACTATTTTATAATCAATGTTATAATAATTAAACCAATTATGCTTTCATTTAAAAATTTAGGAAGGCATACTGTATCATTCACATATTTTAAACCAAAACATGATTTCACTTTAAAATCGATGGTAGATATATCAAAACTATCTTAAAATAAAATTTTATATATAACTCTTATATAAATCAGTTGGCATGAATAAAACAGTTCAATACTCAATGGAAAGTATATTCAAGTAAAAAAGTCACAGCACCAAGCACAAAAGCCCTGTAGTATTTTAGTTAAAGTAATAGGATCCTTTGTAATATCAATACTAATCCTGGATCAAGATAGGTGTGCACACTCAAATCAATCTACACCCCAAATAAAGAACCCTCATGAGCCATCTACACCTCTAAAGGGGAACCCTTTTAGGCATTCAATCTGCAATTTTTTAGTTAGAGTTTTCATATTCAATCCATTGTTAGGGAGTCAAGGTCCTAGAATGCTTGTCCTAGTTACCACTAACTACCCAGAATAGAATGTGCTTCAAATAATCAATCAATCATACATGTAAAAATCAAATATTTCAAATCCAAATTACAATTTCTTAGATTTAGTTTTCAACATGCCTTTCTCATTTCAAAACCAAAAAATAGGTTTTCATAAATTCATGCCATTCAAAATAATCTTTAACTTTAAGAAATTTTTCTTAAGGTTAAACATCAAATAAATTTATCAAATCAATTTTAAAATCTAGCCATCATTTTCCCAAAATCCAAGCTACATTTAAATTCCATTAAAATTGCGGTTTTATTTTCATAATTTTTATTCCATTTCAAATCACACATCAAATACTTTAAAATAATGGTTTTTACATAAATTAAAAACAAGTTTCAATTCAACCAATCAATTTAAGTTTTCAATTGTAGGGTAAAGTGTTATGGAACCACCTACCCTTAAATCAATAGATTGTAATAAAAAACACCCTTAATGGGGAATTCCAGTGGAGAACGGAGGAGAGATGGATCAAGAAATGAAACCTAGAATCAAGATACACCAAAATAGAGATTAGATCCATCAATAATATTATGATCCATAACTCTATAAGAGGGATAGAAATAGAGATCATAATAAAACACATGAGAGGATATCCACTTATGTAACATACCTGACCAAAAATCCACTAAACTGATGACCCAAGCCAGGTCACCACATTACCTCAAGCACACCTCCCTATACACCATATGTTTCTGACTAGTAGTGAGGATATAAAAAAATCACATTGGGAGACTATACCCTCTTTAAAAGATTAATCCACAACATATAACATAATAAATAATTGAATTAATAATAAAATATATAAAACATGAATAAATAACCACTTCCCAAATAGGGCACAAAACACAACCAACAATAAATATGACATGTCATTATAATAGTGTTGAAAGTGAAGGAAACCAAAAATAAAGACAAATTGTTGAATTCCCAAAATGATACTAACTCTAAGTCTGGATCCTTGTCCATCCACATCCCAAGCCCAACTCAACTCCCTAACATTGGTCCCTTTCCTTTATCCAAACCTGCAATAATGAAGTCTTCTCGGGTACCCAATAGTGTCCTGATATAGGGTGTGAGTACAACTCAGTAGGTTTCCACCAACAGTGTCTACAAAATATCTAGTCTAAAAAGATAGTTAATACAAGTATGAAATGATTGAAAAGGTAACCCAAAGGACAACTCGGGTTCCAGTAGTAAAAAATGTATACTTTAACCATTTCTATTGTTATTACTATTATCATCACTTATACCATCTTAATTACTTAATCCACTTTAATCATGTGATCCATGAATTAGTAAATTACATCATTTACACAATGGTCTAAGGCATTCAATCACTATGGATAAGGGAATAAGTAAATTCCCTATCTCACTAGGGGTAACCACATCACAAAAAATATATTACACTCACCTTGAAGCCTCAGTCCGGGTGGTCTCATCGAATAAAACTTATAGGGTAATAGATCTTATGTCTTCTTCCCTAACCCATTCATTTTGGGGTGGAGTTTAGAGCCTTAGTCTAACTCAACATGTGGGCATAGATCCTGAAGTTAATACCCCACACTACTGATCCATGTGCACATGCTTATTTATCCAATCACCGCATGCATACCATATCACAAACCATAATAAAAATACACATACCAATCACAATTCATAACAATCAACATGAGAATTAATATTATTTCATAACCCAATAACACATTTGTCATTTACATTACATATCCCATTTTGCCTAATTCCCATTCTCATGCCCCAACCCATTAGTCATGTTCAATAATTCCCTTTATATCATCCCATTAAGAATATTCATTAATTACCTTATGAAATCCATTTAACATATTCATTTATATGCACTATCCCTCTTAGGAATTTCTAACATAATTCATACACCATTTGACACAATCTCAATTAACCCAATTAACCCATTTTCATGCCATGCCAAAAAAACCATTATGCCATTTTCAACCCTAGGAAAAAATATCATTATTCCATTTTAAACTCAACCAACCATATTAACATGTTATTCATGGTCTCTATGTTATCACACATCAATTGTACCATTATCATGACTGATTTCTAGGTTCAGGAATGTCGGCACACCCCATGGGTGGCCCTAAATCATTCAAATCATCCTCAACACATCTCAAGGGGATCATGAGGGGTTCGATTCATCATTTAGATGCTCATATTACCAAAAATGACCAATTTAATTAAAATAACAACAAGATATAACCAAGAACAAAACCAAACATGAACAAATTAACCCAAAGACTATGGTATATAACTTTTAGACCACCTACATTGAATCTGTTGATGAACACAAACTTAATCATAGACTTATATCTAGATTCAAACACCCCTTGAAGCCCTAACCTAGATTCCACTTGAGAAGAGGGTTTTAGAGATTTAGAAGAATATTATAGGAACCAAAAACTGTAATCTGTAAAAGAGAATCAAGAGAATGATTAGACTTACCTGGAGCTTCAATTCGATACCAACAGAACTCCGAACAGCCTTGAATCAAATGAGAACCACCCTTGGAAAGTTTTTGAGATCTTAGGTTATTCACTATGGTTGATAGGGGAAGAATGAGAAGAAAATTTGGGAGAATATATTAAATTAATGAGGGGATAGTTTGGTAATTTTTTAGTTTTTAATGGGGTGCACGATGTGGCCGCACGATTTTCCAAACCATGTGAAAAACATGTGCCAGCCACTATCCAAGGGGGGTGAGTTCACACGGTTACTTAGGGAGCTCCGCACAATTTAAAAAAATTGTGCGCAAACTTTTTGGAATGTTGTTGTCCAAGGATACGTTATTTGGATCTCCCCCTTGCACGGTTTACCTAATTGTGCACCTCCTCCTTCTGGTTAACACGGTTTACATTAACCGTTCAACATGAACAGAATGGATATTTTCCTCTTTCTTTCATACCCCAAACCCCCAGGACACCCCTGATCTTTCTTATACACCCAGTGAATATTTAATTAACAAAATTATAAGGGATTCAAACCAAAATTTAATTAAGGTATTTCCTCTATGAAAATTGGGATCTTAAAACCTCCCCACATTATAATGTCTCTCCCTCGATCCACTCTTCCCAAGCATCAATGGTCTTCCAAGGTAAAAATATTTGGAAACTGAGTCGGCACATTTAACTCCCTTTCCAAATTTTCTTCCTGAGAATTACCATGCTACCATAAAACTCTAACTAATGGCATAGTCTTTCCCCACAAGAATTTATCACTATGATCCAAAATACAAACTGGATGATCCTCAAAGGATGCATCTACCTCAAGCTCAACATCCTCAACATCAATAACGTGATATGGGACAGGGTGATACTGTCAAAGCTATGACACAAGAAAAACAGTGTGCATACCACTATACCACTATGGAATAACCAATTGGTATGACACCAGTCTGATCCTTTCCACAATATAAAATGACCCCATGTACATGGGAACTAACTTACCTTGTTTCTAAATTCAGTGGTGACCCAACCTTGGTGACACCCAAAGAATCACAAAATCACCCACTAAAAACTCAATAGATCTATGAAACCTATATATGTATGACTTATTCCTACTTTGACCCATTGCAATCAGCTTCCAGATCGATTTAACATGCTCTTATGTCTCCTGCATGAGACTTAGTCCCAAAAACTCTAATTATCTAGCTTTTATCCAACACAACAGAGATCTACACAGTCTACCATAAAGTTACTCAAATGATTCCATCTAAATTATATCCTAGTAACTATTTTTGTAGGTGGACTCAACAAGAGAAAAAAATCCCACGAACCACCAAAATCCAGGACATAAGACCTCAAATGGTGTGCTTTGACTACCTGTCTATCTGTGGGTTGAAAGTCGTACTCAAGAACACCTGGGTACCAAGATATTTCTGCAATCCTTACCATAAGTGTTATTTGAAACTTGTATCATGATTTAAAACTATAGTATGCATTACTCCATTAAATTTTACTATCTCTTGAACAAACAACACACCCAATTGATCCACAGTGAAAGTCTCTTGAATCGGCAAGAAATGAGCCACCTTAGTCAATCGATCAACAACTACCCAAAATTCATAATTATTATGAGGCTTACTTGGAATAAAAACCACAAATTACATTGTTACATAATCCCATTTCTATTTTTTAATGGGATATGGATACAAAAAAACAATATGTGTCTGATGTTTATCCTTCACTTGCTTATAGGTGAGGCGTCACACCACAAAACCTACAACCTCTTTCTTTATCCCTAGTCAACAACACTACCTGTAGATATCATGATACATTTTGGTCAAATTAGAATTCACTTACCAATTTGATACATGAAACTCATGTATCAACTATTCTTGCATACATGTCGTAATAACAATGTGTCCAAAGACACAAAATAACACATCATCTCTAACGGCCCAACCAAAAGGTGACTCCCAACCTTTAATACTTTCCCTCATAGCCAAATACTCTGAATCTTCAAGCTGTTTTTCCTTGATCTTATTCAAAATCATGGAATCAACTTCCAAGGATTTAAGGGTTATATTCCATTGTCCATCCTAAAATTCAAGATGAATCTCGGCAAACAACTACATCATCCTCCACTCAAAAATAGATTCCTGAACTGCCTAATTTTTAGTTTTCCAACTCAATGCATCTGCAACACTACTTCCCTTTACTAGTGTATAAACTAGATCAAAATCAAAGGATTTCATGTAATCAAATCATCTTCACTACTGAATATTCAAATCATGATAAGAGAAGATGTAATTAATACTTTTATGATCAGTATACTCTGTAAATTGTTCTCCCAAAAAGTAATGCCTCCAAAATTTTAAGGCATGAACCAATAAATCCAATTCAAGATCATGCGTAGGATAATTTCTTTCATAAAGACTCAAATGTTGGGAACCATACACAACAACCTGATCATCCTATATCAACACTACTCCCAACCCAACACCAGACACATCACAAAACAAGGTATACCTCTTTCCTGTATCATGTAAGATTTCGGATCAGTGTGGTACTCAACTACTTCTTTAACTCTTGTAAAGTATTCTCACATGATTTTGACCATTAAAACTCAATTCCTTTCTTGGTCAGGTCTAAAATAGGTGATTCCAAAGGGGAAAAGTTTTTAAAGAACCTTTGATAACATCCCACCAAACCCCAAAAACTTCAGACATCAGAAACATTCTTGGGCTTCTCCCAAGACACCATTGCATGCTCTTCCTCTGGTTCCACTGACATGACTTCCTAGAAAATTATGTGAACTAATAAATGAACCTTATCAATTAAAAAATTACATTTTGATAGCTTTAAGTATAGCCTATTCTCTATCAGTGTACTAGAGATGATGTCAAGATGTTTGGCATGATAGCCATGAGTCTTCGAGTACACCACAATGTCATTGAAAAAAAAGATATGAACTAATCCAGATATGGGTAAAATATTTGATTCATCGAATCCGTGAACATTTCTAGTGCATTGGTCAGCCCAAATGACATCACCAAAAACTTGTACAACCTATACCTTCTCCTCAAGGCATCCTATGGCACATCATAAGGCCTCACCCTTAACTGGTGATACCCTAATCTTAGATCAATTTTAAAAAACACTGAATAACCTCTCAGATGATCAAATATTTCATCAAATCTCAGAATAGGGTATCGGTTCTAAAATTTCATCTGATTCACCTTTCTATAATTGACACATAACTATAATGACCCATCAGACTTTTTGGAAAAAACACTATAGATCCCCAAGGTTAAGTACTTGGATGAATAAACCCTTTATTATCCAAATCCTCCAATTGAGTTTTAAGTTCTTGGAGTTCTTCCAGTTCCATTCTTTGGTAGCAACTCTATTGGGAACTCAACATCTCTCTCAGGATTAAACCTCAAGAAGTCCTTAGGAAACACATCCTGAAACCGATCTACCAAAGGAGGGAAGACATGCTACTCTACTTCTCCATCATCAAGCAGAAGACAATCTACTTGCGTTATGATCTCACCCAACTACTAACAAATCGGCCCTGCACGGCCTGCTCGAACATCCCACTCACCATGATGGACATAAGTGTCAATATCAAGATACATGAATGTCACTCTATGATGGTAATAGTCGATATGGTCCTAGTAAAAACCATCCAATACATTCCCAAAATCAGTTCAAAACCTAACATCTTGAGGATGAACAAGTCCCATGGAAAATGGTACCCACCAACCTCCAAAAAAACCCCTACTTTATTTGATATCCTTAGCTCACACCCCCAAAGGAGTATCAATCGACATAATCCCGCACACATGTTTCATGACTAGGCCCAACACAACTACAAACTGATCATAGATAAAAGAATGTGTGGTGCTTGTTTCAAATAAATCACTAGCAAGTGTATAAGCTACAAGGATCATACCTCTAATAGTTGATGGTCTAGCCTCGCCACCTCCAGGTGTATACTGAACTATGTGAAGCTAGAATTCCCCTTTTTACTAGGATTAGGCTCGAGTCCCTGGTGCTACACTACCCTACTAATATAGACGCTCTCACGCTAGATTATCGTGTCCACCACCCTGACTGGTACATCCCATAGAGCTCCAACTGTCAGCCTAATATGGGGTAATCAACCACCTTCTTACACTCATCATTGGTCTTGATTATCCATTTAATCCTAGCTGTTAAGGATTCCTACAAAACCTCTACATATTCCCCATCCTTCTATATGAATGGTCCTCAACTAGTGGTTGGGGACACTGAGCCAGCATGTACCCCTTTCTACCACACTAATAGAAAAACACTTGGTCACCACCCTGAGAGGATGATCCTCTATTATGACTACTTTTTACACTTACACTATGATGTAAACTCCAAAAATGATACTTCCTACCCTCATAAGTTTCAACACTCGTCCATCCCACTAGAATCAAAATTCCACTACCTAAATCCCACTTCACGTTCCCTTCTAATATAAGGGCCTATTACACTACCTTTGTAAACCTCTTCAAATGGAAGATATTCACCTGGGACCTAATATTGTGTCTAATCACATCTTTGAATCATTTCACCGTATTTTCATCATCCCCTTCCAATGTTGGAACAAAGCAGCACAATTCGGTGAAATGAATAGAATAATCCATCACTAACACATCCCCTTGGGTCAAACTCATAAACTTTATATCCTTCTCCTACTTCAAGGTTTCTAAATAGAAGTATTCTAGAAATCTTTTTAGGAAATCTTTTCATATCATTCTTTCATCCTGCTCAGTCTGAACCATGATGTCACACCAATGATTTTCCTAACCCCACAACATATAGTCTGAAAACTTGAATCACTTTTCAGAAGGAATATCAAAATTTTAAAGAATTGTCTATATGGACTCTATCTATAAATCAGATGCCTTTGGCCCACCCTCTCCGGTAATGGTCAGAGGGAGCTATAGCTAAAACTCTCTAGTAATCTCTAACATACTCAGTACAACATTCCCTAGGTATAGTTCCATCATTTGTATAAAATGACCAAAGTTCTCAAGAAACTTATCTTCTCTATTACCCTAAATAACTAGGTATTCTTGCTCCACTATTGGGGGAGAATTCTTAGCAACATTATCTTTTCAATTTGCCAACACATGTATTCATGGTGGCATTTCTCTATAATTCCAAGAATCATCTTTATAACACATAACATAAAGCTTCCACAAATTATATAGAAGAAGGATCTTCACTAGTTGTAAACAAAAAAATTTCATACACTATCAAAATAGATATCATCATACTTAGAACACTACCCTCTACCATACCTACTGTAGGTCATCTCAAACATGAGGGAAACTAATTTACATAGCCAAGGTCTTTCACTAGATAGCTTTTTAAACTATTTCCACACTTGAAATGTAAATTATTCCTCTTAATCACATTTCTCCTTTCATAACTTACTACAATAGACATTTTAACTCATTTACAACCATTCATTAAACACAATTCTTTAACCATTCTCTAAAATTCCTTCCATTTACCCCTTTTCATCATTCTTATTAGACACCATTTTCATTAAATTTCTTAAGAAAGTAAAATACATTCCACATTTCATATCCCACACACCCATCCAATGTGTTCCTACCATGATGCATGTCATTTATCTCCCTAGTTTCTTATAATGATGCATGAATGCACATCCTCGTGTTGTTTTTTCCATGAGTAAAATATCACCAAACAATCACATCACACAACAAGTGCATCACCCAACATTGAAATATCATTCAACTATAACAACACACAATAAGAACAACAATTACCACCCAGGGTTCTTGGGTTTCCCCCCAAACATGGGTTATCTACTCCCAAAAAAGAGATCATTTCCAAGACCTAACACATCCTTCCTATTTTCCCATCTACTATCACAAATAATAATACCACAAAAAAGAAATTCTCTGATACCACTTTGTAACATCCTTGACCCAGAATCCACTAAACTGGAGCCCCAGGCTAGGTTTACACATGACCTCAAGCATGCCTCCCTGTACGCCAGAGGTGGCTGACTAGTAGTGAGGGTCTAAAAAATCACATGGGGAGACCATACCCTCTTTACCTAAGTAATCCACAATATATAACATAATAAATAAAAAAAGGTAAGAAAATAACTAAAACATACATGAATAACCACTTCCCAACTAGGGTACAAAACACAACCAACAATAAATATTCAATATCATGCTAAAAGTGTCAAAAGTGAAGGAAACCCAAAATAAAGACAAAAAGCTAAATTCCCAAAATGGTCCTAACTCCAATTCTAGATCCTCATCCATGTATATCACAATCCCAACTCAACTCCCTAGTACAGGCCCCTTACCCTTATCCAAACCTGCAATAATGAAGTCTTCTTAGGTACCTAAAGGTGGCCTGAGTAGAGTGTGAGTACAACTAAGCAGTCCATGACCAATGGTATATACAAAATATCCGGTCTAAATATATAGTTCATGAAAGTATGAAATGAACGACAAGGTAACCCAAAGGAAAACTCAGGTTCCATTAGTTAACAATATATAATTTAACCATTTCTATCATTATTACTATTATCATCACTTATACCATCTTCATTACTTAATCCATTTTCATCATGTGTTCCATGGGTTAAGAAATTACATCATTTACACAAGGGTCTAAGGAAATCAATCACTATGTATAAGGGAATAATTCAAGTCCCCATCTCATTAGTGGTAACCACATCACAACAAATACATTACACTCACCTCAAAACCTTGTTCTGGGTGGTCTCATTAAATTCAACCGTTAGGGTAATAGATCATTCATCCCATTCCCTAACCCATGCATTTTGGGGTGGATTTTTGAGCCTCGGACTAACTTAACCTATGGTCATAGAGACTCAAGTTAATTCCCCACACTATCAAGCCATGTGCAAATTCTTATTTATCCAATCAACACACACATACCATATCACAAACCATACTCAAAAAATACACATAGAAATCACAATTTATAACAATCAAAATGGGAATTAATATTATTTAATTACCCAATAACACATTTTCCTTTTACATTACATATCCCATTTAGCCTAATTCCCATTCTCATGCCCCAACCCATTAGGCATGTTCAATAATTCCCTTTATATCAACCCATTTAACATATTCATTAATTAACTTATGAAATCAATTTAAAATATTCATTTCATATTCACTAACCCTCTTAGGCATTTATAACATAATTTATATATCATTTGACACAATCTTAATTGATCAAATTAACTTATTTTCATTCTATGCCAAACAACCCCTTATGTCATTATCAACCCTAGGAACAACTATCATTATTCCATTTTCAACTCAACAAACCATATTAACATTTATTCATGGGATTTATGTTATCACACATCAACTCTACCATTAACCTTATAGATTTATAGGTTCGGTAATGTCAGTGTACCCCATGGGTGGCCCTAAATTGGTCAAATCATCCTTAACACATCCTATATGGATCATGAGGGATTCAATTCATCATTTAGATACTCATCTTACCAAAACTCACCAAAGGAGTTCAAATTACATTAAGAGATAACCAAAAATGAAACCAAACATGAACAAGTCAAACCAATGACTATGGGATATAACTTATAGACCACCTACCTCAAATCTGTTGATAAACTGACTCTTAATCGTATCCTTAGATCTAGATTCAGGCACCCCTTGAAGCCCCAACCTAGATTCCACTAGAAAAAGATACTTTTAGGGATTTAGAATAATATGATAGGAACTACAATCCCTAATCTAGAAAAGAGAAGAAAACGGAGGAATATACTTACCCGGAACATCGATTTGCAACCAACGGCACTCCAAACGACCTTGAATCGAAGGAGAACCACCCTTAGAAATATTTGGGAGCTTAGGTACATCACTAGGGTAGAGAGGGGAATAATGGGAGGAAAAATCAGTTGAAGATCTAAAAATCATGAGGGGGAAGTTTGGTAATTTTCCACTTTTTAATGGGGTGTAAGATTTGGTTGTATGGTTTTCCAAACCATGTGTAAACCATGTTGCGGACACTGTATAAGGGGGGTGAGGTCGCATAGTTACTTGGGGAGATCTATATAGTTTGAAAAAACATGTTCCAACCGTGTGGAATGCCACTATCCAAGGCCACATGGCTTGGATCTCCCCCTTGCATGGTTTAACTAACTGTTCACCTCCTAGTTAACATGGTTTGGGTACACGGTTTACATTAACCATTCTCCAACCATGTAACATGCATAGAATGGCCATTTTACTATTTATTTCTTGCCCTGAACCCCCAAGATACCCCCCAACATTTTCATACACCTAGTGAATATTTAATTTAAAAAATTCTAAGGGATTCAAACCAAAATTTAAACAAGGACTTTCCTTTATGAAAACTGATATCTTAAAACTTACTTAGAGGAAATCGAATGCAATCACCAAAGTTATATTCACCAAGAAAATGGTTTAGAGGAGTAAAAATCACCTCTTGGAGCCTTTAAGAACCAAGTATTTTATTTTGGGTTGAAATAGGGTGATTAGGGGTTAAAAATGAGGTTTTTTATATTTTAATAAAAATTTTGGGGGAATTAAAACTTGTGTGCACAATTTTCTGGGTAGGGTTGCATGATTAGACAAACTATGCAACCTAACCTAGAACCTTTATTGGTAGGATAAATAGTATATCATAGGAGTGTGAATAGTTTTTAAAACCATGAAATAACCATGAAAATCCTCATTATCTAAGGTTACATGGTTTAGAGGGGCTGGCCACACAGTTTGGAAAAACTATGTACCACTATCCAAAGGCTCAAAGTAGGGTGCATGGTTTGCTGGACCAAACTATATGGTTTTTCCTAACTATGTTCCAACTATTAATAGACCCTTGGGCTTCCAAAAATCTCCAAATTTCACCTAAAAACCACTGATATAAGACTCAACCAAAATGATATCAAAACAAGGGTCAATAAATACCTTAAAAAGGCAACAGGATGTTACACCAAATATCAAGATCCATGTAAATTCTCTATTCTCTACACCATTGGATATTTAACTTTTTCAAATGCTTTATATGGTTTTTGATCATTAATAAATGTTATTAATAACTCTGTGTTTACATATTTATAGATGGGATACTTTAATATTGTCAGAGTAGTGGTATAACTTGCAAATAGATCCACTATTTTTCCAGCATGAGTTTCAGAAGATGTGATAGTAGGGGTGAAATGACTGATAGTCCTTGAAAAATTCAATGTGATTGATATATAAGATGATAGAGCATTAGACCATTCACCCATAATATCGAGAATACCATTCTTTAATATGTCAAAGATAATAATCAATGTACATGAAGAAACCCTTGTAATGGAGTTTAGAGGTAGCACTATCCACTTCAATATTTTCAAATAAATGAGGCACCCTTCGGATAACTATTAACTTTTTTCACTCTCCCATGATGAAGGTACTGATCCCATTTAATATATAGGTATTTTACATGAATTTTAAGCCTTATTAAATCAATTATATATTGAAAGTACCTAAAACATGTGTTTGTTTAGAATTTTGAAAATTCTGGAAATATTGCTTTCAATTTAAAAGAAGAGTTAATCTTTGAGTTTTGTGATGAATGTGTTGATTTATTTAAAAAATAATTAGATGGTATATTATCTTGTGTGTAGGAAATTCAATCCCTATAAATAGGGAACCACAATTTAATTTTAACACCTTTAAACCCCCTGAATCTGGAATTAAAACTTCTTTCTAATGAGTTAACATATGTGTATCTTTTGGAAGGATGAAAACTACTAGTTATAATTTCTATAAATTTGTCTATAACTCAAGAAAAAACTTTGATCAAACTTTTGAAAAGGAATTTCCAAGCCATAGGGTGGATCTTAGGTGAGATTCCATGAATAAACCCCAAAATATGCTCACACATAATTTTGTTAGAGGGGGATTCCATTCCCATTAAATATACTCAAAGGAGACTAAATCCCACCATCATGGAGGTAGTGAATAAGTAAATAGATATTTTTTGTGAAAAAAATGTAATTTAACCTATTTATAACTCACAATGGGTCAGCCCTATCCATATAGTTCCCAAGAAAATTAACTTGACCATTATGAAAAATGAACATATTGAATTGATTCCCATGAGAGTTTAAAATAGCTGGAGAGAGTGTATTGATTAAATAAAGTTTAATAAAATCACCCAAAAACACCTCTTTCTTATTCCCTCCATTTAACAAATGCTAGAAATATTGGTAGGAAGAACACATTAGTGGTTCTTGGAGGGATTTTCATGGTATTTTGAGGTACCTATATCTCTATAAGACCAAGAAAAACAACCTTCACATGTCCCTTTGGCACCTTTTTCTATAAAAGGATTATTTTTAGGTTTTGTAATTCCATAGATAAATTTCAAAAGTTCATGGTAAGTATATTTTCATATCACATTAAAGAATTATTGAAGGTTTTCATGGATGACTTTACTATTTTTGGTAATTCATTTGATCACTATTTGGTAAATATGGAAAATTTTGTGAAAGTATGTATTGAAAAGAATCTTTTTTTTTAATTTTAAAAAGCATCATTGCATGGTTGATAAAGGGATAGTCCTAGGAAACATAATTTAAAAAAATTAATTGATATAGTTAAATATAAAGTCAAAGTGATAAATTATTTTCCCTACCCAAATTGTGTAAAACATGTTAGATCATTTTTAGGCCATGAAGGATTCTATAGAAGATTCATAAAGGATTTTAATAAGTTTTCTCTCCATATTTCTAGGTCAATTTTAAAAGAATAATATTTTGATCGTAATGAAGAATTTATATAAGAATTTGATAATATGAAGATAATATTAATAACACCATCAATAATGTAAACACCAAATTGGGAACATCAATTTTTACTAATTTTTTATGCTTTTAATCGATCTATTAGGGTGTATCTCTCTCAAATAATTGAAGGAAGACCAAAAGTAATTGTTTATTACTCAAGAAAAATGGATTCTACTCAATTAAACTACCCCACCACTAAAAAGGTGTTCCTTGAAATTATTTTTTCATTAGATTAGTTCAGGTATCATTTACTAGGAACTAAAGTTACTTTATTTTATGATCATACAACTCTTAGGTACTTAATGAAGAAGGTATATGCAAAACTAAGGTTTTTTAGATGGATTCCACTTCTTCAATAATTCAACCTTTATATTAAAGATGTGAAATGAGCTTAAAATTTGGTGGTTGATCATCTAAGTAGACTACCCAGCACTGCTAAATCTAAAATTCCATACCAAAACCCACTAAATGGTCATATTCTAGGAGAAAAACTTTAGATAATTAAAGATGAAGTACCATATAATACATACATGGTGAATTATTTTTTGAATTCTCGGGTACCATCTCGTCATAAATCCCATTAAAAACACACAAAAAAATCTAAATATAAATTCTATATTTGGTAGGATACATTCCTTTAGAAACTTTGAAATTATCAAGTAATAATAATATGTTTTACTATAAGTTAAATTGAATCTATTTTTTAATTTTTTTTTCCACACATTATCTTGTGGAGGCCACTTTGGACCTCAAATAACTATAAGAAAAGTTTTTGAATCCAATATTTATTGTCCAAATTTGTTCAAGGATGCACATGAATATTGTAAGAAGTGTGAAAAATGTTGATTTTCTAGAAACATTTAAAAAAATACAAGATATTATTCAAACCCCAATATTTTTATGAAATATTTCAAATTTTGAAGATTAGGATTTATAGTACCTCTTTCCCATGTCATTTGGAAATTATTATATTCTTTTTTTGGGTTATGTTTTGAAATGGATGGAAGACAAATCCACCAAAACTAATGATACCAAAGTTGTGTGTGGTTTTTTTGGGTCCAATATTATATATAGGTTTAGAGGTTCAAGATCCATCATCAGAAATTAGGGGACTCACTTTTGAAATAAGAGAATAGAGACTCTACAAAGGAAGTATGGAGTTCATCATAAGACATCTACACCCTACCATACTTAAAAAAATGTCCAAGACAAAGTGTAAAATAGGGAAATTAAAGGAATATTAGAGAAATTAGTTTAACCTAATCATAATTATTAGATACAAAGGTTGTAATACACATTATAGGCCTATAGGATAGCCTATAAGACATCCATAGGAATGATCCCAGACTGCTTGATTTATGGAAAAAATCACTTATATATGAATATATAGAACTAAACATATTGATTTGTAAATAATATGAATCTGGACTTGGAAATTTTTGGGAAAGAAAGGAAATTCCAAATTAAATATATGAAAAAAAATTAGAAGATAGGCCATTGAAAATCCTAGAATTTATAAAGGAAGAACTATAGTGGCTCATGACAAGTTGATCCAACCAAAAAAAATTTATCCTAGAGACTAATTATTAATCTAAAATTCTATATTTAAGGTTATTCCAAGTAAACTTTGTTAAAATTGGGAAGGTTCATTTATAGTCACTTATTTCAATCTTTTTTGTGCTATATAGATTAAGAAAGAATATAAAGGAATCCCATTTACTTTTAATGGTAACAAACTGAAAAAGTACCATAGAAATCACCCCAAGAACTATTGGAGGATATTACACTTATCCAACCTATATATTGATCACTACTAATTAGTTTAGGTCAAGCCTATAATGTTAAAAAAAAAGTGATTTTGAGAGGAAATATGAGTTTTAATTATTTTCTAGAATTTAGGATTTTAGACTATAGACATCCTTCCCTTTTCTCTTTGAACTTAAAATGAAATGGTACTTACACTTTTATGAGTTGTTTTATTTTTATTATACCATAAATAAGTAAGTCACAAATAATTCCAACAATTTTAATTAGAGGAATAAAATAGAGAAAGAGCTTCATGTGGAAAGGGGTTTTTTTAATTAATTATCTTTTCAAATTCCCTTAATTTTTGTCGGAAAATCTATTTTGAGCTTCAAATGAGAATTGAATTCTCATACTAATAATTTTTTACTTTACTTGACTTCTCTAGGACACATGAATTTCTTATAAATCCCATGATATACTATTTTAGATTTCTAAGATAATGAATTTGAATGATTAAAATAGGGGTATTGAATGATTAAAGATGAAAGAAAGATTTTAATTTGATGAATCATGATTTTATAGAATTGGTTGATTCATGTAAATGAAATTTCCATTCCATTTATCATACTATGAATTACTAAAATTAATATGGATTGATTTATTATTGTTATTTCATGTCATGTGGTATAGTCCTGAATTGTATGTTCTATTCCTGAGATGAATTTTAAAATTAATTTTTCCAATTCTATCTTGAGCACATTTCTTTATAGAACTTTTGGCATGTAACCTACTAGAAATTTCATTAAAACTTATCAAATTTATAATTTTACAAAGTCACATTTAATATGATTGAGGAATTTTTCTTGATTTATCCCTTATCATTGATACCACCTTTTATATGAATCCTTTTTAGGTCGTAAAATCCATTAATGACCTTGTTAGGAATGATCCATATTACAAGACATCTATATCCATTCTTTCACTACTCTACATATTTTTCATGATATTTTAAAGTTGAAGTTTCTTGGTGTCAAAACCCCCACCCTCTAAATATTCCACAATGAAAAAAGAGAGATAATAACCCCCGAGTCCTACCACCAGTAAGCCCTGGGGTGTTGACTAGCATCAAGGGTATAAAAATATTACATTATGGGAGGCATTACCATTTAAAAATGAAACAATATTAGGAGATAGAATAAAAACCCACCAAAAAATTACAATAGATAATATAAAGGTAAACCAAAAACCAAACCATAATGTATAAATAAATTAAACTGATACATATAAAATATCTAAAGAAAATACCAAAAAAATCTATTAAGGCAACTCAAAAACAGCTATAACCCAACTAATTTTGTGAAAATCAGTCCCCAAAGTCCTCCTAGAAACCTGAGAAACAGTTTATATATATAGGATGAGCATAAAAATATACTTATTAGGCACATACTAAAGGTCTCAAGTTAACATGTGAAAAGAGCATACTAATGCACCGATGAAAAAATAGCAAAACCAACAAGCACCTATACATGTCAACTAACTAGAACCCAGACTCACCATAGTTCGTTCACCAAATTACACATCCAATATAATAATACAACATTGAAATCATAAAAAATAAAGGTTTCCCCTATCAATTCCCCACTAATTTCCCTCTCTCACTCCCCAATGTTGAAAGGCATGCGCTCTCATCCCTCCCATATATACCTCATCACATCACATCTCACCTAAAAACACCTAGTCCATATCTGTTGTGGGTCCAAATGTATCCCTACCTACCCCACCCTCGTAAGGTCTAGAATCTGATGATATCAACTCGTATCATCACATCACATCTCTCCCTAATATATCTAGGCCATCATAATACCTCTCACCCAAATACACCTAGGTCATCACAGCAAATCTCATCACATAACATGAGTAGTAGGGAATCATGAACATGAAGTACATAAACCAAATCCCATCATCCTACCATGAATCACCCCCACTATATATTACAAATCATCACTGACTCAACACATCACATCTCACCTGAAAGAAATTGGGCCATCACTGTACATCTCACCCAAAGACACATGTGATATCACTACTAAAGAAAGAGTGGGGAAGAGGGTGTAGCTAGCCATCGATGTCACCACCATCCTGTATGATGGGAAAACACTCAAAACCTATAACCATTGAGTTTTTGTAAGGTTATCCAACTCAGGTGGGGTTCATATAGAAATAAAATTAATATACATGGTATATAGATAGCACACAACACCCAACCTATGGGTTCACATAAACTGCACTAGAAAACACCACATCACCACAAATATACCACACATCAATCATAAAAATCATTACCACCATTATATGCAACACATCACACCACCACACATAACCACAAAACATTTCCCACTTTTAGTTACAGATTCACCACTTTCTAGATATAACATGTTTGTACTCTCTTTAATTTATTAAGACACTTTATTCACATTCACACAACCCATTAACTTATTAAATTCATTTAATCCATTTAACACATTAAAAATTACACCCTATTCATTTATTAATTTCATTCAACTTCATAATTTATTCCATGGATAATTAGGTGACTAACACAACCATGCCTTGAAACAACTGGCCTGTCTCACATCAATAGTCACCATAATACCTCAAATCAACTATCATCATTATGCCTGCCAACCAATCCATCTCACCATGGCATCCAAACATCGCTCATCTCAACCACATCTCACAACACAATTGCTACACACAACCTATGCACACTAAAACCACACCACAATTACCCATATCACATACACTATGCACTACATCACACAACTTCCCACATCGCATCCATTGTTCACCACATCACACAACTACCCACATTGTATCCATACCAACCAACCACCACATCACATCACAACACCACACATCAAAAATTCAATCTAATCATCACCACCGCCACACAATAGCTCAAAACACACAAGTAAACAAAGAAAACACAAACACCAAATAGCAGCACATTTCATCTTCCACAAATTATTCAAGGGTTCTCATCACATTAATTCTTAAATTTATCATGGGTATTATCACACAAACCAGGTTCCATGGTAAAATAGTTATTTAGCCATATATATGTTATTTAACCTTTTACTTATGGTTTGATCATATAACAACACGGTAAGGGTCATCATAGAATAACAACAATGGCATAAATAAGGCACCCAATAGCCGTTATTTATAGTATTAGAAACAAACATGCTCAATAACATCAGAAGAATATATCAAAGTAGTAAAACATGTGATAACTCACCATACCCATCAATTTCAATTATTATAATTAATAATCTTATATGAAAACCCTTAATATTCATACAAAAGGAAAAAAATCATGAAAATCTCACACATAGCATGTAAAAAGGATAGAATGAGGATCCCCTACCTCAAAGAATCTTTATGATCTCATTATTCACCATAGGGAGATGAATAAATACATCACAACTTACAAACACACAGGGGAACTGCATGTCAACATTCACCACATCAAGGGATCATCAAAACATAGCCTAACACATACCTAGATCATGAAAACACCACTATAGTGAAACTCTAATAGAATAACATAAAGAAACCCATAGGAAAGAGGGAACAACTCACTGTGGATCACCAACGAGAAACCACCAGAACCCAAGGATCATATAGAGACCCAATATTTTCATAAATAGATATTACATCTTTTTAGATGAATATGAAACACATTACACAAATACATGCTTAAGGACCATAATAGTTTATTGCCTTTGGATTCTAGGTACACAATCTTATAATTTTTTTGAAATGTCATCAATATCTCTCATAAAGATCTTCCCACATACTAATATTCTTAGACATACCATACTTAAAACCTTTCTTCATATCCAAGGGAAAGTAAACATTAGAAAGGGTGAGATTAGATGCTTAGAAATGGTAAAATAAGGAATTAAATAAACATAACAGGATTATAAGGGTATGAGAACATGAGCGTAATATATAAAAATCATATCTTATATATCAAAGATCAAAATCTTGAGTCATGGAATAAATATTGGAAGTTTATAAGACATGAATCCTAAAGGAAATAAAATATCATAATCCATGAGAGAATAAAATTAGCATAAGACATATAATTTTGGCATATACATAATCATATAAAATATTATTTCAAGGATACCCACCAAGACATTAATAACATGTTAGGCTTGGGAAAAACACAAATGTACCTACTTTGGGATTAGGATGACCTCTTGTGTACCCTCTTTTGGGCTTGGGATAACCTCCTGTATACCCTATTTCAGACTTGGGATATCCTATCATGTACCCTTTGAGATCATATAAAATTAATTATTAACAAATTCATTGGAGGGAGATATAGGACCCACTTATTACATAATTAAAATCATATATATGCATTTCACAAGATGATAAAACATTCATCATATCAGAACCCATGAAAATAATTAGGTTTCATAAAAATTTCATCATAACATAACATGTAGAAAAGAGAAAAGTTTCATAATTATTTCATCATTTCATCAAAGAATAACCCTTAGAGAAAGAATTGGGTTTTGTAAGCATTTTATCATGGTATAACTCATGGAAGAGAAACGAGTTTCATAAAAATCTTTTCATCATAAATATAAACCATATATATAAATAATAATAATTGTATCCTTGGATCATATCCTCAATAAATCACAAGTAACATTAGTGGATGTAATCTTAGATGGAAGATGATTTTAAAAGGTCACTTGGAACATTTCTTGAGGAAAATAACCTTTATTTGAAAATAAATTTTTAAAACTAAGCATTGTAAAATATTTTTTAAATAATTTTATTTGAAAATAAACTTTTAAAACTTATAAAGTAATTATTAAAAATTATTTAAAAGATTTATTTAGGAAAATATCCTTTTTAATTAGAAAAACACTTTTTTAAAACATGGAACATTTTTAGAATCGTTTTATTTTAAAATAACATTGAAAACTTATAAAGTATTCTTAAAATAAAATAATGGTCATGATAGTGGTAAATTTACTTCATTTCTTACATGTTAAAATAAATATTCCTTCACATTTTTTATAAAAGACAAATGGGAATTGTTTTTGAAAACGACATGAAGATTTCGTTCAAAAAAATTTTAAAAATTAAAACATGGTTAAAAATGTATTTTATAAATCATTTGAATATTTTTATAAAAATTGAAAATAGGGTTTTAGAAGACAAAATATTTTATGACCGAAGAGAGAAATAAAGATAATTTTTATTAAAAATATTATTTTGAAATATTGAGTACATAAAGAGTGGAAAATGAAGGGAAAATAAATATTCTTAAAAAATAACCAGAGTAGAAGAAAATACCTAAGTTTATTGAGAGGTATATTACAATATTTCATCATTGGAAGCATAATCATGAGCAATCTCAATAAATGATGATATTGTAACATAAAATCATTACCACTTTGGTAACATTTGAAACATAATCCCCATGAAAGATAGATCCTAAAATGGATATGTAATACCCATAATTTTTAGGTGAATCATCATAAAATACATTCATGGGTATTATATGCACCACAAAAAATAAATAGGTTATTAATAGTATATGTGTCTCATAGAAATAAAAAGGTGAGATTTAAATCCCTTATCGCTTTAGTAATCTATTGGATCATAAGCCCCAATAAAGAATAAAATTGAATGAAACTTTAAATATCATGAAAATAATAATATTAATGATATAACATGTTAAACGGTAATTATATACACCATACTAAAGAAATGATTGGTGAATTTTCATATGTCTCCCAGAAATAAAATAGAGACACGAAATCTCATACCTTAAGTCTCAACTTCCTTCATACACATTAAAACCACCTATATAATAAATATAAGTTTATTATAAATATATTAAAAAACAATAATTATATATATAATAGCATATATTTTTCACTTATGACCTTTATTACCCATTTACTAACAATTCCTTGTTAAAATCTTGTTTTGGGTATTAATCGCTCTGTTTCTCATATATATTTTGATTTGTTATTTATATTCCTCTTAATTTGATAATGGTTCCATTATATCCATAATAATAATCTTGAAATAATTATCATATTTATACATCAATTATACTTTTAATTACAATCATGAAATATGGTTTTGAGAAATGAATAATGTTACGATCATGGAGATGATAGGTTGTATGTACGCATGAGTAACATTTCCATTTTTCAAAGATAATTATGGAAAGGGGTAAGTAATATATTATCTATAAATAATGATAATAATATCAAAAATACCATATTATTTCTTTAAATATACTTATATATATCATACATTTGGTTTGGTGTTGAAAAGAGAGTCGTATCACTTCGTGAATGCGATAGTCCACACGTATACGAACAATGTTATCATAATTCAATGAGTGAAAAGGTAAAAAATAAAATGATATATTATAATTTTATAATGATTAATATTTCCTTAATATCATAATTATTTCATTTATATCATATATATTCATTAAATTTATCCTCTTTATCTTTTAATTAAAGCGTTAGTGAAAACGAATCACATCGCTTTGTGGGGTGGTGGTCCATCGTACACATGAGCGACATTGTCATATCCCCTGCGTAATGGAAAGTAAAAGATTTTTATATGATATAATGATTAAAAATTTATATTTGTGTTATAAATATTATATATATACTTTATATCCATCATCATACCCAACTTTGAGAGGTGGTAATGGAAAAATAAATGAAATTAGTTTGCAAGGCAATAGTATATCGTACACATGAACAATTATTTTGTAACCCATTTGATGAAAGTGGAGATTATTTTTGGTAATTAAATTAAAATAAAAATATAAAAATATACATAATATACTGAGGTTATTATATCAACATGGTTTAATAAGAATTTAATGAGGTGTAGAGAGAAATAAAATAAAAACTCTCATTGAAGAATGTTACCTCTTCTTTAGGGAAACCTCCTTAGGTTTACACCAAAATCCTTCCTAGGTTGGATTTATACCAAAAATAAGGATTATAATAAGATATTAAAAAATTTGGTAAGTAATTTGGGTATTTATTTTATGAATAAAAATGGTTTAATGTGTGGAGAATAAAGGAGAGTGGGTGGGATTTTATAGGTAAGGTGAGTGGAACACTTGTAATTTTTTTAAAAGAAAAAGGTGTACCCATGTTATTATCATTAAAAAAGGAACCAAAATAGATTATTATAGATACTTAGAAATTATAGATTCTAAATATATCAATCCAATATATTTTAGATAAGTTTTTAGGTAATTTTAACCCTTATTTCTTTCTTAACCCTCGGTAAACTCATTTTTACCTTAACTGTGGTAATTAATTTTTATTGTTTTCACTATTCATTTTGGTAAAAAATTAAATTGAACTTAATATGTAATATAATTTTAACACCCTGGCCCCAAAATCCCAAAGATGATTCATTATTTTAATACATTGGCATGATTATAAGGAATCAAATCCCGAAGGAACGATCAGTTTAGCAGTCTTGGAAAATAGATTACCTATATGAACTTTACATTACAATTAAAAACATAAAATAAAACATAGATAATCCTTTAATAATTCCATTATTATCCTATCTTAACCCTATATATCAATCATAATACACATACTGTCATCATGTGAAAATAAAACATAAGAAATGGGTGATCTCAAATACTCATAAAGGATAAATAATACAATGGAAGCTTTCATAAATAATCATAAAATTTTAAGGAAAGTATAAAACTGAAATAAAATAATTTTAAACATAATCTTGGAAATAATATGGAAATAATAAATCAAATAATTACATTTAAACATTCACATAGATATTCTACTAGTTGAATAATCACATGTAATATCAATAACTAATCTCATAATGAGGGAATGCATAATGTCAGACATCTGCACTATCAAGATATATCCTCATCATAGCTACTGTTAAGATCTATCCTCATGATAGTTTAAGTAAATGGGTAGAAACTTATCTGATTTTTGTTAAGATATATCCTCCTAACAATGTTAAACTACTTGGAAAACAAACATGAAGGGTTTGTCGCTAACTAACTCCTTCTCATGAGACCTACTGGTGCATTGAGGGGAAATAGCAGGCCCTACCCGTCACTTACTAAGTCCAATACATTCCTCATATGAAAATGGTGAAATATAAACAAAATAATTATTCATATTAAAAACTAGTATATGAAATATGAATACTTTAACCGTAAACCAATAATTGTATCTAAATAGCACATCCACAATCAAACTGATCATAAACCATTAAATAAAATATGGTAATGATATCATAGGAGATCAACCTCAATTAAGAATAAGATCAAACAAATTATGTTTACATATATTAAAATAATCTATTAAAATAATTAAAAATGTCTTGAAACAAATACACCTTTTTCATTTAAATAATTTATTCAAAATTCATGCACTTATAAAAGAAGGTATTTAAAAAGAGATTTTTGAATAAAAGTGTCCTACCACTTTGAAACTTTTTAAAGGAGTTAACATTTTAAAAAATTCATGTCCATATAAATAAATCCTTAAAACCATTTTGAAAACATGATAATTAATGAGGAATATTTGAGAATAATGAATATTTAAAACATTTAAAATGATGTTTTAGTTAAAGACCCCCTTACATAAAACCTTAAAAAGATTCCTTTTGAAAATATTTTTAAGAACCACAAAAATGGATGGTAAATATGTCCTAGTAAATTATTATGTATAAAAAATCTCAAATAATAATGATATTTTGAAATTAACCCTTACCGTAGGTTCAATTCCCTCTGTACATGTCCAAAACTCCATAGGTCTGATTCCTTGTGTATGTGTCTGAAACTCCTCTTCTCCGAGTGTCTCCTTTTGATTTTCACAAAATAACTCCTTAGGTTGGATTTATGCCCAAATTATGGACTCTAGGATGAATTTAGGGAATTTTTTAGGATAAATGGGTATATTTTTTCTAAGACAAAGGGCTTTATAGGTGTGAACAAAAGAGAAGGATGGGTGCCCTTTTATAAGAGAGTGGAGGGGCACTTTTGGAAACTCCAAAACTACTAATTTATTATAAATTTATTTTCAATTTCCAATATCTCTAAAGTAATTTATTTTAATTATAATATGATTATGGGTTTAAATCCTCTCAACCAATTAATTTTAAACATTTTTAGGTCACAAAAGTAACCTTATCTGTTAGCTTTAACCCTTAGTTAAACAATTTAACTCTTACTGTGATAACTTGTCTTTTTACACAATATGTTTAATATATTTACTAAAAAATGAAAAATGAAAATTGGATCTTTTATAATATATTTAACATTTTCCCAGTTATTTGGATGAATTATATATTTTTATAAATTTTATATCATTTAATAAAATATTATTTATTTTAAAATCTCATTTTTATCAATTTTGAAACTATTTATCACTTGACTTTTTAAAAAATCATAAAAACTTGATTACTTCTAAATAACTACATTAAATAAATCTCTAATATTTCGATGTAATACAAAAAATTCATGGATGGCATAAAATATTTCAAATGATATTTATGTTAATATTATTCATATCATATATTTCATTCTTTCTTTAATAAATCAATTACCACATCATCATTGTATCATAATTAAATTTAATTAATTAAAGTCTAAAAATTATAAATAAATTATAATGATGTAGATAAACATTTTATATTTTTAATGAATATTTATATTATACCATATAACTTATATAACCTCATATTAAAAATTATATAGTTATGAAATTTTGAATATGACATTTTTAACTCTTCTTTAAAAAAATGTAATAAATGTCCTAAGCTAACACAAGCGGTTTAAAAAAATCATAATTTTGGATTAAGTTTGATTTTGGTCGAAAAAAATTATAAAATTAAATTATTAAAAGTAGTAGGGTAACTTTTAAATATTATAATATTTTTTACCTTTAATTACCCAATTCACCCTTAACTGTGGTAAATAAATAAAAACTAATTAAAGATACTATTCTCCAAAAAGTTAAGTTGATCCTATTAGATAAAAAAATTCATAATAATTACAACCATTTATGTTCATTTTTGTAAATTCCATTCACATAATAAATAAAATTACATTTAATGCTAATCCTACAAATGTGGCTAGAAGGTGGGTAAAACAGACATTCAAAAGTTTAATAAATTTTTATATATAATTCTATTATAAAAATGATTCCAATGAACTTAATTGGATTAATATATGTATTATTTATCTATTTTTTCTTTAAAATAAATTTAAATTAAAATAATTATTTAAATGAAAAAGTCGGTTTTTAACAATAATGGAGTGTTTTCACTATTCATCAAAAATTGGAACTTTTTAGAAAAAATACCAAAAATTAACCCTAAGATAATTTTGATATTACAAATTCAAAAATGATGTCTATTTTACCATATTAAATTTCTATGTGTGTCTAAAATTAATTTTATTATTGTTCAAAAAATGACATGAAAATTAGTTCCTTTAAGAAAAAAGTATTTCTAAATATATAACTATTATACTGAAACTTATACATTTCATTATAAATATGATTTATTTATGTGAAAAATTATAAATAACATTTAAAATTTATTTATAAATATTCATACTATTATATTTAATGAATAATTTATAAATATATTATTTAAATAATTATAATATTAAAATTTTATTTTACAGAAACTCAATGTTGTGTGTAACTCAAGCCAAGTCGGTGTTGCGTGAAATACAAGATACTGAATTTATTTAAAAATATAACATACTGTGAAATATTTGGGTGTTACATAAATTATGAGGTTTAAAAATATGGGATAAATTTTCACAAATTTCATTCATTTAAGTGTCAAAATTTAATTTAGAATTAATTTCACAGACACGATGAGAAACCGAGTTTTCAAAGAGAAAATGTTCAAAAATTTAAAAGGTTTTTATACCAAAATTAATTATGAAAAATATTATAATGAACTAAATTGGATTAAAAGAAATATAATTGAACAAATTTTAAATTAAAACTAATTTAAAATATAATTTTACAATATAATTAATTTAAATGAAAATGAATTTTTCAATTAAAATTTTTTATTTTTTACTAATCAGAACAAAAAATTAATACTTTTAGAAAATTTCTAAAAATTATCTATAATATAATTTTTAATTTATTATTTAAAAAATTAACTTTATTTTATCAAATAAATTTTATAAATTTCCAAAAATTATTTTTAAAATATGTGTACGGAAAGGAAACAGAACTGCTTTTTAAAAAAATATAGTTCTTAATTATAAAACTAGATTTATTCTCATATCTTGTATAGAAAACACATAAGATGAATGTTAAACATTTTATTGAATATATAATATATAATTTTCATTAAAATCATTTGCCCAAATTTATTTTTTAAATTTATTAAGGTAAAATACATTTGTGTACATAAAAATTGTTTTTCAAAAAATATCTCCTTTATTTAAAAAAAGTTTTTATTTTCATATCTAATTAATTATTTACCAAATAATTCATTTTATATACATGTGTAGACCATATATTTTTATAATTTATTTTTTCCTATTAATACACTCTATTCCAACAGATAGGTGATAATTATCATATTAAATAATAATATTTTAATAGTATGTTGCATTTTGTTTAAACTCAGTATTGTGTGTAATGAAAGTTAAACTTAATGTTATGTGTAAAACAAGCTAAAATCAGTGTTGCATGTAATGAAAATATGAAAAAGATAAAATTCATTTGAAAAAAAACTCAAAAAATCTCATAGTGTTGTAGATCATGGTGAGGGAAGATGGGATGGAAGATCTCCCAAAATTGCCTGGAGTTTTTTCCACAACCGAGAGAGAAAATGAGTAGCTGAATAAAAGGAAATTCTACTAAACAAGTCTTATAAAAAACTTTCAACTCACCCCTTTTACAGCATAAATTAAAATTTTACACCATAAATTCCTTGGTCCCATATAACTTACACTATAAAACCAGTTTCAAGTCATAAAACCCTCGAGATCTCAACATGCTGAAATTCATGGTTCCTCTGTCCAAAATTTAGTTATGGCATAAAACCCTTTCTTACGGTGTAAAAAATCACATTGTATTCCTTCTCTATAAACAAGTCGTAAGATGCATCCCACGCAAGCCATAAACCACCAATTTATGGGATAAATCCGTCTTTTACACCATAAACCTCCCTACTACTACACAACTATAAATCTAACTCCACAGAACCTCCTTCATCCTTCTCTGAACAATCTCAAACCACAAAAATTGTAAAGTAATGAGCTGGGAAGGCATAGAACAATACATTAGATACCTCTCAAAAAACTATCACCCTCAAGAATAAAAAAATGATGAAAATGAAAGGGTTCTGAACAACCACCCAATGAGATACTTCTCAATGATATCGTTATATCTCCACACTACCACCAGTCAAACAAGACAAACAAAATCTCCTAAAAAACATCCCATGAAACCACATCACCACATCCCCACATCTCATCGAGAACAGCACCACATCATCTAGCACCAGCCAAAAACCACCTCCTTTACACACATTTATCCACATCAACATCTCAACCTCTACACATCCCAAACCAACCACTACCATAACCAATAAACAACACTACCCTAAGCACACAAATTAAGGAATCCCATCTTCCATGTCAAGATATTATCTTCTCTGGGAATCAATGACTTTACTACATGTTTTTAATCATGTTAGAGTATAACGAAAAATTAATAAGATTAAGGTACTCCCCTTTCCATGTGTCAAAATTTTTATCACACATCACACATCAAGAAGACAATATATCTCATAAAATATCCAGATCCATCATCATATCATCCAGGAAAAAATAAACAAATCAAAGAAAACTCAAAATAGCATAGTGTATTGGGAACACATCTGTGTCTCTTACTCTCAAGTACTCCCCTCTAGGCCACCATGCCTCCACAACACACAAACCAAAGGAATTGTTTTTATATGAAGAACCCTCTCTTGATGATATTAGATATCTACTAGTTAATCCATCAACATTGAATCATCCTTGATATCCAACTCTCCCTAGTCAATGATCTGGGATTTATCTTGAAGATACTGTCGAAGTTGAGACACATAGAAGTCATCATTGACCTCTCTAACCTCAGTGTAAATTCTAACTAATATTACACCTTTCCAACATGCCCCAACACCTCAAAGGGCCCAAAAAACATGGTATAAATCTTACACCCCCTACCAAACCTACACCGCCCATGTTAAGTAGAGACTCTCAAGAACACATGATCACCAACAAAAAACTAAAAGGGCCTTTACCTACAAAAAAAATAGGCCTTCTGAAGATCATTTGCAACCCTCGTACTCTCAAAAACTAACTAGATCTTCTTGATCATGCTCTGTACCACATCAGGACCAAGTACTACTGACTCCCCAACCTCTATTCGGCATAATAAAAAATTAAACGACCACCCATAAAACTCTTTAAACATGGACAAGAAAATGGATGAGTGATATCTATTATTTTATGAAAACTAAAATAGAGGCAAGTATCTTACACACGGTCATCCAAAGTTCAAGATGAAAGCTTGCAATATATCCTCTAGAATCTAGATGGTCTACTCTATCTTCCCATCCTTATAAGGATGGGAAGTCGTGTTGAGTTTCAATTGAGATCCAAAATAATTCTAAAATCACCTTCATAATCATGAGGTAAAATGATGATCTTGATTAGAGATGATGGTCCCAAGTACTCCGTGATGTCTAACCATGATTTCCATATACCACCTCACCAAAACATTCATGGTACTCAACTCACGGATCACTAGAAAGTGAGCAGACTTTGTTAGCTGGTACACTACCACCAAAGCCACATCACAACCTCCATGATATCAAGGTAACCTAACGATGAAATCCATCAATATGTATTTCCATTTACACTCAGGAACATCCAATTACTTCAATAAACCACCAGGAATATGGTGCTCTAATTTCACCTACTGATAAAACAAAAACCTTAACACAAACTCTGTCACTGACTATTTCATCCCTAGCCACTAAAGTTATCTCCTCAAGACACAATACATATTTGTCACACCAGGATGTACCATTAAATGGGATCTATGAAATTCATGGATAACTCCCTCACACATCACCTACAGAATTAACAACCTCTCCTAGAACAACATCTAGTTCTGAAAATCCTCTAACCATACCTTAGGAGGATCACCATGGCCAACATGGTCACGCATCACCCCTACCTCTAAGTCTCCCCACTAATAATCCTCCACCTTCCACATCAAGGAAGACTTAACAATCATCTGATAGAGACAAACACAACCACTACTCTCCCCAACATTAAGTTACATCACTATAGCATCCTCCATCCCTTTCAAAACATCAATAGACTCCCAAACTAAATCTCATTAGGACTTCAGACTCAATGCATCAGCAACCACATTATCCTTTCTGGGGGTGTAATAGATCTCAAAATCAAAGTCCTAAAGAAACTATATCTACCTTCACTGGTGTAGATTCTGATTTCACTGAGATAAAACATATTTTAATCTCTTTTGGTCTATGAAAACCACAAATAATTCACTAATAAGGTTATTCCACTAAAATTGTAGTGAAAACGTGACTGCCACTAACTCCAAATCATGTGTGGCATAGTTACTCTTGTGGATAACTAACTTCCTAGACCCATAATAGATCACTACTCTCTACTACATCAATTTGAATCCCAAACTCAAATGGTACACCTCACAAAAAACCTCAAACAACACAGCCTCCTCTGGAAACTGAAGCACTAGAGCACTAGCCAACTTGTCCTTTAGGTAATTGAATATATCTTGGTGTCGATCACCCCACACAAAATCCTAGTCCTTCCTGGTTAATGTTTTTAGTGGGGTTGCAACTCGAGATAAATCAGGCACAAACCTAGGATAATAACCATCCATACCAAGGAAACTGTGAACCTATATCATGTTTTTGGGTAATACCCAAGAAAAAACTACTTAAATCTTTTATTTTTTCACTACCACACCCTATTGAGACTCCACATTTCTACGGAAACACAACTATAAAATAAAAAATTACACTTAGAAAAATTTTCATAGATCTGGTGGTGTCAAAGGACCTAAAAATAGCTCTGAGATTCATAGAATGCTCCTATTATTAATTTAAATAGATCAAGATATCATCAATGAATACAATAATTAATTGTTCTAGGAACTCATGGAACACAGAGTTAATAATTCCCATGAACACAAATGGTGTGTTTGTAACACCAAACGATATGACTACAAACTCAAAGTTCCTATACTTTCACCTAAAGGAAATTTTCAGAATATCCTTATCCTTGACCCTCAACGGGTAAGATCAATAACATAGATTGTTCTTCAAAAACCAAGTAGCTCCTCTTAGCTGGTCAAAAAAATTATATCCATAGAAGAGTGTAACCGTTCTTGGATGTCACCTGATTCAACCTCTAGCAGTTTATATAGAATCGCATACTGCCATCTGCATTCTTAGTGAAAAATAATGGATCACCCCACGATGACACACTGGGTCAGATGAAACCTATCTACATTAGATAATCCACCTGTAACCTCGAATCACATAACTATATATGAGTTATATGATAGGGATCCATTTAAATCATAGATGTTCCTAACTGCAACTCCATCTCAAACTCAGCTTCTCATTAAGGGGGTAGTGTGCTAACCTACTCTGGGAAAACATCTAGTAACTCCCCCAAAAATCTTGGAAAATCCCCCACTTTAAATTCCATATATAGGTCTTCCAAATGAGAAAAAAAAGAGGCTCTAATTTCCTACCACCCATCTGATAACCTTACTCTCCAATGAACTCCACTCACTCACCCTCCATATCCAAAAACAAAACTCTCCTCTGGAAGAAGTCGATGACTTCACACACAGCATAAAACCAATCCATTCCAAGTATAACATCATATGGATGAATCTGAAATAAGAATATTTCTCCCATGGAATAGTGTTTCCCCATCACCAGCCTACAACCCCAACACACATCAAACAAAGAATTCTGACCTCCATCCATTGTAGATAACACTAGGGGCAATAGAAACTTATCCAAATCCAATCAAAAAGCACATAAAAAAGCTAGAGAAAAAATGGTGGAGTGTATCTTGAATCAAAAAAAAGAACCCACAAGGGTAGGTGATAATATAATCATACCTCAAACAACTCTCATCTCTACTGGTGTTTCTTCCTCTAATGTATGCATTTGACCAAGGATAACTCCTCTTCATCTCTGCTGTATACCCCCATGCCCATGCTCTATCATAGGTCCCTATAAATGGGGACCATAATGAGGCTTCCCTCATCTAAATCCGCATACTCTTAGCTGATAAACAAACATCATCAGTCCCTGCTAATGAAACTACCTCATAGGTAACTACTGCTACTATCTAAAAGGGTCCTAAACAGCCACCTAATACAGGCCTACCTAGGCAGTCAGAAACTGAACATTTTGGTGGCCATATCCCAAGAAAATAATGCATGAAAATAGAAATAACCCTATATTTTATTAAAATTCACTTGACCTCAAATAACTGAAAGGGTCCATCCGTGGTTGGTTCCCCACTGGTTGGAACCCTAACTTCCTAAAAACCCACAGAGCGCTGCTCGAATCTATCATCCTCAAGACTCCTTTTATCCACTCTCTTAAGGCTCAAATCACAAATAAAACATCCACTAGATAACATTATCCTTTTATGAATCTCATGATACATAGGGAGCATAAATGGGGTGATCACGTACCTAATCACTAGGCGCAAATCCTCCTCTATGTTCCATTCTCTAGACTCTTAATCTAGGAAAATATCTGGAGAAAAGTGAAAGAGGTCCTTAAACCTGATTTCTAACTCCCACACACTCAACCTCCCTTTCTGAAGTAGATTAGCTCCTACCTCTTTCCTTCTTTCATTGTTGATGACAGAAACTCTATCTAAAACTCCCTATAAAAGTATATCCCCAACACATTTTCCTTTTTATAGTCACCAAGAAATGAAATCCACTACTAACGCACAACTTCCCACATATAACTCACTACCAATATCACCCAGAACTCAACCCATGCTTGGATCAAACCAAAATAAATCTTGGAATTCCCTATCTAGTACCATATCTTCATATCTATGATGTTCCCCTCATACTTTCCCAAACTCTACTACTGGAAGGACCGCAAAGCCCACTTCCAAACCTCATCCTCCCCAACCAATTTAACCCTATGATGATAAATCAAATTAGAATTTTGAACCTCAACTACCTAATCCACTCATAGATGATGAATAGGATTCGTTCATGAAAAGAAAAGAGAGAACCCTAAACCTGGTAGCATGTAAATTTTATCATATTTTTATTAATTTTATTAATTTTATTTTATTTTCCCAAAACAACCCAATTTCAACATAAACATAATCAATCATGATGCATGTACCTATCCTAGTTATCTACCCTACAAATTGGTCCACCTATCTTGGTCATTCAATAAGATTAGAGTCTCTCCATTAGATAATGGGGGCCCTATAATCCTACATCCTAGCTAGTCTCCCTAACTTATGTCACCCACCAAAATGAACTAGCATTGTTTCCATACCAACCCATGAAAACCTCACAGTGCCTAAATCCGAAATCAATTATATACATCAACAAAACCTTTGATACTGATTTTTCAGGGCCCCCACCCTCCAAAAATGACTCATTAAAGAAATAGATATAATGACTCTTAATTCCCACCTCCAGTAGGCCCTAGGGTGACGACTAGCACCATGGGGTATAAAAATATCATAGTATGGGTGCCATTACCCTCTACAAATGAAATAGTATTAGGTAATAGGATAAAAAACCACCAAGAAACTCTAGTAGGTAATATAAAGGTAAACCAAAAACTAACCCACAATACATGAATAAAGTAAATTGATGCATATAAAGTATCTAAAGAAAATACCAAAATACTAGTCTATGGTGGTGACTCAACAATAGATCTAAACCTACTAGTAACATCAAACTCAAACCCCAAATTCACCTTGTAAACCTAAAAAATATTTGATATATGTAGGTTGAGCATACAAGTATACTCAGTTGGGATATAACCATGGTATCTAGTGCATATGTGAAAAAATCATATGAATTCTCCAGAGAACAAAAAAAACCAACATGCACCTATACAGGACAACTAACTAGAACCCAACCTCACCATGCCTCACTCACCAAATCATGCTTCTAATATAATAATATAAAATTTAGATCATTGCAAAGAAAGGCCCCTTGATACCTATTCCCCACTGACCTACCGCTCTCACGTACCAACATTGAACATAATGGGCTTCCATACCTTCCATATATACCACATCACATCACATAACATCACATCTCACCCAAAAACACCTGGTCCATCTCTGATATGGGTTGAGATGCATCCCTATCTACCCCACCCTTGAAAGGTCTAGCATCTAGTGCTAGCATCGGGTATCATCACATCACATCTCACCCAAAGACACCTGAGCTATCACAACACCTCTTGCCTGAAGACACCTGGCCATTCACACCACATCTCATCACATAACCAGAAATGTAGGGTATCATGAACGTGATATTCATCAACCTCATTAACTCCTCCTAGTATGCATGACCCCAGCCACATATTTCACTCTTCATAGCCTTGGCATATTGCATCTCACTCGAAAACATATGGTCCATCACTACACATCACAACCGAAGACACATGGGATATCACTACTAAAGAAAGAGTGGGGAAGAGGGGGGTAGCCATCCATTTAGGTCACCACCATCTTGGATTTTGGGGAAAACACCCAGAACCTATAACCTATGAGTGTTGGTAAGGTTATCCAACTCATGTGGGTATATATAGAAATAACATAAACATACATGGTATATAGATATCACACAACACCCAACCTATGTGTTCACATAAAATAAAATAGAGCACACCACATCACCACTACCATAACACACATAAACCATCCCAACTATTTCCACCGCTATATGTAACGCATCACACCACCAAACATAACCATACAACATTTCCCACTTTCAATTATAGATTCACCACTTCCCAGATATAACATTTTTCCATTATATTTCATTTAGTAAGGCATATTATTAACATTCACATAGCTCGTTCACTTATTCAATTCATTTAATACATTTACCTCATTTAAAATTCCACTTTGTTCATTTATTCATTCCATTCAACTTCATAATTTATTCCATGGATAACTGGGTGACTAACACAACCACACCATAAAAAAACTAGCCTAGCTCGCATCAATAGTCACCATAACACCTCAAATGCACAATCATATTTGTGCCACACCAACCAATTCATCTTAAAATGCATCCACATATCATGCATCTCATCCACATATAACAACAGAATCATTATATACAAGATATTGACACTACAACCACACCACAACTAGCCACATCATATAAATTATATAATAAATGGCACAACTCCCCACATCACATACATTGTGTGCTATTTCACACAACTTCCCACATTGCATCCATATCAACCAACTACCACATCACATCACAACCCCACGCATCGAAAATCCCATTTTTTTATCACCATCACTGCACAACAACCTATAACACAAAAGGAAACATAGAAGACACAAAAACAAAACAACAACACTTTGAATATTCCATAAATTATTCAATATCTTTCATCACATTACTTCTTTAATTTATCGTGGGTATTATCACACAAAACAAGTTCTATGGGAAACTAGTTATTTATCCATATAGACATTCTTTATCCTTTTATTCAGGTTTTGATCACATAATAGCATAGTAATGGTAATCATTACATAACAACTGTAGTGTAAAAAAGTCTCCCAATAGATGTTTTTTAGTATTAGCAACAAACATACTCAATAACATCAGAAACATATATCAAAGCAGTAAATCCTGTGAAAAATCTTCATACCCATCAATTTTAATTATTCCAATTAATTATCTTATTATTCCAAACCTTACTATATATACAAAGGAAATAAAAACCATGAATATCTCACACATATCACATAAAAATAAGATAATTAGGATCCCCTACCTCAAAGAAGATTTTCAATCTCATTGCACACCGCAAGGAGAAGATTAAATTTCCTACAAATCACAAACACACAAGGGGAACCATGGATCAACCTATAAAATATTAAGGGATAATCAAAAAATATCCCAACACATACCTGAATCACAACATCACCACCATGGTGAAACTTCAATAGAATAACATAAAGAAAACCATGGGAAAGAGAGAACAAATCACTGAGAATCTATAAGGAGTATCCATCAGAACCCTAGGATAAAGGTGAGGGTAGATGGGATGGATTATCTCCCAAAATCACCAAGGGTTTTTCCCACAACTCAGAGAAAAAAGGAGCATCCAAATGAAAGGAAATTTGTTTGAACAAGACTTATAAACAACTGATAACATTCCCCCTTTATGGTGTAAATTACAAGTTTATGTCGTAAATTCTTTAGGCCCCTATAAATAACACCATAAAACCAATTTCAAGCCATAAAACCCTCAAGAACTCATCACACACCAAAATTCATGGTACCTCAGGCCATAGTTAACTTATGGTATAAAACATTGTGTGCTTTTATTTTTAATTAATATATCAGATCGGGGTCATGTCTCATTTAAAGATCATTCTTCTTCTAACATTGGTTCGTCTAGGAGTGGTCGGGAGAAATGATCAAAGTCCAAGCCACATAAACTCCATCCAAGCTCCAATTGAGACATCACCAGGTGAATTGGATTCCAACCGGTGAGTTCTCTCTTTCCCTAGAGCCTCTCCATGATTTCCCCTCTATCATGAGTTATTGAGGGTTGATCATTTTTACCCTTTTTGTAGACCTTTTTCGTTCTAGTCCGATTCAAAGGTCAATGTTCATGAGTGTTCATCATACAACATTAAGGTAGGTGGTTTGTTCCTTTATTTGATTATATTTGGATTATATATGATTAAATTTATGAATACCCATGTTTGGGGTATTGTGTGTTTTTTAATTAGACCCTATTTATTACCTATTCTAATTTCGTAGATTGATATAAGCGTAATTATTATGCATAATTTTTTATACCTTGATAATGTTAATGTTTCCCTTGTTTGATTGATTATGGACATTGGGTCTAGAATGTTTGTTATGCTTTCTTTGTTTTCTATGCCTCATGTTGTTAGGATGGAGTTATTGATTATATGAGATGTATGTGTTTCGCATTGTGAAAGTATGACCAAGGGGAATTGACTGTGAGGGATTCTTGGGATAGGGTTGTTTATGTTTAATTATTGTTATGTTGACCTAGAGGTATTGACTGTGAGAGCTTTTAGGTGGTCATAGACTAGAGGGGTTAGACCGTGAGAGCTATCTAGAGGGTCATTATTAAATGAATGTTAGACCTGGGGAATAGACTATGAGAGCTTCCAGGTGGTCAATATGTTTTATTTTTTCTATGCATACCAATGGGGTATTGACCGTAAGAGTTACCCAGGTGTTCATTTGTAAATGATTTTTTACATGTGGGACCAAAGGGGTTAGACTGTGTGAGCTTTCCTAGAGGGTCATTATTTAATGAATTAAGGATATGTTAAACCAGAGGGGTTAGACTATGAGAACTTTCCCAGAGGGTGCTTATGAATGGTTGAATGATTGTGATGAGTCTTCCAAGCCAAATCGCAATCTTGGACTCGGTCTTACTTGATTTTTTAGATGGTCTTTTGAGATGTCTGTTTGTTATTATTATACAAGGGGATATAGAGCATAGGATATATCCTGAGGTTACATTATTAAATGGATTTAATAATTAATAAATTTAAATGAATGTAATTGAAAATTGCAGGATTGTTTAATTTTGAGTACTTCCTAGTTTATTGCTTCATTCTGCATATTGATGGATATATTTATTAAATGATAGTTAGGCATAAATATTTTGGTGGTTTCCTACTGGGATTACTCTCACAACATGTTTGGGTCATGATTTTGGACCCAAACAGATTATATGGTTGCAGGTATAGATAAGGGAAAGTGCCCTTCTTCCTCAGGTACTTGATTTTTGTTGGAGATCGAGAGCATGGGACCAAGATGAGGCTTGAGATGCTATTGGAGTTACTTCTTTTCTGTACTTTGGTTGTAGTATTTTATTTCCAGCATTTTGACTTGTTTGGATTCATTCCTAGACACATGTGACATGTATTATTTATATATGTGATCCAACTTTTTTATTACTATCAATCTTCTATTGTTTACTCCTGTTGCATAGTATTACTGATTCTATTACTATTTACTATTTGTTCCACTGTGTTACTCCACCAATGAGAGAATATTTTCCCCACTATCACACTCAACTGCTAGTCGGAAACCTCTGGAATTTGTGGAAATGCAATTGAGGCCATGTGACCAACTGGGTATGGGGAACCTTTGGGTGGCACCTCGGATCCAGGACGTTACATAGATAGTACATGTGAGATTCGTTCCAAGAATAAATTTTGGAAAAGTAAAAAAATTAAAAAAATTGTTTGAAAAAGAAAAAAAGTAAAAAAAATATAAATAAATAAATCAAGAGGGTGAACATCATTCATTGTATTCACTACATCATGACCTTTACTTTGAGTTTTTGGGAAGTGGGAGTAGTCACATTGAAAAGACATAATTTCTTTGAGCTTTTAATTTCAAATATCATGAATTATTCTTTATATATAACATCTTCTTTGAGCCTTAATTTTTTTAACATCATTACCCACCAATCCAAGGCCTCATAGTCATTTTAACCTTATGTTAATCCTTCATAATTATTTGTGTTTTCTGTCTCTATAGAGTGGATAATGTTGGTCCTTTTCAAGCCTATGGAAAAGGAGAATACACTCATGGTGTGAGTATAACTCTACTTGAATCTATATCATAAATGATGAGAGAAAATAATTCATTGTGAGGTAAATTGTGACTTGGCATGTTTAATAATAATAAACATAGATTCTTGAATGGAATGAAGAATAAGACCCATAAAATTCCAAAGGGAAAGAGTAAAATACATGGGTTGATTGGTTACTTTGAAAAGTGTGAAATTTCATTAATATTATATGTGATTCTTGAAAATATTATTTCCTCATTGATAATAATTTGATTTTATTACTTTGAAATTTTAATAGTGGTAGCATTGGTTCCCTTTCCACTTAACTGTTGAGGTTCAATTCTCGAGGATAAGCATAAGTTCAAGTGTGGTGGTATTTAATGCTCATAATTTTTACATTAAAAAAATTAATGAAATATATTAATTATTAATTATTAATGCCTATATATTAATTGATATATCATTTTATGGGTATTTATATTTTAAATAATGTTTTTGGAAAAAGGAAATAAAAATAAACAAATATGAAGTTCATTGTTACTTGAGAAATAGTTGTGTTATATTGAATATTTTGACGGTCATTTTTTATTATTTTAGGTAAAAAATGGGTTCTTTTCTACACATCCTAAGAACTATGAGGAAAGAATGAAGGGGATCACATGGGCTAACCAGGATAAGGGGTCTCATGGAAGGAACAATACATGCAAGGATAACATGCGCATGAGGTAGACCAAGACCTGTTAGACCCATGCATGTTGGAACAACTCAAGTTTGAGCTAGGAAGCTGCCTTGAAGCCTCAAAGTGTCATGGATGACATATAAAGCTTCAGGAGATTCTATGTGAGCTTAGAACAATGAAGAATATCTCCTTCTTGTAGAAGATAATGACTGTGTCCAATCCTATATTGTAGTGAAGAAACCCATGGACAAAGACAAAGTGCTACCATGAGAGGCCTTCTATCATCGCCATGCATCTGCTATTGTCTGCACTACCACAAAACAAGGTAAGGAAAGCGCCTCATTTTATTAGTGCTAAGAATAAAACTCTGATAAGGGGGGCCTTTATCAGTGCTAGCTAAAAGTGCTGATAAATATATCCTTTATTAGTGCTAAAAAAATCACTGATAAAGGATACACATTTATCAGCGTTTTTATTAGCACTGATAAAGGATACATTTATCAGCACTATTTTTAGCGCTGATAAAAGTTTTTAATAATAATTTTTATACAATTATTATATTTATATTAAAAAATAATGTTTATTTGAATACATTAAATAAAAAATGCATGTTTATAATTAATATTTTTTTAATAATTTAAATATATATATATAATGTTTTAAAAAATGTATTTATAAGATTATAATTAAATATATATGTGCTTCCAATGAATTTGGTTAATAAATATATTGATCATTTATGAATATATGTTATGTATCATCATGAATGTTCATTTATAAATTACATTATTCTTATTATTCATGTTTTCAATTGTTGGCTCGTTTTTTATTATGTATATTTTACTAGGTGTATATGATTAATTCATGCATGTTACCCATATATATACTATATTATGTTCTCAATACTTATAAAATTACATTAAATATATTTAAATAATAAATTTATTTATTATATTTATAATTATTAAATTTTAATTATATATAAATACTTTTTAAATATATTTATTTGTAATTATAATTATAACTATATATATATATATATTTGAATAATTATAAAATGACAATAAATATATATATATATTATAATTATATATATATATTTATATTTATAATTATATAAAAATATTTATAAATACATTTATTTATAGTTATAATTATAACTATGAATATATATATATATATATGTAAATAATTATAAAATTATAATAAATATATTCATTATACTACTTTTAAAGTTATAAATACATAATTAAATAAATATATACAAATATTTATAATTATAATTCCTAAATAAACATAGATAAATTTAAATAATTAAAATTTTATAATAAATATATTAATTATATATATTTATATACAAATATCTATAAATAAATACAAATAGTTATAAATATAATTCTAAACAAATATAGATATATTTAAATAATTAAAAAATTATAATAAATATATTAATTATATATATTTATAAAATTATATATATTTTTTATATAATTTTATAATTATTTATATATATATAATTACAACTATAAATAATTTATTTATTATAATTTTTAATTACAAATAAATATTTATTTATTTATTAGTTATAAATATAAATATTTATTTATTTATTTAAATAATTATTAATTAATAAAAAATATATTTATTATTTTCATATATAATGTTATATATAATTAAATAAATATATTTCTAAATATATTTACAAATATATAGAAATATTGAGAAATAAATAAAAATATTTATATTTATAGTTATAAATAAATACATATGTATTTAAATAATTATAAAATTATAATAAATATATTAAATATATATTAATAAAATTATAAATATTAGAAATATTAATTTGTTATGATTTTATAATTATTTAAATATATATATATATATATATTCAATTATAGTTATAATTATAAATCAATATATATTAGAAGAAATATAGTTATATATGTCTATAATCTTATAAATATATATATTTATTATATTTATTATATATATTTCTAAAATTATAAATATAAAAGTATATTTATTATAATTTTAAAAATATAAATATATATTTATCATGTATATAATTTTATAAATATATATATGAATATAAATATATTATTAACATTATATCTTTATCAGTGCTTTTTTAGCACTGATAAAGGCCTATATTTATCAGTGCTAAAAAAGCGATGATAAAATGTGTTTTTATCATTGCTATATTTTTAGCGTTGATAAAGACGTCCTTTATCAATTCTTTTTTAGCACTGATAAAGGCCTATCTTTATCAGTGCTAAAAAAGCGCTAATAAAGGCATGTTTTATCATCACTTTCTATTTTAGCGCTGATAAAACATACATTTATCAGTGCTTTTTAGCTAGCACTGATAAAAGGTTCATCGGGTTTTATAAAGAAACCCTAATTTTCTCCTCCTTCCTCTCACCCCTTAAGCTCTTGCAGAAGCCGAACGCTACCATCGCCTCCTCCTCATCATCATCATCATCCTCTCCCACCGACTCCTCTACCGCGAACCCACCTTCCTTGCGTGCCTCTCCTCTATCGTGTGCCTCTCCTCCATCGTACAACTCTCATTTTTCGTGTGACTCTCCTATGCTGCGCACCTCTCCTTCATCAGAGGACTCCTCCATTGTGTGAATATCCTCCACAGGAGGACTCCTCCGCTGCATGCCTCTCCTCCATCGTCAACTCCTCCACCTCCATCATTCCCTCCACCGCAAACATAGCTTCCCCAAGTGCCTCTCCTCTGTCGTTCACCTCTCCTCCACCGAAGGACTCCTCTGCCACGTGCCTCTCCTCCACCTGAGGACTCCTCCATTGCGCGCCTCTCCTCCGCTGCAAACGCACCTCCATCACGCACTGAACCACACCTACGCGGTGATTTTTCTCCACTTTATCATATGTTTTGCATGTTATTACCATTTTATATTAATGGTGATGTTGTGAATTGTATGGTCTAAACGTACCACTGAAAATCATGGTCATTGGTGGTCCTTGTTTACGCACTAAATGAATTTCATATTGGTTGTCCTTGTTTCCACTACTGTACTCTGATCCAGTGAAATATTCTCTCCATCATATTATTTTTATACCCTCATGACTAGTTGGTAGCCTCTTCCATATGAGGAGGGTTTCTAGAGGTTTTGTCTCATACTAGATCGGGTGATAGGTCAGGTAAACCCATTCTGGTTCATGAAAAAATGGTATTAATGCCTATATTTTTTATGATTTAGGGAGTTGTTAGTTAACAGGATTAGGTATGTGTCACAACATATGACATACCTTATACTAGTGCATCATGAAAATCTTTTTCAATGGGAAGTCCAGGTTACTAGGGTGATGAGATTTTTCCTCTTCGTTTCCATTTTTACTATTGTATGATTTCACCTTGGGTGACACACTTGAGTTTGAATATTATGATTTAAGGTTTTTGGATCTTGGATTATTGGTAAGAGGCCCATTCCCATGAATCATTCTATGCATACAAGATTAACATGACATATGCTTTTCTATGTGTGACTTCACTAAAAATGATTGTTTAGTTTTATGAAGTATCTGCAACAACCTTTTTTATCTCCATACATCTTTTTCACCCACTTATATATTAACTAATGTCTCTACATAAAATAATTTTCCAAGGATAGTAGTATCCTCAAATACTTGTAATCTATATTCTCCCTACTCATCTACTTTCTTATCCAGATTTTTCATTGTCCAATGGATATTGAACATCACATATAATCCACTAAATCTATAGAATAACACCACACTTTGAACTTATATCAATTACCTACCATTTATGGATATGGCCCTCACAATATTTTAAGAACCTTATCTTTTTCCATGTCCATCAAAAGAAAGTCCACTGGGAATTTGAACGTGTCCACCTTGAAAATGAAATCCTCAAGAAAACCTAGTGGATACCAGAATGTAGTATTTACAAGTTAAATCATAACTTTAGTTGGATTAATCTCTCTCAATCCCTAGATTTTAAATATAAAGTAATAAATTACATTCATTCTAACTCATAACCCACTCAAATCCTGACCAAACTCATTAGACCCAATATTAATCAGAATTGAAAAGTTAACGAGATCATGTTACTTCTTCAATAGGATTATTCATAAAACAATATAATAGTACCCCATAAATGTTATGGTATTAAATTCCATTGGATTTATATTTTCATAAACCATTTCATTCATAAATTTTGTATAGGTAGACATGTTCACTATAACCTCAACAAATTCTATGTTAATTTATTATTTCTTAATCAACTCTAAAAATTTATCTCATTTTTCATTATACTCTCATGTCCTTTTACGCCCTTAAAAGGGTAGTAGTGGTTGATATTTTAGTGGTTCTTGCTAACTAACCAACCACTCATCTTATATTTATTTTCCATTCTTCATTGATCTTCTTACCTTTCTTTCTTAATTGTTTCCTCATCCTACTTTATGGTCCTTTTATCTTATATATTCTAATATCTTTCCCAATTTTCAGCACTATCATAGGTTTTTTTGACACTCTTCAAGGTTCAAGTTTCAGGGAATGTGTTCCAAAACCCCATATGGGAGAAGTAGAAATTCCTACTAGATGTTATCTATCAGGTCTTATAGTGGGAGTTGGGGAGACTACTATTTGTCAGGGTCTTGGATAGGTGTGGCTGATCTTCCAATTCATTGGGCATGTAGGGGTATTCTATCACCAAGATATAATTATATAATAATACACCTTTTTGAGTAGGCATGTGGATGCATTGGAATTAAGAATTAGAGTGTTGGGAGAGCTCTTTATCTAGTAGTTGGGCTCATGCTTATATATTTTCTTAGGTGTATTTATAAAGGAAGGAACTAATAATACTTCATGTGAGAGACAGATACATTGTTATTGAGGTGTAAAACTAATTGATTTAGTGTGATCCAATGATAATTGGGATAATTTAGTGTTTTTAGTAAATTGGAACATTAGTGTTTCATGGTTGTGAGTGTGGTCACTGACTATGGAACATATCCGTTGGGACTCTGGTGTTATGGTGAAGGATAATTGATATAACTGGACAATGGAAACATGGATAAGGGATATTCAATGATGGGGAGAACAATATCAAATGCTTATGGAAATTGTTATTGTTATACCAACCTTTGGAATAATGTGATGGAATCATACAACACTGATTGATTTGATATGAATCGAGGTGTTTTCTATATATCTTTTATAAAGTGCCTCTCTTGGGATCTATGTCTTTTTGAAAATGCCTAAGTGGATCTTTTAAAATGATTCAAGTGTTTTGAAATATTTTTTAGAGGGTTGTCTCTCATTTTAAATTATTAAGATTGTTGTGTCATGAAGTTTCCTTCAATGTTTTAAAAAAGGAATTTTGGTTTTGTGAAATAGTATTTGGAACTGATTGATTTATTTTAAAAAGGGAGTGTTATTTTAAAGATGAATTTGTGTAAATGGTTGGGTTTTTTAATGGGATTTCAAGTGTGATTTTTTAAATAGTTTTCAAAGTACATTTGAACTATAGTTTTTTCATAATATTTTAAGTTTATATTTTTATAGAATTAGGAAAACCATTTAATTATATCAATATTTTGTGTATTTATTTTATTAAATACTAATATCACTAAATCAAATAGGATAGATATGAATGAAGAATGGATGGATTCCAATCATTTGATAAAAGAGTATGGAGATGGAGTGAATGAGTTCATCAAGTTTATAAAAGATCATGCATATGACCCTTCTCAAATCATTTGTATGTGTTTATACTGATGTTATTCAAGACAAGTTAGTCTAGAGGAGTTGGAAGAAAATTTGATCTTTCATGGAATAGATCGAAGTTATAAATGTTTGAATAAACACAGGAAAATGTGAATATAGATAGTGGTTGGGATAACAGTGCATTTTATGGATCATATGATATGATTACAAGTGTGCACAACGAAAAAGACTATATCGAGGACATGATTACATATGTGAATGATGATTAAGATCATATTGAGGAAATGACAAGGACAGTTGAAGATGAACTTCATGGTTTCCCAAAATTGTTTGAGTAGTTAAAGAGTTGTGCAAAGACGAATTTGTATGGTGGTTGCACTAAATATACAACATTGTCAGCCGTACTGAAGCTGTATAATTTTAAAGTAAACAATGGATGGAGTGGCTCTAATTTTACAGAATTACTTGCTCTCTTGAATGACATGCTCATAAAAGATAATGATCTCTCGAGCTGAACATATGATGTCAAAAAAATGCTATGGTAGATGGGTATGATATCTAAAAGAATACATTCCTACCTAAATGATTGTATATTGTTTCAAAAAGACCAAAAATAACTTAGATAATTCCCAAAGTGTGGTGTTTATTGATACAAGAAAGATGAATATGGTCCTATGAAAGTTGTACAGTACTTTCCAATCACTCCAAAGTTTAGGTGCCTATATAGAAGTGAGGAGACTGCAGGGTAATTGATGTGGCATGTAGACAGAAGAAATAAAGATAGGAAACTACATCACCTGGTAGACTCTCCTCAGTGGAATAGAATCGATCATGAGTATCTTGATTTTGGAAATGAGCTAAGAAACTTTCGTCTTGAATTATCTATAGACGGAGTGAATCCTTTTGGTTTTCAATGCAGCACTCAGAGTACATGGCTGGTTATGTTGGTAAATTAAAAATTTCCATCGTGGTTATGCATGAAATAAAATCATATCATGATATGTATACTTATATCATGACCGAAACAACCGGCTAATGGTATTTATTTTTATTTGGCTCCATTGATCGAGGATTTTAAATTATTGTGGGATTCAGGTGTTTCATTGTATGATTCTTATAGAAATAAATATTTCACATTGAGATCCATATTTTATAGGATGATAAATGAATTTCTTGCTTATGGAAATTTTTCAAGATATATAATTAAAGGAACTCATGGGTGTCCCATCTGAGAACAAGGTATACAGCCAATTTGGTTGAAACATTCATCAAAAATCATGTTTCTAGGACATTGTAGATTTCTACCCTGATGACATAAGTACCGATCTTGGATGACATCAATCAATGGAAGTTCAGAATAATGTACAACATCATCTCCACTAACAGGTGATCAACTATTTGAGAAAGTAAAATATGTGGACACTACTTTTGGTAAACCATTTTTTAAAAACCTTGAGAAAACCAATTGGAAGGAGAGATCAGTTTTTTAATTACCATATTGGAATTTTATGTACATCAGAAACTTTATTGATGTTACGCATGTGGAAAAAAATGTATGTGATAGTGTCATCGACACATTGCTAAATGCACCCAGCAAAAAAAGGATGGAATTAAGGATAGGTTAAATGTGATTGACATGGGAATACAATAAGATTTGGCACAAGTGAAGGGTGAAAAATGAACTTTTCTTCCTCTAGATGCTTACACTCTTTCTATATAGGAGAGATATCAGTTTTTCAAATTCTTGAATGACGTAAAGGTTCCAGAGGGGTATTCATCGAATATCAAGAACATAGTGTCAATGAACAATTTAAAGTTAAAGGGTTTGAAATCACATGACTGTCATGTTTTTATGCAAGATCTAATTACTATAGCTTTACGTTGTATTTTTTCTAAGAATTTTCATTATAAATTAACAAATATTTGTTTCTTCTTCAAATCAATATGCAGTAAAGTTATAGACCTGGAGAAATTGTCGAGTATGGAAAGATAAATTGTTGTCATATTATGTGAATTGGAAATTTTATTCCTACTGACATTCTTTGATATGATGGTTTACTTTATGGTTCACTTGGTGGGAGAGATTTAACTATATGGTCCTGTACACTATAGTTGGATGTACCCCATTGAATGGTATATGAAGATTTTGAAAGGGTATGTCAAAAATAGATTTCAGAAAAAGGGTTGTATTTCAGAGTGATATATTATTAAGGAAGCTATTGAATTATATACTGAATACCTATCTGGTATAGAAATCATTGTCCTACCTAAATCTCATCACATTGGGCAGCTTACGGGTGAAGGAATTTCTGGAATAGAGGTTGTCACAATAAATATTACATATCAGAAGTAGGCCCACCTTTATGTTTTGCATAACAGTTTGGAGGTTGACCCATATGTTGAAACCCATAATCAAGGGCTGAAAATGGATGTCAAATACACATAATCAATAGTTTATAGGATGGTTTCAATACTATATATTTAAGGATTCAGATAAAAATTCAGACTCAATTTCATAATGACTTCGATGGATAGTCTGAGTACCAGGTTTGTATGTATTATCTTATAATGATTTTGTAATTAATGGTTATATATTATATACTAATTAACATGATGAAGATAGTAACATGAACAATAGTGGAGATAAACTTGTGGATGAAGAGATGCATGTTTCTAGTGATAAGGAAAGAAATCCAATTTATGTGAATATTTCATACTTTGGCTTCATCAAACAAATATGAGAGTTGGATTATACAAAATTCCAAGTGTCTATTTTTCAATACAAGTGGATTGATAACAGGAGTGCTGTTAAAATAGATGATTTGGGATTCATGAAAGTTTATTTCAATCAAGAAGGGTACAAAGACGGACTATTTATAATGGCATCACAGGAAGTACAAGTATTTTATGTTCCAAATCCCATAAACTAAAACTGGTCAATTGTTTTGTTATCGACCAAAACCACTAAAGGTTTAGATGAAAATTCAATGGAGGAAAACCCTTTTGTTGGGACACCACAATCATTTTGCAGTGGTCCCAATGTAGATAGAATTTTTTATGTCATAGAAGACCACAATGAAGGGATTTAGATAATCTATAGAGGAGTCAAATCCATTCATCCTTTATAAAAAAGATATTTCAATAATCAGGTTACATTTTTTATAATATACATCATGTTACCTTAGGTTATTATCTATTCATTACTACATTTATGTAATATAAATTAAATTTTAATCCACTTCTATAGATAATGACTTCTGCACGTGATGATGCTCCCAATATCGAGGCACAATTGGTCTCTCAACCTGTTGTTGCTCACAGTACAGAGGAACAACAGGTCTCTCAAACTGCTATTGCTCGCAGTGCAGAGGAACAATAGGTCTCTCAACCTTCTGTTGCTCATAGTATAGAGGACCAACAGGTTTCTCAAATTACTGATGTTGCTCCTCCTGTAGAGGTACAACCACCATCTGCACATGTTGATGCTAGCGCTCCAAAGGAACATATTGATGATATTGAAACTGAGGAAATGGTAGGAAACGAAACACTGGAAGTGCAGAAAAAATATAAGCATCGTAGTTTGACAATGTTAGTAAAAATCCTTAAGAAAAAAGTGAAAGGAATCAACTATGAGATCGGATGGAATAAGTGGGACCAATATGTTAACCCCAACAAGGCCATGTTCAGTAGTAGCATTGGAATCATCACTCAGCAATATATGCCAATTGATGTATTGTCATGGAACCATGTTTTCACCAGGCCTAAGATACTGATGTGGGGAGATATTATGGTAACATTATGATATCATTTCTTTAATTTACTAAAAAATAAAATAATGAAACATTGACTTACTCTTCATCATCCCTTGTAGAGTGAATTTATAGTAGATGACTTGCACAAGGACTATGTATTAAGGGTTTCTGGAAGGATTCACATAGGCATTCAACCAATTTTAATGAGAGATTATCTTAAAGATGATGAAGGGAAAATAAGCATGCACCCACCTCCTCTTTATGCACACCTGATAACCCAAGGAGCATTGGATGCATTTACTATCCATCGTGTGGAGTGTTCATTTCAGGTACATTGTGTTTTGTAATATGTTGTTTGACAATACATGTATTCATTACTTTGATTGATATTTTTTTATTTATGAAAAAACAACTGAGTGCTAAAAATAAGGAACGAGCAGAAAAAATCAATGTGCCCCTACTATAAAGCAAGGATGGGGTATGCTTCACTTGAAAAAATTGGTACATATTTTAAATCTACCATAATACTTTTATGTGATATGAAAAAACATAATAACTATGTTCCTCTATTTATATGTATATTGATGAATCCAAATCCAAATTCACTTCCATATCACTCCATGTACTATGGAAGGAGGTGTGTGTAAATAAATATGGGATACTAATAGATGAAAACACACACAAAAGTGTGGGAAACATGTGTAAGTAAGACATAATAAATATTTTTTTTGATTTAAATCGATATTATATAACAATGATTACTTATTTTCCTATATTTTCTATCTGACATAGTCACAAGAATAAAATACAACCCAACCAGATGCAGGCATACTTTTAGTGTCCTTGAATCATCCAGAAAAGTATGGTTGTGTTAGAGGTGTGGGTTTTGGGGTGGCAACCCGAATATTTTTTGAGAAAAAAACAAGAGGATCAAAGTGAAGAAATGAAAATGATCAGATAAAGAGTAGATATACATGAAGAAAAAATGAAATGGTATAGAGAGATCATAATGAATTTTATGGTGGGGGGAAAAGAGAATAAGAAACTCAAGAACAACTAGCACGTGAAGATCCCGCCCCACCCCCACCAGCTTTGAGGTGAGCTATTCCCCTAAAAACCTATCTTAGATGAGGTAATAAATGTTATAATAATTTTTTCTATGAATTTTGAATCATATATACACTGATAAATTTCCTATACTGATATTCTATAGGGTGAAAATGACTGTGATTTATATCTATCAACACCCACCCATCACCTTGTAGTGAGGGATACAATGTTCAATATCTAGAACGCCATGCTAAACAACAGACCACATCCAAAAGGTCATGTCAAAGTGTTTATTAATGTATACCATGATCTGAGCACCGAGCTACATATTCTAATTGATGATGAATATATTCATAAGGTTGAACAAGCTCTTGGAACGTTCATCGCATGGGTGTCATAGATTGTAAAAAACATCTCGATAAGGAGTTATACATTTCCAATTTATTTTTTAAGATAAACCTTTAATATTTAATGAAAAAATTTCTAAATGGATGAATTTTATTATAGACAAACATAGGGAAGGGGGTGAAAATAAATAACGGCTCAAAACCATCTCAAGGATCTACCAGCCGATCGAAACGATCTACCAAAATCACCGTAAACTCTCCCGTTCTATATCTGTATTTATTATAATTGTAGGCTCATGTGGATACGAATTTGAAAGATGGTGGTACTCACACAATTATTTTTTATGAAAATATGTATAGAGGGGAAGATCCATATTTCATTAGTGTTGACAATGTAAGTGAAATCTTGGAGTATGATTGGCTAGGTGGCTCAATTGTAAATGTATACATAAGGTATGTTTTCATGATTTGATTTTCCAAAAGATGATATAATATGATAATTATGACTAAATACATTTCATATTTTTATCATGCATATATATATGAAAAAATTGAACAGATTTCCCCACAAAAAAAATTGGACTCGTTAGTCCTCACATCACCTCTACAGAACAAACAAAAATAGAATTCAATAAAGATGGTGAAATAGTGGCAGGCCTACTCAAATCATATAACATCAAAATTACAGATGATAGGATCTTCTTAATACCAATGATACAAGGGTAAAACTATACAATTTAATCATATCAAATATATTTTAATTTATTTTATTTCTTATTATTTTTTTTTCTTATACAACATTGGATGCTCATTATGGTCAATTTGGATACTCCAAATATTTATTTATTGGATTCAATGCATGGATATCCAACAAACCGACCACACGTGATGGTGTTTTTCAATTTTTAATAAACTATATCCAACATTTTAGAACTAAACATCTAGTTATATAATTTATATTATCTTTTAATGAGGATTCTATTATTATATGATGGTGGATGAATATCATCTAAATCATGGAATGAGTCTAGGGGGAAAAGACAAGAAACATCACAAGTACTATGACTGGATAAATATTAGGGTACATATAAAAATATTTCACTATCCAAACACATATAAAATAAATTACTTATTTTTCTCAATGTTTGTTCAGTTTCTGAAACAAACAAATGGAAAAGACTGTGGTTATTATGTTTGTAAATTTATGAAAGTGATCATATTCCATGAACAAACCAGCATCCCTGAAGCAGTATTTTTGAAAATAATTACTATTTCATTTAAAATATTTATTAATACTTTTTTATTTCTATTTTTTCAGTACTACCATGATTTTAAAAAAGAATCATATTCACAAGATGATATAGATTCATTTAAAAACAAATGAGCAGAATACATGATGGAATAATGTACACAAATAGCATGAATATGTGACCGGTATGACTTTAAGTGTCTATTTTTATTTAAAATTGACATTATTTTTAGTAAAAAAACAAGTGAAATACTAAAACCTGATCAAAATCATTAGGATTGATTTGATACTTTAGGAAAAAGATTCAAAAGTAATTTTTGATGTGTAGAAATCAACCGCACCTAAATATGATGCATGGTGTGAACATTATTACTTTAAGTGTGTATTTTTGTATTAAATTAACAATAAATTTAGAAAAAAGAACAAGTGACATACTAAAAACCAAGAAAACGCATTTGTATTGTTTTTATACTTTATGGAAATGATCTATCAATCATTTTTTATGTGTAGGAATCAACCACACCTCAATCTGATGAACGGTGTGACTAATATGACTAAAATTTTTCGTTATCAGTTTGAGATTTACATTTTATCTCAAAACATTTAACTCATTGAAAACCAATAAAAATTTCTCTAATTATCTTCATAATTTAAGAAAATGAATCATAAGTTATTTTTGATGTGTATGAAGCAGTCTCATGTCAAATTGGCACATGATGCGACTGGTATGACTCAAAATGCGTGTTTCTAGTTTGAAATGACATTTTAGTAAAAAACACAACTGACATACTAAAAACTAAGAAAAAGCATTCATATTGTTTTGATACTTTATTAAAATGATCTATAAGTCATTTTTTATGTGTAGGAATCAATCGTACCTCAATCTGATGCACGGTGCAACCAGTATGACTCAAAGTGTCTCTTTTTATTTAAAATTAACATTAATTTTAGTAAAAAACACAAATGGCATACTGAAAATCAAGAAAAAAGCATTAATATTGTTTTTATGATTTAGAAAAAATATCCATGAGTCAGTTTTTATGTGTAGGAATCAACCCCACCTCAATACAACACACAATGTGACCAGTATAAATCCAAATGTGTCTTTTTATTTAAAATTGATATTAATTTAAGTAAAAAGAAAAGGTGACATACTAAAAACCAAGAAAATGAATTCGGATTATTTTGATACTTTATAAGAATGATCCATGATTCATTTTTGACATGTAGGAATCAATCACACCTCAATATGATGCACAGTGTGACCGGTACGACTAAACATGTTTGTTATCAGTTTAAAATTTAGATCTTAGATCAAAACGTGTCACTCACTAAAAACCAGGAAAACTATTTCTGATTGTCTTCATAATTTAGGAAATTGATTCTTAAGTCCTTTTTGATGTGTATGAAGTAGTCTCACATCAAAACGACGCACGATGTGACCAGTATGACTCAAAAATCGTGTTTCTAGTTTAAAAAATATATTTTAGTAAAAAACACAACTGACATATTTAAAACATAGAAAACACATTTGGATTGTTTTAACACTTTATAAAATGTTCTATGAGTCATTTTTGGATTGTAGTAATAAACCACACCTCAATCCTATGAACAATGTGACCAGTATAAATCCAAATGTGTTTTTATTTAAAATTGACATTAATTTAAGTAAAAAGAAAAAGTGACAAACTAAAAACTGAGAAAACACATCTGCATTGTTTTTATACTTTAATACAATGATCCATGAGTCATTTTTTATGTTTAGGAATCAACCACACATCAATCTGATGCACTGTGTGACCATTATGACTAAAAGTGTCTGTTATCAATTTAAAATTTACATTTTAGCTCAAAAAATTTCAGTCACTAAAAACCAATAAAACGCCCTCTAATTGTATTCATAATTTAGGAGATCTATTCTTATGTCCTTTTTGATGTTTATGAATTAGTATCACCTCAAACTAATGCACGATGAGACTGGCATGACTCAAAATGCGTGTTTTCAGTTTGAAATGATGTTTCAGTAAAAAACACAACTAACGTACTAAAACTGAGAAAATGCATTCAAATTATTTTTATAATTTATAGAAATGATCCATGATTCATTTGTGACATGTAAAAATCAACCACACCTCAATCTAACAAATGATGTGACCGGTATAAATCCAAATGTGTCATTTAGATTTGATATTAGTTTTAGTAAAAGAACAAGGGACACACTCAAAAGTAAGAAAACTCATTCGTATTGTTTTGATATTTTATAGAAACGATTAATAACTCATTTTTGACATGTAAAAATCAACCACACCTCAATACGATGCACAGTGTGTCTTGTATAACTCCAAATGTGACTTTTTTATTAAAAACTGAAATTTTATTAATGTATTCTTTCATATTAATGTTTAATTTATTTATTTATAGTATTAATAACTTGATATTTGTTTTCTTATATAGGTGGAACATTTTTCTTGAGTTGGGATGATTTTTTCGACAACTAATACCATGGGGAGACATTTTTTGAGAGGGGATCACAGATGTTAAAAGATGAAACATTAATGTTTTTAACTATTTGTTGGATAATTGTAAATATAATTATATAAAACATTATTTTAAATGTATGTAGAATTGTTTTCCAAACCCTTTTGTGAATTTATTTGTTCTTTTGTGTGTTTTTGGGTGAACTGCTTTATTCTTGTGTGCACTGTATAGGTGTTGTTTTGTGCAGGTGGTGTGTGTGTGTGTGTTTTTCAAGTGCTGGTGGGTGTGATGTTATATAAATAACACATTACAGGCAGTGAGGCCTTTATCAGTGGGATTTCGAGCACTGATAAATCCCATATTTATCAATTCTATTTCGAGAACTGATAAACTGTGTCCTTTATCCGTGATAAAATAGTGCTGATAAAGGGGGGCTATTATCATTGCTTTTTTAGCATGGATAAAGGACCCCCTTTATCAGTACATTCTTAGCACTGATAAAGGGGACACCCCTTTATCTTCATTGATATTAACAGCGCTTTTCTAGTGCTATTAAAATCAATTTCAAGTGCTTTTAAAATAACTATTTGTAGTAGTGTCAACCCTTCTTCCATTACTATTCGACCCTACTTCCTCTACCATCGAGCTGCTTCCACGGATCCTAATTCCATTGTTATGCTACCATTAGTATGCTATCGTTAAGATACTACCATCAAGTTTCTTTCATCTATCTACTATCATCAGAGTGTTATCATTTCTTTATTTATGTAGAAGTGCTACCACCAACCTATTATCATCTCCTTGAAATCACTATCCTTTGACTATTTCTCACTACTATTTCAAAAATTCCTTCACATTTTACCTTAAATGATGCTTCCTTCAGCTTCCACCATTTCCATACCACTGTGTTCTAGTCCTACCTTAGTGCCAACTAAACCCAAAGGCCCACACCAACTCACATCTGTGGTCCTCATTTTTCAAAGTTCAATCGAAGGTCTATCCTCACTATAAGAAGATGAAGCCTTTGTTCCTGATTCCACTTAAATCAAGAAGAATTTTTTTATATGTTTTTTGAAAAAATAATTAAATTAGTCTAGGTTATAATTTTTTTGAAAATTACCTTGAAAAGGTGGAAGAGGCCTTGCTGCCCTTTGGTTAAGTCAAAATTCAGCATCAGCAATGCCACCTTTGAGAAAAAAAATTATTTTAAATATATATGTTTATATATTTAATAATATATATGTTTTTACATTTTTATATACATATTATGTTTATTTTATTTTGTTTAAAATTATGTCCATTAATATTTTAAAGTGAAAATGTTATATTTTTAAGCAATAAATTTTGTGACATGTAAATTAGCTTTTACTTATTATATTTATTATTTTTCTTATTTTCAATTATGTTTTATTTGTTGAGTAACTTTGTAAAATATAATTTATATTGTATTTATATTTTATATGTTATATTATTTTCCCCCCTCACTCAGCTGGGGTGGTACAAGTGGGGTGGGGATTGGGGCATGGTCATGAGGTCAAGTCCTCAAGCTAGTGATTTATATGTATTTTTTTTATTGCGTGTGTGCTCCTTTCATGGTTGTACCCAATTTTTTTTATATAAGTTATATAATTTCAAAATCACCTACATGAAACATAATAATGTTTGAAGTTAGTGGGTTTGAAATTCTCTAAATAATAAATTATAAATGAAATATAAATAAAATTTTACACACTTACTGAACATATAAAAAATAATTTATAATAACAAACATTTCATAAAAACAATTAATGAAAATTAATTTTAGCGGTATAATATATTGTTTTTTTAAACCACTACATTTTTATTTATAATTTTTTTTAAATTCCTATCATTTTCAGTTATTTATTATATTTATGAAATTATTTTTATTTTCAAAAAATTATATGTTTAGGCTATGTTTTGAGTTTTATTTATATTTTTTATATATTTTATATTTTATAAGCTTTTAAAGTGACCTACTTGAAATTTAATGAGTTTTCATATTTTACAAGTATTCGAGTTTGGAAGCTTATAAAATATAAACCATAACTAAAATATAAATGAAAATTGAAACAATGGATAAACAGGTAAAAATGGTTGACAATAAAAATAATTTCATTATTTTAATAGAAAAACCATCATATAGAAGATATAATAAATTATTGTTTCAAATCCAATAGAAAACATATACATGAATGAGTATAGTCACTCTTTATAGTGAGGTCACGTCCCACATTCTGGTGTGTGAATGGGATGCCTATATTGATATCTCCAACCACTATGTTGTGGTAGAGTATAATGACTTGGATAGGGTTGATCCTCTAGCATTGGAACCTCGACTATCAGATGTTTTGCTAGTGTCTAAATGGGAGGTGGTGTCATTTGGATGTAGCCATGTGCACCTAATCCTTCTCCCACTATGTGAGTTTAAGGACCTAACATCATCACTTGGGGGAACCATAAAGCCTATGAAGGCTCTAGCATGAAAGTTAGAGGCATGGTAAATGACCCCTGATAGAAGCTTGGATAATTTTTACCAAGAGAAAACTGTGGATATCCTGACAAAACAAATGGATCTCATGCCTCTTAAGGCACATACCCAATCGACTGAGGCTAGACTACTAGATGGGTAACCTTGGTCTATAGAATAGGTGAGGGCTCATATGTAGTATGACGCATTCTATGTCATCATCTTTTTCATGGATCCTCGACATTAGAAACTATTAGAGGAGATTCCTGAGAAGGAACCTCCACTTCCTGGTTAGGAACATCATCTTCCTAGGGTGGACGATTGAAGATACTATCGTGAACCACATGATAAGTTGTCTTTGTCCCCTATACTGCAGTATAGTTCATTTCTAAGCTATAAATCTACTCCTCCTCTAGATCAAACATGTGGATAATCTACTATAATCGAGTAGGATATAAAGAGATTCAAAATGAATTATAAAATAGTGCAATAAAAAAACTAATGGAAATTTATTGACTTTCCTAATCCTAAATCCCTATGCCATGTGGAGTAAGATATAGTATAAAATTTAGTCTATACCATGGTGCATACTTGAGCTTCTCTGATAGATGTAATCACATCATACGCACACCCTAGATATAAAATGATGCTCGTCTATCCCATAGGTTGAGATATAGGGCATGTCGTTGGTTCTAGTTGATATATTTCCTCCCTAAAAGCTTCAAAAAATGAAGTGTTGGTGACTATATTAGTGTAAATGGAATACATTGAACATATACAAACTAGTAAATGACTCTATCAACCTACTTCCACTCAATAATATGGAATTTAATGAGAGAAACTACAGTCATCACATCATGAAGTCCAGTAGTGCAGTATATAGTCAACTGGTCAAATAAATCCTAGTATGGAATCCATATAATCTAAAATGATATGTGATATTTTTCAAAAAAAAATAAAAACAAAAAATGATGACATTATTAAATTGGTTAGTCAATTAAAGATTAAATATACTTATTTTGGTGGGTAGTAGATTGTCCAACATGAGACAGTATGCACCCAAATTGTGTCTCGGAGCCCTAATGAAGTGGTGTTACTGAATACACCTATAAAATACAATATTCAAATTGATAAATATTAAGAAATTAAATCCAATAAATCCTACAAGAATTATAAACCAATAGATATGAGTGATCATACTAGCATCTATGTGGAGTGTCGCGCAACACTTTTATATGCCACTCCTAACTAGCAACAATAGGGGATAGGGGAGGGATGCACTACCATGCCCATATCTAAATAAGGATGAAACACCCCCCAAGATCAGTGCAATATGAGTGGAATGATATTCATAAGTCTCAGTATGTGTATGGAAATAATGCAGATCCCATGATATATCTCCCAACCTAATCAAAATTATCTAGTAGTCTCATATACATCATGTGTACATGCATACCAGAATGATCGGTGTACAATTTCCCTCCAATGATTCATAAGATATATGAACAGGCATAATGCATGACAATCTACTCATCAACATTAGTGGGTAACTATGAAAAGTGCATCTCAGTCCAACTCATAGATATCTACCCTCCATTTGTAGCACCATCATCATCCAAAATTCTGATGCCTAGAAATCTATGTACAAGCTCAGTCCAGTCCCCGTGGGTGGATCCTATAACTGCATTTTCCTGGATAGAAAGAATGAGCAGGACTACCACATCCTCAAGGGTGATGGTCATATCTCCACTAGGAAAGTGGAATGTGTGTGTCTCTCATCTTCATCTCTTGGTGAGGGTAGAAATTAGGTGATGATCAATAAATGTAATATAAAATACTGAAATGCCAAAAAATACAGCATAGTGTAGGTATGGTATAATGGTGGATAAAGGTAGAATTTGATAATAATAGTGTGCTCAAAGCACCCTAATATGTTGAACCTCATGTACCACTATTAAGTTGCATGAAATATGCCTATACTTCTCAGTGAGTAGCATAATATCCTCCATATGTACATAAAAATTTAAATAAAACTTAAGTATAAAATGTAAATATAACTTTATGGTCAGAAAAATGTTATGACTGGTAGAATTTAAGACATAACATGTTCATTCCCATTATTTTATGAATTTTTTCTTACTAAAAGAAAAGGGCTTGTCTTCAGGTTTCTCAAATAATAATTATAAAGTGGTTTTAGATATGTTTTTACCATGGAAAGGGTGTTTTGTAAGATATGGTTTTACATATTTATATATAAAACAATTTTTCTTAATTATCTGAAATTTTATTAGAAAATAAGTCACATAATGTTTTTAAAGTGAGGTAAAAAGAATATAAAACATAAAATAAATTTATTTATCCATGATAAAATGAAATTATGATCATATAAAGTAAAATGGACACCAACAAACCCAGTAAATAACACATGAATGCTTTACAATATACAATAAATACCATGACATTTTTTAATATAACAATGTTTGGATGAGATGAGCTTGACTTCAGAAGTGAATTACAATCCATCTTATTTTCAAATGGTAGCTTAATAGCATATCTTAAAGGGATGTACTTGAATTTTGAATTTTCAAAAGCTTTTGGTACACCGTATTAATATATTTTTCCCATGATATGTTCACAGAGGCACATGTTATGATGGTGTGTACCCATGGAAACCATAATTCCTAAAATTTTCCACATTTACATTGCCTCGCATCCAATAATACCACCATTTTTTGACCACTTATATTTGTGATGGGTTATATACACTCTTGAACTTCAAATCGAGAGTCTTTTTAGCAGAAAAGGCACACTCGATAAGCAAAATCTTCTTCAATGTTCTTTTCAATCACTCATTGAAATTGTCTTCCATACCTTATCCCCTACTGAATACCATATGAGGTCAGTTTTTTTAAATCAATGAAGTACTTAACACAATGATAAAATGTCTCCTAAGATAGGGAAGTAATAGGTAACTTAAAAATCCCCTTGAAGACACCATTAATTCACACCACAATGTTTGTGGTCATGTTTTCATACCTCTTCCCCCCATCATATGCTAATATCAAATTTTGTTTTGTAATCTGCATTATATAATCATACACTTCTTGACTAGACTTGAATATTTGTTCAAAATGTTGTTTAAAACTTTGTTGATCCGGCTCATATGTTACATGGAAGTGATCATATTTCACATAAATTAATTTTATCACTATGGTGGAATAGTAAAAAATAATAAACACATTGTATACCAATCATCATGATTTAATTCTTCATAGATTTGTTATGGAATGTTTTTTCACATTTATAGAAATGTTTTTGATGTAGTAATGATGATGCATATTTGGGGGTCTCTATGTATCAAGATCCACATTTATTTCCTCATTGATTTCCTGATGTCGATTAGAAATCAAACAGACACCCCAATTGTAGGTGAAATGGTTATTGATACATGCCAAAAACCAACTCCATGATTCTTAGATTTCCTTATCCACAATGGAAAATGAAATCATAAGAGGTGAACGGTTACCATCTTGGGTTGTTTCAATCAATAATATGCCCTTAAATTTTATATATATAAATATTCCATCAATCTGTATAAACTATTTGTTTAAATGAAATGTGGAAATATAGGGGAGGAATTCCCAGAACAACTGATGAAATTGAATATGAGATGGATAAATTCACTTATATTGAAAAACATGTTCATTCGTATGAAGATGGAAGATAACTTGGTCTTTGTGTCTGAGTATGGATAACAATTTCTGAAACACCTAATATGAGTCATCCCAATCACCATATACCTTCACAATTTCCTTCAATTTCTCCATCCATGCCTTATTATAGGAAATCTTATAACCAAATTTTTTTTTATCTTCTCTTTCACAAGGTCTAAAGAAACATATTGGCAGGTCCTAATCATCTCGATGACAATATATGACACAAATTCATCATCCAATGAAGTATGATCTTGTGTCAGGTTAGGATGAATGAAAGTATAAGATACCTCAATCATCAAAATTCTATAACCTCCAAATGTAATGTTAAGAATCCACCTTAACAAGAATATACAATCATCACCATATTTATCACACCGTATGTTTATGTCTTGATTTTTGAACTAAATATCTATAGTGCCTCTCAATATGAAATATTTTTAGTATTTCTTTTAATGAATCTTAACTTGGAAAATCCCTTTAAACATATAATATTTTATCCATATCACTAAACCTATCCACTATAAATCCAGGAAACTCAGTTTTAGGTGTGATAACATTGAAATCGAATTCAAGAAAATGTGTCATTACTTATGACCAAGATACAAAGAGTGGTGGATGATTTATTATAGGTCGAGGCTGTTTTATGACTACTGTATTTCTAGAAACTTCCTCCCCAACTTCTATTTCTCCATCCTCATCATCACTATTGTATCTATCTATTCCATCATTAGAAAATTACTCATCGTAAGTCGTATTTATATGTATATTTAGGATATCAGCTCAGTTTTCCTCTTCTACATCATAGGTAATAACCTCAATCTCTTGGGATGGAACTTCTTCAACCACTCTTGTAAATATACATCTTCGTACAATTGGATTTTTTTTGTTTTATAGTAGAAACCTCAACATGTAACTCCATCATGGAACCATTTGACTACTAGGAAAATAAATTTATTGATTGGACCCAGTGCTCATCAGCATCCAATGGACAAGATAGATTTCATAGTGTAATTAGTAATTAAAAATGTCTATAGCTAATAGAATTGATCTATTGATTAGGTGTTATATTTAATGTCGCACCCCAGCTAGTGGACGCACGACTTGTGCACGAGATATGAAACTGAGCGGCAGGGACACAACTTTTCCCTGCAGGCGGTTAGTGTCGGGTGGCACGATCTGTGAGTGGTTCACTCAACCGCATGCTCAGCGACACGCGAGCCGTCCAATTATTCTTTTTTTTAATGTATGAATTTGGGTTTTATTATTCATATTCTGATAATTATTTTTCTTTATATTTTAATATTTATATTATTTATATTGTTATTTATATTACTATTGTCAAATGATTAATACTGTATTATTATCATTTATATTATCGTTTATTATTATTATTATTGTTTTTATTGTTTGTATTGGTATTACTATTATTATATATATATATATATATAACGCTAACCCTAGCCTAATGTTCGGCCCCCCCTTTTTCTTTTCCTGTTCCGCCGCGGGCCACCCCCCCCCCTCTCTTTTCCCTATGCTCTCCCTCTCCACTCTCGACCGCGTAGCTCCCCTCATCCGCGGCTCTCTTCCCGCCGCCTCCTGGACCTGCTCCGCCCTCATCCTCATGCAGCCGGCTCCCGCACCCGGCCTCACCCAGCCGCCGTGCCCGGCGCTCCCCTGTCCTCCGGCGCAACCACCCTGCGCGACCTCCTCCTCTTCCGGTCGTCGCCGCCGAACCCCCCCTGTCAGCTTCCCATCACCACCCGCCTGTTTCCCTCCCTCGCCGCATCCTCTCACCGCCGCCGGCTCCCGCTCCTACCATCTCCTTCAGCTTCCAGCCCTCCTCAACCGGCCCTCACTGCTCCCGCTCGCCCCCCCCCCCCCAAGCTCCGCCTCTCCCTCACCTCGGCAGCACCCCTTCGGACTTCCCTCCTTGGCTGCACGGCCCCCTCCCGTTTCCCCCTCCTGCTCGACCACAGGCGCCCCTCCCTTCCTTGTGCCGCCTCATGTCACCCCGACACAACACACCACACCTTTTTTTTTAGCCGCGCGATGCCCCACTACCGAACCCCCTTCAATTCGAGACTCCTCCAATGGCTTTGAACCTGGCCATCGCCCCCTCCGTGTGCGACCATGCTGCCTCCGCCCCTTCCGTGGGTAAGGGTTGTTGTTTTAGGGGTAAATCCTTATTTTAGTTGGTTTGATTTTATTTGTGTGTGGTGGTTTTGGTTTCCAGGGTGCGGTTGCGGTGCGAACGATGGTTCGCACCTTTTTCGGGTGTTCTATCAATTTCCGAGGTAGGTGTTTCCGTGTATAAATTTTGTTTAGCGAATTAATTTGTGAGTTTAATTATTTTCGCATGTTATTTATTAGTTGTGTGATGTGAATCTGGTATTGTTTGATATTTAATATGTATTTGTTTTTCTAAGTAGCATGTTTATGCGTTTAGCAATTTTTTATGATTTAATTTTTCATCTTAAATTAGTTTAGCGATTATATTAATTAGTTTCTTTGATGTAGATAAAGTTTTTAATTGAAGTTGATATTTATTTATGGTATGTGCGTGTTTTCTGCGAACAACCATGCATAATTGTTTATTTGCATTTCACAAACATTGCAGTTGTGTTTTGGTTTAGCGTCAAGGTGCAGAGAGTCATAAAAGGCATTTCTGAGCAGGTTTTGGTGTGTGTAAACTGAAAAATGGTTTTCTGTAAAAAGCGGTGATGTTTTGTGTGTGCAAATGGGTGCGTTGTTTTATAAAATGTTTTATGGGTTGGTTGTTAGGTGTTGAGTCGTGTTTTGGTGTGAAAATGTTGTGTGTTTTATTTTAAAGTGCTTTCTTATGTGAAACTGAGTATGATTTGATGTGAACCTTGGTTTCACCATCCGTGGATGTTTTATAAGTTATTCAAATGGTTTATTTCTTAAATCATGTGGTGTGTATGATATTTGAAAAGTGGTTAGTGTGTGTAAAGGTCGCGATTAGATTCAAATATAGAGTTTGGTTGTGTTTTGATATGTGCTTTGGATGTGATATTTTCAAAGCGTGTTTAGCTGGTTATTTTGCGTTGTTTTTCATTTGGATTGTTTTAAGTCGGTGTTTACGTATTTCGGTTATCTTTGCGGTTGCAGCGCATTGGCAAGGTTTTTCCACACTCATTCGATCGTCATCTGGTGCGCACGCTTGCGCGCCCGTGCGAGGCGCGTTGCACCGTTGTGTTTGGACAGCGAGTCGAGGTAGGTCCCCCATTGCACTTACCTTTAGATTTAGAATTTATAAATTTCTTGTTGTTTTATTAATTTTTAATGAATTAGAAATAATATCAGATAATAAAACTTTAAATTATTATTTAGTGCGAAAAGAGCTGTTTATTTTATACCGAACACTTGGAATATTTTCTTGACGGGCGGACACCCAGTTTTGAAAGAATTCTCGTTTGGCCTTTAAACATAATTCACGGAACTTCAAATGTGCTTCTAGTTTTAAAGATAAATAATTTCTTCTGAACAAGCGTTTTGAGTTTTTTGAGAAATGAGGTTTTACTTTAAAATTGGTGAAAGCCCGTTTGGCACTTTAATGAAATGGATTATCTTGGAAATCCCACTCGGGGGTGATCTTTGGTGTGTGTTGTTTGCGTGAGCTGTATGTGATGTTTGTGCATCGTGACTGATTTATTTACATTGTAGACGCACCCCCTTTTTACTGCTTGTGTTGACATGTGAACCTGGCATATTGAGTGAATTTTCTGAGAACGATTGCTGCACTAGTTTAGACCACGCACTGGCTAGTGGCCCCATAGCAGGGGAATACTGAGTTATTGCTGCTATGGGGATTGGGCCCCTCGGTTAGGCTATGCAGGGCTATGCCGGGTAGTATTATGGGTGTTATGACGTCATCGAGTTATGGCATGCCTTCAGGATGAGTCACATGTATAGTACGTTCTGTATTGTTCACGATCTCCTAGGTTCGACCCATGTTTCTTTTAGTGTTTATTTGTGTGTGGCGGATGTTTGAGAGGTCGAGTTCGGTTGCTGACCCATGTGTGCCACTTTTACCATTGCCCTTAGTGTGTGTTGTGTGTGATTCTCCTTTTGACTAAAAACTAAAGTTTGGATTTCTAAATCGTTCGCAAAATGTTTTAAAAATGCAATGCACCTGTTTCTTTCAACATTAAACTTTTTCTAAATTAAAAAGGGCAATGGACTGTTACTTGTTTCAGAAATGAAAGTTTGTGGAAACCATATTTTATATAATTTAGTTCAAACCTGGAGTTGATAAATTCTTTATTTATTGGTATGTGCTTTGGGAATAGAATTAGTCGGGCCTACCTACTGAGTTTTAATACTCACGCCTATAGTGTTTTCTTGTTTTTAGTTCTGTTGCAGGTTCCAGCTTCAGTTGTTCGCCTTGAGCGACGTCGGTTGTGTTATTGGAGAGTGACCCACGGGGTCACGTGGAGCTTTGGTCGTGGTCAGGTTAGTTGCGTTGTTGGTTCCTTTTTCCTTATTTACATTTGTTCTATTTATTTCTGCTGCTTAGTTTATTATATTTTGGGCCAAATCGTTCCCACCTGTTTACTTTTGATGCCCGGCACTAGTTGCCAGCCCGTGGGGATCGGGAACGCCCCTCGGGCCATGTCGCGGGCCGGCTCGGGTGACCGGTTCAGGGTCGACCCGGGTTGGTTCGTGACAAAATGGTATCAGAGGGTGGTTGTTGTTATTTGGGATGTCTGGTATATGGAGATTAGGATTGTCGGGACTTGATAGGTAGGTACGGGAAGGAAGTCATGAACCCTCGCCCGTTCTGCACCTCGAGTCGCCAGGGATTGTCCGGGAATCAAGTCTTTGTTTCGTTTTGGATTGTTTTGGATTAAGGGATGACAACAGAGGTAAGCCGATGTTACATCGTGATTTCACATGGAGTAGTGACCCATGTGGATTCTAGGTACATGGTTTGAATTCCTCCTAGTGGTCGACGCCTACTTGGGACATGGCCCACTACCATGTCACCAGGTTATGCGTGACTACCAGTCCCTCACTGCAGTGTTTGATGCAATTTAAGTTTCATTTTTGTTCTGGTTGGTGTTAGTGCATTTTTGGAAATGGAAAAAAGGGGGTTTTGAAAATGAGACTGATTTCTTTTAAAGGACTTTAAATTTACGAAATGGGTTTTAAAAAAAACTAAAAACATTTGGTTTGTAAAACTGATGTTTGCTTTGAAATTGGTCGAGAATGGTTTGGGGTGAAACCGCAGGTACCCCTTATGAACGTTTTCACATGTGATAGAATGCATACAATTGCGTGCTGGTGCGTGTATGAATGGAATGTGGATAACGACATGTGCAACGGGTCATGGGATTACCTGGGTGTGTATTTGAAATTAAAGGTTTGGCCTTGTCCTCTAAATTGGTTTTCAAATGGGAAAGTGGTTTTGGGAAGTGACTTTTGGTTTGGAAGTGGACTGGTTTTGGTCTTGAAAAAGGAAGTTTTGAAATTTTAAAATGAAAAGGGGATTTTAAAAAGAGGTGAATTTTGTTTTGGATTGTGTTTGTATTTGATTGGCCTTTGTGATGATTACTTTTTATGAAAGCGCTTTCTTTGATGTTGCTTCGATTGATATTGGTTTCGTCTTGGTGTTATATATCTTGTTCTGAAATGCTGCCCAGAAAGATCCCTGGTTTTTTTATGAGTCATGCCCAGTTTTTGGTCTTTCTCGGACGTTGTCTGTCCTTCATGGTGATTGAAGTCTGTTAGAGTCAGTATAGTGGCTTGAAGAAGTCAAGCGTGTCTTTGGGGTATTGGGAACTCCCGAAGCAATCTTAGTGCGTATTGTTTTGGGTCTATTTGAAGGTCCAGCTCTGGATGAGTAGGAGTTGTACGCTCGTCGTTTATGCAATTTGGGATGATGTGGCATTTCTTTAATGTCGTCTTCATTCAATGGTTTATACTTGTGGAGGTGAGGATGAAGGAAATAGAAGAGTTCATGCGTGCTCAACATGGCTAGCAGACGGTGAAAGCGTATGTCGACCATTTCAAGGATCTTGTGTCTCTTTTTCCAGGGGTAGAGTCGCAGGACTGGATGAAGACTCCTCCCTTCATCAGGGGTCCTCGTCCAGAGATCAAGGAATGAGTCCACTCTTTTTGGGAGCATCACTTTTGAGAAGTTGGTGCATGAGGTGTTCTTAGGTTAGTTGGTTTCTAAAGCGCAAACGGTTGACAATCCACCTTATCCAGTTGCACGTGAAGGTCTCCCATCTGATGAGCAGAGTGTGTCAGGTAAAATTATTTCTAAAGAGTTCATTGTGGTGGCTCTAACTTCCACTTTCGTCGGACCGTCTAATGATGTACCATCAGTATGGATGGTTAGGGAATACGAGCCGCTATGTCACACCTCCCGAAAACGTGCCATCATTGCAGGTTTCTGGATCATCTAGAGAAGCTTTGCAGGAAGCGTCGCCTGAGGAATACACTGTGACTAGAAGATTCTAGTGCCTGGCTGTGAGGCAGAAGATGCTTCAACCATCAGAGCCCCAACCACAGGACTTGGGGTGAAGCTCGCGCGCAGTCAGGAGTTGACAGGGGTGTGAAGCCTCAGTTCGGGTTTGGGTGTTTAGTGTTTCCAACAAAACATTTAATGTCCTTCTGTTCCCGTTCTTTCACTGTAAAAGTTTTGGCGTTGTTGTCGGTTCATTGTGTCGTCATGAGCTTGGGATGAACGTATTTGTTTGAAATCCAAACAGTCTCGTTTGTCGGATTTTGGTGTTTAGGATCGTGCATTTTTCTTAGAGGTGTGTTTGAACCTTGTACGGGTTAGTCTTAGTCCGACTGTGTTCGTTTGGGGATATAAGTGCCTATGGAAGGATCGACGTTTCTGGTAATGCTCGAGTTTACTGCATGGGTTAAGTTTATCTCAGAGGTTTCTTTCTTGTGTTCAAGATTTTTGGTCTATGTTGAGAGTTTCAAGTTTTAACGGAGGTGTTGTTCGCTCGTGCTATAGAGGTTAGCCTGGATCGGTTGGGAGTTCCCATGTTGACCCCCCCCCCCCCTCCCCGGGGCGGTGTATTTGGGTTCTAAAGTCTCCGTGTTGGTCGAGCTCTTGTGGTGGGGAGAACCCTTCCGTGTTCTCCCCTCTATTTATGTCGCGGATTCTTCATGATCGGTCTGGTGCGACCTGTAGAGTAAAAGTTCATTTTGAATTTCTTAGCTTCTCGGTTTTGGATCGGGCATGAACTCGAGTTTTGGGATATCTTTGTGCTTGGTGACTTTCTGGGGGCAGAAAGTGTCTGTGGTGGGGAGAATTGTCGCACCCCGGCTTGTGGACGCACGACTTGTGCACGAGATATGAAACTGAGCGGCAGGGACACAACTTTTCCCTGCAGGCGGTTAGTGCCGGGTGGCACGATCTGTGAGTGGTTCACTCAACAGCATGCTCAGCGACACGCGAGCCATCCAATTCTTCTTCTTTTTTAATGTATGAATTTGGGTTTTATTATTCATATTCTGATAATTACTTTTCTTTATATTTTAATATTTATATTATTTATATTGTTATTTATATTACTATTGTCAAATGATTAATACTGTATTATTATCATTTATATTATCGTTTATTATTATTATTATTTTTTTTATTGTTTGTATTGGTATTACTATTATTATATATATATATATATATATATATATATATAACGCTAACCCTAGCCTAATGTTCGGCCCCCCCTTTTTCTGAGCAGGTTTTGGTGTGTGTAAACTGAAAAATGGTTTTCTGTAAAAAGCGGTGATGTTTTGTGTGTGCAAATGGGTGCGTTGTTTTATAAAATGTTTTATGGGTTGGTTGTTAGGTGTTGAGTCGTGTTTTGGTGTGAAAATGTTGTGTGTTTTATTTTAAAGTGCTTTCTTATGTGAAACTGAGTATGATTTGATGTGAACCTTGGTTTCACCATCCGTGGATGTTTTATAAGTTATTCAAATGGTTTATTTCTTAAATCATGTGGTGTGTATGATATTTGAAAAGTGGTTAGTGTGTCTAAAGGTCGCGATTAGATTCAAATATAGAGTTTGGTTGTGTTTTGATACGTGCTTTGGATGTGATATTTTCAAAGCGTGTTTAGCTGGTTATTTTGCGTTGTTTTTCATTTGGATTGTTTTAAGTCGGTGTTTACGTATTTCGGTTATCTTTGCGGTTGCAGCGCATTGGCAAGGCTTTTCCACACTCATTCGATCGTCATCTGGCGCGCACGCTTGCGCGCCCGTGCGAGGCGCGTTGCACCGTTGTGTTTGGACAGCGAGTCGAGGTAGGTCCCCCATTGCACTTACCTTTAGATTTAGAATTTATAAATTTCTTGTTGTTTTATTAATTTTTAATGAATTAGAAATAATATCAGATAATAAAACTTTAAATTATTATTTAGTGTGAAAAGAGCTGTTTATTTTATACCGAACACTTGGAATATTTTCTTGACGGGCGGACACCCAGTTTTGAAAGAATTCCCGTTTGGCCTTTAAACATAATTCACGGAACTTCAAATGTGCTTCTAGTTTTAAAGATAAATAATTTCTTCTGAACAAGCGTTTTGAGTTTTTTGAGAAATGAGGTTTTACTTTAAAATTGGTGAAAGCCCGTTTGGCACTTTAATGAAATGGATTATCTTGGAAATCCCACTCGGGGGTGATCTTTGGTGTGTGTTGTTTGCGTGAGCTGTATGTGATGTTTGTGCATCGTGACTGATTTATTTACATTGTAGACGCACCCCCTTTTTACTGCTTGTGTTGACATGTGAACCTGGCATATTGAGTGAATTTTCTGAGAACGATTGCTGCACTAGTTTAGACCACGCACTGGCTAGTGGCCCCATAGCAGGGGAATACTGAGTTATTGCTTCTATGGGGATTGGGCCCCTCGGTTAGGCCATGCAGGGCTATTCCGGGTAGTATTATGGGTGTTATGACGTCATCGAGTTATGGCATGCCTTCAGGATGAGTCACATGTATAGTACGTTCTGGATTTTTCACGATCTCCTAGGTTCGACCCATGTTTCTTTTAGTGTTTATTTGTGTGTGGCGGATGTTTGAGAGGTCGAGTTCGGTTGCTGACCCATGTGTGCCACTTTTACCATTTCCCTTAGTGTGTGTTGTGTGTGATTATCCTTTTGACTAAAAACTAAAGTTTGGATTTCTAAATCGTTCGCAAAATGTTTTAAAAATGCAATGCACCTGTTTCTTTCAACATTAAACTTGTTCTAAATTAAAAAGGGCAATGGACTGTTACTTGTTTCAGAAATGAAAGTGTGTGGAAACCATATTTTATATAATTTAGTTCAAACCTGGAGTTGATAAATTCTTTATTTATTGGTATGTGCTTTGGGAATAGAATTAGTCGGGCCTACCTACTGAGTTTTAATACTCACGCCTATAGTGTTTTCTTGTTTTTAGTTCTGTTGCAGGTTCCAGCTTCAGTTGTTCGCCTTGAGCGACGTCGGTTGTGTTATTGGAGAGTGACCCACGGGGTCACGTGGAGCTTTGGTCGTGGTCAGGTTAGTTGCGTTGTTGGTTCCTTTTTCCTTATTTACATTTGTTCTATTTATTTCTGCTGCTTAGTTTATTATATTTTGGGCCAAATCGTTCCCACCTGTTTACTTTTGATGCCCGGCACTAGTTGCCAGCCCGTGGGGATCGGGAACGCCCCTCGGTCCATGTCGCGGGCCGGCTCGGGTGACCGATTCAGGGTCGACCCGGGTTGGTTCGTGACATTTAAACAACCACAAATTCTTTCTTTAAATTAACTTAGGGTTTCACAATCAGCTTTACTAACCATTTTTGTTGGTTGTGTACTATAAGAATCTCCTTGCTCAGTTTGAATAACCTCATCATAAAAGTAGACACAGGAAAACATGATTATCTACATGAAAAATTCTTTTTGGTCAATATTATAATAGTGCGAATACTATTGAAAATAAGGTTTGACCATACAATCTCTATAATACTAAAATTTTAGAATGGATTTTTATATCCTAAAAGATGACACTAATGTTTCGTAGTACAATTTTTAATCTTACTAAAGGTATGTTAAGTAGTTTATAAAGAGAATATAAATCATCTAAATAATATCCCCTAGGAGTAACAAACCAAGTATGTAGTAAGGCCCATTTTCATGCACCAATTCCCGATCAAGTCTAGCTCAATGTGGTGTTTACGGTTTTTACCCTAGGTACATCTGTACCAGATCCACATCCACTTGTAGTATCCAAATAGGGATTTTATTACTTATATAACCACATAATATTTAAGATACAAAAATTTTATAATGTTTTATTATATCCTAAAATATGACACTAATGTTTTGTAGTAAAATTTTTAATTTTACTAAAGGTATATTTATTTGTTTATAAAGAGAATGTGATTCATCTAAAACATATCCATCCAGAGTAACAAACTAGGAATTCAATAAGGTATGAATCTTCTAAATCATGGGAGTAAAATATCATGTTTATAGCTAAGCCTATTTGTTATCCATTTTTTCATCTTTCATCCTATATTTATTTTATGTTAATATAAAGTTATTCAATAGATTATCATTAATTAATCATTACTTAATCATTATTTAATCATTAATTAATCCTATATTAATTATACCTTAATCAATCATTAATCACTATTTAATCATTAATTCGTTAATAGATAGAAAATAGTTACTTTATATATAATTATTAGTTAATTTATAGTTAATCATTAATAAATTATTAGTTAATAAATATTTATCAATTGGTTAATCATTATTTAATTATTATTTAATTTTTATCTAATCATTCCTTAATCATTAGATTAACTCTCTTTAATCATTAGTTAATAATTATTTAATCATTATTTAATCATTCTTTAATCATTACTTAACCATTAGTTAATCAATATTTAATTATTAGTTGCTAATTCTTTAATAATTCTTTAATCATTAGATAATCTTTACTTAATCATTCTTTAATCATTATTTAATCATTCTTTAATCATCAGTTAATCATTACTTAACCATTATTTAATCATTACTTAATCATTACTTATTCATTATTTAATCATTATTTAATTATTAGTTTATCATTATTTAGTCATTCTTTAATCATTTGTTAACCATTACTTAATCGTTACTTAATCATTATTTAATCATTACTTAATCATTTTTTAATCATTAGTTAATCATTCTTTAATCATTATTTAATCAGTAGTTAATCGTTAGTTAGTTATTTTTTAATCATTAGTTAATCATTAGTTAATAAATCTTTAATCAATAGTTAATTAATATTTAATCATTAGTTAATAATTATTTAATCATTATTTAATCATTATTTAATCATTATTTAATCATTAGTTAATCATTCTTTAATCATTAGATAATCATTCTTTAATCATTCTTTAATCATTATTTAATCATTAGTTAATCATTAGTTAATCATTATTTAATCATTAATTAATCAATATTTAATCATTAGTTAATCATTCTTTAATCGTTATCTAATCATTAGTTAATCATTAGCTAATAATTCTTTAATCATTCTTTAATAATTCTTTAATCATTATTTAATCATTCTTTAATCATTCTTTAATCATTCTTTAATCATTCTTTAATCATTAGTTAATCATTAGTTAATCAATATTTAATCATTATTTAATAATTATTTAACCATTAGTTAATCATCCTCTAATCATTATTTCATCATCCTTTAATCATTCTTTAAATCATTAGTTAATTATTAGTTAATCATTCTTTATTCATTATGTAATGATTAGTTAAACATTACTTAATCCTTAATTAATTATGATTTAATCATTAATTAATCATATGGTATTCATTAGTTTATTATTAGTTAATCATTATGTAATCAATCTTTAATCCTAATTTATTCATTAGTTAATTTATACTTAATCATTACTAATAATAACTATTTTTATAAACTATATCTAACTAACTAAACTATTAAATAAATAACATATTTAGAACTAACTAAAAACAAATAAAATAAATAAATAAATAGCTTTAAAATAAATAATAAAAAATACCTCTAAATGATGCATCTCAAAAATTGGCACTACTTTTAGGCCACTGAAACCACCACGCACAAAGGAATAACCTTCAGGCTTAGTGTAGAGAGATAGAGTGGAAGTTAGAGAGATTAATTGAATTTGGATTGAGGATGGGGGGATAGGTTCCCTTTTATAGGCCCTCAGGGATAGGTGGTATCATCGATTCTGTCTTTCAACTTTACTTTAGGTGAAATATGGTGGCAGGAAACCTACCTTTCTCTTTACATTAGGCAAAAGGCAGCATCTCCCCAACCGCCTTTTCCATGTCATCGATCAGCTTCAATGATAGGCTAAGGTAGTATTGGTTCTTTTGCCTTTTAATTTATAAAAAAGGTAGCATGGCCTCTACCTCCTTTCCAAGGTAACTTTCAAAAAAAATCTAACCTACACTCATTTAGAAAAAATAAAAAATGTATAAAAAACTCGATCGGGAAGTGTCTGTCTATTGTGAACCTTCGGGGACTATAATCAATGAACTACTTCAAATGTTACATGAGCTTCATGGATGAATAAGGGAGGACATGAAAATCTTGAATACTATTTTATCTAATAATGGATATTCAAAATAAAATCCAATCAAAGACATGAATCAAATGAAGAAGAGTTGCATTCTTGGTGTGTGTTTACTATGAAATAGAAGATAAATCTATAGGAACCTCATTAATATCCTATTATCTGATTGCATTATTGAAGGAAGACACATTACATTAATGATAATTATCATGTATAAATTAAAAAGGGTATTTTGTAATAGTGTAACCCATCCATACTCTGGTTGCATGAATTCCATTCATGAGTTCCATATCACAGGAAGATTATGAAGATTTTTTATAAAGCCATGCATGTGAGGCAAGCCCAAACTTTGCATGAGGAAATTTTCAAACGTGGAAATTCATAAATAAGGAATAATTTTAATTCTTATAATAAATTTTTTCATTGAGAAGTCATGTGCACTGTATGCACAGTGAATTAAAATTCTCTAAGGAAGATATCACATGATTCCATGCCATGGTGGATAAAGATTTTTTAAGCTATGATTCAGAAAATTTTAATATCTCCTAAAGTTTTTGGAATGTAAATAGGAAAGTTTAACCTTGAAGAATAATTTTAATTTGAATATTAAAATAATTTAAATAGGGAATTTTGTGCTTATAAATAAATAAAGACTTCATTCAAATGATATTGAGGAGGAGGAGGAACATGGAATGCTCAACTGGTGAAGATCAACCTATTACCCTATATTTATAATATTTTATTTTGATTTGATTTATTTTTAATATGTCATATACACATCTAATATCTATTTCATCTTTAATGTAGGGTTATAACTTTTGGGTGATTGGGGAAGGGGTGAAGAACTTCTTTTGATGCATGAGTCTACAATATTTCAATTAAAACAATGTTCTCTTTTTATTGTTAATTGATTTAAATATTTAGTTACATATTTAATCTTGAATGCAATTGTTTTTAAATTAATTATATCATATTTTTTATTTCCTTGTTCAAGGATCCATCATCTCCCTCCTCTTGGTTTTATATCATATCAATTGAATGATCTAAGGATAAGTAGTGAGTGTTTAGTGATTATAGACATGTAAGGAAGTTTCAATGTTTATACTTGGTTTATTTAGGAATCACAATACCTGATTGGGTATTGGTTAAGTGAATTGAGGATGATTCATTATATTTTTCACACATTGTAAGGATAGTATACTGAAGTAAATAATTTTTTGGTCTTCCCTCACCTTTATCATTCAATCAAGGGTGAAGAGGAGAAGCAATTACAGAACCTCTCATTTATCAATTAATAAGGGAAAAAAGATCTATTATAGAAGACCGTGATAGAATTATAATTGGGAATCCTAACCTGACCTGATCACTTGTCCCTTAATCTAATTTTTAAGTCTTTATTTCATTTCTTTCTTTGTACTAGAAATAAAAACATTTTTGTTTCTTTTCTCACTCGAACAACTAGATTTAGAGAAATCCCCTCTGGAGATAGCCTAGGTTACCACTACTAATATATTCTCTAAAAAATTAATTAGATTTTTACACACCCCGTGATAGTTATGCATTAGAATTCAACAAATTTTTATGTCTTATAAAATATTATGAAATGGTTTTCCTATGGAATCCATATCTTTTAACTTAAAAAATTATGTGAATTCTACAAATAAAATTTTGAGTTTCCAAATTTAGTTTCTCAAGAAAGAAATTGATTGGGGTGATGATTGAACCATTTTTCAAGGATCAAAACATCATAAATAAAATGTGATACAATATGAATAAATTTAATAAGTGGATATTTTAATTGAGAAAATAGAAAATCAATGCAAGAGAGATTTTTAGATACTTTTCAAGTCTAACTTGTTACTTAATATATTACAATTACTTTAAAAAAATAGAGAAAAAAGATTATAATTATAAACATATAGTTTATGGAAATAATATGATTCTTAAAACATGGAAAATTGCATATAGAGAACAAGGGTTGATGAAACCTTTTCATGAACACTATGTTATCTGGTTTGGGATCATGAAACCCTTATTAGCTTGACAGTTGATTACTGGAATAATATTTCATTATAAGGGTGTCTTGGGAGGCAAGGGGTTGTGTATTGGTCAGGAAGATGAGGAACCGTGTGGTTCATGTGGTTTCCTCAAGCATATAGGTGGGAATCCTTCATGTAGTAAAGAAACTTGTATGGGAGTTTTCCCAGAGTCAATACATAGGCAGGCTCCTACTTGGGTGTCACATGGTGCAGTGGGGTGGGCTTCTTTGTTAGGATGGTGACATGGATGTGTGTGACATGGGTTGAAAAGTGTGTTTCTTTCTTCAGATTGGTGGCACGGTGAATTTGGAAATGACATGAAAATTTGGTTGGGGTGTGTTCTTGCGATCCATGGTGGCTAGGAGTGGGGGATCGTGTTATTATTTCTGTGGGATAAAGAACAAGGGTTGATGAAACCTTTTCCTGCATGTTACATTATCTAGTGTGGGATCAAAAAATCATGATTAGTCTGGTTATTTATTAATGGATAAATATTTCATTATAGTTGTGTCTTGTGTGACATGGGGATGTGTATTGGTCAATCAGCTGAGGAACTACACAGTGTGTGGGGTTTCCTTAAGCAGGCAAGCAGGCATCCTTCACACAGTCAATCGTCCCGCATGGGGGTTTTCTAAGAGTCAACACAGAGACAAGTGCCTTCTTAGGAGTCATGCGATGTAGTGGGTGTGGGATTATTTGTTGGGATAGTTACATGGGATTTTCTAATGTGGGTTCAAAATTGTGTTTCATGATTTTCATTTTTGGCATGAAAATTTTGGCATTGGCGTGCTAATTTGGGTGGGATATGTTCCCGCGATCTAGGGTGTCTAGGAGTGGAGGATCATGCTGGTCTGTTGGTGGGATAGAGTGCAAGGGTTCATAAACCCTTGTCTTTCATTCAAGGTTCTCTAGTGTGGGATAAATAAATCCTAATTATTCTAGATATTTATTAGTGGATAAATATTTCATTTCAATGGTGTCTTGGGTGTAATGGGGCTATGTGTTGATAAAGAGACTAGGGAACAAAGTGGTGTGTGGGGTTTCCTTAAGTGGATAGGAATCCATCCTTCACACAGTCAAGAAACATGTGTGGGGTTTTTTCTAAAGTCAACATGGAGGCATACACCTTCTGGGCATCATTTAGCATAGTGGGGATGGGATTATTTCTTGGGATGGTAACATGTTTGTGTCTGATGTGGTTTAAAAAGTGTGTTTCATTCTTTGGATTGGCAGTGCGATGAATTTGGATTTGATGTGAAAATTTTGGGAGGATGTTTTGTTTCAATCCAGACTATCATTTTCTAGTAAAAACTCATGTTTTCTCTTACTGAGACAATGATGTAGATTTCAAAAAAAAATAGATATGCATGTGTGTACTAACATCATGGAAAAATCATACCTTCAATCCATTCCTTGTATGGTTATTTGGGATAAAAATAATAATAAATTGGGCCCATTGGGGTAGATGGATCAAAACTAGGGAGAGTGTCTGGTCTAAACTAACTTTTCCCTTGCATGCATGGGTATTTATGTCTATTTTATAACCCCTCTATCTACTAGTAATTATTAATTACATTACTAATTATTGTTATTTTTATTAATTATATTATTAATTTTTAATTGTATTAATTATTTTATCAATCACTTATTATTAGTTATTTGTTATTATTAATGATGTATTATTATTCTAATGCTAGAATAGTGTAAGATTAATCTCACATTGTAAATACTTAAGAGATATTAAGGACCATTCTGATGCATCACATATTCGATCCTCTTCCTGTAGCCAACTCAGAACCCAAGTGTATTTTAAGTTATTTTATTATTTATTTAATTGTTGTATTTATTCCTAGCTTAGTATATTTTAGGGTTAGTTTGGTATTTTATTTTTTGTAGGATTTTAGCCAATAAATAGGGTGTCTACAATCATTTGTTAGAAGATTTTTCCATATTAATCAAATATCAAAGATTATTCTCTCCATTTTTGGGTGTTCTTCCCATGATATTACCAATATCCTCACATAAGGACTTATTTATTCTCATTGAGTGAGTAACATAAGAATAACACATGCTGGGAGAACAATCTTTGTTATTTGATTAATATAGAAAAATATTCTCACAAATGATAGAAAATAGTGTATTTATAGGCTAAAACCTTGAACAAAATAAAATATAAAACTATCCCTAAAATATCCTAAGTTGGGAATAAAGAAAATAATTAATAAAAAACATAAAAGCCATGTGAGTGATATGTTGTCTATAGGAAGAGGCTTAAATATGTGTTGGATCATTCTCCCCTTCTTGTAATAGACTCAACCTTTAGTCTCATTGGATAAAGATCATTATAGAGTTATAATGTAAATGTGTGGTCATCCATGTTATTCAAGGGAGTAAACCTTAAAGTATGTTCCTCATATGTGAATATGAGGAACCATATATACCCATTCTATGATGATTTTTTCACATGATATTCTAGGATGTGATGGTTCTAATGAAGGTAAAAATTCAATTACATGCTCTTTTTTTCAAGAAACACTATCAACTATTTAGAAATTTCATGTTTCATCATTACTAGGAGTGGTTTCCTATTTAAATTTGTATTACTTTCATTTGGGTGATCTTCGCCTTATGAATTTGGCTCTAAGTCCTCCATAATCTTAGGGGGAGGAATTTAATGTCCCATGTTTTGGATAGGGATAAAAATTCTAAGAGAATTTAAAATTTTCATTTGGTGAACATGATGAATTTAAAACTGATCATCAGAATGTAAATCTGAGTTTTGTAACACTTAAGATTGTTGTTTTTAAATGGGGTTTAAGGATCAAGAGGTGTCTTAGGTGTTCTGTTGAGTTTCGTAATTGTTGATATTCAAAGGCTAGGTTTTTGGAAAGGTATATGGAGTGCATTATTTGTGCATTATTAGTGAAAACCATGCACCCCAACTTTACAACCCTATAAGGGGTGTCACAATTCCTATCAAACCGTGCACCCAAGGTCACACAGTTGTGCATGTTGTCTTCATAAAACTACATAGGGGATCACAAGGTATGCATAAGGTTTTTTAAACCATGTGCCTAGCCATGTTAGGGGGTTTTACTTTGGATGGTAGCACTGCATGGTTAGTTCATGGTTAGACAAACTATAAAGCTCATTAAAAATGTAAAAATAAGCATTTTACCCCTTAGGTACTTAGAGGGTTTTCATCAAATTTTCACCCCATTTCACTAGGAGTTCCCCCATATATGATCCCCTCTTCCTCCCCTTCCATGATGGGTTATTAAATATTCTTAGTCCAATTTTTTAATGAATCGTCCCAGAATTCCACTAAACCTGACACCCAACCCAATTTTCCACAAGGCTTGAAGGGCGTTTCATATCCCCATAGGCTAAAAACTGGTTCTTGGGAATCATAGGAATACCTTTGGTAATTATTTCATTCATATCAAAGATAAAAGATAGCATAATAAAATAAAAATAAGATCCAAAATAAAAGAACATTTCAAACAGTACATAACCAACTATAATGATCCAACCCATTTTCATATACATAAAAAAAACATCTATAAACATGAGGATACTACTAGGAAGAACCAATAAAACACTAAAAAAATAAAAAAACTACCAAACCATACAAGCCAAGCCCAAACCACATCCATGAAACCTATGGTTGCTCACCTCCACCCAACTCATCCCACATTGGCCATGAAAAAGAAAAGGATCCACCTGAGAACTTGGAACCTGAAACATATATAAGTATGAGCTAAAAATATCATTTGGTTACCACAAACCACTAAATTTATTCAATATGTTTCATAAGGAAATTCATCAATGATAGTTTAAAAATAAACTAGAAAGTAATATTTTCATATATATGCATAACTTTATAGAAACCAAATCAATTCCATAATCCACATTCAAAACAACTCCGTTTATTTTCCAAAACTGAACTCATGCATTTTTAAAACAAATCCATCAGCCTAAGCTATTCCCAAAATCTGCACACACCCATTTTCCATTTCTCAAAAACAAATCATTTTCTTTATTTAAATGAAAATGGTCACCTTAAAAAATTTCATCGGCTGAATCCATTTCAAGACCCATTTTTGAAATCCACCACAAGGAATCAAACATGATCTTTTTATTTAAAAAATATTTTCTAAAAGTATTTGAAAACTCACTTTCCCACCGAAAATGACCTAATACACTCACACAGGTCAATCACAATAGGTTAGGAACCAATAAAATATCTCAAAGCCTATATCACATGAAATCAAGAAGAGCTTTCATTACAAAGAAAGAAGGGGCGATGATATAAACAAGCATGAGATCAAACTCCCCTCAATATATAACCAAGAATCATGAATGAATCACATCCTCTACTATAAATTCCTAATGTGTGAATCAAAAAACCTTATATGAGTATAGAAACTCATGAATTAGATACTAGCATGCACTGAAGTCCAAATAATGGTCATCCAATTATCCCACACAATCCTCATTGTGATGACCAAGGCCTGTCTCAGGAAACTAGCATGACTGGAGAGTAACTAGTGGCATGTAGCTTGATGAATAAGTTATGTATTCCACTTAGTACCCAAACCTCCATAAAAAAGGAAGTTAGGCATAGTGAAAACAAGCCAAATCGAACACATAAGGCATAACCATAACTATCCTCACCCCAAACATCTAATAATGAATATTCCCATACATCGGATGCACACAAGGCATAAATAATCACATTCCCATACAAGGGGATCAACAAGCATCACATAGGGATCAAGAACCCACACAAGGGGTAAAAAATGGGAAATCAGGGGGTGTCTCTCACCATTTAAAAACCAGAGTTCCAACTGGGCCTTTAACACTAAAACACATCTCGTATTTCTAATCCCTTTATCACTTTATAAAACACCATTTAAAACATATCTTCAAAATGATCTAAATCACTCAAACCATTCAAAACATTTCAAATCTACCCTTAAATAAGGATCTTCATATTTGACAACCAAAACAAATCAAATATACAACCATTTATTTCAAAACATTTCCAAAATTCAATAGGGAATTCCTCACAAGGGGGTAAACCACACACACATTTCAAATCAACATTTGAATTCCAAACAAATACCCCTTTAAAAAATCATTTTTTTAGTCCAATACTTCAATTCAAATCAAAATTCCACTTAAAACATAGTTTACACTCATTGAAACCCAAAACTGGGAAAAAAACCATTACACAACATGAAAACCTTTTCAAAAATCCATACGATCATTACAAAAAATCTTATTGTCTTTAAATATTCCATTTCAAAAATGAAAAAATGGTATTCTACAAAAAAACTAATTATTCCATGCTCAAAACACCATGAAATTGTTTCAAATACATTAAAATATATCATATATATTCATAATTTATTTAAAAAGGAATTTAAAAATCACAAGAACAACATGAATTTCAAAATGAAACAATTACATAGAAACGCTTACCTCAAAGAGAAGAAAACTAAGCCTAAATTCTTTGGAATGTGTTGCCTTCAACAGAAACCATACCCATGGGGATAGAAATAATATCTACAAACCATAGACACTAAAAACCCCAACATTAGATCCACTTAAAACACTAAAATCATCCAAGATAAATTTAGGTTTCATGGGGGGATCTAAAACCAAGATAGAATAGAGGGAGGATGGAAGAAGAGAGAATGCGAGGAAAAACTCACCTCAAATCTCTTATAAATCATCAAAGGAAAGGAAGTAATCCAAGATGGAGGAGGTTAGAACTCCTACTTCAGATACCAAGGGTTGGATAGTGTAGGAGGGGAGAAATGAGGGTGAAACCCCTCTTAATTTGATAGGGTAATTTATAAATTACCCATAATTTTAAACACTTGGATATGTTGCACGGTTTGGCCACACGGTAACTCCTAGAGCACCACATGGTATGGAAAAAATGTATACCTTACCCCAAACACACCCAATACCTCACAAAGTCTCATGGGATCTTTGCATATTTTTTCAAACTATGTATAAGCTATGAAAAATAGTTTTATCAAAAATATTGAGCCACCTACATATGCACTACATGGTTACAACTAAACATGCAGGCTAATCATGCACTTTCCAAAAAGCCTCCAAAAACTTTAATTTTCTTCCTGTAACCAAAAAAACTCAAAAACACTCAAGAAAATATAAAATATTATAAAATAAAAAATAGTGTGACATGGGGGTGTCACAAACTCCCCACCATTCCACTTTCTATCCCTAGAAAGTCTCGGTCTAAATGAGATGCAAGAAAGAATGGAAGATCCAAAGAGGACCTTACTCAAAAAAAGTAGTCAAAATGATCCATCCTCAAATTCAACCACCAATCTCCTCCAAAGGATTGAACCAAACCAACCACAAGGATTCAAAAGTTCACCAAGAACAAATGGAAAGGAACCTCACACCAAAATTCCTATGAATCAAGGGATACCCAATATGGTCTCCCCGCCATTTAGATTTCCTTTAAAATGGTTGAACAAAGAAAGAAATTCCAATAAATGCATCCTCAAATAATGGGAAACCATGAGAGATACCTGCTCTCAAACCACAAGTGATTCCAAACCCAAGGAAGGAATAACAACCAAAAGTATCCTCAAATAAAAACATGATCTTTCACATCAGGTCACGACACACATCGATAACCTAGGGATAAAGACTAGATCTCCCTCACATAGTGCATCCAAAATGACAAAATCCAAACACTAAATAATATTCTAAACTCAATAGGTGAACCACACACCCTATTTATCCTAATAATGCACCCATGGTCTCTCTCATTTCCAAGAAATGATCACCTAAAAGTATCAACATAGGAATGGGAACAACCTAAACATGCAAGGAAGATTAATCCAAACAATGAGGCTCAAAAAAAGGCACCCAAATATAATGAAAAACACCCATAAGGTCACCCAAATCTAAATAAAAAACTCCCATAAAGGTAGTACAGGGGGAAGGATTTTACAAAAAAACCAGACATGCCACTAAAATAGCATCTAAATCATCCATCAAATATCCCAAAAGGGATTATTTGCAAAAACCCAATAACCATAGATGAATATCCAAAGCCCCGATTATAACCATTGAAGTAAAGGTCCCCAAAAAACAACCCATCCACAAAGTACTAATTCTATGACCTCTTCTAAAAAATATCCTACAAGACTTCTGATGATTACCCAAATGGACACAAAAGAAGTAAACTTGAGGATAATTCAAGAAGTGGGGCTTAGAATGCCTCTAGGCCCCTCACTAAAAGCACACAATAGATCACCTCTTCCTATAAAAAAACCATTTTCCCCAAGATCTATCTCATCCTTCTTCTTCTCCTTACTCATAGGTTTATCCTTACACCCAAAAAGTGGAACTAATAAATCACCCAAAAAATCTTTCTAGACTAGTTAGATTCTATTATCATGCCTTTAATGATAATCTCATGAAAAGATGTCAAACCAGATACAAGTATAGTTGAACCAAAATCTGGGTGACGACCACCTATGAAGAATCAATCTTTCTTAGGAACATTTTCCACTAGATTTTTAGAAAAGACATCCATATTTAAAATGTTTTTGGTGTAATTTTTCACTAACCAGTCACATTGATGCAATCTCACAAGATCAATAACTTTCTCCTCTTTCATCACCTTAACAAATAACCAATAAAGAAATGCTAAAAAACCTCTCAAGAAAAATCTTTATACCATAAAGGAGGAAAAAAATACTCCCATTAAACTTAGTTAAAACTGACTAGAAAAATCTCAATGTCTCTTATCCATGGATATTCAGGTGCTCTAAGAGAATTGAGGATCGCCTCAATCCCTTCCAACCACCTCGCTACTTCCACTGACCCTTTATCACCACTAAAAGAAGGAAGATGATAATTTAAGAGGTTTGAAATGGGTTATGGGTTTAATGATGATTATATGTCCATAAATCTACTTAGATTATAGGTAGTAATAGAAACTAAAGAAACCTTTCTGAAAATTCTGGGGGACAAACAACAACAAAGACATGAACATAACCAATTCATGTCTCAAAAAAATCCAAATGATTCCACCTATCCAAGAATAAAGATAAATAAAAAAAACTCTAAAATGAGGCACAAAACATTGACCAAGGAATTTTAAATCACCCTCCACCAAGGAACATGCTTAAAATAAATCCAAACCATTTTCAAAACCAAACATCCACAGTGGAACACACACCACACAAATAATGGGTTTCACAAAATCAATTTTCAAAATTCCATTTTAATTTGGAAACCAAGAACCAGAAGAATTCTCATCAAAACCCATTTCACTTTTTTGAAAACATAATCCTTGAGGTAAACAACCATTTTGTAAAAAATTACATAAAATAATTTTTAAAAAATATCATTTCACAAAAATACTTTTATTTTATAATATAAAGTTTCAAAAACCAAGTGTGTACAAGGCACTACACAAGAATCGAAACATGGATCACAAGAACCATATCCAAAAAGGGCATCAAAACACTCCTCATTAGTCATGATCATCCTTATTCAAGTTGATGGAAGTGATGAAAAAGTGTCGTATCCTTCCTTCTTCAAGATTAAAAAGATATCATGACCCCTAAGTCCCACCTCCAGTAGGCCTCAGGTTGGTGACCATCACCAAGGGTATACAAATATCACAAAATGGGAGGCATTACCCTTTTTATAGTAACCAATATTTAGATATAAGATATATCAACCTCAAAAAAACTCCAAGATTTATATATATATAAGAATAAAAAATCTATCCTGCATGAATGTTTAAAGTAAAACTACTATAAATATAATGAAAAGATATAAAGTAAATTCCAAAAGAACAAAGCTAAGCAGTGACATGACAACTATCCTGATGCCTGAGCTAGTAGGGTCTATCATAGTCCATGTAATCTCCCTAGAAACCTGAAAATAGTTTTATATGTGTAGGGTGAGCATACAAGTATGCTCAATAGAAAAGTCTAAATTCACTCATGCACAAGTAGGAGAAGCATACTAATGACCCTATGAGAAAAACATAAGAAACTCAAAATCACCTAAAAAGTATACTATCCACCCCAACATCACCAAGCCACGCTCGCCAAATAATGCAAGTCAAGTCAAGTAAAGTAGTATTCACATCGATGATAGGGTACCCTGCACCACTTCCCATTGGTTAACTACTCATCCCTAATGAATAATGTCCCAATGCTACCATGTTCTTCCACAAGCCCCACTTCCAAAACCTTCCCGAATGCACTTGGGCCACATACCACATCTCGTCCGCAAACACCTAGGCCAAAACCACATCACATACCACCAGTAGACACCTAGACCACAAAACCACAACCTCTTATTTATGAAACCTAGGAAATAACAACACATCTCATCCCAAATAGACCTGGGAAAATACACCTCACCCATAGAAATCTGGGCCTCAAAATTACACCACAACCAGCCCGAAGAATCTTGGGATACAAATGCCTAGAAGAGGGAGAAGGAAAGAGCCAATAACCACCATCCATCCTCCCACAGGGATGTTAGGAAAGACACCATCCCCCATATCAGTGGGGGTGTTCAGCACGTACTACTCAACATGGTTGGGGTGTGCATATAAATCACAAGGAACTACAAGTATATATATATGTACCAAACACTCATCCCAACCTATGGTTTTTCTAAGAAAAAACCCAACCCACAAAACTTCCCACTTTTCTACAACCTCTAAATGTATAACCACACAAACATTCGTAACCCAAATTCATAACCCCAACCAATTCCTTTAACCAAATATCACTCTATATTAAATAATTTATTTATTTATTTATTCCATATCTACCTAGGAAACTACCAAACACATCACACCGCAAGTAACATCATAACCCACACACACTTCACAATTGTCTCAATAAACTCCAGGAAAAACACCCATACAAGGTAACAAAATTCTTCTTCAAAATTATCCCTCCCAAACAATACTTAGAATCCCTACTACATGAAAATAATCACATCCATCAAAATAACAAAACTCAACCAGGTTGCAGTCCCACTGCACAAATAGACCATAATCAACAACCATAACCTAACCCAGATGCATACCCACTATTCAACAAGTTCATCCATTCCACAGTCAATCAATATCTCAACCTAAGATATGATTTTTACCCTCAAACCATCCACACACACCATCGTTCTCTCAAAATAATCACCACACAGCTAGTACAAAGCACTAGAAAAAAATATCCACACATAACCACACAAAACAAGGCAAAGTGTATTCATATTTAACACACTAATTCTTCAATTCCACTTTTATAGATCATGGGTTATCATAGAACAATTTTAATCTTGGGTCATCCATTTAATTAACTGGATATACATGATTAATCAAGTTTTCATGTTCATAGTTTTTCAATAAAATATTAAGAATAAGAATTCATGAGTCCGATGTGCAAATAGAGACCACCAACAGCCATGATTTTCATAGGTCATACTGAAAACACAATTCATAGTGTATATAAAATATAAAAGATAAAATAATACAAACATAATCATTGTCTTTCCAGACCCTCATTTATTACTAAGGTAGACAAACCCATTATCATAACAGGTTTGTTCATCTTCATAACACCCTTAATTAAGATTTGGATTCAACCATATTCTCAAAGAGACATGAGTTTACCCACCCAACATGATACATAATTAAAATATACATGAAGGAATTCTTACCTCAAAAATAGACGGTCAGAAACTCCTCCTTGTGCCAAAAACAGGGGGTCGCGCATGCAGTAGGAGACTCTAAGGGAAACTGAATCTGAAGGCCACAGCACAACACATGACTCCACAGGGAAGAAAGGATCTAGAAGCACCAAGAGAAAAAAATAAACACACAGGGAAGATAATATCTCATCTTAGAAGATCTAGATCCTATATCAATGGAAGGGAGATGGTTTCAAAGTACTTAAAATTCATATCATGGTTTGACCACAGGGCTTGGTCGTTTCAAAATTTAGGGGGCATTAGGATATTTAATATATAATTATTCTTCTTGGAGATGGTGGGAATGACTTCAGAAATTCTTAAACATGATAGTTAACTCATTTAACGTCCAATAAAATGTAAAGGGGAAAAACTGGAAAAATTCGGAAAAACTAGAAATGACTAATCAATGGGTGTGTCACCAGTGTGAGTCGCCGACAGTGAGTCACTGACGCCTGACTCACTGATGCGAGTCACTGACGCAACTCACTGACATGATTCACCAATGTGACCCACCTAAAGTGAGTCACTAATGTTTGAATCACTGACAAGAGTCACTGATGTGACTCACCAATAGCGAGTCGCCAATGCCACTCACCAATATCTGGCCTACCAATACCTCACCTACCGACACCCTGAACTACCAACAATATGACCTACCGATGCCTTGACCTACCAATACTAGTCCTACCGACACCCTGACCTACTAACACCATGACCTACCAATACCTCTACCTATCGATGCCCTGACCTCCCGATGCCCTTACCTACTGATGTCCCAACCTACTGACGACCCAACCTACCAACAGAAAAGCTGTAAATTTGGAAAACTATTGAAATGAGATTCCCTTGCCTCCCAGGACACCCCAAACATTGGATTTTTACAAATTAATAGATCAGGGAGGTCCAATAAATTGCATTAGATACCTCTCAAACTATTCTCACCATCAAGAATTCAAAACCAAACCCAAAAGAAAGAGGGATCTGAACAACCAACCCATAAGATACCTCTCAAGGATAAACCACCCTGTGTTTCTCAAAATATGAATTGAAACATCTACATAAAAGAAAACACCATCCAACATTTACTACCCCAAACATACACAAGATACCCCACACAAGAACCAACTATCCCAACACGTGAATTAGGGAATTCCTTCCTCCATGTCAAGATACTATCAGCTCTGGGAGAAATCGACTCGCCTGTGCGGGTTTAATCGCATATCAATTAATGCGTCTTGATTAGGAATCTAGTCTTCCCCTTTTAATATATCAAGAATTCATCACAAATTACAAAACAAGGAATAAAACCATCTCATAGAAAACAAGGTTCAAGCACTTCATCATAGAGAAAAACACACAAGAAAAACACAAAACAACTTCAGGTACTGGGCACGCATCTGCATCTCTCTTTCCCAAGTAATCTCTCCAGGACACCATGCCTCCACAACATGTGAACCAAAGGAATGGTCCATCCATGCATCACCTTCTCTCAAAGTTCATAGACCTCTACTGGTCTCTCCATGAATGTTGTACCATCCTCAATATCCAACTCTCCACATTAGATGACATGGGATTCATCATGAAGATACTAATGAATCTAGGATACATGAAATATGTTGTGGATACTCTCCAACTATGGTGGAAACACCAACTGGTATTCCACCTCACTAACTCATCCAAACACCTCAAAAGTTCTGATGAACCTGGGAGAAAATTTCCTCCCCTTATCAAACCTCCACTACCCACGTCGAGGGAAAACCCTCAAGAACATGTGGTCTCCAACCTCAAACTCCAAGGGCCTCATCCTATGATTGGAATATGAATTTTACTAGTTCTATGTTTCCTTCATCCTCTCATGGACAAGATACACCTTCCCGCTCATACTCTTTACCATGTTGGGACCAAGAATAGCTGCCTCCCCAACTTCTGTCTAGCACAAAGGTGAACGACATGGTCTCCCGTACAAGGATTCGAATGGATCCATGCCAATGGAAAAGTGATGGATATTATTGTAAGAAAAATTTATCAAGGGAAAGTGTCACACCCAATACCCACCAAAGTCCAAGACGCATGCTTGCAGCATTTCCTCCAACATCTGGATGGTCCTCTCTATATGCCCATCTTTTTAAGGGTGGAAAGCAATGTTGAGGCGTAACTAAGTTCCAAAAGCATGCTGCAATCCCCTCTAGACTCGCGAGGTAAAACATGCATCCCAATATGAGAAAATGGATATCGTAACCCCATGCATCCACACCACCTCATCCACATACCTTCTTACCAATGCATCCACTATGCTCGACTTCTTAATCTCTAAGAAGTGAGCTGATTTCGTCATCCAATCCACCACTACCCAGATAGCATCATAGCTTCCCTGATCCATGGGTAATACTATGATGAAATACATCGATATGTCATCCCACTTCCACTTAGGTACATCTAGGGGATGTAAAAAAATGTTAGGAACATGGTGCTCAGCCTTCACCTGCTGGCACACTATGCACTTTTCCACAAACTTTGCCATTGACCGCTTCATCCCGGGCCACCAAAACTATTCCCTCAATCCATGGTACATCTTGTAAACTCTCGGGTGTACCATTTTGGGTGAGCTATGAAACTCACTGAGAAATCCCTCACACAACACCACTGGAATAAACTGATTCTCACAAAACACCATTTGATTTTGACCATCCTATGGACATCTCTCCAGATCATCACCCTGGTTAATGTGATCACGTATCACCTCCTCCTACGATTATACCCACTAATACTCCTACACCTTATGCCTTATAGATGACTACACCATCATCTAGAATAGATATCTTATGCCACCATCCATTATTTCATCTAAGTGCAAGGCAGCTAACTCTTTCATTTCCCTTCAAGCGTCTGTAGATTCTCAAACTACCTCCTTCTACGACTTACTTGTCAAGGCATCAGCCACAACATTCCCCTTTCCTGAGGTGTAAGAGATCTCAAAGTTGTAATCTTGAAGAAACTCCATACACCTCCACTTCCGCAAGTTCAGGTCTTGCTAGGAAAAGATATACCACAAGCTCTTATGATTCATGAAGACCAAAAAGCGCTCCTTGATGAGGTAATGCTACCAAAAACTTTAATGAAAACATGACCATTATAAGATACAGATCTTGGGTGGCATAGTTATTCTAGTGATAGCATAACAATCTAGACCCATAAGAGATCTCTCCCCACTACTGCATCAGCACACATCCTAAGCCTAGATGGGAATCATAACAAAACACCTCAAACATCACACCCTCCTCTAGAAACTAGATCACTGGAGCACTAACCAACTTCCCCTTAAAATAGTCAAATGATGGTTGGAAATACTCAATCCACACAAAATCTAGGCATTTTCTGGTCATAGATATAAATAGAGTTTCAACTCAAGACAAATCGAGTACAAATCTCCAGTAATATTCCACCAGACCAAGAAAGTTGTGAACTTCTACCACATTCTTAGGTGCTACCCAAGAAAAAACTACATAGACCTTCAACAGGTCCACTGTTATCCCTATTGAGACACCACATGGTAGATTAAGTGTACCTATCATGTCCAAAACATACACTTGGACAACTTCCCATATATATGGTGGTGTTGAAGAATCTATAAGATATATCTGAGATGATCGGTATGCTCCTCCTCTAACTTCGAGTAGATCATGATTTAATCGATGAACATGATGATGAACTGGCCTAGGAACTCATGGAAGACATATTTCATAAGCCCCATGAACACAGCTGGTGCATTTGTAACACCAAAAGGTATAACCATGAACTCAAAGTTCCCATACCTTCACCTGAAAGTAGTCTTCAGAATATCATCCTCCTTCACCCTCAACTGGTGATATCCAAAACATAGATCAATCTTAGAGAACCAACATGCTCTCCTTATCTGGTCTAAAATATTTTTTATCCTAGGAATAGGGTAACAGTTCTTCACCGTTACCTAATTCAACCTATGGTAGTCTACATACAGCCTCAGAACACCATCTACCTTATTCGCATACAAGACCAAATCACCCCACAGTGACAAACTAGACCGGATAATTCCTTTCTTCATTAGATCATCAATATGAATCCTTATCTCCTGCAACTTAGAATATGTCATCTGATAAGGATCCATCAAAATCAGATAAGCATAAGGATGCAAGTCTATCCCAAACTCAATTTCATGTCAAGGGGGTATATTCACAACCTACTCAAGAAAAACATCCAAGAATTCCCCAAAAAATATAGTAACCCCCACCATCTCATCATCCATTGATTCTACTGATAGCTCAAACAACAATGAAAGAAGAGGCTCCACACACCAGCTTCCCACCTGATAAATCTGCTCGCCTATAAAAGTCATATGTTTTCCATCCATGTTTGAAAACATAACTCTTATCTAGAAGAAGTAGATAAAAACTTTCACATAGTATAACTAGTTGATTCCAATTATGACATTGTATGGTTGCATCTATAATAGGAAAAGATACTCATAGGACTGATGCGGCCCTAACATCGGTATACATCCCTAGAAAATATCAAGCAAGATAGTCTGACATCCGACTGGCATACTCAACACCAGTGGCATGGAAAGCCTGTCTATTTATAGTAACATATCATGGGCTAGACCTGGTACAAAAAAGGATGTGAAACTCCTAAATCAAACAAGGCACAAACAAGAGTACTAAACAATTTGATCATACCTCGAATGATCTTTGGACCCGCTGGAACTGCTACCTATACAGTGTGAAACTGACCACACCCAGATCCTATTCCCCTCTGACATCGACCACCTCCTCAACCATGTTTTGGTTGAGGTCTCTAAGGATCTCCCTGAGGTCGTCCTCCACTTAATTTGTCTCCCATCAGTGGAGAAGGAGCCTCCTGTCCCTACTACTAAAACAACCTAGCCGACAACTAATACTAAGGAGGGAGTTGAACCTACCCACCTGCACTATACTGAGATCAAACTGGGTACTAAATCTGAAGGTTCTCATTTCCTCCGCAAGAGAAACATCTTGGTCTCAAGACTATGGGAAAAGCACATAGACAAGAAGGTCAAAACTGAAACTACTGAGGTCGACTCCCTACTAGCTAAAACCTCGAAGTCATTGGCGCATGAGACCTACTTCTGGAAGCCTTTCCCTTCATAGAACCCTTCTTTCTCCCCTATCATGATATACTTCCTATTGATTTCATCCTCTCAACCACTTACTCCTTCTTTTGGACCTCTAGGTTTGTCGGCAAGGTGAAGGGAGTAACTATGTACTGGAGGGAAGGATGGAGTGCCTCCTCTAAGAGTCCCACTTGAGACTCTGTATTTGGAAATAGATCCGGAGAAAAGAGAAGTATATCCTAGAACTTGATCCCTAGTTCTCATACCGACATACTCCCCTACTGGAGGGAGAGTAGCTCTTGTCACTTCTCATCCTTCATGGTTGAAGAAAGGAATTTTTCATAGAACTCCTCAAAATCAACCCACATAACATCAGTCTCCTTCCTATCCCCCATGTAGAGCATCCACCACTAATGTGAATCACCCTACATCTAGATCACCGCTAGAGGAACCTAGTACTCCATTGTAGCCTGGATCAAGCTAAAGTAAATCACCAACTCCTCAAGCCAACTCTCTATCTCTGTATCTGAAATGTTGTCTTTATACTTTACTAGATTCTGTTGTTGGAAAGCACGAAGTGTCTTCTACCACTAATAATCCTCCCCCACTGGTTAAATCCTCCATCAGTCAACCAGGTTAGCCTGCTAAGCCTCCACTTTTCATACCACACATGGATGATAACCAGTGCCATAGCTGAAAAAGTAAATAGGTAACTCCTATGCCCGAGTAGTATGGAATTTATTTAGGATTCATTTGAACTAATTTTTTATTTTAATTTCCCAAAAACTCCCAAAATCAAAGAGGAACACGAGTAATTATGATACATGCACATTTCTTAGGGTCTCTACCATAAAAATAGTGTAGCCTCACTTAGTCGTTCGGTAGACTCAGAGTCCTTGCATCGGGTCACGGGGGGTCCTAAAATCCTATATCCTAGTCGGTCTTCCCTAGCCTATGTCACACACCAAGATCACCTAACACTACTTTCATGCCATCCCATGCAATATTTAGTGTGCATAACTCTAAACTAAATCCCATAACCCAACCATCATGCTCTGATACCATTCTGTCATGAACCTCTTTCATCAAGATGAGGTAAGGGGTGGTAAAGTGTCATGTCCTTCCTTATTCAATATGAAAAGGAGATAACAACCCCTAAGTCATGCCTTCAATAGGCCCTAGGGTGGAAACCGGCACAAAGGGTATACAAATATCATAAAAATGGGAGGCATTGCCCTTTTTATAGTAACTAAGATTAGGAGATAAGATGTATCAACCTCAAAACAACTCTAAGACCTTTATATATAAGAAGACAAAATCCATCCCACGTTCATGTTTAAAGTAAAACTACTAGAAATAAAATGAAAAACTCCAAAGTAAATACCAAAAGAACAAATATAAGTAGCGACACAACAACTATCCCGATGCCTAAGCTATTAGGGTCTAGAATGGTATGAATAATCTCCTTGGAAACCTGAAAATAATTTTATATATGTATGGTGATCATACAAGTATACTCAGTAGGAAATGCCTAAGTTACTCGTGCACAAGTGGGAGAAGCATACTAATTCCCCTGTAATAAAAATAGCAGAAACTCAAAATCACCTAACAGGGTATAATATCTATCCCAACCTCACCAAGGTACGCTCACCAAATAACACAAGTCAAGTAAAGTAAATTAGTAATCACATCGATGATAGGGTACCCCACACCACTTCCCACTGGTTAACTGCTCATCCCTAACAACGAACATCCTGATGCTACCATTCTCTTCCAAAATCCCCACTTCCATAACCTTCCTGCACACACCTAGTCCACATACCATGTCCCACCCACAAACACTTGGTCCATAACCACATTACATCCCACCCATAGACACCTAGGCCACAAAACCACAACCTCATCCCAAATACATCTGGGAAAGCACAACACATCTCATCCAGAAGACACTGGGTAAAAAACACATCGCCTACAAACACATGGGTCTTAAAACCACACCACAACCTTCCCAAATAATCTTGGGCTACCAATTCCTAGAAGAGGGAGTAGGAAAGATCTAATAACCAGTCATCCATCCTCCCACCAGGATGTTGGGAAAGTTACCCTCCCCCATATCAATGTGGGTTTTCAGAATGTAGTTCTCAGCATGGGTGGGTGTATATATAAATCACAAGGAAATAAAAATTTATATATGTGTGTGTACCAAACACTCACCCAACCTATGGGTTTTCTAAGAAAACAACCAGCCCAAAAAACTTCCCACTTTATTGTAACATCTAAATTCAAAACCACATAAATAGTTGTAACCCAAATTTATAACCCCAACTAATTCATTTAACCAAATATCACTCTGTATTAAAAAATTAATTTATTTATGTATTCCATCACTACTTGGGCAACTACCAAACAAAGCACACCACAAGTAACATTATAACCCACACACACTTCACAATTGTCTCTATAAACTCCGGGAAAACACCCATGCAAGGTAACACTATCCTTCATCAAAATTATCCCTCACAAAACATTCTCGGCATCCCCACTAAATAAAATTCACCATGTCCAATGAAATAACAAAACTCAACCAGGTTGTATTCCCACTTCAAAAACAGACCATGCTCAACAACCATAACATAACCCAGATACAGACCCACTGTTCAATAAGTTCATCCATTACAAAATCAATCAATCACTCAACTTGAGATACCATTTTCACCCTTAAACCATTTTCACACATTGTCGTTCTCTCTACAGCAGCACCACACAACCCATACGAAGCACGAGAAAGAAAATATCCACACACAGCACACAGCCACACCAAACAAGGAAAAGTGTATTCAAATTTAACACACTCATTATTTAATTACACTTTGATAAATCAGGGGTTATTATAGAGAAATTTTGAACCTTGGGAATACATTTAATTAACCATATATACATGATTAATCAATTTTTCATGTTCATAGTCGTTCAATAGAAGATTAACAATAATAATTCATGAGTCTAATGCACAAACAGAGACCACCAACGACCATGATTTTTAGTGGTCATGCTACCAACACAATTCACAGCGTATATCAAAGATAAAAGATAAAATAAGACAAACATCATTATCATCTTTCCATCCCATCATTTATAAATAATGTAGCCAAACCCTTTATAGTAACAGGTCTGTTCATCTTCATAACACCCTTAATTAAGATTTGGATTCGACTGTATTCTCAAATAGACATAATTTAACCCACCCTACATGATACACAATTAAAAGAGAGATGATGTAATTCCAACCTCGAAAAACAGACAATCAGTAACTCCTCCTTATGCCAAAAATAGGGGGTTGCACGAGCAGTAGGTGACTCTGAGGGAAACTAAATCCGAAGGCCACAGCACAACACATGAATCCGTGGGGAAGAAAGGCTATGGACACACCAAGAGGGAAAAAAGTAACACATTAGGAAGATAAGATCTCATCTTAGAATATCCAAATCCTATATCAATGGAAGGGATATGGTTTCAAAGCACTTAAAATTTGGATCTTGGTTTGACCATGAATCTTGGTCATTTCAAAGTTTAGGGGGCGTTAGGATATTTAATATATAATTATTCTCCTCAAATATGGGTTAAATAGCTTAATATTCTCTTAAAAATGACAGGTAAATCATTTAACTTCAATTAAAATGTAAAGGGGAAAAACTGGAAAAACTGGAAAAAAAAACTAGAAATGAATCACTGAGGGGTGAGTCACTGATGCAATTCACTGACAGTGATTCAGTGACGCCTAACTCACCGATGCAAGTCAATGACATGACTCATCAACACAAGTCATCAATTTCTAGCTCACTAACATGAGTCACTGACGCAACTCACTGATAGTGAGTCACTGATGCCACTCACTGATACCTGACCTACCGATGTTCGACCTACCAACACCCCGACCTACTGACACCCTGACCAACTAATGCCCCAACCTACCAACACCCGACCTACCGATGCCCTGGCCTACTGACACCCATACCTAACGATTCCCCAACCAACCAATGCCCTAACATACCAACACCCTGACCTACTGATGCCCTGACCTACTAATGCCCCAACCCACCAACAGAAAAACTGGAAATTTGGAAAACTCTTGAAATGATCTACCCTTTCCTCCTAGAACACCCCAAACACTAAATTTTGACAAATTAATGGATTAGGTAGGTCTAAGCCATTACATAATTCCACCTACAACAAGTGGAAGTCACTTTTTGAGAAATTTGGAACCAAGAGGAGTCCAGACAGGATAACAAAGGAAAAAAAGTGTTGTTAATTTTTTGGCCTCATAGTTGGGCATCTATGTTCCAATCATAAAACATACCCTACTAAGGTGATAAACTTGACTGCATGGGCACTGTATGGTTTCCTAGGCCATGTGTGTTAACCACATAGCTCGATCTCTCTTCCCTTACCACCCTAAACCCAAGGATTGATGTAGATACCCAAAGCTTGACATACATTGACATTACATTACTTTTGCAGAATACTTAATACATAAAAAAAACAAACACATAAGGATCATAATAGTTTAGTGTCTTTGTAAACTCAGAACATAATCTTTTAATCATGGTGAAAGATCTTCAACATCTCTCATAAATATCTTACCCTTTTGTTTTCTTACCTAAAACCTTTATTTATATCCTGGGGAAAATAAAACATATAAAGGGTGAGCTCAAATGCTCAGTAAGGGTAAGCATGGAGAAAATAAAACAAACCATATACATTTTGACTTCAAAACATGAACATAAAGTTTACACATCAAAATCTTGAGTTGTGAAATAAATCTTGGCAGTACATAAGGCATAGGTCATAAAGGAAAATTAATCATGATAAAATAGCATGGGAATAAAACATTGAATTGTGGAAAACCATTAAGAAAATGATATGATTTCCATAGTAGTCAAGTCATTACTACCAAGACCATCTTAGTGGACAAAGTCCCTTTTTGAATCGAGTTCACTCCTCGTTTCAGTCCTGTAACACTAAACCAGATTAACTTACCATTCCATCCATGTCTATCTCATGAGATATAAATTTTTACCCAATTCATTGGAGGGAGATATAGGTCCCACCCATCTCATAATTAAATCATTCTTACTTGTGCCACAAAATAAACATAAATCATTCATCATAACCCAAAGAATAAAATGGGTTTCATAAACATCATCCCATCATCACATAATCCATATAAAAAAAATGGATATCATTTCATCATAAGAAAATTGAAACCATGTAAATCATAGAGAAATTATACTTGAAACATACACATATGAAATAATTTCATCTTAGATGGAAAATAGGTTTGATAAAACACTTGAAATGAATTCTTGAGGAAAATATCATTTCTTCTTCAAAATCATTTTCTTTTCACAAAATGCCACACAATTTTAAAAGAAAATGATTTTATTGAAAATAACCATGAAATTTTGTAGATGAATCTTCATTTAAATAATTCGTTATGAAACCGTAAAAATCCATTCATGCCGTATAAGTTAAAAAAAACATTCTCCTCGTACTTTTTTCGGAAAAGTCAAAGAGTTCCTCGTATGCTAAACAAAAGAAAGATTCCTTCCATAACACAAAGTAAAATTCAAAGTGGGGTAAAAATGACATTAAAAATACATTGAATAATATTAAACACTTTATTAAAAACATTTTATGGGCATGGATGAAAAATATAACCCCAGTAAATACTTACGTATAACCAATCTCGGATAAAAATGAGATTTGAAAAATTATCCCTTACCTTAGATTTGATATGCTTCATACGTATCTGAACCTCCTGTATAATGATTTAAATAATGTAATTTACTTATTAAATAATCATATTCATTGTTATTATATCATATATGGTTCACTTATGACTTTATTTATTCGTTCTTTTGTAAGTTCCATGTTAAAGCAGCGTTTTGGGTAAAATCATTTTATTTATCGTACGTGTTTGTACTTGTTGTTATTGATATTATTATTAATTATATATTGATTTAATTACTTAAAGAATGTAAATCATGATTTATATATCATATATATATTCAGTATATATATATATAATAGATATATAAATGAAATGAAATACACCGTTCATGGAGACGGTAGGTCGTACGTATGCATGAACGTTGTTTTCCTTTCCTTATTGACTTGAATGGAAGTAAGTAGATGACATATATATATGAATAAATCTAGTAGCTTTATCATGTCATATATTTCATTAATATTCATTATATATACTTTATAATCATTCTTTAATGGTTAAAATGGAGAATGAATCTCATCGCGTCATGGAGACGGTAATCCGTACGTACGCACGAGCGATGATATTGTTCCCATAATTATTTAATTGAATTAGAGTGGATGATATAATATCACAGAATCAGTATGATGTTATAATAACTATATATAGTTATTATTTACACCATTATACCAATCCAAGTAAGGTGGTGGTGGAAAAACATATTACACCATGGCTTGGAGACGGTATTTCGTACGTACGCACGCGCGGTGATTTAATTTTCTGTAGGATGGATAGAATGTGAAATGGGGTTGTTTAATATTTATAATAACATATAATTATATTATTTATACTGATTTTCTTACTTTATAATTAAACAACTAAAGAAGAAGAAATTGAATAAGAAAGAAAAATTGAAAGAATCGGTAGAAGAGATTACCTCTTCTTCGATGCACCTCTTTTAAACTTCTTCTTAGGGCACTAGAGTTAGTCTTTTGAGAAGACCAGAACCTCTATGATATAACTAGAGAGGTTTAGAAGAGGAATTTTCAGGGTTTGGCCGATATTCAAGGCTCAAAAGGGTGTGAAGAGAAGAGGGAAGGGGTGCCCTTTTATAAGGGAGGAGAGGGTCACCTTAGGAAAAACTTAAAATATTATTTTATAATAAAGTCATATTTGGTTTTTAATAGCTCAAATTTTATTTATTTATAAGATAAGGTGGGTATGGGTCGAAATAATCTCAAAAAATAGGTTTTATACCAGTTTAGGTTACTATTTTAACCTTATCATTTAGATTTAACTCTAAGTTAAATAATTTAACTTTTACCATGTCTTTTTGTTTTCTTACACTATATGGTTAATAAACATACTATAACAATCCAAAAAAACCCCAAGTGGTTCATTATTAATATATATAACCTTATATAAGTCATTTGTCCTAAACTTAGATTTTTAGGAATAGAATAATAATTAATAATATAATATATTTTTTTAAACTATTTTATGTCAATTTTGACACTATTTGGTACTTGATTTTTGTGAAAATCATAACAGCATGATTAGTTAGAAAAAAGTTAATTAAATAAATAATAACATTTAATATTAACCAATAAAATTAGTTTAATTCGTAAAAAGTCTCAAATTACATTTATTTGGGTATTTATAAAATCAATTATGTTAATATTTCATTAATAAGGTAATTACTGCATCATCATTGTGTCATAAATAAATTAAATTATTTAATGTCTAAAAATTATAAATAAAATACCATTATGTATGAAATATTTTTATATTTATAATTAATATTTATTTTAGAATTTATCTTATGTATAATCCTATATTAAAAAAAATTTAGTTATTAAACTTTGATTTTAACTATTTTAACTCTTCTTAAAATAAAATAATAAAAAATATCTTAATCTAATCCAAGTGGACCTAAAGGGTAATATTTTATTCATAAGGTTTTTTTTGGTCGAATTACACTTATCCAATAGAATTAGGACATGTTTTAGGGTAATATTAATATCATTTTTACCCTTAATTACCTTATTTACTTTTAATTGTTGTAAATAAAAGTAAAAAGTTATTATTCACCAAAAAGTTATTTTTATATTATTGAACCACATTTTACTCCTTGATATTAACTTTTTCTCTCTTATTTTCAAAATTCCACTCACATAAGTGGTAAAATTAAGTTTTATATAAATTTTCAAATTCTTCTAAGAGGTGGGTAAAAGAGGGTGAAAAGTTCGATAAAATTTTTATATATCTAAAATTATTATAAAATGACTCCAATGAATTACATTGAACTTATATAGGTATTATGTATCAATTTTGACCTAAAATAAATTTAAATAAAATAAATAATTATTTAAATAAAAAGTCGGTTTTTAAATAGTAACCCAGTGTTTTCACTATTCATCAAAAATTGAAAGTTTTCAGAAAAATACCAAAAATTCACCCTAGGATAATTTCGATATTCTGAATCCAAAAATGAAGTCCATTTCGAAATATAAAATTTATTAAATTTCAAAAAGTGGGTATTACTATTTATAACGGCTAGTTTATATAATATATCATTGTTTAGTGAAACTCGGTATTGCGTATAACCAACGCTATCCTGGAAGGTCGTGATTGCCTGTAATGCAAGACAATTCAGGGATTCATTTAGTGCAAGCTCCTTTTGGTGTATCATACAACACAAGACATCAATGAAATTAAAAAGAATATTTTTCATAAAATCCTAGGGTGTTACATTCTACCCCCCTTAAAATGAATTTCGTCCTCGAAATTTGTCAGAGTTATAAATGGTTTACTACTCGAAAGTTTATTTAATAGAAACTCACATCATAAAAAGGAATACCAAAACTTATCTTTAAAAACTAAATTATGAAACGTAACGGTTACCCAAATTAACTAATCACTGGGTTTCTACATAGGAGAACATATGTGAAAATATGGATATGGAAGAGAAATATAACCATCATGTTCTGATGGAGAGTGGTAGAGAACATGGATATGAATAATCCAACAATCACAAATCCATAAATTTGTGATGATCTATGGTACCATCTGACTCATCAGATATAAGGGCACTAGGACAACATTTTTGGTTTTCAAGATCATTTCCCTAAAGTTTAATAATTTGAATTAGAAGAAATACTTACTTTATTTCGATATAATCTTGTTGTTTTCCATGCCTTGAACAATTTCCACTTCATCTCTTAAAGAAATGAAGTTGAATTTTTCATTCGTGAGGTGTTAGAAAATAATGTGATAGAATGATGGGTCATTCCATATGTCTCAAACAAAAGGTTATCAAAAGTTATCAAATATACATAAGTCCATCTATGGTGAGGTTAATCATATATGATTCCAAAAATGGACCTATAATTCATCTATCATACCGCTTAATAAAACTAGTTTCTACTAACCAGGGACTTCCTGTAGGCCAGTGGTAGGCGATAAAGGCATGTCACACTTCAGTTGTGGGTTTGATTCCCACATCCTTGTCCGACGCGATGGGTTGTCGCTCGTCCTATGGGTTATCCTTTTTTAAAACTACATTATTATAACATTCCATCAATAATATTGAAAAAAGTTATAGACTTAAACAATACTAACTTATGTCCAACATAATCCATTCTAATCTTTAGGCTTATCCAAAATACTTATGTCCAAGCTCATAGTATAAAGAAAACAATTACTAGAAATGTCATCTGCTGAGCATGTGAATATCATCATTTATCCCCCATATATCATACGATATATCTTGTTGGTCAAATTAAAAACATGTTAATACCTTAATCATGTATTCTCTTGAAAAATGAATACCCATTGAACCTTAGTGAAAACATGAATGTTTCCAAAATCCCAAAAATTCTATATACTCAAACCATAATACCACTTAGTCCTTATATCAGTCATGAGCTCATGAATACTATTAAACATTTCATTTTCTCCGTATCATATCATCTGATTTTCAAAATATTTGAATTACTTTTCATGGTTACCAGTACCATATAATTATTAAAAACCATAATAAACCAATACATTGATATTCTGATATTCCACAGTACTATAAATTAGATTCCACAACATTATTTTGGAATCCCATTACATAAACACATAATCATTCCACTACATCGTTGTCATACTCAACATCGCCAATAGTGATCACATGTGACTTCCCTTTTTCTTTTTCCTTAAGAGGTTTCTCATGTAGATCATCATTAACCCTTGGATTAGGGCATTGGTTAGCATAATGCCTCATTTTTGTGCACTTGAAGCATTGAAGTGTTGGTGGAGCGTTCTCTGTAGTCTTTTCTCTATTCACGTCATTAGAAACCTTTTTCCCATTACTTCAGCACTCAGCTTCTTGATGACCTTCTTTTCCACACTTGAAACATTTTATAGTACCTTTTAGACAATCTCCAGCATGCTTCTTTCCACACTTTGAGCATAAAGAAACATTCACCTTCTTTTCACCATTGTTCTGAGGTTTTTCCTTGAACTCCATCTTTCGTTTCTTGTCAAAACCATGAGATGGATATGTTACACCAACTTCTAGTTCTACCTTGATAGCACAACGCACAATTTTTTCATAACTACTGAAGTTTATTATAGTTAATGCCCTTTGAAGACTTGGTTTTAAGCCACTAAAAAATTGATCAACTTTACTTTCAGGTTGGATGATAAAACCAGATGCATACCTTACAAGTCTTGTAAAATTCACTTCGTATATACCAACAGATTCATCATCCTTCTGCTTAAGCTCAAGGAACTCCTTTTCCATCTGTGTTCAAAGAATACGAGGAAAGTACTTACTGAAAAACAAGTTCTTGAACTTGTCCCATTCCATGTATTCAATTTCATCTTGGGCCCTTTTATTCTTAATTAGAGTCCACCACTGGTCTGCTTCACCTTCTAAATGGTAAACAGCTAGAATGGCTTTATCATGTTCCAAACAACAAAGTATGGAAAATATCTTTTCAATGGTACTGATCCATTGTTCAGAAACAAGTGGATCAGAAGACCCATTTAAAGAAGGTATACATTGCCTCATAAAGGACTCAATAGAATATTTTTCCCTTCTCTGATCATTTTGAAATCCAGAATGATTCATATCTTGTGTAAGTATAGAAATAATATTTTGCACTCCATATCCCATCACATTTGGTTGTTCAGGAGGAAAATCATTGCATTTTCCATTACATTGATCAACACAGTTCCTTCGGGTTCCATCCATCGTCTAAAACCCAAAAAGAATAGTGTGAGAGGAAAAAATCATTCTAGGGAAAACAACATAATAAAGGGGGAGTACCTTCAATATATAACATCTTAGGGTTAATTATAATATTGTTACTGTAATTCTAGGACTATAACTTATACTTATACTAAACCTTACGGACATCCCTAAACATACCTTAGAAATATCTCTAGGGATCTCACTAAAGTTTTCGCATCCTAGTTTCCAAAGGTTAACTAAACCTTTCTTATGATACCAAATGTAGAGACCCAAATCTTGACATAAATGGAAATTAAATTACTTTTGCGGAATACTTAATACATAACAAAAACAAACACACAAGGACCATAATAGTTTAGTGTCTTTGGAAACTCATAACATAATCTTCTAATTGTGGTGAAAGATCTTCAAAATCTCCCATAAAGATCTTCACATTTTGATTTCTTACCTAAAACCTTTCTTTATATCCTGGGGAAAAGAAAACATTTAAAGGGTGAGCTCAAATTCTCAGTAAGGGTAATCAGGGAGAAAATAAAACAAACCATATACATTTGGACTTCAAAACATGAACATAAATTTTACATATCAAAATCTTGAGTTGTGAAATAAATCTTGGCAGTATGTAAGGCATAGGTCATAAAAAAAATTAATCATGATAAAATAGCATGGGAATAAAACATTTAATTGTGGAAAACCATTAATCACATGATATTATTTCCATAGTATCCAAGGCATTGTTACCAAGACCATATTAGTGGACAAAGTCCATTTCATAATCGAGTTCACTCCTCGTTTTAGTACTGTAACACTGAACAATATTAACTTACCATTCCAACCATGTCTATCTCATGAGATATAAATATTTATCTAATTCATTAGAGGGAGATATAGGTCCCACCCATCTCATAATGAAATCATTCTTACTTGTGCCACAAAATAAACATAAATCATTCATCATAACCCAAAAAATAAAATGGGTTTCATAAACATCATCCCATCATCAGATAATCCATATAAAACAAATGGATATCATTTCATAATAAGAAAAGTGAAACCATGTAAATCATAGAGTCATTATACTTGAAACATAGACATATGAAATAATTTCATCTTAGATGGAAAATAGTTTTGATAAAACACTTGAAATGAATTCTTTAGGAAAATATCCTTTCTTCTTCAAAATAATTTTCTTTTCACAAAATGCCACACAATTTTAAAAGAAAAGGATTTTATTGAAAATAACCATGAAATTTTGTAGAGTAATTTTCATTTAAATAATTCTTTATGAAACCGTAAAAATCCATTCACGCTGTATAAGTTAAAAAAACATTCTCCTCGTACTTTTGTTGGAAAACTCAAAGAGTTCCTCGTATGGTAAACAAAAGAAAGATTCATTCCATAACACAAAGTAAAAGTCAAATTGGGGTAAACATGACATTAAACATACATGTAATAATATTAAACACTTTATGAATAACATTTTATGGGAATGGATGAAAAATATGACCCTAGTAAATACTTACGTATAACCAATCTCGGATAAAAATGAGATTTGAAAAATTATCCCTTACCTTAGGTCCGATATGCTTCGTACGTATCCGAACCTCTTGTAAAATGATTTAAATAATTTCATTTACTTATTATAGAATCATATTCATTGTTATGATATCATATATAGTTCACTTATGACTATATTACCTGTTCTTTTGTAAGTTCCATGTTAAAGTAGCGTTTTGGGTAAAATCATTTTATTTATCGTACGTGTTTGGACTTATTGTTCTTGATATTATTATTACTTATATATTGATTTACTTAATTACAGAATGTAAATCATGATTTATATATAATATATATATTTGTTATATATATATAATAGACATATAAATGAAATAAAATACACCATTCATGGAGACGGTAGGTCGTACGTACGCATGAACGTTGTTTTCCTCTCCTTATTGACTTGAATGGAAGTAAGTAGATGAAATATATATATACATAAATCAAGTATCTTTATAATGTCATATATTTCATTAATATTCATTATATACACTTTATAATCATTCTTTAATGGTTAACATGGAGAATGAATCTCATCGCGTTGTGGAGATGGTAATCCGTACGTACTCATGAGCGATGATATTGTTCCCATAATTATTGAATTGAATTGTAGTGGATGATATAATATCACAGAATCAGTATGATATTATAATAACTATATATAGTTATTATTTACACCATTATACTCATCCAAGTAAGGTGGTGGTGGAAAAAAAGATTACACCATGGCGTGGATATGGTATTTCGTACGTACGCACGCGCGGTGATTTCATTTTCCGTAGGATGGATAGAAGATGAAATGAAGTTGTTTCATATTTATAATAACATATCAGTATATTAGTGATACTTATGTTATTACTTTATAATGAAACAACTAAATAAGAAGAAATTGAATAAGAAAGAAAACTTGAAAGAATCGGTAGAAGAGATTACCTCTTCTTCGATGAACCTCTTTTAAACTTCTTCTTAGGTCACTAGAGTTGGTCTTTTGAGAAGACCAGAACCTCTATGATATAACTATAGAGGTTAATAAGAGTAATTTTCAGGGTTTGGCCGAGATTCAAGGCTCAAAAGGGTGTGAAGGGAAGAGGGAAGGGGTGCCCTTTTTATAAGGGAGGAGAGGGTCACCTTAGAAAAAACTTAAAATATTATTTTATAATAAAGTCATATTCGGTTTTTAAGAGCTCCGAATTGATTTATTTAGAAGCTAAGGTGGGTATGGGTCTAAATCCTCTCAACCAATAGGTTTTAGACAAGTTTAGGTTACTATTGTAACCTTATCATTTAGATTTAACTCTAAGTTAAATAATTTAACTTTTACCGTGTCTTTTTGTTTTCTTACACTATATGGTTAATAAACTTACTATAACAAGCCAAACGAACCACAAGTGGTTCATTATTAATATATATAACCTTATCTAAGTCATTTTGCCGAACCTTATATTTTTATGAATATAATAACAATTAATAATATAATATATTTTTTTAAAGTATTTTATGTCAATTTTGACACTATTTGGTACTTGATTTTTGTGAAAATCATAACAAAATGATTAGTTCGAAAAAAGTTAATTAAGTAAATACTAACATGTCATATTAACCTATAAAATTAGTGGAATTCATAAAAAGTCTCAAATTACATTTATTTGGGCATTTATAACATCAATTATGTTAATATTTCATTAATAAGGTAATTACTACATCATCATTGTGTCATAAATAAATTAAATTATTTAATGTCTAAAAATTATAAATAAAATACCATTATGTAGTAAATCTTTATAGATTTCTAATTAATATTTATAGTAGAATTTATCTTATGTATAACCCTATATTAAAAAAAAATATTTATTAAACTTTGATTTTAACTATTTTAACTCTTCTTTAAATAAAATAATAATAAATGTCCTAATCTAATCCAAGTGGACCTAAAGGGTAATATTTTATTCATAAGGCTGTTTTTGGTCGAATTACACTTATCCAATAGAATTAGGACATGTGTTAGGGTAATATTAATATCATTTTTACCCTTAATTACCCTATTTACTTTTAACCGTGGTAAATAAAAGTAAAAAGTTACTATTCACCAAAAAATTATTTTTATCTTATTGAACCACATTTTACTCCTTGATATTAACTGTGTCTCTCGGATTTTCAAAATTCCACTCACAAAAGTGGTAAAATTAAGTTTTATGTAAATTTTCAAATTCTCCTAGGAGGTGGGTAGAAGACGGTGAAAAGTTCAATAAAATTTTTATATATCTAAAATTATTATAAAATGACTCCAATGAATTAAATTGAACTTATATAGGTATTATGTATCAATTTTTACCTAAAATAAATTTAAATAAAATAAATAATTATTTAAATAAAAAGTCGGTTTTTATATAGTAACCCAGTGTTTTCACTATTCATCGAAAATTGAAAGTTTTCAGAAAAATACCAAAAATTCACCCTAGGCTAATTTCAAAATTCCGAATCCAAAAATGAAGTCCATTTAGAAATATAAAATTTATAAAATTTTAAAAAGTGGATATTACTATTCATAACAGCTAGTTTATATAACATATCGTTGTTTAGTGAAACTCGGTATTGCGTATAACACACACTATCGTGGAAGATCGCGATTGCATGTAATGCAAGCCAAGTCAGGGATGCGTGTAGTGCAAGATCCTTTTGGTGTAGCGTACAACACAAGACATCCATGAAATTAAAAAGAATGTTTTTCATAAAATCTTGGGGTGTTACAAGTGACCCCCAACATCTCTTACATAATCAAATGGGATCAAAACACATCAATTCACATCAGAAGAAACTGGAAAAAAAAACTATGTTTATAATTTGAAACCCAACTTCCCCTGTTAGCTTGAGGTTTGGGATAATAAAGAGCTACCAAGACTCTCCCCACCCTTACCTCTCAAACATTGACACCTTATCCTCCTTTATAATAGTAAATTCCTAAATAACAAGGCTACACATAAGGCTTGGGATATTAGAAAATAACCTAAGCCTCAGGTACCATTTTATAATGAATCGTGCCAAGATACCATTGAACCTAGCATCCAAACCAATTCTCCACAAAGATCAAAGGGAATTCTCGATCCTTATGGGCTGACAACTAGTGTCTGTGTATCACAAGAATCCTTTTAGGAATGATTTATACCATATTATAGATAAAAGAAAATGGAATAAAATAAAAACAAGATCCAAAAATAAAAGAACATTCCAAATAGGTCATAACCAACTACAATGATCCAACTCATTTTCATATACATAAACAACATCTATAAATAGGAGGATACATCCTAACAAAACATATACAATACTAACCAAAAATAAAATCAACTACCAACCCACTCAAGATGATATTGAACCACCTCCATGAAACTTAGGGTTTCTAAACACCACCCAACTCACTCCAAATCGACCACAATGAACAAGAAGCATCCATCTGATAACATAGAACCTGAAATATATATATATATATATATATATATATATATATGAGATAAAATTCCCAGTAGGTCACCACAACCCACCGAATCTATGAAATATATTTCATAATACAATTCATAAAATCTAGTTTTAAAATAAACTATAAATTAATATTTACATATATATATAACTTTATGGAAACCAAATCAATTCCATAATCCACTTTCAAAATAACACCATTTGTTTTACAAAACTGAACTCACGCATTTTGAAAACTAATCCACCGGCCTAAGCCATTCCCAAAATCTACACACACCTATTTTCCATTTCTCAAAAACAATTAATTTTATTTATTTAAATGAAAATAGTCACATTATTAAAACATTTCACCAGGAAAATACATTTCAGAACCCATTTTTAAATCCACCACAATGACTCACATAAGATCCTTTTATTTCAAAATGGTTTTCCAAAAATCTTTGAAAACTCACTTTCCCACCAAAAACAACCCAAAACACTCACATGTGTCAATAACAACAAGGTGGTCACTAAGAATATATCACATGAAATAAATAATAGGTTCCATTATAAATAAATCAAGGGATATGATACAAAAAATAATGATATCAAACTACCATTAATATATAAACAAGCATCACAAATTCATCATGGGATCCACTACAGATCCCTAATGTGCTAACCATATATGAGTATATCCACTCATGGACTAGCTATCAGCGTGTTTTGAAGTCCAGATAATTTTTCTTCCAATTATCCCACACAAGCCTCATTGTGACAACCAACCCCCACCTATACCCTATGCCTAGAATGGTTGGGGGGAAACTAGAAGTGTGTGAACTAACTATAGGTAAAATCTAGGTCCTTCACTTAGTACTTGAGTCTCTATAACCAAAGTAAGTGAGGCGTAGTGAAAAATATTCAAGTCCAACACATAAGGAATAACCATAACTACCATCACCCCAACACACCAAATAATGAATATCCCTATAATCACATGCACATAAGGAATAAATAAGAAAATTCCCACACAATGGGGAGAAAAATCATCGCATAGTGACCAAGAACCCACAAAAGGGGTAAAAATAAAGGTTAAATCATGGGGTGTCTCTCACTATTTAAAAAACAAATTGAAAATCAGACCTTTAACACCAAAACATGGCTCATATTTCTAATACCTTTCTCACTTTATAAAACACCATTTAATATATCTCTCCAAAATGATGGAAATCACTCACATAATTCAAAATATTCCAAAGCTACCCTTCAACAAGGATATTCCTATTTGAAAACAAAAACAAATCCAAAGGCCAAAAATTTCCTTAAAAATCCAAAATACAATAGGAAATTACTCACAAGGGGTTAAACCACACACACATTTCAAATCATCATTTGAAATCCAAACAAAAAACCCTTTTAGATATCATTTTGAGGTAAACACCTCACTTCAAAACCAAATTCCCTTTAAAATATAATTTTCACTCATTTAAAACCAAAACCAGGTAAAAACCAATTACACAATATGAAACCCATTTCAAAAATCCATACAGGCATTAAAAAAAATCTTATCATCTTTAAACATTCCATTTCAAACATGAAAACATATAATTTTACATGAAAAATCCAATTATACCAAGCTCACAACACCATGGAATTATTTCAAATCACTTCTAATATATCACATATATTTATAATTTCATTAAAAGGGATTTTAGAAATCACAAACACATCATGAATTCCAAAATAACAATTTAATATAAATACCTACCTCAAAGAGAAGAAAACTGATCTGAAATACTTCAAAACATGTCTCCTTAAAAAGTGACCACACCCAAAGTGATAGAAATGGTGTATAAAAATCCTAGAAACCAAAAAAAAACATTAAATCCACATATAACTCTAGAACCATCTAAAAGAAATCTAGGGTTCACGGGGAAAGCTAAAACCAAGATAGAAGAGAGGGATGAGGGAAGAAGAGAGTAAGAGAAGAAAAACTCACCTCAAATCTCTTGGAATCATAAAATGAAGGTAAATAATTCAAGATAGAAGAGGTTGGATCTTCTCCTTGAGGTCCCAAGGATTAGCCAACAAAAATGGGGAAATGGGGGGTGAAACCCCTCTTAATTCAAGAGGGAAATTTGGGAATTACCCAAAATTTTAAACACCTAGACAGGCCACATGATTTGGCTACAAGGTTTTCCAAACCATGATCTATCCTCTTTATAAGCCAAAAGAGGTTGTGTGGTTAATCCTTCAGTGACACACGGTTTGGAAAAACCATGAGCCTTACCGCAGACACACCCAAGACCCTACATGATCTTAGGGGATCTCTGCATGGTTTTTCAAACCATACAAAATCCATGAAAAATAGATCTATCAAAATAATAGATCCACCCACATGATCACTACATGGTTACTAATAACCATGTAGGATAACCATTCACCTACCAAAAATCCTCCAAAAACTTGAATTTCTAACTTGAAACCAACTGAAACTCAAAACCACTCAAGATAAGATAAAATATTATAAAATAAACAACATTGTGACATAGGGGTGTCGTAGATTTTATTATTGTCAGATGCATTGAAATCCTCTTTGTAATTATAAGACTCCTCTTGCCTCTTTTTTAGTTTATCTATCCATCTTAAATTATATTGTTGTGTGAGATCTTTTGCCCTATTTTTAGGGTATTTGTTTGATATTTTTATTTCTCTCAAACTAGATCAAATAAAATCATAATAATAGATGAGTAAATCATCCTGAGCATGAGGTAGGTGGTTTGGTTTCTTTCCCCATAAGGTTTATTTGTTTAAGAATTATTTCCATTATGTTGCATGTTTTACTTTCTATGCATCACTTCTAAAACATGAAATACTTTAAGTTGAACGCCTAAACCTTTTTTAGACATGCTATGACACCTTGATAAATGGTTAGAGTCTGAAGACATCAACTCAAACCACCACCTAAACTGAGTTCGGTCAAAATGATTTCAATTATTGTTGTTTCATATTATGTAGAATCACCCCATGGGTATGATGATTTTTCCACTAGGTAATGGGAGCTATAGTTGTCTTAAATGAAGTATTAAATGGGTAATAGTTTTTTATTAAGTTTAGTTGTGGACAATTAAATAGATAAATTGGATGTATTTTCATATGGTTATATACCTTAATTTGACCTTTTACTTGAAAGTAAAATAAATATAGAATGAAGTATCTTTTTAAATGGGTAGGATAGTTCCCCCTTTGTTCCTTTATCTTTTATCAGTTTAACCATTATAAGGGATCAACCTAAATAAATATTTGAATAGTAATGTGTAATTCTTATGAAAATGAACCTTTTATTCATTTGTAATTAAATTGATTAATGAAATGAATCATAATGAATTATATTATGGCATTAATACCTTCTTAAGTCCTATGTTAATTATTGAATGTGAGATTTTTACACCTTAAATTATTACATCTTAGTGAACCTTGGATTCCCAAGTAGGAATGTCTTGAATGGGCTCATAGGTCAAAGGAATTACACTACACATTGAGTGATACTAGGTTCTTCTTTATAGAACACCTTGGTTAAGGGATCATAGAGAAAGTGGGATTATCTTATTCATGATCATTACTGAGATGCCTCAGTTAGGGTTTTTGGACATGAATTTTCACACCCCTTGGTCTGAGATGTTGGAAATTATGTTTCACATTCATTTGGGAGGTTGGACATGACGTTTCATGCCCCGTGATGAGGATATTAGACATGATGTTTCACATCAATTTTTGGGATGATTAGGAATGGTGCTCAGTATCCCCTATTCAGATTCATGGGCTTGTGCCCATAATTAAATAAGGAGACTCTTATTATATTCTTATGTTTTTGCATGGGTTCCATGGTTACACCACAAGTCTAGGATAGTATCATGTATCTATATATATATATTTATATTTTATAGTGCATAATATATATATATATACATACATACATGTGTGTGTGTGTGGTGACACCTACTCAGATACATTAAGAAAACTGAGCCTAACATGATCATTTAATAAAGAAGGTATGGTCGATTAGGTTTCCTTAAGGAAACTGAGCCTAACATGATCATTTATTTACTTATTATTTATTATACATTCACATTACTTTATTTTATATTCACGTACTTGACTACATTGGAAACCATTGGTGGTGACCTACTAAGTTTATCCCACGCCCTATTCATGTCACCATTTGGTACCCAGACAGACCTCTTGGTTGAAGGATCAAGATCATGGCTTATTCTTACTTGCTTGTTGTTATTCTTTATGGAATGGGACTATACATGGATATGGGGGTCGAGCATATACTCAGGTTTCCTTCAAGAGATGGAACCTTTTATTTATTTACTCTATGTTTGTCTAGGTATATTGTATTTACCTGATGTAAATCTATTATTGTACATTTCATCATGATCATGCATGATTATTTATTCATTTATTATTGATTTTTAGTTATTATTATCTTCTTATGATCTATTATTCATTTGATTTTGTTGTTTATTTGCTATATACACTATTATGATAATCTAATCATGTGGGTATAGTCTCCTCATTGTACCACCATTATACCCTCACTGCTAGTCGGCAACCTCTGGTGTATAATGAGCCATGCTTTAGGTCATGTGGGGAACAGGATCAAGGCACTATTTTAGTGGCTCCTTGGTTAGGATGTTACAAGTGGTATCATATATTCTTTCTTTTCCTTTTGTCTTACTATTTTGGGATAGTAGACAGAAGACTAGGAATGTGTTGGAACTTGGTAAATAGCTTATGTATGGGTCCTTCCAACCCATTCATGAGGGAAGGATCAAGTTTCCTGGGATGGGACTATTGGTCATGATTATTTGTTATTATAGTTGATTATTATTTCACCTTGGGTGACTATTGTACTTCTGTTTTTTACTAATTTATCAGATTTACCCTTGGACTGATATGTAAAGGAAGTGTTTTTACATGAATCATTATAGGAGCATATAGATTCACATTTCATGTATATTCAATACCTTATAATGATTTTTATTTCATTCTTGTGTGATTTATCAGCATGCTTATTCGTATACCTATTTGGGTGATTTTTACCATGCTTACTTGTGTTCTCTGATTATGACTTAGCTTTCCATGTCTACTCCCATTCATTGCTTTGTGATATAATTATTGTTATAATTATGATATATGATTGTTTATTAAATTTTCTTTATCAACCTAAATGTTTTTTCCTATATAGCTTGATGGTGGCATGTTAATTAACCAATTATGACCTGTTTGAGCCATAGACCATTGGTTTCATAGGCAAAAACATTTATGGTTGTGATTAAATGGGTTTCAATAATAATTTATAAATTTTATGGGTTTTTATAAATTGGTAATGGTGTCCCATATAATCAAACTGTAATATATAAACTTGTTATATTCTGAGACCGATGGTGAAAATCTGGTTGTAGTTACATGAAGTGTCAATTGTAACTTGTAAAGTCTTATACCTTTATAATTTAGAAATTGTGACTCATCTAATTATCATAGTCTATATATATATAGGATTTTACTTATATGATTTGGGAATTATGACCCATATGACTAAATTCCTAAATGCAAAACTAGACCCAAATAGATCAGTTGTGTAACGACCCAAAGTTTAATCAATGGAAATTACCTTCTTATAATTATGTCATATAATCACATTAAATCACAACACAATGAACTACTAAGTACTATGTGACCTTTAAAAATAATTTTTCCACTTCTTTGTTTTGAATTTTGAAAATCTAACATACACAGTTGTGTTCAGGATGATTTTTAGGGTCTGATGGAACAAAATTAATTTTTTGGTGAATAGTAACCTACCCTTATGAATATTAACCTACCCTTTTGAATAGTAATATGGCCCTTATGAATAGTAAATCATCCAAAATAATATTAACCACACCCATGAATTTATAAATAAAATTTAGGCAACTTATAAGTGATAATATGACCATAGTAAAAGTATTGGTATTTTTGTAAGTCATAAATAAATAATTACAATTAATTAATTAATTTAAAATAAGATTTATTTTCCTAAAATTTATTCATAAATTAAAAATTTTATGTCTTCTGGTTTTAAGATAATTTTATAAAACCTTATGTAATTTTTTAAAGCATTATAAAATCAGTTATAGTTTTAAAATCTGTATTTTTCAAGTAAATTATGATTTTAATTAAAAATTAAATTAATAATATTTATAAAATTATTTTTAAAAAATGGATTTCATTTTTTGATTTTAGACGTCGAAAAATGGTAATGGTGAATTTTTGGGATTTTTCTGAAATACTTGAATTTTTATGAATAGTGAAATATGATAATTTACAAAATAATCTAAATACATTAATTATTGAGTCATGGGTGATGTTTTTATGATTTAATCACAATTGGTGCAAACTCACATTTAATTATTACTATTTTTTCATTTAATCATCATTATTTCTTGTCTTACGGAGAAATAATAAACTAATGATTAAAATATTAAGAAAACCCTCCCCTCCACTATAAAAACCACCCACACTCCCCTCTTCTATTCACTCCTCTCAATCCTTGTGACTTGCATAAATTATGCTCAAATATCTCCCCAATATCCTCCTTAAATTATAAAATCCCTTGGTCTCTTCAAAAACCAAATCCTCTCCACTTAAGATGCTCTCAAGGAAGGTTAATTTAAGAGGTAAATTCTTCTTTTCAATTATTTTACTTTCCTTTCAAGTTCCTTTATTTTATTTTCTATACTTACCTCTCCTCATCCAAATGTTATGAAAACTCCAGTACCTTATATGTACTATAATTTTTTTATGATAATGGAATAATTTATTACCATCTCTTCTTTACCCTTCCTTTATACTAGTAGTAAAAATATCATCTCAGATGTGTTAATTTACCACATTCAAGGATGATGGGTTTTCAATTCCCATTATCATCTTCAATTCTGGTCATGAAACCGTTATTATGGTTTAACTATACTATAATATATGTATTATGTCTCATATATGGTTCTGTAATATTTTTGTACACATGGTTTTGATTTATAAAATAAAATGTGTTCATTGTGATCAAAAACCGCCAATTAACCTAAAAGATTATCACTAAAGTCTTATATAATGATTCAACTTCACTCTAAGTAACAAAATGAAATTTAAAACCATGTAACCTTATGGATTTTCAATAATAAAATATAAATCCAATTCTTGAAATCCATCCTCATTTTACATGATTATCTGTTCAGGTATATAAGTAAACCAATCATGAAACAAACGGACCCAAATAATGAAATTGAACCTCTTAACCCATCAGAAAAGGCCATGAATGAACTTAATTTTTTTTAATAAATCAATGAAATGTAAAATAGGTTCTGTAATTATTAATTAATTAATCTAATTTGATTATTCATGTCATTAATATCAATTGTATAACACCTTTGGACTTAAGGTAGGGATCCTCTCTCTCTCACTTTTATTCAAGAATCTCCTCTATGTTATGCCCTTTTATTTTTAATAACTAATGATGGGGTATGTTTTTTCACCTTCCCCATACTTCCCTCATGATATATAAATGATGATATACCCCTTTCTCTCACATTAATCCCTCTTAAGTTCACTTGTTACCATGTCGAGGTTTCGTAAGGGATTCAACCCGAACCTCCTTTACTCCTTCGGGTTGATTTATCTTTATTTTACCCAAACAAAGTTATCTATTATTTTTATGTACATATTATAAATGTTTTTTATATGTACCAAATTCATGTATCAAGACCCTTTCATCATCTATTTCATGAATATACATGTTTTTAAATGGTTCCATCCTCAATACTTCCCGATAAACAAACCCTTTTTAAAGGAACTTCCTGAGTTCTTTCCCCATTTAAAGTGTACAATATCATCTATTTTAAGCAACCATTTTTTTAAAAAATAGGTATATTTATTATTTAAACACTCTTGGTTCACTTATGGTTTTATATAAAATATTATGACCTTTTCTATTTTAAATTCTCTTTGGTATTTTCCTCAAAACCACATTAAAATGTTTTAATTATAAAGTTTCTTCGATACCTTTTTTTTAAGTTGTAACTTCTGTTTGAAATCACTTATCATGATATATGCCTTTTAACTTATTAATTATCATGCATGATTTAATTCCTTACTTTAATGGACACTTCTATGATACGCCCATTTATTATGTATTATGACATGATTGTGATACCCATTTATTTCCATGGGTAACCCTTATGTATGATTGATTATGTATGATTCTTTATATGGAAAAAATATTCATAAACATGTTAATATGGGTGTTCCCAAATATAAATCTAATTCATTGGGTAAAGCTAAGTCTCATGAGACGTTATGTGCAACGGTCTTGGCAGTTATCCTTGAATTGTTCTACCATGTGCAATGGTCTTGGCGGTTATCCTTGACTTGTACTAACATGTGCAATGATCTTGGCGGTTATCCTTGACTTGTGCTACCATGTGAAATGGTCTTGGTGGTTAGCCTTGACTTTTTCTACCATATGAAATGATCTTGGTGGTTAACCTTGACTTGTGATCATTTATGTGCAATGATCCTTGACTCATGCTAGAGTCATGTTTTATGTTGCTACCACATTACTATGATTCCATGTTTATATGATCCCATGTTTATATGTTATGATTCAATATGTACCATGATTCTTATATCATTGTGTCATGCCTTCTAACCCATGTGATAAAGCTTTATTCTTATTTTAATTCCCTTATTGGTATTTTTTATCATCCCTTTGTTCATATTATCCCTAGGTTATCCTATGTCGATGTATGAGCACAATGAAAGTTATGAGATCAATATGATGATTAAATAAATAAATGTTTTATGTTTTCAGTTTTATGTACCTAGTCATGAAAGATGCTAGACTTCATGATCCTTGGCTTTTATTTCGATGTATAATTATGCATAAAATCCTGTAATGTTATGTGTAAAAGGTTAGGGTCTCTATAGTTGGTATCAGAGGATAGTCTAGTCTTTTTGGATATTAGGAATATAGAACTTTAGTAAGAACCTTATGAATAAGACTAAGTATAAGGAAACATCCCTAAATTTTGTAAATTATAGAGTAAGTGGTTTACCAAGAAAATACATACCTGTCTAGATACAGATAGGTATATGTGTCTCTAGCACGGATGCATCTAGGTGTAAAACTCTAAAACACCACTTTGAGCTAGACTCAAACAGGAATTGGTGCTCAATAACGGGCCTTGCTGCACTCCTGGTTTGACACTCCCAGGGGATATGCTTTGGTAAATTCATATTCTTAGTATAAACCATTATTAAGGGAAAAAATATCCCTTAATAATATACATTAGGAGATAGATCATGAATAATATAAAATGAGTCCTAGAAACACATAAGTTAAATAAATAAGATTAATTTTTAAGTTATCCCTTTAATTTCATCGTTTTCCCCCTTATTTGATACTCATCCATAAATTTTCTTTTTATTATATCCAATGGATGGTAATAGGATGAATTAGGTTAACAACTAATTTGAAGGGCAATGTGATGACTGTCAAAATGAGATCATCGATCAGATGGGAGCTTAAGAAGGACATATCATTATTATACCAAAACAGCTATCAAAAATCACTATTAACAATTGGTACTTGGTTGAATTCCCAAAGTATTCAAGGAATAAGAAGGTGAAATCCCATGAAAGTACATATGATAAAGGAGATGACGGAAAGAAGACCCAATTTCCTTCATGCAACAAGTCTGGAAAGAGGCACCAAGGGAAATGTCACAAAGGGACTGTGAGATGTTTTAAGTGTGTAAAGATAGGGCACAAAGTATCCAATTGCTGTGAAAAAATGAATAATGTGATGAATGGAAACAAAGTTACATCTAAGTCATCATACATGGTTCTATGTCATAAATTTGGAGAATTTGGACATTATCCAAGATGATGCTCTATTTCAAGTGCTGAGAAGCATGATGAGCATCAACAATCTCCATGATCAAGGGATCACAGAAGGTCCTATGATAAGGTGGCTAATGATGAATAAATTACATGTAACCACTACTTCAAAGTATTTTATGTCATAATGTATTTCAATCCATGTCCTATTAGTATATCTTTTATTTTTTCTATGATCATTGAGTCCCCACCTTAAATGATATTAAATCATTAGGGAAAACTTCTATTAGTATTGTATCGAATGTTGAAGTTTGTGGGAATATTATTTTGGAAAATATTATAAATATATATTTGGTGTAATCTGAGGAAAAATGAAAAATTCATTACCTATGCCTCATGGAACTTGAAAATTCATGAGAAAAACTATCTCAGGCATGATCTGGAGTTGGCAGCTGTGATCTTTGCGTTAAAAATCTGGCAGCATTATCACTATAGGGAGAAGTGTGAGATATATACTAATCACAAGAGTATAAAATATATATTCACACAAAAGGATCTTAATATGAACTAGAAAATATGGTTAGAGTTCATCAAGGATTATGACTGCTCAATATACTACCATCCTAGTAAGGAAATAAGGTGGCAGATGCTCTAATTTGAAAGGATCTTGTATCTTTATCAATGATAAGAGTTGATAAGGATCCAATCTTCTTGGATTTACAGAGTATGGACATGGGAATCATTAATTTAGGAACATAATCAATCCTTTCTCAAATGGTTTCTCAACCATCCATCATGGAGAAAATAAAGGATTCTCAAAGAAAATATTTGGAAATTATAAAAATGGTAGAAGCTATTAGAAATAGTAAATCCTTAGAATTCATGATTGATGAAGAAGGAGTTGTAATATTTGGGTCATGATTATGTGTACCATCTAATACATATATAAATAAGGATCTTTTAAATGACACACATAGCTCAACCTTCTCTATTCACCCAGGGAGCACAAATATGTATTGAGATATCTGAGAGAACTTTTGGTGGGACAATATGAAGAAGGAAATCGTTAAATATACATCAAAGTTCCTAGTAAGTCAACAAGTGAAGGATAAGAGTAAAAGTATAAGGGGATTACGTAACCACTACTCATACCAACATGGAAGTGGGAGAACATTACCATGGACTTTGTCACTAGACTTCCAAGGACATCCAGAGGAAATAATGCTATATGGGTCATTGTGGATAGTCTTACAAAGATAGCTTACTTTATCACAATTCGAGAGGACTTCTCATTAGATCAAATTTCATGGATATATATCAAATAGGTGGTAAGTCTACATGGAGAACCATTGTCTATTATATCTGATATATATTTAAGATTCACCTTGATGTTCAAGAAAAATCTCTAACATGCTCAAATCACTGAACTGAACTTTAGTGTGACCTATCATCCTCAAACTAATGGAAAATATGAGAAAACTATTCAGGCACTAGAAGACATGTTGAGAGTGTATTATATGCACTTAAAAGTAGGATGGGACCAACATCTTTCACTGGTCTAATTCTCTTACAATAATAGTTTCCACTCAATCATCTGAATGGAACCATACGAATCCCTTTATGGGAAAAGGTGCAGAACACTAGCATGTTGGGATGAAGTCAGTGAACATAAGATACTAGGACCTGAAATGGTTAAAGAAATGGTGGAGAAGGTTAAAACCATTTATTAGCACATTAAGGTAGCCCAAATTCGATAGAAGAGTTATGTAGACAATCATTGATGAGACCTTGAGTTCAAAGTTGGAGACATGGTATTTCTATGCATATCTTGATGGAAGAAGGTCATGAGGTTTTGGAGTTGTGGAATATAAAATATAACTTCCCCCTACTATGTCTAAAGTATACAATTTATTCCATGTATCCCTCTTAATAAATTACATACCAGATCCTTCACATGTACTATCTTCAGAGGTGGTACAGTTGGAGAATGATCTTTCTTACAGGGAGCAGCCAGTGAAGATCTTGGATTGTAGAGATAAAGTTATACATAAAAATAATAATCACCTAGTCAAATTACTATGGTGAAACCATAAGTACGAATAGGCAACATGGGAACTGGAGGAGGCAATGAAGGAAAAGTACCTGAACCTTTTTTTGGCTTAGAATGTAAAACAAAATTTTGAGGGTGAAATTTCATAAGGGGGAAGAATGTAATGACCCAAAGTTTAATCAATGTAAATTAACTTCTTATAATTATGTCATATAATCACATGAAATCATAAAAAAATGAATTACTAAGTACTATGTGACCTTTAAATATAATTTTTCCACTTCTGTGTTTTGAATTTCAAAAATATGACATACACAGTTGCATTTAGGATGATTTTTGGGGTCTGATGGTACAAACTTAATTTTTTTGTGAATAGTAACCTACCCTTATGAATAGTAACCTACCCTTTTGCATAGTAATATGACCCTTAAAAATAGTATATTTTCCAAAATAATAGTAACCACACCCATTAATGTATAAATAAAATTTAGGCATCTTATAAGTGATAATATGACCATAGTAAAAGTATTGGTATTTTTATAAGTCATAAATAATTAATTATATTTTATTTATTTATTTATTTAAAAGAAAATTTATTTTCCTAAAATGAGTTCATAAATTAATAATTTTATGTCTTATGGTTTTAAGATAATTTTATAAGACCTTATGTAATTTTTGAAAGCATTATAAAATCAGTTATAGTTTTAAAATCTGTATTTTTCAAGTAAATTGTGATTTTAATTAAAAATTAAATTAATCATATTTAGAAAATTATATTTGGAAAATGGATTTAATTTTTGGATTCTATATGTTGAAAAATGGTTAGGGTAAATTTTTGGGATTTTTCTGAAATACATGAATTTTTTATGAATAGTGAAATACGATAATTTACAAAAATAAGCTAAATACATTAATTATTGAGTCATGGGTGATGTTATTCTGATGTAAGAAACATTTTTTCTAACTCACATGAACTTATTACTATTTTTGGTCATGGAACCATCGCTATTGATTTTCTTATGGAGAAATAATAAACTAATGATTAAAATATTAAGAAAATCCTCCTCCACTCCACTATAAAAACCACCCACACTCCCCTCTTCTCTTTGATCCTATCAAGACTTGTTTCTTGCCTAAATTATACTCAAATATCTCCCCAATATCCTCCCCCGTTTTCATAAGCCCTTGGTCTCTTCAAAAGACCAAATCATCTCCCCTTAAGAGGATCTTAAGGAAGGTTAATTTAAGAGGTAAATTCATCTTTTCAATTCTTTTACTTTCCTTTCAAGTTACTTTATTTTAATTTCTATCCTTACCTATACTCATCCAAATGTTATGAAAACTCAAGTACCTTATATTTATTGTAATTTTGTTATGATAATGGAATAAGTTATTATAATCTCTCCTTTTCCCTTCTTTTAAACTAGTAGTAAATACACCATCCGAGATGTGTTAGTTTACCACATTCAAGGACGATGGGTTTTCAATTCCCATTACCATATTCAATTATGGTCATGAAACCATTATTATGGTTTAACCCAACTATAATATATTTATTATGTCTCATATATGGTTCTGGAATATTTTTGTACACATGGTTTTGATTTATAAAACAAAATGTGTTCATTGTGATCAAAAACCACCAATTAACCCAAAAGATTATCACTAAAGTTTTGTATAATGATTCAACTTCTATAAAAGTAACCAAATGAAATTTAAAAAATTGTAACCTTATGTATTTTCTATAATAAAATATAACTCCGATTCTATAAAACCATCCTCATTTTACATGATTATCCATTCATGTATATAAGTAAACTGATCATAAAACAAACAGACCCAAACAATGAAATTGAACCTCTTAACCCATAAAAAAAGGCCATGAATGAACTTAAAAAGGTTATACTAAATCAGTTAAATGTAAAATAGGTTATATAATTATTAATTAATGTACCTAATTTTATTATTCAGGTCATTAATATCAAGTGGATAACACCTTTGGACTTAAGGTAAGGGATCCTCTCTTTCTCACTTTTATTCAAGAATCTCCTCACTGTTATGCCCTTTTATTTTTAATACTGAATGATGGGGTATGTTTTAAAACCTCCCCCATACTTCCCTAATGATATATAAATGATTATAGACCCATTTATCTCTCATTAATCCCTCCTAAGTACACTTGTTACCATGTCGAGGTTTCACAAGGGATTCAACCTAAACCTCCTTTACTCCTTCGGGTTGCTTTATATTTATTTTACCCAAACGAAGTTATCTATTATTTTTATTTACATCTTATAATTTTTTTTATATGTAAAAAATTCATTTATCAAGACCCTTTCATCATATCTTTCATGGATATACATGTTTTTAAATGGTTCCCTCCTCAATAATTCCCGATAAGCAAACCCGTTTTCAAGTGAAAAATATCATCTATTTTAAGACACCATTGTTTTTATAAAATAGGTATTTCTATTATGTAAACCCTCTTGGTTCACTTTTTGTTTTATATAAATAATTTTTCCCTTTTCTATTTTAAATTCTCTTTGGTATTTTCCTCTAAACCGCACTAAAATGTTTTAATTCTAAAGTCTCTTTAATAGATTTTATTTTAAGTTATCACTTATATTTGACATAAATTATCATTATATGTTCCTTTTCCCCTTCTGAATGCCCATGTATGATTTAATTCCTTAATTTCATGGACACTTTTATGATATGCCAATTTATTATGTATTATGACATGATTACAACACCCATTTCTTTCCATGGGTAACCCTTATGTATGATTAATTATGTATGATTCTTTATGTGGAAAACATATTCATGAACATGTTAAGATGGGTGCACCCAAATAGAACTCCAATTAATTGGGTAAAGTTGAGTATTATGAGATGTTGTGTGCAACGGTCTTGGCGGTTAGCCTTGAATTGTGCTACCATGTGCAACGGTCTTGGTGGTTAGCCTTGACTTATGCTACCATGTGCAACAGTATTGACAGTTAGCCTTGAATTGTGCTACCATGTGAAATGGTCTTGGAGGTTAGCCTTGACTTGTACTACCATGTGCAACGGTCTTGGTGATTAACCTTGACTTGTGATTCTCTATGTTCAATGAGGCTTGACTCATGTTAAAGTCATGCTTTATGTTTCTACCACATTACTATGATTCCATGTTTATATTATTCTATGTTTATATGTTATGATTCCATATGTACCATGATTTTTATATCATTATTTCATGCCTTCTAACCCATGTGCTAAATCTTTATTCTTATGTTCATTCCCTTACTGGGATTTTAGCTCATCCATTTGTTCATGTTATCCCCGGGTTATCCTATTCCAATGTATGAGGACAATGTAAGTTAGAAATCAATATGAAGATTAAATAAAGAAATTTTTTATGTTTTCAGTTTTATGTACCTATTATTCAAAGACACTAGACTTCACGGTCCTTGGCTTGTTTTTCGATTTATAATTATGCATAAAATCATGTAATGTTATGTGTAAAAGGTTAGGGTCACTATAAGTTGGGGTATGTTTCTTATGTGATAAGGTTGTAATTAATCATTAATAAAACAACTGCTATTGGGTTTCACTTAGATGGACCCATTTTGGAATGATGGGACCCACATAGGTCACCTTTACTTCTTCAAATTTTTAGTACTTAACCCCATGTGGGTATGCCTAGGACAAATAAATATGGTTATTTAAATCTTCAACGACCACTTATATGGTGTTATATATAAATTTATGGTATCATTTTACTAAAATTATCCTCTTAAAATGATAACATTCCTTTTATCTGCTTTTGAGATTTATTATTATGAGTCTTCTATTAATTAAAGTGTTAATAACAACTTAAAGGGTGTTTTACTCTATATCTTGGAAATTGAAATTTTATTTAACTAGTCCTATTTTAGCAAATTGTAGATGATGATAATGGTTAGAAAGGAAATTATAAGATAATTTGTCTATTGTGCTACATGGAATCATCTAAATAAAGTATTTTGTACATTTTGAAAAACATTTTCTATTATCACTGGTACTTTCCCTTTTGATATATCTAATATTTTTTAAAAGATATAATAAACATGAACTGATGTAATGGATTAATTAAAACCATAATTTGGTGCTCTTAGATTCAAACCTTGAGTAAGGATTAGATTTAAATGTTACCTTATATGGGAACATGGATTTTTTCCATAAGTCTCCATTGATCATTCCTTTTTATAGTGATCTTGTAGGTTAGGTGGAATGATACTAGTGACCTTTTTGGCATGGCCTAGTTACATAGTTGATGCTTTGTGCCTTAGTAAGGGGATATAGCCTGGTTGAGGGAGTTCTATATGAGGTAAAATTAACATTGGTAAATTCTTGTATAGAGTTCCATGTGAGATGTGTTGTTCGGGTTCCATTTGAAATTTGTAGGACTCTTATTTTATAGAACAACATCTAGGTTGACAAGTGGGAATGTGTTGATTTGAGACCTTTTAAGGATGTGAGCATCATGTAATTCTTCAGTTTAGCAAGTTAGACATTCCTAGAGCATGGTCATATATTTTTTTAATTGTGTAACCATTCTTCTTTTCTAATGATGCATGACTTGGGATTCATCAACTAGTTAATAGTCATACGGATAACATGAGATCCATGTGTATGATGTTTCATTCCATGAATTCATAGTTCCTATTATGTTGTTTCGATTTCATAGTATCACATGGTGTTACACGTAATTCCCATTGGGTTAATAAGTGATGTGTTAAACTACATGCAGTTTGATAAATAAGTTCACATGATACTCTAAACCATGTGGTTTTATGATTTCTTGGATAGATTCATGAGAACCTGAAGGCTCCATTTACAATTCATCTCTAGAGTAGAGTGACCTAGGAATTGAGATCTCATTGCAAGTGTTGTAGCATCAAGATGATAATTGGAATTTGTGTTTTTTCAGAGAGTTGGTATGATGTTGTAAAAAGGATAGAGTGTAATAACACTACTGATATGGATTAGTTTTGGTTTTTATATCAGATTATAATGATTTTCATGAACATGACTCAGGATGAACATCACACAAGAGTCTAATAGCAAGCTCATTTGATTGTTCTTATAAGCATTTGGTTCCTCTCTTCTCATGTTAACGCTTATAATATGCATGTTTTCCACATCTAGGGTATGTGTTTGGTTGTGGGGGAGAATGTGTCATGGTATGAGTTCCCATTTTCAATAAAATTATGCCTAGGACACTCCTAAGGTATGGAGCATTGTGTCAGTTATAAAATTTTTTCCTTATAAGTAGAGGGAGTGCAGACATAGAGGACCATTTGAGAATGGTCATAATAACTTATGACAGCCCATGCATCAATTAAGTTTTAGTTTTCTATTACATTAGATGATGTTCGATATAAAACCTAGTTATATATTTGGACGGAGTCTAGATACCAGATTCAGGATCAGGAGTAATAATTGATCTTGGAGTTTGACAGGTCAGTAGTACATCTGTACTTGCAGGAAACACAATGGTGATATGTTTAGTTGAGTACCCAACCATGGATAAACATCAAGAATCGTTGTTATACTTCTTGGTTATGTGGAATGATCATGAGTACCTTGGGATTTAATTTTATGTAATAGGGTTTTTTATTAAAAATTAAACTATAAATTTGGGCGCCTCTTAAATAGATAAGTCTATATTGGATTGACTAATGCTTTGGTGATCAAATTTTTAAGGTGGGCTAATGATACATTGTTTGCATCATGTTAAACATGACTAGTGAATTTTAGGGCATGACCCTTAAAAATGTATCGTAAGGATATAAAAATGGTTTTGGTGAAGCATGGATTAGGAGAACTGTAAATGCTTATCAATGGTAATACTTGATAATTTACTAGAGTACTCCCTTTTTAATAACAAGAATGTCCCATATCTTTAAATCTAATTGAGTATGCTGGAACAACATCATCTTTACACTAAGATAATCAAATGAATTTATGGTTTGATGGATGACCCTCATGTGAGAAGGGTCATGGGATATTTAGGCTAGTCGTTAGATGGACATTTTGGAACTTTGATGTTGTTGGATTTTCAAATCAAGAATGGTTTTTCCATGGTATGTCACTAGAAGTTGGTTACATACTTCGGTGAGCATGTTTGAAATGACCTTGGTGGACCTTGGAATAAAGGTGTCGGAATCAGGTTTTTGCAACCCATCAGTAGTTAAAGCTGATCATCTTTTAGAATAGTAGATCAAAGGTTGTTCAACTTGCATTTTCATGGTTAGTTGAATGTGGTTGGTGAGAAACCGAATTAAATACATCATCATAGGATATAAGTGTAGTGTAAGAGTCAGTCAGGGCCTTTCAAGAAAATTCCTACATGGTTAGTTAAAGCATGGTTGATTGGGATTAGAACATTTCAATCTAATCGAGTGGTAGGATAAACGTCCTCATGTGTGACAGGGTGTCCTGAGTTTATAATCATATCATAAGAATCATTATGACACCAGGTTCGTGTTTCAATAGGTAATTATGATGGTGGGAGTATCGTGTCTCGGAATTAGTTGTGGAAAGATATAGCCTATGGTGGAGAGCATTTTAGGAAAGATGAAGAAAGATATGATGATGTGATCATGTATCAATTTAGATAGGCTCAGGTAAGTTCCATCATAATGTTTCATTTTTGAATATAGGTGATAGATCAAGTTTTAACGGCTTAAGTTCAATGTGTTTAAAGTAGCGCTTGCAGATGCGTAGGATGTGGGAAAAGAAACACAGAAATTTCATCTATAATTTCATGACCTAGGTAGGTCAATTTATGTTTTAATTATCCCCCAAACATCATTTTGTATGAGAAGTTATAAGGTGGGGATGTTTTCATGTCCCATGTTTTGGACCGGGTTGAAAATTCCAAGAGAATTTAAACTTTTCATTTAGTGAACGGGCTGAATTTCAAACAAATATTCATAATTTAAATCCAAGTTTTGGAACACTTGTGAATTTTTTTTAATATAGTTTTTAAGGTTTGAGTGGTGTCCCGGGTGTTCATTTGATTTTTGAAAGCATCAGGCTTTGAAGGTTGTGTTTTTGGAAAGGTAGAGGGGGCACACGGTTTACGCACGGTTAGTGCAGACCATGCACCCCAACCATGAGGCCCTATAAGGGGTCACACGTAGCTTATCAAACTACATGCCCAAGGATGCATGGATATTCATGTTTTCTTCAAAAAAAATCAGAGGGGATATCATAACTTGTTCACATTTTTTCAAACTATACGCCTATTCTTGTAAGGGGTTTCTACTTTGGATAGTAGCACTGCACAGTTGGAGCATGGTTATCCAAACCATGGGGCTCATTAAAAAGGTAAAAATGACCATTTTACCCTCTAGTCCTAGTTTTCACACCATTCTCACCCCCATTTCACTAGGAGGTCCCCCAGAATTCTCTCCCCCCCCCCCTTCTATGGTGGGCTCTTCGCTGTTATTGGTCTGATTTCATCATCTTCAGATAAATTGGAACTACTACAAATATGGCTTTTATTAGTGATAAAAATGGCCATTAAAAGCGCTAGAAAAAGCACTATTAATTCCGGTGAAGATAAAGGGGGGGTCCCCTTTATCAGCACTCCAAAAAGCATTGATACAGACCCCTTTTACCAGCGCTAAAAAAAGCGCCGATAAAAGGGGTCTTTTATCAGCGCTAAAACGAAGCACTGGTAAAAGGGTCTTTTATCAGCACTTTCTTTTTATCTCTGGTAAAAGACCACTTTTATCGATTCTTTTTTTAGCACTGATAAAAATAAATAAAAAAAAATACTGCCAATCTCAGGGGGGGTTTACAGCGCTTGAGCCCCCCTTTATCAGTGCTTTCCCGCACCTCCAGCACCCGCTCGCACCGCCTACACCCTTTATCAGTGCTAGCCCTTTAAATCAACCTTGCGCGTGCATCCGTGCCTCCACCCAGATTTGATCTTGAGACCTCCCCCCTGCGCACCTAAAGCCTTTGTCACTACCCTATATTGATTTGTTCTCTTATTCATGATATATCTATTTATTTATATATATATTTAGTTATATTTATTTGTATATTAATATATATTTATATTAATATATATAGTTATATTAATATATATATATAGTTATATTAATATATATATATAGTTATATTAATATATACATATAGTTATATTAATATATATATATATAGTTATATTAATATATGTATAGTTATATTAATATATAGTAGTTATATAAATATTCATATATTGGTATCTTAAATAAAATGGATATTAGTTATTATTTAGATAAAGCTAATATATTTTATATGTAAATATGTTTAATTATTTATTTAAAAAATTTAATTTTTAGGTGTGAATATATAAAAAATATGTACATATAGTTATATATTTGATTATAAATAGTAGTGCATTATAAAAAAGGATGAAATTTAAAAGACATAATATCAATATGAATGTAATACCTTGGAATAAATTCAGTCCCCACCAAAAAAGCCAATAATACCCCTTTAAATGAGGCTAAAAATCCACAAAATGTTAAAAAATCTTGGTACCCCGACTAAAAACTTAGTTTTGGAGGCCTTCTGGGCCTATTTTGGACTCAAAAAACGCTTGACTTGGGTCTCCCTGGTCACAAAGACGTAGAGCTTGTCTCAGGATTCGATTTGATATGTGGTAGAGCTCAAACGGACACCCGGATCAAAAGTTATGGTTGTTTGAAGTTCGAGTTGCGTTTTCAACATATTTTGGATCTTTTTTTAATTTTTTTGATTTTTTAGTCTTCAAATTGTTATTAAATGACTATTACTCCATAATAATTAGAAAATTATTAATTAAAAATATTTTTTTTTAATTTTTTTATAAGCCATTTTCACTAAATATCTTATATATTAAGTATAATAAGTGTAAATGTACATTTATACCTATCTAAAATATATTTAAAAATTATATATTATATTTATATCAATATAACTATATAACTATATTTATATATATAAGTTTTAAAAAAAAATTGAAGTCGACCCTTTATCACCACTTTTAAAAAAAATGTTGATAAAGGCCCCCCCTTTATCAGCGCTACTAAACAAGCGCTGATAAAGGGGGTCCCTTTATCAGTGCTAAAAAAAGTGCTGATAAAGGGGGGGCCTTTATCAGCGCTAAAAAAAGTGCTGATAAATGGGTACTTTTATCAGTGCTTTTTTTAGTGCTGATAAAGAAACCCTTTATCAGTGCTTTTTTGAGCGATGATAAAGCCCCCCCCCCCTTTATCAGTGCTTTTTCGTTAGCACTGATAAAGGGGTGGCACTGGCCTTGCCTAGTTTTGTGGTAGTGTGGAAGCTTCTTGGTGCGTTTATGACTCTTATTTATTCCTTTTTTAGTTTATATTTTCATTTTAAACATTATTTTTGTGTGATATCATTTTCCCTATTTTCAGTACATTTGTTTTATCCTTCAATTTCTCATGAAATGGCTTAAAGCAAAGCACAATAATGGATAAGGGAAGGATATTAATAATGAGGTAGGTGGTCTAGTTTCTTTTCCCTTAATATTTTGTCATTTATGATTTTTTTTTTGTTCTATACACCATAATTTTTGTGTTTCACTTATAAAACATGAAATACTTTAAATTGAACACCTAGACCTCATTTAGACACATTATGAAACCCTCATAAATGGTTGGAGGCTGGTGACCTCTACCCGAACCACCACCTAAGGTGAGTTTGGTCAAAATTATTATAATGATTATTGTTACCTTTTAAGTTGAATCACCCCTTGATTATGATGAGCTTAACACTTGGTATTGGGAGCTATAATTGTATTAAATAAATTGTTAAATGGGTAATAGTTTTTCTTGAGTTGAGTTGTGGATAATTAAATAGATAAAATGGATACATTATCGTATTATTATATACTTTAATTTTACCTTTTTCTTGTAAGTGAAATAAATATAGAATGAAGTAAATTGTTAAATGGGTAGGATAGTTCCCCCTTTGGTCCTTGGTCTTTTATGAGTCTAACCATTATAAGGGATAAACCTAAATTAATACTTGAATAGTATTGTGGCATTCTTATGAACATAACCCATGTATTCCTTTATAATTGGATTGATTAATGAAATAAAACATGATGATTTATATTATGGAATGAATGACTTCTTATGGACTATGTTAATTATTGAATGTTAACTTCTTAAACCTTAAATTATTACACCTTGATCAAACCTTGTATTCCCAAGTAGGAATGAATTGGACAGGCTCATATGTCAAAGGAATTACACTACGCCTTGATTGATAATGGGTTCCTATTTATAGAATGCCTTGGTTAAGGGATCATAGGGAATGTGGAATTACCTTATACATTATTATTAATGAGATACCTCAGTTAAGGTTGTTGGACATGACGTTACACACCCCTTTGGTCTAGGATGTTGGACATAACATTTCACATCCATTTGGGTGGTTGGAAATGATGTTTCACACTCCGTGATGAGGTTTTTGGAAATGATGTTTCACATTAGTTTTTTGGGATGGTTGTTCATGGTGCTCTATATCCCCTTTTTAGATGATTAGGCTTATAACCATAATTAAATAAGGAGACTCTTATTATATTCTTATGATTATGCATGGACTCCTTGGTTACACCTCAGGTCCAGACTAGTATCATGAATATATATATATATATATATATTCTAATTCATAATATATATATATGCATACTTACATCTATATAAATATGGTGGCACTTAATCAAAGGCATTCCAACTTAGACCGAATCAAGTATGGTCATCCAGGTGTCCTTGAGGAACCTAAGCCCAAACTGATCATTTATTAACTCCTAGCTTATTTATTATATGTTCACACTACTTTATTTTATATTCACAGACTTGAATTCATTAGAAACCATTGTTGGTGGCCTACTGAGTTTATCTCACACCATGCTCAGGTCATTGTTTGGTACCCGAATAGACCTCTTGGTTACAGGATTAGGATCATGGATTATTCTTGCTTGATTTCTATTATTCTTTATAGAATGGGACTAAACATGGATTTTGGGGCCTATAATGTACTCATGATACCTTCAAGAGATGGATTATTTTATTTATTTATTCTTTGTATGTCTAGGTCTATTGTATTTACCTATTGTACATCTATTGTTGTACATTGTATCATGATCATGCATGGTTATTTATTTATTTATTATTGATTGTCAGTTATTATTATCTTTTGTTTCACTATTATTCATTTTCTTATGTTTTTGATTTATTGTATATAATGATGTGTTAATATAACCATGATGGTATATTATCCCCATTGTACCACCATTATACCCTCACTACTAGTTGGAAGCCTTTGGCATATGGGGAGGCATGCTTGAGGCCATGTAGAGAACTGGGTTGATGCACCATTTTAGTGGTGAACCATCTCGGAACTTTATAAGGAATATAGACAATAGGTATCTCTTTGGTTTTGAGGTGTGTGTGTTGTGTTGATCACCAGGAGGAGATTCTGGATCATCTTTTCTTCTAAGGGAACTGGGCTTGTGGCATGTGGTCAACATTTGCAGATTTCACTTCTTTTTCTTCTCTAGAGTTGCAGGATTCCGCTTTCCTTGATAAATGGTTCCATGGTGCTGGTGATGCTGGTCCGAAATCGAAAGCAAGGGAAGTGGTTATCTCTGTCAGTTTTTGGTGTATCTAGAATTCTAATAACAAATCCTGATTCTAAGGTATTGCCTACTTTGGGAGGACTCTTGTTTTTAGAACCTATAACCTCCTGGCAGACCTGGTTCAGCACTTCAAAAATTGGATGGATGCGCCTTCCCTCAAACCTCTCACTACCTGCTTTTCCCATGCACATTCGACCTCTCCTATTAAGCAAGGTTGTTGTATAAGATGGTACCCTCACATCTGAGGCCACAAACTGAATATGGATGGCCCTTACTCATTGGATGTTATGATGGGGGTGGGGTGGTTAGGGACTCTCAGGGTTTTGTTATTTTTTATTTCTCTACTTTATTTGGTAGAGAGGAATCACTTCAAGCCAAATCCAGAGCTCTGAGTACAGGGCTTCTAATTTGTGAACATGCTAAGATTAACCTGTAGGAAGTTGAAACAGACTCCACGATGCTATACAAGTCCTTACTTGGTTCATGAATTACTCCCTGGTCTATTTCATACATCATTCGATGGTGCAGTGGTTTAATTAATAGTCAGACGAGTATACTTCATACCTATAGGGAGGGTAATAAAGTAGCAGACTTTTTTCTATTCTAAGAAGGATCAGAGTAATAATATTACTTTCTTTACCAACATGCATGAATTGCCTCATGAGGGGATCAACCTTTTGAGAGGGGATTCTCTTGGCCTTCACTATTTCAAACCCCCTTAATCTTTTTCTTTTTTATCCCAGTTTTTTTTCCCTTGTGTAGTTTATCTTTTATAATCCTGTGTAAAATTAAATAAATATGATGATAATGAATAATGTAATGTGAGAAGTAGCTTCTTGAAGGGAGTCATAACCAAAAAATCAATCTAGATGAGTCAACTTTATCATTAACTTAATGTTCACATATTCATAATTATTCATGTTAGGGTCTAAATCCATTTTCATTTCTACCAAGGGGGTGGGGAAAAAACTTCATCTATTGATTCATGGGTAACAACATTTTCATATGAAGCACAGATATTATCATCATCACCAACAAGTTTGGTCACAAGAAAAGAGGCATGTGGATGGTGGTGGTGGTGCAATTGGTACAGAAGCATAGTTTTGATAGAGGATCAGTTTCATTCAATCATTTTATCCCTTATTAAAGGGTTCATAAATGAATTTAACACATTCTTTAGTGAATTAAATCATTTTGGCATGACTATTCTGAGAATAATTGGAGTTAAACTACCAATGGTGTTCTACTAATAACAGGCATGCACCTGTGTCTACCACGTTGCATATAAAATGATCCTCATGTTGGATAATGTGGAAGTAAACATTCCATTGCTCACTTACCTTAATGTATCCCATTAATTTGATCTGTTCAACATTATAGGGTAAGGGATGACACATCATTTATAGGTGGTGTTGCTAAATTTTTTCTTGGAGATCAAGTTCTCCTGGCTTCCCCCATCAATAACCACCTCTATTAACTTCTTATTAACCCAAAAAATAGTTCAAAATAGACTATAAAATTGATAATATTCCACTTCTTTCTTGGTGGTAAACATTAATTTCTTATTCATTTCTAGAACACAACTACAAGGGGAAATTATTTCTCTCTGTTTATTTCCCTTGATTCTGTATTTTTTGGTGTGTGGGGATCTAGACCTAGGAATGTGTGAAGGGATTAATGTGAGGCCTAAAGTGCACTAGTTCTAGGGTAGTATGGGTGCATGATCTGGAAAATCATGTATAAACTCAGGTTTTTCCTTATAAGACTTTGGAATATTTGTAAGAATATTTTTGAAGCTAGGCATTGAGTTAGTGTGGGATTTAGAGTCTCAGAGAGCCTCAGTATAATGATATTAAATAAATATATATATATATATATATATATATATTATCATGTATGTGATTTTTATTTGGAAACATGGATTAACTCCCAAGTAAATTCACAGATCTAGATTCTAAGACTGTGGTTGAGTTCAAAATGTGACGTTTACCCTAGGTGCAATATAAACTTTTTTAGTGTTGGGTGTTCAGTTGGAGGAAAATTGGGGATGGGGTGTTAAATGAAGGATATTGTTTTAATGAAATTAAAACAATAAACCTTATCCCCCACCCCCTTAGTGCACACAACAGGAGACCCTCCCCTTTTCCCCTTGGAGCGACAGACAAACCAAGGTGATGAGGTACTGCCAGATCCTATTTTTGATGTTGATCATCGCCAGATCAAGAATTAGTGCATTATGAGCATCATTCTACACTGTAATCTTCAATGTTTCTCCATAAGGTTGAATTTTTTTAGTTTTAAGTCTTTATCCCCCTTTTTATGCATTTTTTTTAAGTTTACAGATCCCTTATATTCTTTCTAAGGACCCCATGAAGGTTGATTTGTGTATTCTGTGGAAAACGGGGGAGATTTGGGTTTCTCATAGAGAAATTTCTAAAATAATTTCCATCTACATGGAATGTAGTGCAGTGGTGCATTCTGTGTGTTCTTACCATTCAAGTAAGATGAGTTTGGGGGACTACACACTGTGTACTGGAGTTACACTCTATGTAGTGACCCCAGGTCATGTGGTCGTGGGATATGGCTAGGTAATCCATGTGAATGTACATGGTTGTGTGTAAGTACATGGCCAAAGTACATGGAAATGGGGTGATAGACATGGTTATGGGTTGATGACATGTTCAAGAGGCTGATTGGCCGAGACACACCATGTACCATGAGGTGCACGCCGTTTGTGAGACATGGTTAGCTGAGCTGTGTGAAGGGGAGACATGGTTGGGGGATCGGGTGAGGCTATATATGTTGTGTACCACTGGTACACATCATGTATGCTCGCATTCCCATCCAATTAATGTAATCATAGGACACGGTTGGGTGTTCAAGTGAGGTCACATTCCATGTGGACCCCATTATATGCCATGTATTTTTTTTAAGGAGGACCTTCCACTTTTCATATCTCCTTCTTCAGGGCTCAGATTCAAGCCTATGATTAGCCTATCCTGAGCAGTTTTCTACATAGAATGTGATGGTGTCCATGTTTTTGGCCTAGAATATGTTAGGTTAGGTGATGTTGTGGGTCTCTTTGGTTAGTGACATTGGTCCAGTAGTGGTTGAGTGAGTTCCCTTAGTCTATTCCTATGAGGGTACATGTGGCATTACGTACTCGGTATAGGATTGTGATCCCCTTGATAGGATGATCTTGGATATAGTTGTATCATCCCTCTGGAGAGGCCGGGGTGGGATCCTCTATCTTATGGTTAGATTTTTTGCATCCCTCTGAAGAGGTTGGGGCGGGATCCTCTAGCATATCATTTCTCTATATCAGGTTCTTAGAATCATTGTGACCAAAAATATATGAGTGATGATCCCCTCACTACTACAAATACCCCTTTTATCAGCGCTAAAAATGGAATTTAACTGCACTAGAAAAGCACTGTTAAAGCCGGCGAAGATAAAGGGGGGGTCCCCTTTATCAGCGCTCCAAAAAGAGCTGATAAAAGGGACCTTTATCAGTGCTTTCTTTTTAGCACTGATAAAAGACACCTTTTATCATCTCTTTTTTTAGCGCTGATAAAAGTAAAAAAAAATTAAAAAATTAAAAAAAATTAAAAAAATCATGCCAATCAGGGGGCTTTTATAGCACTTGAGCCCCCCTTTTAACAGCACTTTCCAGCCCCTCCAGCGCTCGCACGCACCCCCCTCCACCCTATATCATCCCTCACCTACCCCCTTTATCATCACTAGCCCCCCAAATCCACCCCCATGCGTGCGCCCTTACCTCCACCAAGATTTGATCTCGAGACCTCCCCCTTGCGTGCCTAAAGCCTTTACCACTCTGCCGTATTGATTTGTTCTCTAGTTAATGACATATCTATTTATTTATATATATATTTAGTTATATTTATTCATATAATAATATATAGTTATATTAATATATATATATATAGTTATATTAATATATATATTTATAGTGATATTAATATATATATTTATAGTGATATTAATATATATATTTATAGTTATATCAATATATATATGTAGTTATATTAATATTTATATATAGTTAGATTAATATATAGGTATATAAATATTTATATATTGGTATTTTAAATAAAATAGATATTAGTTATTATTTAGATAAAGCTAATATATTTTATATGTAAATATATTTCATTATAAAAAACAATAAAATTTTAAAGAAATAATATCAATATGAATGTAATACCTTGGAATAAATTCAGTCCCCACTAAAAAAAGCCAATAATACCCCCTTAAACGAGGTTGAAAATCCACAAAATGTTAAAAAATCGGGGTATCCCAACTAAAAACTCAGTTTTGGAGGCCTTTATGCCTTTTTTGGCCTCAAAAAAACCTTGACCAAAGTCCCCCTAGGTTAAATGGGTGTAGAGCTTGCAGGCTTCGATTTGATATGTGGTAGAGCTTAAACGGACACCCGGATCAAAAGTTATGGTCGTTTGAAGTTCGAGTTGCGTTTTCAACATATTTTGGATCTTTTTTTAATTTTTTTAATTTTTTTAGTCTTTAAATTGTTATTAAATGACTATTACTCCATAATAATTAAAAAATTATTAATTAAAAATATTTTTTAACTTTTTTATAAGTCATTTTCACTAAATATCTTATATATTAAGTGTAACTGTATATTTATACTTATCTAAAATATATTTAAAATTATATTTAAAAAATATATATTATATTTATATCAATATAACTATATATATATATTTAAATATTAATATATTTTTGTTAATGAATTTTTATTTTTTGGAAGTAGACCCTTTATCAGTGCTTTTAAAAAAAAGTGTTGATAAAGACCCCCCTTTATCAGCGCTACTAAAAAAAGCGCTGATAAAGGGGTACTTTTATCAGCGCTTTTTTAGCACTGATAAAGGTACCCTTTATCATCACTTTTTTTAGCACTGATAAAGGTACCCCCCCCCCCCCTTTATCAGCGCTTTTTCGTTAGCGCTGATAAAGGGTGGCATTGTCCTTGCCCCGTTTTGTGGTAGTGCCTATCTAGTAGTATATCCCATTAGGGTTTTTGGAATCATATATGGTATAATACCCTATATAGTGGGTGGGTTCAAAAGGGTTTGTGGAATCATTGGTTATATGATCCCCTACTCAGTGGAAAATTTAGTAGGGTTTGTGGAATTATTGGTTATAAAATCCCCTAATCATCATATATTTTATGTAGGGTTGTGGAATTGTTGGATATATGATCCCCTACATTACTAGTTATACTATATGGGGTTTGTGTAATCATCATGACCACACTACACGGGCGATGATCCTCTATCTGAGTGATGGGATCACTAAGATGTTAGATTGGGTTTGTGGTCTCCCCTAGTAGATCTTGGGAGTGATCCCCTATCTGAGAGAGATCTTTGGGTTACCATATTGGTTTTGTGGTTTCCCTTAGTGGATCCTTTAATTGATCCCCTATCCAAGGAGATTTGGTTTATGGTTTTCTAGTAGGGTTGGTAGCATCCCCCATCAGGGATGGGTGAGATCCCATATCTAAGTATCGAGATCTGATGGGTTATGGTGTTACTTTATGATGGTGAGTTCTAATGAGTGTGTTCTCTTGGATGTATACCCCTTGGGATGGTGATGGTGTTCCATCAGTTTTGTGATACCTAATGGAGTGTTATTATAACGACCCATACTTTACATACATTTTTAATACTTCAAAAATTGAAGCACACTTATTACAACATATGATAAAACCACAAAGGATCGTATAGGTATAGTGTCTTTAGAAACTGGGAAACATAAACAACTGGTTCATAAATCTTCTACAGTGTCTCCCATTTATTTCATCATATCTAGGGTCCCTTTTAGCATATTCTACTTAATATCCATCTTCCTGAACTGGGGAAAAGAAAACATAAAAGGGTGAGCTCAAATGCTCAGCAAGGGCAAATAAAGGAAATAAAAATCATATCATATCTTTTTGAAAATCAAAACCTGTAAAAGAGATCATAATATCTTAACATGGAATAAATCATAGAAGTGAAAATGAGATCCCCATAATCATAACATAAAACTTGAAACTTTGTGGCATGCACACATAATCATGGAAAATCATTTCTTGTTAGTCATGACTCATTGCCAAGACTATCTTAGTGGACAAAGTCCCTTTCTGAACCGAGTTCACTCCTCGTTTCAGTCCTGTATCACTGAACCGAAATAACCTTCTGTTCCAGCCATGTCTATCTCATGAGATATAAAATCATTACCCAATGCATTGGAGGGAGATATAGGTCCCGCCCATCTTATAATGAATCCTTTTTTATGTATGCCACATAATCATACATCATCGCATAACACATGTAACAAAAATGGGATTCTTGAAACATCATGACATCATAAATCAATTCATATAAGATAAAGGAATTCATAAAAATAATTCCATCACAACATGATCAAATCAATGTAATAATAGGGATAAAAACATAACCCTTTATTATCTTAGATGGAAAATAATTTTGATAAAACACTTGAACTCCATTCTTGAGGAAAATATCCTTTCTTCTTCAAAAACATTTTTCCTTTCATAACATGTCATACGACTTTAAAATAAAAGAAGTTGATTAAAAATAAACTAGAAAACATGTAAAGGATGCTTCTTGTATTTAATGTTTTAAAAATCCATTCATGCCGTATAAGTTAAAAAAAACATTCTTCGTACTTTTGTCGGAAAAGTCAAAAAGTACCTCGTACGACAAAAGATTCCTTTCATAGATATTACTAAAAACTCACCGAAGGGTAAAAATGGATTTAAACAATTGTAGGTGGATGGAAATAATATTACATATTGATGAAACATGGATGTGGATGATAAAATACACCCCAGTAAATACTTACGAATAAACAATCTCGGATAAAAATGAGATTGTGATATTTCCCTTACCTTATGTCCGATTTGCTTTGTATGTGTCCGAAGCTCCTGTATAATGGTTTAAATAATGTTATTGACTTATTCCAGAATCATACATATTGATATGATATCATATATGGTCATATTCTTAGCTTCTTGATAGTAATATTTCATTGTTACTTGTTACTCGGGTCTTTATTGCCTTTTATTCTTATGCATTTTTGCCGAATACATTCTTATTCTTCTTTTAAGGTTATAGATACCTTATATCCAGAATGGTATTAGTGTAACATATATCATATTTATTCATTCAATTCATTTATATAATCATTATGAAATGAAGATCATGTAGAACGAGTCGCATCACATCGTGGAGACGGTATTCCGTACGTACGCACGAGTGATGATATCGTTCCTATGATCGTGGAATTGTATTGGAGTATATATATATTATTTCAGTATCAATATTACTTCATAATAATCATATATAGTTACTCATTACACCATTATACCCATCCTTGTAAGGTGATGGTGGAAAATAGATTACACCACGGCGTGGAGACGGTATTCCGTACGTACGCACGCGCGGTGATTTCATTTTTCCGTAGGATGGATAGAAGGTGAATTAGGTTTGTTTCATATTTATAATAACATATCAGTATGTAAGTAATACTGATGTTATTACTTTATCATGAAACAACTAAAGAAGAAGAAGTTGAAGAAGAAAGAAATTGAAAAGATCGGTAATGGATATTACCTCTTCTTTGGAACGCCTCTTTGAATCCTCCACTTAAGGAACTAAGATTGGTCTTTGGAGAAGACCAGGACCTCTAGGATTATTCTAGGGAAGTGGAGAGGAGAAAATGGCAGGGGTTGGCCGAGCTTGAGTGCTCAATTTGGTGTGAGGAGGAGGGGGAGGAGGTGCCCTTTTATAAGGGAGGAGAGGGGCACCTTAGGAATATCTCAAAATATTATTTTATATTAAAGTCAAAATCGGTTTATAATGGTTCCAAAGGGTCTTATTTCGAAGATAAAGTGGGGAAGGGTCGAAATCCTATCAACCAATAGGATTTAGACAAGTTTAGGGTATTATTTTAACCTTATCAATTAGATTTAACTCTAAGTTAAATAATTTAACTTTTACCATGTCTTTTTGTTTTCTTTCACTATATGGTTAATACACTTACTATAACATGCCAAACGAACCCCAAATTGTTTATTATTAATATATATATCCTTATCTAAGTAATTTGGCCGAACCTTAGATTTTTAGGAATAAAAGAACAATTAATAATATAATATTTGATTTAAAAACTATTTTGTGTCAATTTTGACACTATTTGATATATGATTTTTGTGAAAGTCATAACAGAATTATATGTTCGAACCAAGTTGATTACATCAACATTAATATATCATAGTAACCTAGAAAATTAGTGTAATTCATAAAAAATCTCAAATTACATTTATTTTGGTGTTTATAACATCAATTATGTCAATATTTCATTAATAAGATAATTACTGCATCATCATTGTGTCATAAATAAATTAAATTATTTAATGTCTAAAAATTACAAATAAAATACCATTATGTAGGAAATATGTTTAGCTTTCTAATGAATATTTACAATAGAATTTATCTTATGTATAACCCCATATTAAAAATGATTTACTTATTAAACTTTAATTTTAACAATTTTAACCCTTCTTTAAATAAATTAATAATAAATGTCCTAATCTAATCCAAGTGGGCCTAAATGGTCATATTTTATTCCTAAGTTTGTTTTTGGTCGAATTACACTTGTCCAATAGAATTAGGACATGTGTTAGGGTAATATTAATATCATATTTACCCTTAGTTACCCTATTTACTATTAACCGCGGTAAAAAAAAGTAAAAAGTTACTATTCACCAAAAATTATTTTCATCTCATTGAACCACATTTCAGTCCTTGATATTAACCGTGTCTCTCGGATTTTCGAAATTCCATTCACAGAAGCGGTAAAATTAAGTTTTATGCAAAATTCAGTTTTTTAACCTACCACTTAGTGGTTTCACTATTCATCAAAAATTGAAAATTTTCAGAAAAATACCAAAATTTCACCCTAGGCTAATTTCGATATTCTGAGTCCAAAAATGAAGTCCATTTTGAAAAATAAAATTTATAAAATTTCAAAAAGTGGTTATTACTATTCATAATGGCTAGTTTTAATAGTATATTGTTGTTTAGTGAAACTCGGTATTGCGTACGACGCAAGCTATCGAGAAAGGTCGTGATTGCGTGTAAAGCAAGCCAAGCAAGTGTTGTGTTGAAAAAGATTCCTTTGATGATTTATATAACATAAAAGTCTCGGGTGTTACATTCTACCCCCCTTAAAAAGAATTTCGCCCTCGAAATTCGTCACTTTGTAACAAACAAATGAGGATACTTCTCCCTCATCATATCCTCAAGCTCCCATGTAGCTTCTTCAAGTTGGTGGTTCCTCCATAAAACTTTCACCAAGCGAGTGGTCTTGTTTCGTAGGACTTTTTCGCTACGATCCAGAATCTCTATCGGCTGTTCTTCATAATAAAGATCTTGCTCCAGCGGTACAACTTCTGAGCTGAGTACATGTGAAGGATCTGGTATGTACTTTCTCAGGAGAGATACATGGAACACATCGTGAACTTGAGAGAGATTCGGTGGAAGCGCCAATCGGTAAGCTACCTTCCCAACACGATCCAGTATTTCGAAAGGACCGATATATCTAGGGCTCAACTTCCCCTTCTTTCCAAATCTCATAACCCTCTTCCAGGGAGATATTTGTAAGAACACTTTATCACCCACTTCAAACTCTAGGTCTTTTCTTCGGTTGTCAGCATAACTTTTCTGTCGAATCTGAGCTGCGCTTATGTGTTGTTGAATAGATCTGACCTTTTCTGCTATTTCATCAACAAGATCAGGTCCTAATAGCTTTCTTTCCCCAACTTCATCCCAGCAAGTTGGAGTCCTGCATTTCTTTCCATAGAGAGCTTCATAAGGAGCCATCTGAATACTGGAGTGAAAGCTATTATTATAAGAAAATTCCACCAAAGGTAGGTGTTGATCCCAACCTCCTTTGAAATCCATAGAGCAATCTCTCAACATATCTTCTAGGGTTTGAATTGTTCTCTCAGACTGACCGTCTGTCTGGGGATGATAAGCAGTGCTGAAACTCAACTCTGTATCCAGAGTATGCTGAAGACTTCGCCAGAACTTCGAGGTAAATCTCGGATCTCGATCAGATATAATAGAAAGTGGTACTCCATGCAATCTTACCACTTCCTTTACATATATCCTGGCAAGCTGATCTAGAGAGAAATCCTCTCTAATAGCAATGAAGTGTGCAGACTTTGTAAGACGATCAACTATGACCCAGATAGCATTATTGCCTTTGGATGTTTTAGGAAGTCCTGTGACAAAGTCCATAGTGATGTTTTCCCATTTCCATTCGGGTATGGGTAATGGTTGTAACATCCCCTTAGACTTCTATCTCTCAGCTTTAACTTGTTGACAAACCAAGCATCGAGAGACATATTCAGCAACATCTCTTTTCATGCCATCCCACCAGAAGTACTCTTTCAGGTCCCTATACATCTTCGTGCTTCCAGGATGAATAGAGAATGATGAACTATGAGCCTCATCCAGCAGCTCATTCTTTAATTCGGGGATGGGAGGAACGCAAACCCGATTCCTGAACTTTATTATCCCATCACAATCAAGGTTGAATTCAGGAACATTTCTCACCTTCTTTTGTAACTCGACATCTTCTTTCTGTGCCTCTTTAATCTTCACATGTATAGATGGTTGAACATTCATTTGAGAAAGATAAGATTTTTCCCCTTCCATTATAATTCCAAGATCCATCCTTTGTAAATCCATAAATATTGGATCTTTTGTGATCCTCATCATGGATAAACTAGCATGGTCTTGTCGACTTAATGCATCTGCCACCTTGTTTGCTTTTCCAGGGTGGTAATGGATTGAGCAGTCATAATCCTTAATCAGCTCCAACCATCTTCTTTGACGCATATTCAACTCCTTTTGTGTGAAAATATACTTTAAACTTTTATGATCAGTATAAATATCACACCTTTCACCATAAAGGTAATGCCTCCAAATCTTTAATGCAAAGATTAACGCAGCCAAATCCAAATCATGTGTTGGGTAATTTTGCTCATGGATTTTCAACTGTCGTGAGGCATAAGCTATCACCATATCATTTTGCATAAGAACACACCCCAATCCCTTCTTGGATGCATCACTGTAGATCAAAAACCTTTCTCCACTACAAGGCAGTGTGAGCACAGGTGCACTGGATAACCTTCTTTTCAACTCCTTGAAATTCTCTTCACATTCCTCTGTCTAGACAAACTTAACTCCTTTCCGAGTCAACTTGGTGAGTGGATTAGATAATCGTGAAAAATCTTTTACAAAACGTCGATAATATCCAACCAAACCAAGAAAACTTCGGATCTCAGTTACTGTTGTTGGTCTCGACCATCTTTCGATAACCTCTGTTTTTGCTGGATCCACAGATATCCCCTCTTTTGAGATTATGTGACCCAAAAATGCAACTTTTTGAAGCCAAAATTCACACTTGGTAAATTTGGCATAAAGCTTCTCCTTTCTCAGGGTCTTCAATATAATTCTCAAGTGATCTTCATGCTCTTCCTTGCTCTTTGAATAGACAAGAATATCGTCTATAAAGACTACCACAAATTGATCAAGATAGTCTCTAAAGACTCTATTCATTAGATCCATGAAGATAGCAGGGGCATTAGTAAGACCAAATGGCATCACTATAAATTCATAGTGTCCATACCTTGTACGGAAAGCCGTCTTTGGTATATCCTCCCTTTTGACCCTTAATTGATGATACCCTGAACGAAGATCAATCTTGGAAAAGTATTGAGCTTCGCGTAGTTGGTCAAATAAGTCATCAATTCGTGGGAGAGGATATTTGTTCTTGATAGTGATCTTGTTAAGTTCTCGATAATCAATGCAGAGTCTCATTGATCCATCTTTCTTCTTAACAAATAGAACAGGTGCTCCCCAAGGTGACGCACTAGGGCGTATGAATCCCTTATCAAGATTCTCTTGGAGTTGCTTCTTCAATTCCTGCAACTCAATTGGGGCCATTCTATAAGGTGTCTTTGAAATAGGCAAAGCACCCGGTACAAGTTCTATTGAAAACTCAACTTCACGATTTGGTGGAAGACCCGGCAATTCATCCGGAAAGACATCATCAAACTCCCGTACAATGGGCATATTCTTAATCGTGAGTTTCTCACCAACCATTTGAGATAAATAACATTCATTTAGTGGAATCAATACCCATAAGATGGAAGAAATTTCCACTGGAAGGTTATGTTCATCCTTGCATTGATAGACGATCGTAGATTGATCTGGAATATGAAATGTGACTTCCCTTCTTTGGCAATTGATATGAGCTCCATGTAGAGAAAGCCAATCCATGCCAAGAATCACATCAAATTCCACTAAAGGAAGGATCACAAGATTTGCAGGAAGCACTTTCCCACAAACTTCGATCGGAGAAGAATTATAAACTTCTGATGCGACTGTTGTGCCATTAGGTGTTGTCACAGCTAACTCAACATCTAATTGTTGAGGTAATACGGTGATACCCTTAGAAAATTCTTTAGAAATAAAAGAGTGGGTGGATCCAGAATCAAATAAAACATTTGCTACTTTAGAGTGGATGGTAAGTGTACCTTTCACCACTTCGTTATCGTACTCCACATCGGTGATAGAAATTGCATGTGACTTTCCTTTGTCTTTAGCCTTAAGATTTTGTTGACGTCGACCATCATCATCAACCCTTGGATTTGGGCATTGATTGGCATAATTCCCCATCTCCTTGCACTTGAAACATTGAAGTGTAGTAGGTTCATTCTGTGTATCCCTTCCTTTGTTTGCATCATTAGACATCTTCTTCCCATTATCACGGCATTCAAATGCCCGATGACCTTCTTTTCCACATTTAAAACATTTACTTGTCCCTTTAAGACAACTCCCTCCATGTTTCTTTCCACACTTTGAGCATAAGGGAAAGTTCATCTTCTTTTCAGTGTTCTCTTTAGAGTTTCCTTTGAATTCCATCTTCCTCTTCTTATCAAACCCATGTGACTGATGGGTTACTCCAATCTCCATCTCGACTTTGAGAGCACATCGAACGATTTCCTCGTAGCTATTGAAGTCTCTTATGGCTAACGCCCTTCGAAGACTTGGTTTTAAGCCACTAAAGAATCGATCGATCTTACTCTTAGGTTGGATAATAATACCAGAAGCGTACCTTGCAAGTCTTGTAAAATTTGCTTCATAGGTACTAACAGATTCATCATCCCTTTGCTTCAGTTCAAGAAACTCTTTCTCCATCTTTGTTCGGAGAATACGAGGGAAGTACTTATTGAAAAATAAGTTCTTGAACTCGTCCCATTCCATAGACTCAATTTCATCCCTTTGCCTCGTATTCTTAATAAGATTCCACCATTGATCAGCATCTCCTTCCAAACGATACACTGCTAGGATGACTTTATCATGCTCAGAACATTGAAGAACTGAAAATATCTTTTTAGTAGTACTAATCCATTGTTCAGCAACTAATGGATCAGTAGACCCACTGAAAGATGGTGGACGTTGCCTCGTGAAGGATTCAACAGAATGTTGCTCCTTCCTTTGCTCGTTTGGAAGTCCTCCATGATTCATAGCTTGAGAAAGTTGTGTGAGCATGGCTACAAGATTTTGTATTCCAGCTCCCATATCGTTTGGTTGCTCAGGGGGACAATCATTGCATTTCCCATCGCATTCTGCATTAACACGGTTCCTTCGGGTTCCAGCCATTGACTAAAACCAAGAATAATAGTGTGAGCAACACTAATTATAATAGGAAAACCACATAATTCAAGAATAAAATTTTCATGCTTAAGGTCTTATCCTAGGTTATTCAAGGCCATTTCTAAAACACTAAGATTGTGTTCTATGCTTAGACTTATCCTTAGGGTTCTTACTAAGGCTTTCACATCCTAGTTTCCAAAGGTTGACTATACCTTTCCTCTGATACCAACTATAACGACCCATACTTTACATACATTTTTAATACTTCAAAAATTGAACCACACTTATTACAACATATGATAAAACCACAAAGGATCGTATAGGTATAGTGTCTTTAGAAACTGGGAAACATAAACAACTGGTTCATAAATCTTCTACAGTGTCTCCCATTTATTTCATCATATCTAGGGTCCCTTTTAGCATATTCTACTTAATATCCATCTTCCTGACCTGAGGAAAAGAAAACATAAAAGGGTGAGCTCAAATGCTCAGCAAGGGCAAATAAAGGAAATAAAAATCATATCATATCTTTTTGAAAATCAAAACCTGTAAAAGAGATCATAATATCTTAACATGGAATAAATCATAGAAGTGAAAATGAGATCCCCATAATCATAACATAAAACTTGAAACTTTGTGGCATGCACACATAATCATGGAAAATCATTTCTTGTTAGTCATGACTCATTGCCAAGACTATCTTAGTGGACAAAGTCCCTTTCTGAACCGAGTTCACTCCTCGTTTCAGTCCTGTATCACTGAACCGAAATAACCTTCCGTTCCAGCCATGTCTATCTCATGAGATATAAAATCATTACCCAATGCATTGGAGGGAGATATAGGTCCCTCCCATATTATAATGAATCCTTTCTTATGTGTGCCACATAATCATACATCATCGCATAACACATGTAACAAAAATGGGATTCTTGAAACATCATGACATCATAAATCAATTCATATAAGATAAAGGAATTCATAAAAATAATTCCATCACAACATGATCAAATCAATGTAATAATAGGGATAAAAACATAACCCTTTATTATCTTAGATGGAAAATAATTTTGATAAAACACTTGAACTCCATTCTTGAGGAAAATATCCTTTCTTCTTCAAAAACATTTTTCCTTTCATAACATGTCATACGACTTTAAAATAAAAGAAGTTGATTAAAAATAAACTAGAAAACATGTAAAGGATGCTTCTTGGATTTAATGTTTTAAAAATCCATTCATGCCGTATAAGTTAAAAAAAACATTCTTCGTACTTTTGTCGGAAAAGTCAAAAAGTACCTCGTACGACAAAAGATTCCTTTCATAGATATTACTAAAAACTCACCGAAGGGTAAAAATGGATTTAAACAATTTTAGGTGGATGGAAATAATATTACATATTGATGAAACATGGATGTGGATGATAAAATACACCCCGGTAAATACTTACGAATAAACAATCTCGGATAAAAATGAGATTGTGATATTTCCCTTACCTTATGTCCGATTTGCTTTGTATGTGTCCGAAGCTCCTGTATAATGGTTTAAATAATGTTATTGACTTATTCCAGAATCATAAATATTGATATGATATCATATATGGTCATATTCTTAGCTTCTTGATAGTAATATTTCATTGTTACTTGTTACTCGGGTCTTTATTGCCTTTTATTCTTATGCGTTTTTGCCGAATACATTCTTATTCTTCTTTTAAGGTTATAGATACCTTATATCCAGAATGGTATTAGTGTAACATATATCATATTTATTCATTCAATTCATTTATATAATCATTATGAAATGAAGATCATGTAGAACGAGTCGCATCACATCGTGGAGACGGTATTCCGTACGTACGCACGAGTGATGATATCGTTCCTATGATCGTGGAATTGTATTGGAGTATATATATATTATTTCAGTATCAATATTACTTCATAATAATCATATATAGTTACTCATTACACCATTATACCCATCCTTGTAAGGTGATGGTGGAAAATAGATTACACCACGGCGTGGAGACGGTATTCCGTACGTACGCACGCGCGGTGATTTCATTTTTCCATAGGATGGATAGAAGGTGAATTAGGGTTGTTTCATATTTATAATAACATATCAGTATGTAAGTAATACTGATGTTATTACTTTATCATGAAACAAATAAAGAAGAATAAGTTGAAGAAGAAAGAAATTGAAAAGATCGGTAATGGATATTACCTCTTCTTTGGAACGCCTCTTTGAATCCTCCACTTATGGAACTAAGATTGGTCTTTGGAGAAGACCAGGACCTCTAGGATTATTCTAGGGAAGTGGAGAGGAGAAAATGGCAGGGGTTGGCCGAGCTTGAGTGCTCAATTTGGTGTGAGGAGGAGGGGGAGGAGGTGCCCTTTTATAAGGGAGGAGAGGGGCACCTTAGGAATATCTCAAAATATTATTTTATATTAAAGTCAAAATCGGTTTATAATGGTTCCAAAGGGTCTTATTTCGAAGATAAAGTGGGGAAGGGTCGAAATCCTATCAACCAATAGGATTTAGACAAGTTTAGGGTATTATTTTAACCTTATCAATTAGATTTAACTCTAAGTTAAATAATTTAACTTTTACCATGTCTTTTTGTTTTCTTTCACTATATGGTTAATACACTTACTATAACATGCCAAACGAACCCCAAATTGTTTATTATTAATATATATATCCTTATCTAAGTAATTTGGCCGAACCTTAGATTTTTAGGAATAAAATAACAATTAATAATATAATATTTGATTTAAAAACTATTTTGTGTCAATTTTGACACTATTTGATATATGATTTTTGTGAAAGTCATAACAGAATTATATGTTCGAACCAAGTTGATTAAATCAACATTAATATATCATAGTAACCTAGAAAATTAGTGTAATTCATAAAAAGTCTCAAATTACATTTATTTTGGTGTTTATAACATCAATTATGTCAATATTTCATTAATAAGATAATTACTGCATCATCATTGTGTCATAAATAAATTAAATTATTTAATGTCTAAAAATTACAAATAAAATACCATTATGTAGAAAATCTTTTTATCTTTCTAATGAATATTTACAATCGAATTTATATTATGTATAACCCCATATTAAAAATGATTTACTTATTAAACTTTAATTTTAACAATTTTAACCCTTCTTTAAATAAATTAATAATAAATGTCCTAATCTAATCCAAGTGGGCCTAAATGGTCATATTTTATTCCTAAGTTTGTTTTTGGTCGAATTACACTTGTCCAATAGAATTAGGATATGTGTTAGGGTAATATTAATATCATATTTACCCTTAGTTACCCTATTTACTATTAACCGCGGTAAAAAAAAGTAAAAAGTTACTATTCACCAAAAATTATTTTCATCTCATTGAACCACATTTCAGTCCTTGATATTAACCGTGTCTCTCGGATTTTCGAAATTCCATTCACAGAAGCGGTAAAATTAAGTTTTATGCAAAATTCAGTTTTTTAACCTACCACTTAGTGGTTTCACTATTCATCAAAAATTGAAAATTTTCAGAAAAATACCAAAATTTCACCCTAGGCTAATTTCGATATTCTGAGTCCAAAAATGAAGTCCATTTTGAAAAATAAAATTTATAAAATTTCAAAAAGTGGTTATTACTATTCATAACGGCTAGTTTTAATAGTATATTGTTGTTTAGTGAAACTCGGTATTGCGTACGACGCAAGCTATCGAGAAAGGTCGTGATTGCGTGTAAAGCAAGCCAAGAAAGTGTTGTGTAGAAAAAGATTCCTTTGATGATTTATATAACATAAAAGTCTCGGGTGTTACAGTTATCTCTTGGATGTTCCATCTGGGATGGTAGAGTTGTTCCTGATGGAGCATATCTCTTAAACAAGTTTCAACTAGGATGATGGAGCTTGTGGAGTGTGTTATATGGGATGAGTGTTACCTTTTGATCCTTAGGTAGAATCTAATTGTTGTTTATGATTTTGGAACCTCGCAATAATTGGAGTTTGAGATGAGTATATATGGGTTTGTTTTTGGGAGTCTTTGTGGTGTCACATCTTGGTTGACACCCCTTGTGGACTGAGATGACTAGTCATGTATATATGAGGATGTTAGAGATAGAGTTTCTCTCTCATTTGGGTTCCCTATGGTTGAGTCGAGTAGACTGTTTCCTTTTAGTTTATCCCTTTTCTTTTGTTTATTTAGGTAATCTAATGAGTATTGTTATACTCACCCCTACATAGGATTTTCCCACACATGTTGTATCTTCTACAGACCACAGGCCTTTAAACGGAGTCCCAGAAGGACCTAGAAAAGGTGGAGCTTAGTGAGCTAGACCGACCAGGGTGTTTACCAAAGCTAGTCTGGGGAGATTTATGGTGGGTTCATTTGATATTTATCCCCTCCATTTGAGCAGGTTGGATACTTTTAAAGTTTTCTTTTGGTGGGCATGTATTTTTCCCCTTTACACATTTTGTACTCTGGTTTGGTATAGATGTATTCATGCATTTATTTTTAATTTATTCTATTTATACACTATTTTATAGAGATTTTTGTGGTTGTGTGCATACAGGTACCTTAGGAAAAGGTCTCCCATGTGTGTGACATGCCTACTCGGTGTTGGATTCCAACCCCTAGCCTATAGAGGCAGGCTTGGGGAGTCTCAATTTGATCCTTATTAGTTCGGGTCATGATAGAGGGGTATCAGATTGGGTTACACTTTAGGACCATAGTGTTATGATCTTGGTTTGGGTTGCATGGTGATAGTGTTAGAGTGCTTCAAGTTCATATTTTAGGATGGTGAATCTAGTGTTGGTGCGACGGATGATGTATCCATTCACCTAAACTCTAATAACCTACTTTTTGACTTAGTATATCAAGACATTGGTCATAGGTAAATAATGGTGTATTCATCATATATGACTAGGTTTTGGGTTTTTCTTGTCCTTCTTGAATAAAATCCCCAGATATACTCTTTTACCATGGTGTGTCTTGATTATATTTCAGGATTCCTCCATGATAACATCCAGAAAGGGCTCCATGGAAGGATTGTGGTGAAGATCAACCTCGAGATAAGGCTTCAGTGTAGGGCACTAGTTTTGAGGTAGTACCTCCAGGTGGTCCGCTAGTTGATCCATTACCCATTGAGTAGCTGGTTGTGCTGATATTTCAGGCTAAGGATGCTCTTAGGATGAGTATGATGCACAAGTTCCAAAGATAGCGACCTCTAAGATACTGTGGTGATCCAGATCCCTAGACAACTAATGAATGGATTGAGGCAGTCGTGCTTGTTTTTCACTTTGTGAGGACACCTTCCGATCATATGGTGGTCCTAGTGGTGAGCCTTCTGTAGGGTTCATCTGGGTAATGGTGGAGTCTTTTGATTTAGACCCATGATAAAGAAATGCTATATTGGGCAGAGTTTGAGTAGCTCTTCATGGAAGAGTTCTATTTGGCCACGTTGAGGTCATTGCGTATCCAATATCTTCTGTAGATTTTTCAGGATAGCATGACCATGGAGGAGTTTTAATTGAGGTTCACTGACCTTTCATATTACTCCTTAGATATGGTTCGAGATCCTTTGTTAGATCATGGACCTTTGAGTAGGGATTAGGTTAGGATATGAGGGTGTTATTGGTGTCGCTATGCATTCCCACCTATGTTGGAGTGCTTGAGTGTGCCTTGGTGGGGGAGAGATTTTTGTCTAAGCAGACTCTGACCATTAGTGTTGGGAACATGGGATATGAGACCTCAGCAACTGGCAGCCGACGGTAGGTTCAGGGATCCAGGAATGTGAGACACTTCAAGAGGAGAACCCAGGATGGATGTTCTAAGGAAAAGGGCTTCTATACTGGTTTTAGTTAGCCACAAGATAGGTGGTGTTATGTTTGTGACGGTCAGGGATAAATTTCTAGAGATTTTCTGATCTGTTGAGCTGCTGAGAGGGATCCGATCAACAGACCGCCTTGGCAGAGCCAGCATTTTAATCATGGAGGTCCGCAGGGTGAAGAACATGGAATAAGAGATGGGAGAGCAGTAATAGGTGTCATACGGTTCAATGTGTTTCTTACACCACCCCCAGATGGTCTACATCAAGCTTAGGGAGCTATAGGATGGGGGTGAGGACAGCTGCAATCCATAGAGACCTTTGACCTGGAGGATCCAAGGATAGATATAGGTACTCTTTGTGTCCTTTATACCTTCTATAGAAGTATTTTTAGACACTATTGTGAGGTACTCTTTTCTTTTCACTTCTTTATTGAGGTTTTTTTGGGGTGATGTGGGGCATTAATAAGACCTTGTGTCAGTTTGGTTTGATGTAGCTTCGAATGCATGAGAAAGAGGGATTCTTCCCCCACCAATATGTGTTTTTGTGATGAAATTAAAATTGTAAGGGTGAGTCAGTTCCACCCAAAGTAGATAGTGTCAAGGTGTGGTGTACGAATCCCTTCGATTTGTGTGTTTGGGGTGGTTTTATGTGTTGGAGCCTTGTGTAGAGGTCCTGGTAAGACCCATTGTGTTCACTTGGGCTACCCTATTTTGTTTTTTGGTAACCTCGTGTGTTTAGTTTCATCTTTTTATTCGATATTCTTGAGAAGGTAATGGCACGTATTGACATGGATTTGGACTAATAAGAATTAGGGATTCTTTCTCCACTAAGATGTCTTCTTGAGATGAGATACAAAACTCTACAGGTGATTTAGTTCCACACAAAGCATATAGTATTGAGGTGTGGTGGATGAGTTCCTTTGAATTGTGTGTTTGTAGTAGGTTTTAGTTGGTGTCTATGCTAGGTTAGTGAGGTGGTGTACCAGTAGACCCAATGACTGCAGATGGACTAGGTGTTTAGTTTTTTCCCACCTGTTTTAGCTGAGGAGACATGTTCCCACTCTGCTTCATGATGTCAAACTAGTTGATCTAGACATTGGGTGTGTTTAAGCCTTAAGGTTCCCCTGAGTTCATGCTCATAGACAGCATGGGAACTCTTGGTGGCCTTTTCAGTGGTCTTGGTGAGCTCGCTGGCATGGGAGTCCCAGTTGAGAGCTCAATTTCTTTCCCATGTGCCTAGGATTTCTCTTTTCAAAGATGAAAAGCCTTAATATAGGGAAAATGTAGTGACTTTGGTTTTTTCCTGTAAAACTTTGTAATATTTCTAATAAATTTTAGAAGATAGGTGTTGAGTCGGTGCAGGATTCCAGGGGCTAGAGAGCCTCGATGGTGATATTAGAAATATTAAATATAATTTATCACACATGCGCAGTTTCTTTGGAAACATGGATTAACTCTTGAATGGATTCTTGGATCCAAATTCTAAGATCTTTGTTGAGTTCAGAATGTGGCATTTACCCTGGGAATGACATAAAATTTGCCAGTGTCAAGTGTTTGGTCAGAGTTGAATTGTGGGTGGGGTGTTAAATGAAGTATATTGTTTTAATGAAATTAAAACAATAACCCTTCTCCCCCACCCCCTTGGTGCGCATGGAAGGATCCCTATTCCCCTGTCCCTTTGGAGTAACAGACAAACCAAGGCAAAGAGTGCTTCCAAATCCTGTTTTTGACGTCATTCATTTCCATATCGAGAATCAGCACATTCCAGGCATCATTTTGTACCTAAAACTCTAATTCCCTTTGTTATATGTCATTTTAAGGTTTTATATTCCTTAGATGCTTGATAGGGGCCTCGTGAGGGTCGATCTATGTATTCTGAGGAAAAAGAGGGTGATTCGAGCTACCCACATAGAAATTCCTGATGTAATTATCGTCTACATAGTGTATAGTGAAATGGTGCATGTCATGTGTTCTTACTATTCAGGGAAGATGATTTTTGGGGAATACACACTGTGTACCAGGGTTACACGCCATGTAGTGACCCCGAGTCATGTGGCCGCGAGACATGTCCAGGGAAGTTTTGTGAATGTACATGGACATGTGTAAGTAAATGACCAAAGTACATGGACATAGGGTGTTGGACATGGGCACAGTTTGATGACATGGCCAAGTGGCTAGTTGGTAGGGACATGTCATGTACTAGGGGGTACATTCCATGTGTGAGACATGGTTGGCTGAGTTGTGTGAAGGGAAGAAATGGCTGGGGGCTTGGGTGAGGTGAGACACACCATATACCACCATTACATATCATTTATGCTCACATTCCCAAACAATATGTGAAATCAGAGGACATGGTGGGGTGTTTAGGCAGGGTCACATGCCATGTAATCCTTTTGGGAGGACCTTCCACCTTTCGTATCTTCTTCTTTAGGGCTCAAATTCAAGCCCGTGAGTAGCCTATACTTAGTATTTTTCTGCATAGAATGTGATGGTGGCCACAGTTTGGGCCTAGTAGATGCGAGGTGAGTCAATGTTGTGGGTAACATGGGTTAGCGATGTTGGGCCAATAGTGGTTGAGTGAGTTCCCTTGGACTATCCCTATGAGTGTACATGTGGCATTATGTCCTCATTATAGGATTATGATCCCCTTGATAATATGAGATTGGATAGTGTTTTAGCATCCCTCCAGAGAGTCCAGGGTGGGATCCTCTATCTTATGGTTAGAGTTTTTGCATCCCTCTATAGATTCCTAGGCAGGATCCTCTTGAATATCATTTCCCTATATCTGGTTCTTGGAATTTTCATGACCATAACTAGATGAGAAGTGATCCCTTATCTAGCAGGATATCCCAGTAGGGTTTGTGGAATCGTTAGTGGTACGATCCCCTATGTAGAGGGTGGGTTTAGTAGGGTTTTTTGGAATCATAGATTATATTATCCTCTACTTATCAGACAGTTCGGTAGGGGTTGTGGAATTATTGGTTATACGATCCCCTACACTACAAAAAGTTTATGTAGGTTTGTGGAAATTTTGGATATATGATCCCCTACTTCATGAGTTATACTATATGATGTTTTTGGAATCGTCGTGACTAACACTACATGGGTGTAAATCCTCTATTTGAGTGATAGGATCTCCAAGATGTCATATTGGGTTTGTGGTGTCCACCAGCAGATCCTGAGAGTGATCCTCTATCTAAGAGAGATCCTTGGGTTACCTAATTGGGTTTTTGATGTCCCATATAATATCCTAGTATTGACCCCCTATATGAGGAGATCTATTTTACGGTTTTCCATTAGGGTTAGTGGAATCCCCCATCAGGGATGGGTGAGATCCCTTATATGAGTATCGAGATCCGATGGGTTTCAACATTACTTTCTTGTGGAGAGGTCTGATGATCATTTTCTCTCAGATGTATTCCCCTTGGGATGACAGAGGTGTTCCATCTGATTTATGATACCTGATGGAGTGGTATCTCTCGGATGCTTCATCTGGGATGGAAGAGTTGTTCCTGATGAAGCATACCTCTCAAATGAGTTTCAACTGGGATGATGGATCTTATGGAGCGCGTTCTTCATAATGAGTGTTTCCTTTTGAGCCTTAAATAGAATCATTTCACTGGTAATGAGTTTGGAACCTCATGAGACTTGGATATTGAGATGAGTATATTTGGTTTTGTTTTTAGGAGTATTTGTGGTGTCGCATCTTGGTTGAAACCCCTTGTGTAATGAGCTGACTAGTTGTGTATAGTCGAGGATGTTGGAGATGGAGTTTCTCTCTTGTTTTGGATCCCTCTGGCTGGGTTGAGAGGATTGTTGTTTTTATTCACTCCTTTTTCTTTTGGGTATTTGGGGCGCCTATAAGTATTGTTACACTCACTTTTTTACGATCTTTTCCCAGACGTGTTATGTCTTGTGCAGACCATAGGTCTTTTGATGGAGTTCTATGAGGACCCATAGTGGGTGGAGATTAGTGAGCTAGACCGATCGGGGTGTTTTCCAGAGCTGGGATGAGGATCTTTTTGGCAGGATCATTTGACAGTGATCCCCTCCATCTGATAAGGTTTGATGCTTTTATAGTTTTTCTTTGATGGGATTGCATTTTTCCCCTATACTCTTTTTATACTCTGGTTTGGGATGTATGCATGCATTTCTTTTTAGTTTATTCTATATCTACACTATTTCATGGGGATGTTTTTGGGTGTGTGTGTATAGGTACCTTAGGAAAAGGCCTCCCATGTGTGTGATATGCCAAATCGACTTTGGATGTCATCCTATGGACTATGGAGGTGGGCTTGGCGAGTCCCTCTCTTTTTTTGACTGATGTCTTTTTTATACTTTTTATTTTTATTTTTATTTTCCTTTATTTTATTTTATTTTTATTTATGGTTTTGTGTTTTACCTAGACCTCAACACTCATGGGGCCTAATTGCACTAGCTCTGATGGAATTCTAGGCACGCGAGGTGTGCGAACGTGCAATGCCTAGGGAATACATGGGACATTCATAGGGGATTCAGGCATGTTGAGTTTCATAGGAGGAATTACATGGAGGGACCATGGAATTGAAGCAGTTGTTCATAGAGGGTCAGTGTGCAGGGGAGGTTATTGCACATTGTTGGGGTCACACTCATGATGTCGGGTTGTACATCCTAGGTGGAGTGAGTATCGTTGCTACTCAAGATGCAAATCAAGGTGCAAGTCATATCATTATTTGTGGTAGCCCATAGGGTTTCATGCAGATCAGGTGAGATTTGTGATGGTATTTTCACATCACTGCAAGCATATCCAAATTCTCGAATCATTTTAATTTTATTTTTTATTTTTTTTCCTTTTTATTAAATGGTGGTCAGTGGGTCTCCAGCTAACTAACTGGGGAACTGATAGCTAGCATAAATTGGTGGTCTCTAGGCAGTGGTGTGAGTTAGGGTTGTATAGATCCCAAAAATGCTAGAATCCCTAGTGGTGGGTGGTTTGACCAGGAACGCCTTATGCAACGTGTCTTGCTTGCAATAGGGGAAACGGGTGATTCATATGGGTTACCTGATCACAAAACTAGATTTGGGAAACACAAATGGATAGCGATGACCAAAGAATGAGCTCTCTCTGATAACCAGTGATGTTGCACAACAGGAATAAATGAGCCTTTATGTGGGGACCTCGGAATAACATGGGCAGAACACCCATAAATGGAAAAAATACTCTTTGGGATTTGATTAATATGGAAAAGCTTCTTACAAATGAAATCAGTCATACTATTTATAGGCAAAAACCCTACAAATTTGAAAGAATGGTCTACCCCCACTACCACAGATCATGGCATATGCAACACCTGCTTTTATTAGCGCTAAATAGAAAGCTCTTATAAAAGATCTATATTTATCAGCAGTAGCTAAAAGCACTTATAAATGTAACTTTTATCAGTGTTAAGAAAAGTACTGGTAAAGGTTTACCCTTTATCAGTGTTATTCTTAGTATTGATAAAAACAATTAATAAAAATATCATTAATATATATAAAATTATCATATTTATATTCAAAAAATAATTTTTATTTATATTCATTAATTAAAAAATGCAGGTTTATAATTAATATAAATATGATATATTAATATATATTTTTTAATAATTAAAATATATATATAATGTTTTAAAAAAGATATTTATAAAATTATAAATATATTTATTTATTTATTTATTTAAAAAATTATAAAATTATAATAAATATATTTAAATAATTGAAAATTATACTCAAAAGGTTCAGGAGACAGGCGAGCCTGCTCCTAAAAAAATTATTAGAAAAATAAAAATTGCAAAGGAAAGAGAGTGGATGGGGTCAAACAAGGAACATGACCTCATCCAAATAAGAAATATACACATCCATAATAGGATCATTCTCATGAACATAATTAGATTCATTATTGTCCTCAGTAGTTTCTCACTCTGACTATGAGGTTTTTTGACTGAAAAGCACAGAGTACTTCTCCCTGAGCTCACTACTACAAAATAGGGTTTTATCAATGTGAAAAAGGTCATTATCAGTGCTAAAAAAGTGATGATAATCGAGGCTCTATTAAAATGGGTACCCTTTTATCAGTTCTAAAAAAAGCTCTGATAAAAGTGGTCTTTTATCAAAGCTAAAAAATGCACTGAGAAAAGGATCCTTTATTAGTGATTTTCTTTAGTAATGATAAAAGACCACTTTTATCAGTGCTTTTTTAAAAGCTCCCATAAAAGATAAAAAAATTAAAAAAAAAGTTAAAAAAAAGTTAAAAAAAACTATAAAAAGTTTAAAAGGTTTAAAAAAAGTTGAAAAAAAGTTGAAAAAAATTAAATTAAAGTTAAAAATATCTAAAAAATGTTAAAAAACTGTTAAAAACAACTTTAAAAACAACTTCAAAAAGTTTAAAAAAAGTTAAAAAAGGTTTAAAAAAAGTTAAGAAAGTTTAAAAAGGTTAAAAAGGTTAAAAAAGTTTAAAAAGTTTAAAAAAAGTTTTAAAAAAGTTTTAAAAAAACTTAAAAAAAGATTAAAAAATGTTAAAAAAATAAAAAAAATTGCAAATCGGGGGGGTTTAACAACATATGATCACACTTTCAACAGCGCTATGATCCCCCTGTAAGAACCCGGTTCTTCCTTTGAGGTACAGATCTTTCCTTTTCAGTTTATACTTAAGAAAATGGGGGAAAAGAGGTCAATGGCTAGTTGTAGGCTTGTTACACGATGTGACTGGGGACTACACGTTGTGTAATTTTATTTACACACTGTGTATGTAAAGCTACACACCATGTAATCCTAGTACACGGTTGTGTAATGGTCTGTCTAGGAATTGTACGGACACAGTGTATAGTCTCAAGTACACATCGTGTACTTTTTTTAATTATTAAGTTGGGAAGTAGCGTCATTTTTTCAGACAGACAAAAACAACTCCTTTTCATTGTACGGTGCACCCAAAAAATATGAATGAGGTTTTGTCTCCCAATTCATCATATGATCTCTGATTCAAACACATTCAAATCCATTGTAATCCTCTTGATGAGTACTTGATTCCTCTTGAGCCTTTCTTCCTGATTTTTTCTCTTGATTGAGTTCTCAAAGGTTGAGCATTCTTTCTCATTTTATAGATCTACTTTGTTCTAGGTCAAATCAAAGCCTGATGTTGTATGAGGAGAGTTGTATGAGTATGAGGTAGGTGGTATCATGCCATTTTCTAATTTTCAATTTGATTATATGTGCTAGAGTGTCACGTGCCCATTTTTGGGTGTTTCCTAAATTGAATATTTATCTATGTTGTTACCTAATATTTATTAGTTAATTGATTAAATGATTATAAGGCATGTTTGAGATCGTTATCTTTGATTGAGGTCCACCCCATGGGTGAATTTTACCTTGGATGACCAATGTTTAGATATTTGGTCTGGCATGCCTATGGGCATGCCTTTGATTCCTTTTGTGGTTTAATTAGAATGGAATTGGTTAATTGAATGATTTTCCCACATGAGTTTTATGTTGTTATCCATGTAGTAGAGTAAGTTGCATGTGTTTTTTTTATGTTGAAATGATTATACACCATACTTGGCCTTGATACATGCTGAAATGCTTATATACTAGGTTTTGACCCTGGAAAATTTTGAAGTGCTTATACACCGGGTTTTGACCCTAATTTACTACAGAAATGATTATATAGTTGGTTTTGATCCAGTTTGGTGTTATGTTATACCATGGTTGTATGGTTTGGGTTAAACACACCATGAGTGATACTTGAATTCCACTTTAGGATGTCAAGACCAAACTTAGTTATAAATTGAATAATGAAATGAAATGACTAATGATGCGTCTACCAAGATAAATCACAAGCTTGGATTCATTCTTCACCTATACTTGATTACATTGTCTTCTGAGACATCTGTTGTGCTTACTTTTTAGTACATATTGTTTACTGATTTCACTATTGTACATAGCCTATTACATATTTTCACTAATATATTGTCATAGACCTTGAGTGGTTGCCTACTGTAATATAGTTTGACACCCAGTTTGGGTCATGCTTTTGGGCCCAAATAGATTATATGATTTCATGTGTTGATCAGGGAAATTTCCCTTTTTCTAGTTCTTGATATGATGTTTAGGAGCAGGAGAGCATCGAACCAAATCAAGGCTTGTGATTCTTCTTAGATTCCTTTATTCTTTTGTGAATTTGGAACATATATTGTGGATTTATACAGTATACCTATTTTGGTTGTTATATTAGAACATAACATGATTCATCATCTGTTGTATGGAATGATGTTTGGTTTCTTATCAGTATTCCACTATTTTTTTCAGTTGTATGGTATTTACTGGTTCTAATTTTTTATATTATTATTATGTTGTGTTACACTCTACCAATGAGGTCATAGTTTACCTATTATCACTCCCTAGGACCTTGCTGTTAGTCAGCAGCCTCTGGCATTTGGAGAAATGTGTTTGAGGCCATGTGACCAACCGGGTACAGAGCACCAGTTCAGTGGCATCCGGATCCAGGACGTTACAAATTGGTATCAAAGGGTTTCTTTTTTTGTTTTTTTATTATTTAGAAACATTAGACAAGGATATTAAGTAAATGTAGTTTGGTAATAAATTGTTCCTAGGATTAGTTACCCCATGTATAGTAAAAATCCAAATTACCTCGAATGAAATTGTAATTTTTGGATTTTGAGCTATTATAGTTGATTTGATTTCACTGTTGGGTGATGCACTTGTTTTATGTTGTTATTATTGATATCATTGTGGTTCTATTTTCTTTTAACCCAATGAGATGAGGGTATTCCATCTCATGCGTCATATAGGAACTTGTTAGAAATCACATTCCATGCATTCTTGTCATGCCATTTAGAGAGAATTACTGATTGCATGTTGTTGTGATAGATGTTGTGATAAATATGCATGCTATTTTGATAGGTACCATGATAGATATTCATGTTATTGTGATAGTTGTATTAGTACATGTTATGGTTGAATTGGATGGAGGCTAAACTTTGGTCCCTGAGGAGTATAGGCCCTCTTGGATCGAAATTTGGTGGATCGTGTTTTGGCCATGAGATATAGATTGTGTAGTTATGTGCTATATGTGATTCCAAACTTTGATTAGCGGGTATTATGGTCCCCCAAGGGTCTTAATTTGGAACACAGTTACTTTACTTTTCAAAGATAGGGGTTTCGAGGAAGTTTTAGAGGCTTAATGTCCAGAAACCCAAATAACACGACATGTGGGTTCATGAACACACATCATGTGTTCTTATGTTCATGAGGAAATTAACTTTTTTAGTACATGTTGTGTACTCTGAGTATGTTCCATGTGTTTTTTTAATGTGTGTCCAACCGTGTGAGAGAGAATATGGGATTTTGGGTTTTGAGCAAAACATGTCGTGTGTATTAGGTACAACCTGTATAGTTTTACGTAGGCAGAACCCGTGTGAGTTCGTCTATGTAGAAGTACCTGGCCAGGAGGGGAATCTTGAGTACATGTCATGTGTCATTTTGACATGTCATGTACCTAGGATGTTTTCATGACCAAGTCAGGTGGACTTACACGACCATGTTATAGTTTACGGGGACACATCCTGGTTAGGTTCTAAATGTCGTGTGCCCAAATTTTGTGAAATTTTTAGGATTTTCTTCTCCTATTTAGTTCTTTCACTCTTGAACTACATACCTTGATGACTAAGCTTATACTAAAGTGTATTTGTTGGACTTTATAGAGAAATTACACCACGAAGACCTCAATTAATATGAAAGAAGGGTGGCGATGAGCATACCCCGGAGGTGGTAGGCCATGGGATACCAGTGGATCCTTCATTCATGCCTGCTAATGCACCAGTGGTTCTCCAGACGTAGGTGTTCATGAAAAGTTCTGTGACAACTTCACTCGCTTTATCCATACTTTCCAGGTAACACCTCATCCCACCACTTCTATGGCTAAGTTAACTAGATTGTTCCAGTAGTAACTTCCTCCCACATTTTCTAGGGATGGGGGACCGTAGGCTATAGAGTCATGGATAGAGGCCATGTTATCTATCTTTGAGAATCTAGAGATGCCTCCTGAGTGGAGGGTCAATATCACGACTTATATGTTGCGTGATTCCGCTAAGAGATGGTGGGATGTGGTTACTCAGATAGGGTATCGTCAAGATATTCCTTGGGAAGACTTCTAAAGAGTCTTCTATGACTATTTCTATCCTGAGATGTTGAGGGATGAAAAAGCCCAGAAGTTCATGCATCTGGAGTAGGGCACTCTATCAGTTATGGATTACTCGGCTCATTTTGCTGAGCTCCAATGCTTCACACCTATTCTGATGGGTGACGATCTTTTACAGGCTAGGCGATTTGAGGATGGTCTTAGGTATGACATCTAATCGTAGGTAAATATCTTTTTTCTGACTACTATATCTACGATAGTAAACTAGGAACTGATTACCGAGTGGAATCAAAGGGAATCTGGAGGTGCGAGCCAAGGCCGTTCAGTACCAAGATCTGGTATTGTCTCAAAAAGTATTAGGAATCATCATATAGAGATTACTCATAGTGAATCTAGTAGACAGAACATTTCTTAGGGTAACTAGGTGTGGTGCTACCAGTGCGGAAAATTTTGGTACACAAAACCTTATTACCTGATAGACCCAGTTTAATGCCGAGCTTGTGGGAAAATGGGACATCTATAGAGCTTCTGAAGGATGTTTCCACTTGAGGATAAAGAGAGAGGATCTGTAAAGACTCCATGTTCTAGAGTAGGGCCTGCATCTTCTCACTAGTCGGGGAATTGGAATAAGTCAGGCTGCTCAGGCTGAGGTGGTGGTCATGGTCGAGGTATCTAGACTCCAGGTTTTCAAAGACAGCAGAGTGGATCATTTTAGGGCATCTAGGCTATGTCACAGGGTTACAGTATAGGCTAGAATTTTACAGTGCAGTAGACCCATCCAAAGTAGGATCTCAGACCTTCTACTATCAGAGGTACTATTCTAGTCGCCTCTGTTTTATCTTCTGCACTTTTTGATATAGGGGTTTCACATAGTTTCATATATGTACCTATTGTGAAGAGCTTAGGGATTTTTTTTTAATTAAAATGATGTTATGAAACTAGACACTCTGTTAGGGATTAGAAATGTAGGTGTGTGATAGTTCAAGAAGTTCCCCATTTAAATTGGTGAGTTTCACTTCATTTGGGATCTCTATATCCTAGATATGACAGGATTTGATGTCATCCTCAGAATGGATTGGCTGGTGTCCTTTCAATCCTTTTTTGATTTCTATCATCGTAGGGTGAGTTTCACATCACTAGAGGGAAGATTTTTTTTTCACAAGGTTGAATGGGATGTCCAGATGAGTCGAGCTGGACCCGAGCATCGTGGGTTGAGTGGTATGATAGCACATATTTCCATTTTATATCTAGAAGACCAAGGGACATTTCAGATGGATTTTCCTCCAGTGGTTGATTATTTTAGGGACGTCTTCCCAAACAACTTTTTAGGTTTACCTATGGTAAGAGAGGTATATTTCTCTATCACGCTAGTATCCATATCTGCACCAGTATATTTTCCTCCTTATAGGATGGCTATGAAGGAGTTTCAAGAACTCAAGAGGAATCTATAGGATTTGGTGGATAAGGGTTTCATTCGACTCAGGGCTTCTCCTTGGAGTTCTCCAATCCTTTTTTCAAAAAAGGTAGATGGTACCCTCAGGCTATGAATGGATTATCAAAAATTGAACCAATTGATGGTTAAGAACAAATATCCTCTACCGTGAATAGATGATCTTTTCGAACAACTCTGAGGATCTCAGGTATTCTCTAATATTGATTTGAGATTCGGTTATCATCAAGTGTGTTTTATATCATTAGACATACCTCGCATAGCCTTTTGGAGAAAGTATGGTCTGTATGAGTATTTTTCCATATTGTTCGATCATAGGAATTCACCTGAAGTCTTTATGGAATTGATGAACCAAGTTTTCCATCCTTATCTTTACTTGTTCATTGTGGTTTTCTTGGATGATATCTTGGTGTATTCTCATAATCAAGACAATCATGCCACCCATCTTGAGATCGTTTTGAGTATACTAAGAGAGAATCAGTTATATTCTAAGTTTACAAAGTTCCACTTTGGGATGGATCAGATTCACTTCTTGGGTCACATCATCTCGGAGATAGGAGTATTAGTGGACCCAAAGAAGGTGAGAACAGTAGTTACCGTGGATCATCCCAAGAACATCTTTGAGGTGTAGAGTTTTATAGGGATGGATGGTTACTACAGGCATTTCATACAATACTTCTCATGCTTAGCAGTGCCGAAGACGGGATTGACAAAGAAGGGTGTGAAGTATGTATAGTCAAATCCTTATGAGATAGCCTTTCAGAAGCTAAAATGGAGATTAACGTCACCACCAATACTGATTTTTTCAGAGCCGTGAAGGAGTTACATTGTATACTACGACACATCAAGTGTCGGGCTAGGAGCGGTGCTGATATAGGGGGGTCGAGTTGTTGCATTTGGGTCTCGGTAGTTGAGGCCACATGAGAGGAAATACCTAACACACAATCTCGAGTTATCCATGGTTATTCATACCTTAAACTTCTGGAGACATTACTTATTGGGGGAGAATTTTGTGGTGTACACAGACCACAAAAGTCTCAAGTACATCTTTACTCAGTGTGTTCTGAATTTGAGGTGGAGAAGGTGGGTGTAATACCTTCAGAATTTTGACTTCGAGCTTGCCTACATGACTGGTAAAGGCAATGTAGTGGCTGATGTACTAAGAATAAGGACTCAGATATAGGCAGTGTAATAGGCTAGTAGCGAGTGTCAGCTGATAGAGTTGTTCTTTAAGATGCATCTAGAGGTATACGATAGGTAGGGGTAGAATTTTCTTACATCATTATCCATTACCTATAAATTAATGGGAAGAGTGAAGATGAGGTATCTATTAGATTATGAAGTCCTAGTTCTATGGGAGAGTATGTTAGGTGAGGACCCTACTCTTGGTTGGACCATAGGTGAGGATGAGTTTCTATGGTTATATGGTCACATATGGGTGTCAGCAGACATGCACGAGGAGCTGATGTGGAATTTTCATGCTTCAGTTTGGGCAGTGCATCCTAGTATCACCAAGATGTATCAGTATTTACATCGTCTATATTGGTGGCCAGGTATGAAGAGATATGTAGCTGGTTTTTTCATGAGATGTTCCACCTGTCATCAGGTGAAGGTGGAACACCAAATACTAGCAGGACTTTTGTAGTAGCTACCCATTCCTAAGTGGAAATGGAATGATGTGACGATGGATTTTGTGATGGGTTTTCCAAGGTCACCCCAAGGTAATGATGCAGTATGGGTTGTGGTTGGTAGGATTATGAAGGTTTCACATTTCCTACCAATCAAGGAAACCTTCAATGTTGATGGGATTGGGAGGTTGTACATATGGGATAATATACGAATACACGGTGTTCCTCATTCTATCATTTCAGATAGGGATGCCCATTTTACTTCTCATTTCTAGCAAGGGATAAATATTTATTTGGGTACATAGGTGATTCTAATCACATCTTACCACCCCCAGACATATGTCCAGTCATAGCGCATGATTCGGGTGCTGGAGGACATGCTTTGGGCATGCATCCTGGATTTTGGGGGTTCTTGGGAGACACACATACACCTTGTTGAGTTCATCTACAAAAATAGCTTCCAGGATACTATTTAGATGGTGCTATATGAGGATTTGTATGGTATACCATGTCGATCACCCCTGTTTTGGATGGAGGTAGGAGAGGAAGCTATGTTGGGACCTCATCTTGTCCAGGAGACCACTGAGTAGGTTCAGTTACTTCAGAAGTGGATGAATACTTCATAATATCATCATAAATTTCACACTGATCTTCGTAGATGACCTTTGGATTTTAAGGTTGGGGATCGAGTTTTCCTATGTGTCACGCCGAGGTTGGGTCACAAGAGTATTAGGAGATAGGGTAAGATTTTGCTAAGATATGTTGGTCCGTTTGAGATTTTAGAGAGGGTTAGGTTGGTTTCCTATAGATTTTAGTTACCTCAAAGGTATAGGGATTTTCATGATTTCTTCCACATTTCTTAGTTACGATGTTACTTTTCAGACCTATCTCACAACTTTTAACTCGAGGAAGTGGAGTTACAGGAAGATGCATCCTTTGAGGAGTATCTCATTCGTATTGTGGATCATAGCATGAAGGTTCTTTGTGGCCAGTCTATTTCTTTGGTACATGTGTTATGGCATCATGACAGAGTGTAGGATGAGACTTGAGAGAGGGAGACCGATGTATGATCATAGTGGACAAATTTGTTCTTAGATATTTTTTCATCACCCTTGAAAAGTAAATTCATGGATGAATTTCTTTAAGGGGGGAGTTTTTAAGAACTTGGTTCTTCCTTTTAGTTATAAATATTTCCTTTTAAGTTTATGTTTAATAAAATGGGGGGAAAGATATCACGGGCTGGATGCAGGCTTGTTACATGACATGATTGGGAATTACACGCCGTGTACTTTTATGTACATGTTGTGCATGGAGGGCTACAAACCATGTAATCCCAGTACACGAACATGTAATGGTCTGTCCAGAAATTGTACAGATGTAACGTCCCAATTCTGAAAGCCACCCAGAGGTGACCCATACCCGGTTGGTCACATGGCCTCAAGCACATTTCCTCGAACTCTAGAGGCTGCTGACTAGTAGTGAGGGCCTTGGGTGTGATAGTGGGGAAACTATTCCCTCATTGGCAGAGTAGCACAGTGGAAGAAAGCAATACAAAAAAGCAGAAGCAGGAATAATCCATACAAAAGTAAACAGTAGAAGACTGGAAAATAATAAACCGGAGCACACATATATATATATATATGAATTAGGCATGATACACATGTCTAGGAAAGCATCCAAAAAAATCACAATGCTGGAATACAACAGTACTAAACCCAAGTACAAAAGAAAGCAAAGTAAACAACTCCTCAGCATTGCAAGCCATAGCTTGGTCCCATGCTCTCCAACTCCACAGCAAATCAAGTACCTGAAGTATAAGGGCACTTTCCATTATCTATACCTGTAACAATATAATCTGTTTGGGGCCAAAAACATGGCCCAAATAGGGTGTGAGACTAAATCCCAATAGGTAACCACCATGAGATCTATGCCTAACAGTCAGTGAATATATGGCAAGCAGCAAGCAAATAAATGCAGTAAACAAAGAAGTACCCAAGGTAAAAAATTCACAGTTTCAATGAATTCAGTATCATATATCAAGAAACAACTAAACAAAGTAGGTAATCACAAATAGGTAACCCTCTAGGAAGTACTCACAGCCTATCCCCTCTGGTCTTACCTAGAAACACAAGCAACCCTCTGGGCAGTAAACTCAGTCTAACCCCTCTAGTTCAGCTTAATCATAGACTCTATAAGGAAGCACTCACCGTCAATTCCTTCTATAGTCTCATATTGGTAACTAAAGGTGCTATGGGGAAGCAATCAATGTCTATTCCCTATATGGCCCATGTTGAGGATCTACAGACACTCTGAAGAAGCACTTACGTCAGTTCCCCCTATGGTTTCACATCGTAAGTAAAACAGACACTCTATATAAGCCCTTATGTCCATTCTCCCTATGGTCTACTACACCAGGTTCTCACGACCCTGTGTAAGTCAAGTAGGTATAGAAACATGTATCAGCCAAAGTAAACCTCAAGAACTACTTGGCTAGGAGTCTACAGCATATCAGCATATTAGAACAATCACACCATCCTACAACTAGGCACGGGAAAGTAAACAACAGCCTAACAAGAAAACTAGACCCAATGGTCAAAACATAAAATCATGCATTGGAAAAAACTTCCAAATCATAGAAATTAACCCTATTCACATTCAATTAACCTCTACTCAAGCATACAAGCATAGCAAGAAAATAATAGGGCTAAAATGGTAAACACGCAATACCTCGTTCATGGGTATTGGGAAAAATTGCACATATAACTCAAATACTTTTAATGGAAAGGCACAAACCACCTACCTTGGTGTTGGAAGATCAATATACTTGAGTCTCAGGTCTTGAATCACCTTAGAATGCTAAAGATCTACAAAAACATCTAAAACGTTCAACAGAGGATAACTTAAGGAGGAAGAATTGGGAAACAAAGATTAAGTCGAAGAGAGATATTATCGAGGCGATCCCAACACAATCAATGGAAGTAGAATTAGAGTTTGGATGCTCGGTCGGGGGCTCGGAGGAAGATTGCAGTTGTACGAGAGCTCTCGGCCGAACCAAACCTAGAAGAAGGTGTTTTTGGCGATTAGATGTGACCCTGGTACATTTAATGAAAAAAGAAAAAACACAGCATGTTCTTTTGAAGTACATGACGCATAATTTCCATTTCCATACTCCACTTTATGCAGCCTCTAGGTCACCCCCCACATGTCCATGTGCATGGCCACTACACGGTGTGTACTCAGGAAGTACACGGTGTGTACTTCAAAAATTTCCAGAAATTCCTCTTTTCTAAAAAATGACCAGAAAAGGAAAACATACCTAAAAAAGAAGATCCAGGTTCTTACAAACTTCCCCCCTTAAATAAATTTGTCCCCAAATTTCCCTAGCAAGGTGACGTAGAAGAAGATACCCCGAATAGCTTCAACCACTGAGCTCGTACATCAGCCTCCCTCTCCCAAGTCTTGTCATGTACTCGCCCGTGCTGTCATAGTACTCGTACTGGAAGGATAGACCGACCACGGAGAACCTTCGCACTTCGATCAACAATTCGGATAGGATGCTCCTCGAACGATGCATCCACTTCCAACTCAACCTCCCCGGGTTGGAAAACATGAGACAGGTCTGAGAAGTAACGTTGAAGCTAAGAAACATGGAAAACATCATGCATATCCTGGTACCTCTGAGGTAACTGAAACCGATAGGCAACTGGCCCAACTCTATCCAACACCTCAAATGTCCTGACGTACCTCGGTGAAAGCTTACCCTTTCTCCTAATCCTATGGTGTACCAACCTTGGTGTGACACGTAGAAAAACCTGATCACTGACCTCGAACTCTAGAGGTTTTCTCCGTTGATCAGCATAAGACTTCTGTCGAGATTGTGCAGTAGTCATCCTCTTCCGAATCAACTCTATCTACTCTATGGTCTCCTGTACAAGATGAGGTCCCAGCATAGCTGCCTCTCCTACCTCCATCCAACATAAGGGTGATCGGCATAGCCTACCATTAAAATCCTCATAAGGTACCATCTGAATAGTTTCTTGAAAACTATTGTTGTAGTCAAACTCCACAAGAGGTATGTGCTTCTCCCAAGAACCTCCAAAATCCAGAATGCATGCTTGTAGAATGTCCTCAAGCACCTGAATCATACGCTTAGACTGGCCATCTGTTTGGGGGTGGTAAGCTATACTCAAAAGTACATGTGTACCCAAATCATTCTAAAGCCCCTTCCACACCCGAGAAGTAAAATGTGCATCTCTGTCTGAAATAATGGAGTGTGGTACTCCATTTAAGTGCACAATCTCACAGATGTACAACTATCCCATATCATCAACACTGAAGGTCTCCTTGATTAGAAAGAAGTGAGAAACCTTCGTGAGTCTATCAATGACAACCCAAACTGCATCATTCCCTCGAGGCGACCTCGGTAAACTTGTCACGAAATCCATCGTGACATCATTCCACTTCCACTCGGGAATGGGTAACTGTTTTAAAATCCCTATTAGTCTCTAATGCTCTGCCTTCACCTGCTGATAGGTGGAACACCTCATGAAGAAACCAGCAACATCTCCCTTCATACCTGGCCACCAGTACTAATAGTGTAGATCACGATACATCTTGGTGACACCCAGATAAACTGCCCAAACTAAGGAATGAAAGTCTCGCATCATCTCCTCACATATGTCTGTTGGCACCCATAAGAGCCCCTAGAAACACAAGATCTCATCCTCGCCTATGGTCCATCCAGGAATAGGGTCCTCTACTGACATGCTTTCCCGTAGTACTAGACCTTCATAATCTGATAGCTACCTCATTCGCACTCGATCAAGTAGAGTAGAGGTAACAGCTAAAAAACAAAGAAAAATTTGCCCCTGTCTATCGTGCACCTCCAAATGAATCTCAGAGAACAGAGCCATAAGCTTCCACTAACTGTTGGCCTCCTGAAATTCCTATATATGAGTCCTCTTGCTCAGCTCATCAGCCACTAAATTTCCTTTCCCAGGCATATAGGCAAGATCAAAGTCAAAAGACTGAAGGTACTCAACCCACCTTCATTGTCTCAAATTCAGATCACGCTGAGTGAAGATGTACTTGAGACTCTTGTGGTCAGTGAAAACCACAAAATGATCTCCCAGAAGATAATGTCTCCAACAGCATAAGGCATGAACAACTACATCCAGCTCGAGATCGTACGTCGGGTAATTCCTCTCATGTGGCCGCAACTGTCAAGACCCGTACGCAACGAATCTTTCTCCCTGCATAAGTACAGCTCCTAGACCGGTATCTGAAGCATCACAGTACATAGTATATCCCTTTCCTAGCTCTGGAAATACTAGTATCGGTGATAAATTCAACCTCCCTTTCAGCTCCTGAAAGGCTGACTCACAATAATCTGACCATAAAAACTTCGCACCCTTTTTTGTCAGACCCGTCAGTGGTGCTGCTAAGCATAAAAAGTTCTGAATGAAGTGTCTGTAGTATCTATCCAACCCTAGAAAACTCCTTACCTCAAATATTTTCTTTGACTGCTCCCAGGAAACTACTACTCTCACTTTTTCTAGGTCTACTGACACTGCTATCTCAGAGATAACATGACCCAAAAAGTGAATCTGATCCTTCCAAAAGTGGCATTTTGAGAGATTAGCATATAACTAATTCTCTCTCAGTGTAATCAAAACGATCTCAATATGTGTGGCATAGTCATGTCGAGTGTGAGAGTACACCAAGATATCATCTACGAAAACCACCACAAAGGAATCCAAGTATGGATGGAACACTCGGTTCATCAGTTCCATGAAAACTGCAGGCGCGTTCATGAGACCGAATGGAATAAACATATACTCATATAGATCATACCTACTTAAAAAGAATATAAGAGGTATATCTGATGGTCTAATGCACAACTGATGGTAACAAGACCTCAAGTCAATCTTCGAGAACACCTGGTCTCCTCGAAGCTGATCAAATAGATCATCAATTCTCAGTAATGGATATCAGTTCTTGACCATTAACTGGTTCAACTTATGATAGTCCAAAAAAATTCTAAGGGTACCGTCTTCCTTCTTTGAAAATAGGACAGGCGAACCCCAAGGAGAAGTACTGGGTTGGATGAAACCCTTTTTCTGCAACTCCTCCAACTGCCTCTTGAGCTCTTGTAACTCTGGTTTAGCCATCCTATAAGGAGGAATGGACACTGATTCCACTCTTGGAACAAGATCAATAGAAAATTATACCTCACTCTTCAGAGGCAAACCTGAAAATTCTTCTAGAAAGACATCTCTGAAACGATCCACCACCGGAGGAAAGTCCATCTGTAAAAACCCATGGTCATTCAGATAGAGACTAGCAATCTGGGATGTAACTCCTCCTAACCCATGATGCTCGGGTCCCGCTCTACTCGCCAGGACATCCCATTCACCCTTATTAAGAAAAGATCCACCCTCTGGTGATATGAAACTCACCCTACGGTGATAAAAGTCGATGAATGTATAGAAGGAAACTAGCCAATCCATTCCAAGAATGACATCATATCCTATCATCTCTAGGACATAGAGGTCCCATAAAAAGTGACACCCACCAACCTCTAAAGGGAACTCCTTGAACTGACGTACACTCACTGTTCTAGTCCCCAACGGAGTGTCTAGTGTCAGGATATCAGTAGAAGAAAAGATGCAGAGCCCAAGGCTATCCACAACCGCAACAGATATAAAGATATGGGAAGCCCCTATATCGAAAAGAGAAGAAGCTAAAACTGAGGCTACTAAGATTGTACCTCGAACTGTAGAGGTTCTGGGATCCTACTCCTATTGGGTCTGCTCCACTACAAAAGTCTGACCTGCACCACGGCCCTGTGACCCTGTCTGGCCACCCTGAGCTGATCCGCCCTATTGTCTCTAAAAACCGGGTGACTGAATACCACAGCCATGACCTCCACCTCGTCCTGAATGGCCGAAATAACTTCAGTTCCCAAACTAGTGAGAAACTGGTGGTGCTTCTCCTGAATGAGGAGTCATAGAAGAACCATTATCACCAGTTACTGGTGAGAAGATCTGACATAATCACTGAAGATGATCCATCTTTCTACAAGATCGGAACTTCACTAGGTCTCTCGAGCAATGTGGTCGCATATGCCCACTCTTCCCGCACTGGTAGCACACCACCTGGCTACCATAAGAAGTGTCTCTCCTTCTTGGATCACCACACGAAGACTCTATATGGCACTTCCTACTGCCAGTAGGAGGGATACTAACTCCAGATGTCGATCTTCCCTAGTTCACAACTCCAGAATCCCTCAGATTGCGCTTAGTGGTCAGCACTTGGTTGAAAATAGAAGTGATAGAAGTAAACTAGAATATGTTCACTTGTGATCGGATGTTGTGCCTCAGACCATCCTCGAACTTCCTTGACAGGAATAACTTATCACCTCTTGTAATAGGCGTGAAACGCTATAGCTCGGTAAAGAGAGAGGAATACTCCATAACCTAAAGAGTACCCTGCTCCAGACTCATAAACTCTCAGGCTCGATTGTCCCTCAAGGTATCTAGATAGAAGTAGTCATAGAAGATACAATGGAACTCCTTCCAATTCATAACATACTGATGTCCCACCTGTGAGATCACATCCCACCATCTCTTGGTGGAATCCCAAAGCATATACACAGTGAGATTCACCCACCTCTCTAGAGGTATCTCCAGATGCTCGAAGATCTCTAGCATGGATTCTAGCCATGACTCTGCAGCCTGGGGTCCTCCATCCCCTGAGAAAGTGGGAGGATGTTGCTGCTGAAAGACCTATGTCAAATCTTCCATCGACAGGGAAGGAGGTGGTGCTCCATGAAAGGTATGCATCATCCTCATAAAGCCTTCCCTGAACTGTGCATCATCACCTACATCTGGTATAATGGATAGTTCCAAGACTGGCACAACAAGAGGATATACAGGTAGTCCCTGATTAGCCATATTCGGTTTCTGATCACTACCCTATAACTGGCGTACAACCGGAGGACGTCCCGGTAGCATGAATCCGCAAGTTCAAATGCACACCTTAGATCAAGATTATCAAGGACCAAAAACTGAAAACGTAAGAAGGGAATAGGAGAAGGAAATCATTCAAGTTTTTTTTTCCAAAACATGACTACATGGCATTTATAACCCCTACACGGCATGTTCCCCTCAGCCATTCACACGGGTGTGTACTCCTTCCAGAACTGGTCATGTAACACCCCATACACACGGATTGTTCACCTAACACACGGTGTGTACTTGAATACTCTTCCCCTGCCCGAGTCCTTCCACATGGCTAAGCCATGCGGTTCTTTTTAGAACGAGACTACACGGCTTGTTAGTGCCAAACACAGAGTGTACTAGACGAACCTCACCGATTTTTGTTGTTAGATACACGGCCAGTTACACGGCTCACACTATACAGTGTGTTTCTAGGAGGACACGGCGTGTACTAAGAAGATTTTCCCGACCCGTATTGTTCGTTACACTGGTGGACACAAGATCAACACAACACGGTGTGTATGTATGGTACACGGTGTGTTCGCCCCAGGATTTCCCTATACCGTGTCTCTTCCCACACGGCCTATGACACGGTTAGAGACTACACGGTGTGTACATATGATACATGGCGTGTACTTAAGAAAAATAGTTTCTTCCCAAATAGAAGAACACATGGCATGTAGTCAAAACTACACGATGTGTATTCTGGGTTTTTCAAGGCAGTAAGCCTCAGAAACTACTCTGGATCCCATAAAAACACTGAAACAAACATTAAAGTGACAAATTCCAATCTGTGAGTGTAAAGACCCGTAAATTTCAAGGAAATTTTTTTAAAAAATTCTTTAGAATTTTACGAGTATGCATTTTCTGACGGCACCTGATTCTGAGGTCCGGTGTGCTCAGAATAATTTTTTCTAAAGTTTTGATAAGATTAAATTAACGAGAGTAAGCAGTTTTCCTGAAAAAGTGGAATAACTCTTAAACGGTTACTCAGATCAGAAATTCGAGGACACCGTTATGATCAGGATGGCGGGTTTAATCTAGGAGTGACTTAAGTTTAGTCGGCGCAGGCCTCCTGTGAGAAAACCCAAAAATGGCATAACCATAAATAAAATAATTAAATAAAGTTATTTTATTTTTCAAATGCTTATAACTCACAAACGGTAACTCGGATTAAAAATATAAGACCACCGCTAAACTCGTAAGGGTATTCTTCCTTTAAGTAGATACTAAATTTGGTCGGCGCGAGCCACCTGAGAAAGTTAGTTTTTGGCCGTAAATAAAATAATTAAGTGACAATTATTTTATTGTAAAATTCATAACTTCTAAACGGTAACTCTAATTTAAAATCAGAGAGTACCGTTGAGTTCGTTGGGGCGTGTTTCTTCTAGGCAGAGCCTAACCTTGACCGCAGTGGGTCGAGGGTGACTGATAATAATTTTCCAATCTTTTTTCGGGTACGTTCAGTAAACGTAAGAGCGGTGTTTTATAACTTTTGAATCGTTGCTCGGAATCAAATTCTGAGGGCACCGTTGAACTCGCAGTGTCGATATTCACTTAAGAAGACATTCACCTCAAGCACGGATGATCGGGTATGAAAGTTAGTTTTTGGGGTTTTACGTGGGTTAATAAAATAAAATAAGTGAATAATTTATTTTATTTTGTAAAACACATACAGTGATGACAAAGTGGTTAGAAGCTCCACTTGGGAGTTGGTGGTGGAACCGCCACACCCTAAACTCCCATTTAATGGGGAGGGAGAGGAAACCTCTCAAACCCCCCGTCAATTAATTTTATATGTCAACGTAAAATTAATTGCACTCAATTAATTTTATGGGTTGACGTAAAATTAATTGTTGTCAGTTAATTTTATGTGTCGACGTAAAATTAATTGCTCTCAATTAATTTTATGAGTTGATGTAAAATTAATTGTTGTCAGTTAATTTTATGGGTCGACGTAAAAATTAATTGTTGTGATTTAATTTTATATGTCGATGTGAAATTAATTGTTGTCAATTAATTTTATGTGTCAACATAAAATTGATTCGTGTCATATTTTTTGACGCAGGCTATGTGGGGGAAACTTCTTGGCATCCTCCACTCTTAAGTAGTGCCAACGCACCTCTTAAATTTCGCCAACACAATTTAATTCACCCGACCCCCTTTTTAAATTAAGTAACTGCATCGTTGGAATTTAGGAAGGTTCCAAATAAATGAACCGTCATAAATTCCATGATGGTTACATACCTCTACCCCTCTCATATATATAGGGGGCTTGGGAGAAGGTTTTGGGATGGCTTCACCAAACGACGAAGCGCTGGTAAAGTATTGCGACACCCAACACTTGGGGAAATCATATCCTCTCCAACGAAGAATGTGAAGAACGCCAATGACGATATTCCATGCGATTCTTCTTCGACCTTCCTTCCCCAGAAACCTATCCTCCACAACATCGTCAATGAACTGACGTAGCTCGGAATTAGGGACGTGTGGCGGATGCGACGAATGACGATCTTCATCGTCTTCCTTCCGTGACTCCACCAACGAGCGACAAGCAAGAGGTAGGGGTTTTATTTTAATTTAAAGTATGAACATTTCCCATGTTCTTCCTTTCTCTCAAAACGAAGAACGGTGGTTGTTGTGCTTCATACTTGCGAGAACCTATTGCTACCACCCTAAACGCGGAGGGTCCGGGCCAAACCAACATGGTCCAACCCCTTTGTTGTTCTTTTTGTAATGACTCCACGACGGCATGGCAATGAGGCAACGACGAGGAATGCGGCGAACAAAGGTCGCTCTACCCATGACCTCCGTGAACTACGCCGCCCCCGCGGCCCCCTGGCGCGCACCCGATGCCCCGCGCCCCTGCCAGCGCGCTGCCGGTGCACCCGCGGCGCCCTGCCGGCGCACCCACAGCGCCCTGCTGGTGCACCTCTGGCGCCCTTCCGGTGCACCCCCGGCGCCCTGACGACGCAACCTAGCACCCCCCCCCCCCCCGGCGTGCTGCACTGCCAGCCCAGAGCCCTGCGCCCTTGCCGGAGTCCTGCCCCGCGCCCCAGCGGGCGGCCTGCCCAACGCACCCTGGCGCCCCCGCGGCGCCCTTTCGCGCTACCCGATGTGCCCATGCACCCTGCCCGGCATTCGGCACCCTGCCTGGTGCACAGGCACCCTACCCGGTGCCCCCGCGGCCAGTCGGAGCCCAGTCGGCCAGCCTGCGCCCCGCGCGGTCTTCCCGCTGGCCTCCCGATCACCGGCCTGCTGAACCAGCCCGTGACGCCCCTGCGGTGTCACTGGTCGAACCAACCCGGTCTCCCAAGCCGAGTTACCGAGCCGCCTACATGGCGACTATCGGGCCGAACTGCCCTCGCGGTCCGCTGGGTCGGGCCCAGGGGACCGGGTCAAAACTTAGCGGGCTGACTCACCCAATGGGCCGGGTCAGACCCAGTGAGTTTTACCGGGTTGACCCAGACCAGGTCGGCCCAGTTTGGGTTAGGCTGAGTTGGTCTGACCGGGTCGGACCGGACCTGGGCTCATTACTGGCCCATTACCTTCTTGGGCCATATCTTTGGCACCGAACGTCCGTTTGATGAACCATCAGCGGCGCCGATACTCTTGGAGAATAGGCGTCCCTTTGAGTATACCCCATGGGAGTTTGGGGTATAGTTGAGATATGGCCCGGTTGGTTTGTATACGAAACCAACCGGGCCCCCAGAACAAAGAGGCTAATAACTCACGAACCGGGCGACCGATTAACACGCCGTCTGTTGCGTTAAGACCCCTGTGACGAGGCGGTCCTTTGTGATACTTATTCATGGGACTTTGTGATACTTGGAGTATCGACCAGTGGTTCGTGGATCGGATCCTCCCGGAGGCGAGCATACGGAGTATGGTGACCTTGTAGCTGGCTGAGACCTGATGACTACTTGTCCGATTTGATTCGGAGTGACTTGCATAGACTAGTGGGGAGCACTACTTTGTGAGGTGGCAGACCCATGGTGGAGGAGCACTAATTTATGAGGTGGCAGACCCGCAGTACTCGATAGGAGGAGTCCCTCTGTAGGCTATGAGGGGGAGCACTACTGTGTGAGGTGGTAGACCCATGGAAGAGGAGCACTACTTTGTGAGGTGGAAGACCTACGATACGTGATAGGAGGAGTACCTCAGCAGTCTAAGGTTAGTGAGTGACACCTCGGAGTCGTGACAGGACTACTGCACTCGATAGAGGAGGAGTTCTCCAGCAGCCGTGTTTTTCATCATTGTGAATAAAAATACTGGTTTGAGCTGATTCAATGACCTTTGTGTTTTCCTCATGATTGAGATGGGTTACTTGATAACTTAGGTATATATATGGTCATATACCTAAGTAAAGGTTATCTTTTGAGATCTTTCTTTGTGGTTTATCCTTTTTGGATTTAGTGAGACCTTGAGGGTATTGGGGTCCCTACTGAGTATCGTTATACTCACCCCTGAACAGGTTATGCCCGCACCGTATTGTGTTGGATTCAGACGATGGACAGCACTGATCGTGGTTGAGGCTTGTAGAACTGGATGGTACCCAGAGGTGGACTTCACGACGAGACGGTACCCGGAGGTGGACTTCACGACGAGACGGTACCCGGAGGTGGACTTCATGACGATATGGTACCTGGAGGTGACAGATGAACGTGGAGAGCTGAGGTGGCCATCTGTACCTACCCTTCAAGTATGAACTCTGGAGGACGGTCCAGGAGTAGCTTGACACCTTCCTGCTATTTTGTCTTTTCCTTGTACTTTACTGTTGGGCTTGTATTTCTGGCCCCCTTTGTACTTTCAGCACACTTGTCTTATTGTTTTACTTAGTGTTTGCTTCTGCTTGTACTCTAGTTGTGTGTTTGTTTGCATTTCATAAAGGTAATTCCTTCCCTTTTTATCAGGATTTCGCCTTTGGTGCTAGTTACCAACCCCTGGCCTATGGAAGGTGGGCTTCGGGTAGTCACGGCACGGGCCCCGAGGATGGGTCATGACAAATTGGTATCAGAGGATGTTGGTTCTACCGCAGAACTTATGACTCTGATATTTTCTTTTGGTGAAGCAATAGTGTTAAGCGTACCGAGTGTGGTTTTCAGTTCAAGGAGTCCAGTGTTGGTGCGGCGGCCGACGTATCCATACACCAAGACCCTGACTTCTGATTTCTGACTAAGTGCATGAAAACACTGATTACATGTGTGTTTTAAAAAGTTTTCCTTTAAATCGGCTCAAATCAGGTCATCTCACCAGGTATAGTCTTTTGACCATGTCACATTTGTTTCTTTCAGGATGCCTCCCCGAGGACGACCAGTTGGAGCCCCGAGAGTTGTACGTACTGACAGCCCGTTGAGCGATGAGGCCTCAGTACAGGGCCCTCTTCCAGTTGAGGCACCAGCGGAGGCACCAGCGGTACTACCACCCGTTGGGCCACTGATGCCACCAACCCCAGTAGCAGGAGATACACACCGCTTGAGCGCACAGCACGAGTTCCAGCGCCAGAGGCCACCCAGGTTCCAGGGAGAGACGGACCCACAGGCGGTTGAGGATTGGCTGGAGGCTGTGGTGAGAGTCTTCAGGCTAGTAGGGATGCCAGCAGACTTTATGGTGATCCTTGTTGCCAACCTCCTTCTGGCAGCAGCAGGCAGATGGTGGAGCCTGATGCTCCAGATGCATGACAAGGCGACACTTTTGTGGGCATACTTCAAGAGCTTGTTCCGTGCAGAGTTTGTACCAGCCACCCTTCGAGCGGTGCGTATACAGGAGCTACTGCATCTTCAGTAGGGTAGTATGACAGTGGCGCAGTATTCAGCGAGGTTCATCGACCTCTCGCGCTACTCCACTGATATGGTATGGGACCCGTTCTTCAGGGCCCATACATTCGAGCAGGGGATCAGGTGAGAGATTAGAGCTTCAGTTGTTTCTCACAGCATCCCAACGCAGACGAGGGTGTTGGAGCGAGCCCTCTTAGTGGAGAGTTTCCTTGCTGAGCAGTCTCCAGCAGCAGGATCCACTACTAGCCGGTATACAGTGGAATCTTCTGCAGCTGGTAGTAGACAGATAACGCAGAGGTCCAAGAGGGCCAGACCTACAGGTGGTCGGCCGCACGACTCAGGGTCGGTAGTGTGAGGCACCAAGGGGAGTGACAGAGCCAGACCTGTCATGCTGTGTTACATGTGCGGCGGACAGGGTCACATGGCTCATGACTGTCCGACCCACTGCTCAGATGATCAACAGATAGATGAAGGACCTCCCAGGCAGAGGCAGAGGTTCGATCGAGGCGGACCGCAAGAGCCGTAGACCAAGGTAGGGGAGCTGGCTGTGCAGCTGGAGGTGGATGACGCTTCAATGTGTTGCCACCACCACCACTAGGAGGTCCACCCTGACCACAGGGAACAGGTGGACATGGAAGAGCACAACTTCAGGCAGCTGAAGCATATGACTATGGAGCTCCGGAAGCAGGGGGACAGGAGTGGGACTAGTTCCAGGCATGGAGGCCTTTGTTCTTGGTGATTCTAGTTTCCATGATGTTGTTGTTTGTGGTTGTTGTGTGTCTTTTTACTTGAGCTTTAGTAATAAAAGACACCTGTCCTTGTGATTTTTTTCTTTCCTTCCCTTTTGTGTGGTTGATACTGAGAGGTTCCGGTTAAAACTGTTGACTTCACCCTCACTTTCGATATTCCTACTGGAGGAGACCCAGTGACCACACACTGATGCCGACAGTGTGACTCAACCCTTGGAGGTGAGAGTGACGGTTGGATCTCTTGGTAGTAGCATCGAGGCCTTACGACGTCATCCAAGACATGAAATGTGCCTTTCATGTCAGGATTGACTGTATTAGGAAAAGAAGGTGGTTCATCTAGAGGATGAGATAAGATTTCTCTTTTTTGGAAAAGGGGAAATCTAAGAAGATCTTGTAAGACCAGAGATGGTGCAGGCTACGATGGAGGAGGTGCAGATCATCCATGAGTGGATGAAGACTGCACAGTGCAGACAGAAGTCCTATGCTGATAGGAGACGGAGACGGAGACCACTGGAGTTCGAGGATGGAGACCACGTTTTCTTACGGGTCTCACCTTGATGTGGACTACAGAGACTTTTCTGGGGCGGAAAGTTATCTCCGCGATTCATCTGGCCCTTCCACCTCAGTTGCACCGGGTGCATGACGTCTTTCCACGTATCTCAGCTGAGGAGGTACGTGCACGACCCGACCCACGTCATCGATCACGGGGAGCTGGACATCGACGACGGGATGACCTTCCTGGAGGTTCCGGTGGAGATCAAGGATCGACAGAAGCGGGTCCTTCATGGATGGTCGGTTCATCTAGTGCGCATTCGTTGGTAGCATGAGAACCTCCAGGAGAGCACTTGGGAGCAGGAGGCTCAGATGCGTGCTCGGTACCTCCTTTAGTTTCCCTAGTTTGTGTTGTAGCTTTACGGGGACGTAAATCCTTGAGGTGGGAGTAATGTAAAGACCCGTAAATTTCAAGTAAATTTTTTTTCTTAAATTCTTTGGAATTTTACGAATACGCAGTTTCTAACGGCACCTGATTCTGAGGCCCAGTGTGCCCAGAATAATTTTTTCTGAATTTTTGTTAAGCTTAAATTAACGCGAGTAAGCAGTTTTCCTGAAAAAGTGGAATAACTCTTAAACGGTTACTCAGATCAAAAATCTGAGGACATCGTTGTGCTCAGGATGGCGGGTTTACCCTAGGTGTGACTTAAGTTTAGTCGGCGCAGGCCTCCTATGAGAAAACCCAAAAATGGAATAACCATAAATAAAATAATTAAATAAAGTTATTTTATTTTTCAAATGCTTATAAGTCACAAACGGTAACTCGGATTAAAAATCTGAGACCACCGCTGAACTCGTCAGGGTATGCTTTCTTTAAGCAGATACTAACTTTGGCCGGCACGAGCCACCTGAGAAAGTTAGTTTTTGGCCATAAATAAAATAATTAAGTGACAATTATTTTATTGTAAAATTCATAACTTCTAAACGGTAACTCGAATTTAAAATCAGAGAGTACCATTGAGTTCGTTGGGGCATTTTTCTCCTAGTTAGAGCCTAACCTTGACCGCAGTGGGTCGAGGGTGACTGATAATAATTTTACGAACTTTTTTTCAGGTACGTTCAGTAAACGTACAAGAGGAATTTTATAACTTTTGAATCGGTGCTCAGAATCGAATTCTGAGGGCACCGTTGAACTCGCAATGCCTATATTCACTTAAGAAGACGTTCACCTCAACAGCAGATAATCGGGTATGAAAGTTAGTTTTTGGGGTTTTACGTGGGTTAATAAAATAAAATAAATGATTAATTTATTTTATTTTTTTAAACACATGCAGTGCGGATAAAATGGTTAGAAGCTCCACTTGGGAGTTGGTGGTGGAACCGTCACACCCTAACCTCCCATTTAATGGGGAGGGAGAGAAAACCTCTCAAACCCCCCATCAATTAATTTTATATGTCGACGTAAAATTAATTGCACTCAATTAATTTTATGGGTTGACGTAAAATTAATTGTTGTCAGTTAATTTTATGTGTCGACGTAAAATTAATTGCTCTCAATTAATTTTATGAGTTAACATAAAATTAATTTTTTTCAGCTAATTTTATGGGTCGACGTAAAAATTAATTGTTGTGATTTAATTTTATGTGTCGGTTTGAAATTAATTACTGTCAATTAATTTTATGTGTCAACATAAAATTGATTCATATCATATGTTTTGATGCAAGCCATGTGGGGGAAACTTCTTGGCATCCTCCACTCTTAAGTAGTGCCAACGCACCTCTTAAATTGCGCCAACGCAATTTAATCCTCCCGACCCCCTTTTTAAATTAAGTAACCGAATCATTGGAATTTAGGAAGGTTCCAAATAAATGAACCATCATAAATTCCATGATGGTTACATACCTCTCCCCCTATTCTATATATAGGGAGCTTGGGAGAAGGTTTTGGGACGGCTTCACCAAACGACGAAGCGCTGGTAAAGTATTGCGACGCCCAACACTTGGGGAAATCATATCCTCTCCAATGAAGAATGTGAAGAACGCCAATGACGATCTTCCACGCGATTCTTCTTCGACCTTACTTCCCCAGAAACCTATCCTTTGTAACATCGTCAACAAACCGATGCAGCTCGGAATTGGGGACGTGTGGCGGACGCGATGAACGACGATCTTCATTGTCTTCCTTCCGCGACTCCGCCAATGAACGACGAGCAAGAGGTAGAGGTTTTATTTTTATTTAAATTATGAACCTTTCTCATGTTCTTACTTTCTCTCAAAATGAAGAACGGTGGTTGTTGTGCTTCATACTTGCGAGAACCTATTGCTACCACCCTAAACGCGGAGGGTCCGGGCCAAACCAACACGGCCCGACCCCTTCGTTGTTCTTTTTGTAATGACTCCACGACGGCATGGCAATGAGGCGACGACGACGAAGGTGGCGTAAAAAGGCCACGCTACCCGTGACCTTCGTGAACTACGCTGCCCCCACAACCCCCTAGCGCGCACCCGGTGCCCTGCGCCCCTGCCGGCGTGCTGCCGGTGCACCCAAGGCACCCTGCCAGCGCACCCCCGGCGCCCTATCGGCACACCCCCCCCCCCCCGGCGTGCTGCACTGCCGGCCCGGAGCCCCGCGCCCTTGTCGGCGTCCTGCCCCGCGCCCCTGCGGGCGTCCTGCCCGATGCACCCTGGTGCCCCCGCGGCGCCCTGTCGCGCTACCCGGCGCGCCCCCGCACCCTGCCCGGCATTCGGCACCCTGCCTGGTGCACCTGCGCTCTGCCCGATGCCCCCGCAGCCAGCCGGAGCCTAGCCGGCCCGCCCGCGCCCCGCACGGTCTGCCTGTTGGCCTCCCGGTCATCGGCCTACTGAACCGGCCCGCGACGCCCCCACGGTGTTGCTGGTCGAACCAGCCCGGTCTCCCAGGCCGAGTTACCGAGCTGCCTATGTGGCGACTATCGGGCCAAACCGCCCTTGCGGTCCACTAGGCCGGGTCCAGGGGACCGGGTCAAAACTTAACGGGCTGACTCACCCAATGGGCTGGGTCAGACCCAGTGAGTCTGACCAGGTTGACCCAGACCAGGTTGGCCTAGTTTGGGTGAGGCTGAGTTGGTCAGACCGGGTCAGACCGGACCCGGGCTCATTACTGGCCCATTACCTTCTTGGGCCATATCTTTGGAACCGGACGTCCGTTTGAAGAACCGTCAGCGGCGCTGGTACTCTTGGAGCATAGACATCCCTTTGAGTATACCCCATGGGAGTTCGGGGTATAGTTGAGATATGGTCGGTTTGGTTCGTATACGAAACCAACCGGGCCTCCGATTGACGCACCGTCTATTGCGTTAAGACCGCTGTGATGAGGCGTTCCTTTGTGATACTTCTTCGTGGGAATTTTTGATACTTGGAGTATTGACCAGTGGCTCGTGGAGCGGATCCTCCCGGAGGTGAGCATTCGGAGTGCGGTGACCTTGTAGCTGGCTGAGACCTGATGACTGCTTGTCCGATTTGATTCGGAGTGACTTGCATAGCCTAGTGGGGAGCACTACTTTGTGAGGTGGCAGACTCATGGCGGAGGAGCACTAATTTGTGAGGTGGAAGACCCGTGGTACTCGACAGGAGGAGTACCTCTGTAGGCTATAAGGGGGAGCACTACTGTGTGAGGTGGCAGACCCATGGCGGAGGAGCACTACTTTGTGAGTTGGCAGACCCGCGGTACTCGACAGGAGGAGTAGCTCAGTAGTCTAAGGTTAGTGAGTGACACCTCGGAGTCGTGACAAGACTACTGCACTCGACAGAGGAGGAGTTCTCCAGTAGTCGTGTTTTTCGTCATTGTGAATAAAAATCCTGGTTTGAGCTGAGTCAATGACCTTTGTGTTTTCCTCATAATTGAGATGGGTTACTTGATAACTTAGGTATATGTATGGGCATATACCTAAGTAAAGTTTATCTGTTTAGATCTTTCTTTGTGGTTTATCCTTATTAGGTTTAGTGAGACCTTGAGGGTCTCGGGGTCCCTACTGAGTATTGTTATACTCACCCCTGCATGGGCTATGCCCGCACCTTGTTGTGTTGGATGCAGACGACGGACATCATTGATCGTGGTTGAGGCTTGTAGAACTGGACGGTACCCGGAGTTGGACTTCAGGACGAGACGGTACCCGGAGGTGGACTTCATGACGATATGGTACCCGGAGGTGGACTTCATGACGAGATGGTACCTAGAGGTGGACTTCGTGACGAGACGGTACCCGGAGGTGACAGATGGACGTGGAGAGCTGAGGTGGCCATCTGTACCTACCCTTTAGGTATGAACTCCGGAGGACGATCCAGGAGCAGCTTGACACCTTCCTGCTATTTTGTCTTTTCCTTGTACTTTACTGTTGGTCTTGTGTTTCCAGCCCCCTTTGTACTTTCAGCACACTTGTCTTATTGTTTTACTTAGTGTTTGTTTCCGCTTGTACTCTGGTTGTGTGTTTGTTTGTGTTTCATAAAGGCAATACCTTCCCTTTTTATCGGGATTTCGCCTTTGGTGCTAGTCGCCAGCCCCTGGCCTATGGAAGGTGGGCTTTGGGTAGTCACGGCACGGGCCCCGAGGACGGGTCGTGACAGTGAGGGTCTATACTCTCCACGAATCAAAGCTTGGCATCTTATACAAGTTATAAATAAGGATAATAGTTAAAGATCCACCAAATTCCAATTCATGAGGGCCCATAACACCTCAAGAACCAAAGCTTGTCGTTCATTTAAACAAATCCTTACACAAAGAATTACCCTATCAAATAGCAGGTATTTTATCAAGGCAACTATCACAACAGCATGTATCTCTAGCACAAAATCTATCACAGCAACATGCAATCGCTAATTCACCCTATATGGCATGGCAAGAATGCATGACATGTGATTTCTAGCAAGTGCCTAAATGAAGCATGAGATGGAATACCCTCATCTCATCGGGTTGCAATAGAAATAGTACCCGAATAACACCAACAATAACAGCACAATACATGTGAGTCACCCAACGGTGAAAATTAGATCAACCGTAAACTTGAAAAACAAGAAAAATTACAATAAACGAGGTAGATTGGCTTTTCCCTATACACGGGTTAGCTCGGGGTGTAATTTTGGCCCGGGCCTGCCATGCAAAGATTCGGGTCGCTGACCACTATTCGGGTCGGGCCGGGCCGGCCCGAACAACCCCGTGTGGTGGCCCGAGCCCGGCCTCGGGCCGACCCAAACCATCAGGTCGTGCCGGCCTTTTCGGGCAAACCTTTTCGGGTCGGGCCGGGCTTTTTTGAGTCTGGCCATGGTGGGCTTTTATTATTTTCAAAATAATTGTCTCTTTTAAATTTTTTTTATTTAAACATTTTTTTAACATTTATTTAAAACGTTTCTTTACATTTATTTTTAAATGCATGTTTTTTTTAACGTTTATTTTATTTTTTTATTAACATTTTAGAGTGGGTGGATATGTTTTTTTGTCTAAATAGATTTATATATTGTGAATATATATATATATATACATATATAATTTGTAAATTGTAAAAAAAAATAATGAGGGGTGCGCAGCTGCTGTGGGTGAGTTTAAAGTCGTATCATTTAAATGTTTTTCTAACATTTTTTTAAAACATTTTTTATATTTATTTTTTTTAACTTATTTATAATTTTTTAAGAATTTTTTAATCTTTTTTATTTAAAAAAAATTTAAACCATTTTTTAATTGAATTTTTTTAAACGCATGCTTTTTACAAGTATTTTTTTAAAACATTTAACTTTTTTTCATATTTTAATGTAAAAATTATTTTTAAGTGTTTGTTTTAAAAAATTAATTTAAATGTTTGTTTTAAAAACTTTTTTAAACATTTTTATTTAAACCTCCATTTAAACCATTTTTTAACACTTGTTTAAAACGTTTTTTTACATTTATTTTTAGACGTTTAATTTAAAACGTTTTTTTGAACGCATATTTTTTACATGTATTTTTTTAAACATTTAACACATTTTATGTAAAAATATTTTACTGTGGGTGGATATGTTATTTTTTTCTAAATAAATTTATACATTTATGTGAATTTATATATATTATGTACAAATTAAAAAAAATAATGAGTTATTGGGGGGTGCGCAGCAGTGGGTGGTGGGTTTAAAGTGTTGTTATTTAAACATTTTTTTTATCATTTATTTAAAACGTTTTTTTACATTTATTTTTTTAACTTATTTATGAAAATTATTTTTAAGCATTTGTTTAATTTAAAACATTTTTTAATTTTTTTGCAAAGCAGGCCCGACTCGGCCCTGTTTGGATTAAAATTACACCCTTAGCGGGTGCGCAGCAGTGGGTGAGTTAATTTTTTTCTAAATAGATTTATATATGTATATATAATATATATAATATATGAAAGTTTTATCATATTTTAAAAAAATTAATGAGGTTGGGGGTGTGCGAATATCATTTGGTGAGTAGTTATTTTTTTTGTTAATATATAATAAGTTATTATACATATATATATATATATATATATATATATAATTTGAGAAAATTGTAGAAAAATAATTAGGGGTTGGGGGGTGCGCTGCAGTGGGTGGGTTAATTTTTTTCTAAATAAATTTATATATAATATATGTAAGTTGCAACATATTTAAAAAAAATTAATGAGGTTGGGGGACGTGTACGAACATCATTAGGTGAGTGTGTTATTTTTTTGATAATATAAAATAAGTTATTATATAATATTAAATCATTGACACACATATATATTATTAATTGATTTTTAAAAGGCACGCTTAATTGATATATATTATTAATAGCTTTATATATAATATTAATGGCTCTGTTTACATATATATATATATATATATATATATTATCATATCATTGATATATATATATATATATATATATATTATTATTATTAGATTTTTTTTATATATACATATATATAATATGCAAGTTTCATCATATTTAAAAAAAATAGTGAGGTTGGGGGTGTGCGTGAATATTATTGGGTGAGTGTTATTTTTTTATTAATATATAACAAGTTATTATATATATATAATGTTAAATGATTGATATATATATATAATGAGAAAATTATAAAAATAATAATCAAGGGTTGGGGGGTGCGTTGCAGTGGGTGAGTTGATTTTTTTTCTAAATACATTTATATATGTATAGTATATATAATATATGCATGTTGCAACATACTTAAAAAAATTAATGAAGTTGAGAGACTTGCATGAACATCATTAGGTGAGTGTTATTTTTTTATTAATATATGACAAATTATTATATATATATAATATTAAATCATTGATATATATATATATATATATTAATAGCTTTGTTTATATATATATTATATTAAATTAGATACATATACATATACATATATACATATACATATATATATATATATATTATTAATGGATTTTTAAAAACCACACTTAATTGATATATATTATTAATGGATTTGTTTATATATATACACTATTATATATATAATTATATATCATTGTATATATATATTTATACACACATTATAATTATATATAATAATAATTATATGTATATATATAATATTATTTTTTGTTAATATATAATGATATATGCACATATATATAGAAATATAAATATATACACACATATATAGATAAATATATATGTATACATATACATGTATATATATATAGGTATATATATGTATGTATAGATGTATATATACATAGATATATATATATACAGGTATATATAGACATATGTATATAGCTATATATAGCTATATATATAGAGAGAGAGATATATATATATAGATATATATATATGTATATATATATAGGCCTGTAATTATTTAACAGGCGTAGCCTTGGGAGCTCGAGGTAGGGGGATCGAATCCCCCTACCCGCAGTTTCCCCGTAAAATTTTTTACAGCAGGTCGGGCTTCGCGCGGGCCAGCAGGCTGGGCTTCGCGCGGGCCAGCAGACTGGGCTTCGCGCAGGCCAGGCTTTTTCAGGCCGGCCTGGCCTGGCTTGGGGGCTTTCTTGGAAAGGCCCAGGCCCGACCCGCTGAACCTACAGCCCGAGCCCGGCCTGGCCCGATGCGGGCTTTGTCGGTCCGGGCCGCTCGGGCTTTCGGGTCGGGCCAGTCATGCCAAAATTACACCCTTAGGGTTAGCTAATCTCGGGCACAACTTATTACCAAGTACCTATTCCATCATATCCCTGACTATAGGCTTAAAATAGTAAGTCAAGAAGAAAAAGAAACCCCTCTGATACCACTTTGTAACGTCCCAGTTCCGGAAGCCACTCGAGGCGCCCCGTACCCGGTTGGTCACATGGCCTCAAGCCCATTTCCCCAAACGCCAAAGGCTGCCGACTAGCAGCGAGGGCCTTAGGGGTGATAGTGGGGAAACTATTCCCTCATTGGCAGAGTAACACAGTGGAAGAAAGCAATAGCAAAAGCAAAAGCTTGAATAATCCATACAAAAGAAAACAGCAAAAGACACACACACACACACACATATATATATGAATGATGCATGATACACATGTCTAGGAAAGCATCCAAACAAATCACAATGTTGGAATACAACAGTACTAAACCCAAGTACAAAAGAAAGCAAAGTAAACAACTCATCAGCATCGCAAGCCATAGCTTGGTCACATGCTCTCCAGCTCCACAACAAATCAAGTACCTGAAGTAAAAGGGTGGTTGCCCTTATCTATACCTACAAAAATATAATCTATTTGGGCCCAAATAGAGTGTGAGACTAAATCCCAGTAGGCAACCACCATGAGATCTGTGACTAACAGTCAATGAATATATGGCAGGTAGCAAGCAAATAAATACAGTAAACAAGGAAGTACCCATGGTAAACAATTCACAGTTTCAATGCATTCAGTATCATATATCAAGAAACAGCTAAACAAAGCAGGTAATCACAAATAGGTAACCCTCTGGGAAGTACTCACAGCCTATCCCCTCTAGTCCTACCTAGAAACACAAGCAACCCTCTGGGCAGTACACTCTGTCTAACCCCTCTGGTTCAGCTTAAGCATAGACTCTCTGAGGAAGCACTCACCGTCAATTCCTCCTATAGTCCTTGTATTGGTAACTAAAGGCACTTTGGTGAAGCACTCAACGTCTATTCCCCTTGTGGCCCACGTTGAGGATCTACAAACACTATGAGGAAGCACTTACTTCAATTCCCCCTATGGTCTCACATCGTAAGTAAAATAAACACTCTGGAGAAGCCCTTACATCAATTCTCCCTATGGTCTACTACATCAGGTTTTCATGGCCCTGTGTAAGTCAAGTAGGTATAGAAATGTGTATCGGCCAAAGTAAACCTCAAGAACTACTTGGCTAGCAGTCTACAACATATCAGTATATCAGAATAATTACACCATCCTACAACTAGGCATGGGAAAGTAAACAGCAGCCTAACAGGAAAACTAGACCCAACGGTCAAAACAGGAAATCATACATGGGAAAAAACTTCCAAATCATAGCAATTAACCCTACTCACATTAAATTAACCTCTACTCAAGCATACAAGCATAGCAGGAAAACAATAGGGCTAAAACAGTAAACGCACAATACCCCGTTCATGGGTATTGGGGAAAAATTGCACATATAACTCAAAGACTTTAACAGAAAGGCACAAACCACCTACCTCAGCGTTGGAAGATCAATATACTTGAGTCTCAGGGCTTGAATCACCTTAGAACGCTAAAGATCTACAAAAATGTCTAAAACTTTCAACAGAGGATAACTTAAGAAGGAGGATAATTGGGAAAGGAAGCTCAAGAAGAAGAGAGAGCTTACCAAGGCGATCCCAATGCAATTGACGACAGTCGAATCGGATTTTGGATGCTCAATTGGGGACTTGGAGGAAGATTGCGGTTTTACTAGAGCTCTCAGTCGAACCAAACCTAGAATAAGATGTTTCTGGCGATTAGACGCGACCTCGGTACATTTAATGAAAAAAAAAGTACACGGTGTGTACTTTGGAAGTACATAGTGTGTACTTTACATTTCCATACTCTTCTTTAGGAGGCCTCCAGGTCACCCCCCACATGGTCGTGTGCATGGATGCTATAGGGCCATCACATGGCTACCCGCGGTAACCAAGTACACAGCGTGTACTTCGAAAATTTCCAGAAATTCCTCTTTTCTCAAAAATGACCAGAAAAGGAAAACATACCTAAAAAAGAAGATCCAGGTTCTTACAACAAACATGGAATCAAGTCTCAAGTACATGTCATGTACTTTTTTTAAATTATTAAGTCGGGAAGTAGCATCATTTTTTCATGTGGATAGAAACGACTCCTTTTCGACGTACGACTTGCCCAAAAAATCTGAATGAGGGTTTGGCTCCCTATTTGTTGTACGATCTCCGATTCGAACACAGTTAGATCTATTTGAATCCTCTTGGTGAGTACTTGATCCATCTTGATCCTTTGTTTATGATTTTGTCTCTCAATTGAGTTCTCAAAGGTTGAGCATTTTTTCTCATTTTTTCTTGTTTTTTAGATCCACTCCATTCTAGGTCAAATCAAAGGATGACAATGGATGAGGATATTCATACGAGTACGAGGTAGGTGGTCTCATGCCTTTTACTAATTTTCAAGTTGATTATATGTGCCAAAGTTTCACACACCCATTTTTGGGAGTCGCCTAAATTGAATATTGGCCTATTTTGTTACCTTATGTTGATTGGGTAATTGATCAAATGATTATAAGGCATGTTTGAGATTGTTATCCTTGATTAAGGGCCACGTCGTGGGTGCGTTTTCCCTTGGATGACCAACATTTAGTTTTTCGTCCTAGCATGCCTATGGGCATGCCTTTAATTCATTTTATGGGTTAATTAGAATGGAATTGGTTAATTGAATGATTTTCCCATGTGAGTTTTATGTTGTTAACCATGTAATAAATTAAGTTACATGTTTTGTTTTTATACTAAAATTCTTATACACCGGGCTTGGCCCTAATACATGCTGAAATTCTTATATACTAGGTTTTGACCCTGGAACATTCTAAAATGCTTATACACCAGGTTTCAAACCTGATTTACTACTTAAATGCATATATAGCTGGTTTTGATCGATTTTGGTGTTATGATATACCATGGTTGTATGGTTTGGGTTAAACAAAACAGGAGTGATACTTGAATTCCACTTTAGGATGTTAAGACTAGACTCAATTATAAATTTAATAATGAAATTAAATGACTAATGATATGTCTGCCAAGCCAAATCACAAGCTTGGATTCAGTCTTCACCTATACTTGATTACATTTTCTTCTGAGACATCTATTGTGCTTACTTTTAAGTACTTACTGTTTACTTATTTCACTATTGTACACTTCCTATTAAATATTTTCATTGATAGATTAGCACAAACCTTGGGTGGTTTCCTACTGGGATATAGTCTCGCACCCTATTTGGGTCATGCTTTTGGGCCCAAACAGATTATATTATTGTAGGTGTTGATCAGGGAAAGCACCCTTATGTTGGTTCTTAATATGCTATTTAGGAGCAGGAGAGCATTGGACCGAAATGAGGCTTGCGATAATTCTTAGATTAATTTGTTATTTTGTGATTTTGGAACATATATTGTGTATTTCTACAGTGTACCTATTTTGGCTATTTTCTTAGAACATAACATGTTGCATCATCTATTGTATTGAGTGATGTTTGGTTTCTTATCATTCTTCTGATGTTAGTTTTAGTTGTATGGTATTTACTACTTCCTCTTTTATATATTATTGTTCTTATATGTTACACTCTTCTGATGATGGCATAGTTTTCCCACTATCACACCCTAGTACCTCACTTCTAGTCAGCAGCCTCTAGCATTTGTAGAAATGTGCTTGAGGCCATGTGGCCAACTAGGTACGAAGAACCAATTCAATGGCATCCGGATCCAGGATGTTACAAATATGGCAATCCCACATCGAAGGAGGAGGATCATGAAGCACCCCTTTATAAGGTGGTGTGGATACCTCTCCAATCATGAGGCCTTTTCCTGGGATATTCCTAATGACCAGAGCCCAGGGAAAGAAAAACCATGTGGGCTAGGCCCAAAGTAGACAATATCATGATCATGAGCTAGACTGGGCCTTCATAAATGGTATCATATCCAATGTCTATTTGATGTGCCAGTGAGAACGATGGGCCCTTCTAGGGGGTGGATTATACCAATCTCACATCTAAGGAGGAGGAGCACGAATCACCCCTTTATAAGGTGGTGTGGATACCTCTCCCATCATGAGACCTTTTCCTGGGAGATGCCTGAGGGCCAGAGCCTAGGGAAAGTAAAACTGTGTGGGCTAGGCCCAAAGTGAAAAATATCATGATCGTGGGTTGGACTAGGCCATCACACCCCCTCCCACCTGCCCGCACTCCCCAACCACCCCCACCCTTTAACAACTCTATCCCCCACTTCACCCACTCATATACCCCTACCTCTGCTAGGATTTGAACCTAAGACCTCTCCCCCTCATGCCCGCACCATTACCACTCATCCAATTTTGTTTTGTTCTCTAATTAATGATATATCTGTTTATTTATATATATATTTAGTTATATTTATTCTTATATTAATATATATATATATATTAATATATATATATAGTTAGTTAGTTATATTTATATATTTATATGTTTATTTGTATATTAATGTGTATTTATATCTATTTATTTATACATATTTAGTTATATTTTTTATCCATATATTTATTCATATATTAATATATATTTATAAGATCGGTTTTAAATACATTTATAAAATATATTTTTTGTGTGTGTTTATAAATAAATAAATACATACATATATACAACATACATACACACACACACACACACACATATATATATATATTATATGTGTATCTGTAAGTATAATTATGCATATTTATATATATTTACACATATTATATATTAATATGTATATACATATGTTAGAATATATATATATAATATATATCGTTTTGTTAATACAGAAATACACAAATATATATACACACGCACACACACACATTATATAGGTATATAAATGTTCATATACTTGTATTTTAAATAAAATAGATATTATTTTTTATTTATATAAGGCTTATATATTTAGAAATATATTTTATATGTAAATAATTTTAATTATTTATTTATAAAATTAAATTTTTATGTGTAAAAATAATATATATATATATATTTGATTATAAATAACAGTACATTGTGAAAAATGATAAAATTTCAAATCCATAATATCAATATGAATGTAATCCCTCAGAATAAATTCATTTACCACTAAAAAAGGGAAAAAAATACCCCCCCTAAACGAGGCCGAAATTCCATCAAATGTTAAAAAAATTGGGTATCCTGACTAAAAGATCGGTTTTAGAGGCCTTGGGGGACTTTTGGGGGCTTGAAAAATGTGACCAAGGTTTACTTATGTAACTAGGGGCATAGATCTCATCTCAATCTTCGATTTGATATGTGGTAGAGCCCAAACGGTCACTGGGATCAAAAGTTATGGTCGTTTGAAGTTTGAGTTATGTTTTCAACTTATTTTCGATCTTTTATTTATTTTATGATTTTTTTTTATATTCAAATTTTTATTAAATGACTATTAATCAATAATAATTAGCAAATTATTAATTAAAAAAATATTTTTAATTATTTTATAAGCCATTTTCACTTAATATCTTACATATTAAGTGTAAATTTCCATTTATACTTATCTAAAACATATTTAGAAATTATATATTATATTTATATCAATATAATTATATTTATATATTAATATATAAATATATTATTTTTAATGAAATATAGTTTTTTTAAAATATACCCTTTATCAACGCTAGTAAAAAAACGTTGATAATTCCCCCCTTTATCAGTGCTACTAAAAAAGTGTTGATAAAGGGGGTCCCTTTAACAATACTAAAAAAACTGTTGATAAAGGGGGTGTCTTTATCAGCACTGATAAAGGGGTGCTTTTAATAGTGATTTTTTTAGCGCTGTTAAAAGTACTCTTGCCAACGAGCCCGTACCTGAGTGGTAAGGGCTCCTGCTTGGCATCCAAGAGACCCAGGTTCAAAATCGGGTGGAGGAAAATTTCTGGGTACTGTAGCAGCATTGTAGCAGGCACTGTTTGGTACTGTAGTAGCTGGACTATTCACCTGATTTGGGATTTCGGGCCACCGGTTTGGGCCTACGGGTCTCAGGGTCTTTGGGCCATCAAAGGCCTTTGAGCCACAGGGCCTTCGGGCTGTTGAAGACCATGAAGTAGCCCAGTTCACACAGAGCATGCCCCAGATGAGGATCAGAGCACTAGTAGTTGTCACCAGAAGCAGAGCTAACTGGATTGGAAGAATGAGAGGGTATGGCAACCTCTATCGGGACCAGGCACCGTGCAGCTTTGTACGGGGAAATGCTAGCTGATCAGCAATGTAGGTGGGGAGCTAAAGGCAATCAATGATGCAGAAGCTGGGGAGTGGCAGTTCTAGTGGGTTGGGCCTACGAGTCATGTATTGGGCATGGTATGCCTCTGGGCCTTCGGGTCATGTATTACAGGTCATGTCGGGCCTTGTGCCTTGGGCCTACGGGTCATGTACAGGTTACCCTTCAACCCTTAAAATGGGGATTATCTATAATAAAATAAAAAGAATTCCTTCAGGCCATTCGGGCTAAAAGTACTCTTTATCAATGCTTTTTTAGCGCTGATAAAGGAACCTCCTTTATCGATGATTTTTTTTAGCATTGTTAAAGGGTGGTGTTGCGAAAACCCATTATTGTGGTAGTGGATTTTGTTGCTCCAGAGTGAGACCTTTGGAAGAAGACCTTGTAGAAATTTGGCCCCGCCCCCATGCACCATCCTAGTCATCAAGACCACATCCTCGACCATGATTTGTTAGATGACTACCCCACTGCCCAAGTCTTAACTTGATACCTCCCGGATCATCCCTTTTCAACTTATAATTAAGCGGAGGGGACTGTTCAGGATCAGATGTGATCAGCACATTCTTCTTATCAATATTATGATAATCCAAAGTTAACTTATTTTTACCCTTCCTTCTATAGAAATTCAAAGGCTCACAAACTGGCCCAAAGGCCTAGTGCGGCATCATGATGCAAGATTACGGGGAGTCTTTACCACTCAGGTAAGCCCCCAATTGCAATATATATAATTGTAATAAATATATTTAAATAATATATTTGCAGCTCCAAATATTTGGGGATCTGAATGAGGGATGGTGGCAGGTGTTATGGAGGCAGGGTTGTACAGGAGCAGGGGGAGACTTGGTCCAAGCAGCCTGGTGGAGCGATGGGCGGTGGTAGCCATGTGTGACGGTCAACAAAGTGGTGGGTATTTGGGATGCACTGATGGTAGATATTGCAGGGGTGGATGGTGTGGTGAGAACCTTGTCGGAGCGGAGACGGGGCAGGTGGTGTTAGATCAGTCCAGTGGAGGCAGAAAACTAGCAAGACAACGATTAAGCAAGGTGCATGGATGGAAAATGAGAAGGTCGGATAGCCTGAGACCTGATGCGATCAGTGGTATGTGTTGGACCAAGCATTGATGGTATGCTAGGATGGACGGTGTATGAGGCCTTTGGGTCAGTTTGTTATAATGGGTCATTGGGTCTTCAGACCATGTACTAATAATTAAATAAAGGCGTGATGGGTAGGTTATCCCTTAGGGGGGCTATGGCCTGTCTTTCCAACATATGTGTGTGGTGTGTGTGTGTTTAATGTAATTGTACCCTTAACACTTAATATAATATAATTATATATATATATAATTATATATATATATAATTATATAATTATATATAATTATATAAAAATATTTATAATTACATACATATATTTATAAATATATTTATTTATAATTATAATTATAAATATATATTTATATATTTATATATTTTTTAAATGAGATTAATATTATAATAATTATATATATATATATACATATTATGTGCTTAGGGGTACAATTACCACCCACACACCACACACACAGGCTATAAAGGCAAGCCATAGCCCTCCCAAGGGATAGTCCACTCATCAAGCCTTATTTATTCAGTGCATGGCCCGAAGGCCCAGTGGGTATGAAGCTCATTACATGGCTCAAAGGCCCATAGACTGACCTGAAGTCTCAGTACAACGTCAGGCCTGCATCATGTCTACATCACCATTTGCCTGCAGCCTGTGTCACCATTTGGTTGTGTCACTGCCTGCTTGCGTCATGTCTGCATCATCGCTTGCCAGGGGAAATTCGCTCTCACCCAGATTTGAACCTGGGTCTGAATATATAATATATAAATGAATATATTTATTTAGATATATATTTATATTGATATTAAATAATTTAAAATATATATACATGTATTACTACATGTATGTATGTGTATGTGTGTGTATACATGTGTGTATGTATGTGTGTGTGTGTAGATGTGTATGTGTATATATGTATGTTTGTAGTTCATGTAAAAGTAATGAATTCAAATTTTAATATTTTTGTTATTTATTTAATTTAATTTATTCATTTATTATTATATATTCATTAATAATGTTAGAAATATATTTAATTATTTTGTAATATTCATTTATACATATATTTATTTACTGTCGTGTAATATTTTCAATATATTTGTAATTTATATCAATAATATTTATTTGTTTTTATTTATTAAGTTTTAATATTTAAGATATGTTTGAAATTTATATAATTAATCTATTTAAATGATTTATTTAATAATTTTGTAATTTAAATATTTAATTATACAATTATAAATAAATATATATATATATATATATATTTAAAGTATTTATTAAATTATAAATTAATAAATATATATTTAAATAATTATAAAATTCTAATAAATATATTTAAATAATAAATATATTTAGTATATTTATACTTATATATTAATAAATATATTTATTTATATAAATATTTTTATAATTATATATAAATACTTTTTAAATATATTTTTTATAATTATAATTATTAATAAATAAATTCATATTTAAATAATTATAAAATTATAATAAATATATTTAAATAAATAATATATTTATTATATTTATAATTATATATTTATAATTATATATAAATACTTTTTAAATTGCAAGGGGGGCTTGCCTGAGTGGTAAAGGTTCCCCATAATCCTACATCAGACTCGGGTTCAAATCCAGGTGGGAGCGAATTTCCGTAGGCAAGACGCGGGCCTGGTGACGTAGGCAGTATGATGCAGGCATGACGTTGCACTAAGCCTTTGAGCTATGTAATGGACTTTATGCATACTGGGTCTTCGAGCCATTTATTGAATAAATAAGGCTTGATGGGTGGGCTATCCCTTGGGGGGACTATGGTCTGCCTTTCTAGCATATGTGTGTGGTGTGTGTGTGTTTAATGTAATTGTGCTCCCAATAACCTAATATATATAAATACTTTGTAAATATATTTATTTATAATTATAATTATAAATAAATATATATATATTTATATAATTATAAAATTATAATAAATATATTTAAATAATAGACATATTTATTATATTTTTAAATATATATATTTATATATAGATATAAATATATATAATTATATAAATATACCAAAGTAGTGTAGACCGTGAGATAAAATTATACAAATATATATAATTATACAAATATATATAATTATACAAATATATATAATTATATAAATATATTTATAATTATATAGAAATATTTTTAAATTTATTTATTTATAAATATAATCAGAAATAAATAAATATATATTTAAATAATTATAAAACTATAATAAATATCTTTAAATACTAAAAATATATTTATTATAACTTTATAAATATATATTTATATATTAATAAATATATATATATAATTATGATGCAAGCATGACAATACACTAGGTCTTTGAGCTATGTAATGGGGTTCATGCCCACTGGGCCTTCGGATTATTTATTAAATAAATAAGGCTTGATAGGTGGGCTATCCCTTTGGGGGGCTATGGCCTACCTTTCTGACCCATGTGTGTGGTGTGTGTGTTTAATGTAATTGTTCCCTCAAACACCTAATATATATAAATACTTTTTAAATATACTTATTTATAATTATAATTATAAATAAATAAATATTTATTTATATAATTATAAAATTATAATAAATATTTATTTATATAATTATAAAATTATAATAAATATATTTAAATAATAGAGATATTTATTATCTTTGTAAATATATATATTTATATATTTATATATAATTATATAATTATATAAATATACCAAAGTAGTGTGGATCATGAGATATAATTATACAAATATATATAATTATACAGATATATATAATTATATAAATATAATTATAATTATATAGAAATATTTTTAAATATATTTATTTATAATTATAATCAGAAATAAATAAATATATATTCAAATAATTATAAAACTATAATAAATATATTTAAATAATAAATATATTTATTATAATTTTATAAATATATATATTTATATATTAATAAATATATATATAATTATATAAATATATTTATAATTACATACAAATATTTATAAATATATTTATTTATAATTATAATTATATATATATATAATTATAAAATTATAATAAATATATTTATTATATTTATAATTTTATAAATATATATAATAATATAAATATATATATAATTATATAAATATATTTATAAATATATATAAATATTTATATATATATATAAATATTTTAAAATATATTTATTTATAATTGTAATTATAAAAAAATAAATATGTTATTAAGATTAGATATTTATCAGTGTTTTTTTAGTGATGAAAATGATATATCTTTATCAGCGCTAAAAAATGCTGATAAAACTACTCTTTATCAACACTGGAATTTTAGCACTAATAAGTAATTGTTTTATCATTGTTTTTTCAGCACTAATAAAAGGGTGTCTTTATCAGCCTAAAAAAGTGCTGATAAAGAGTAGTTTTATTAATGCTTTCTATCTTAGCGTTGATAAAGCTAATCTTTATGGGTGTTTTTTTGAAAGCACGGATAAAAGGATTACGGGTTCTTATAAAAATAACCCTAACAGAGTTGTATGCTTTTTACGCCTTCAAGTTCTTGCAGAACCTAACCCTTGCAGAACTGAACCCTCACCTCTCTTCATCAACAAATCACCACCATTTTATCAATGAATTGATCCTCTCAAGATCTAAGGTATGAGATTATTTCTTCTCAACTTTAATCACTTCTTCCATCTTGGTCTTTACCCCCTCCTACCTCCATGCATGTAGTGTTGATGAGGTCCAAAGCACATAAATACTTGTCCATTTTGTAAAGACCCGTAAAATTCAAGGGAATTTTTTTTCTTAATTTTCTTTGGAATTTTACAAGAGCGCGGTTTCAGACGGCACCTGATTCCGAGGTCCGGTGTGTCCGGAATCAATTTTCGAAGTTTAGCTCGGGTACGTTCAGTGAACGAATGAGCGGGAATTCCTAACTTTTGATCCGGTGCTCGGAATTGAAATCCGAGGACACCGATGAACTCGCAACGCCGATATTCGCTTAAGGAGACCTTTTCCGAAGTTGCGTTTATTGCGGGACGAAAGTTATTTTTTGGGAGAATTATAAAAAGTTGAATAAAAATGTGTAACACTTTTTATTTTACTTTTGTTGGTTAACTTCTCTCAAAGGAAGTTAAGGGTGGGACCCACACCCACTTAACCTCCCTTGAGAGGATTAAGTGTGGTGGGACCCACACGAACCTAAACCTTCCATCTTCTCTCAAACTCCCTTTAACCCCTCTTTAAATGACATGACAAATTGTTATTTAATTTTGGAGTTATCTTAATTGAATTTCAAACCTTTGAAATTCAATTTGTTAAGTTTGTGAATAAAATAAGTCTCTATCTTATTTTATTTGGTTAGAGTTGTTTAGCCATCTTGAGAGCTTTTGGGTTCTTCTCCTTCTTCTTCAACTTTGACGAAGAATGCTCAAGCTTTGACGAAGAACGCTCAAGCTCCGACGAAGAATGCCGCTCCTCTCTTCTTCGTCTTCCGTGTCAACAAGAGGGAATACTGCTTCCTCCTCGGACTCCCTTCATCAGCATACGAAGATTCGCCAACGACGTACCTCTTCGGACGTACCTCTTCGTCATCGGATTTGACGAACGATTACCGTGACGCCCGACCTCCGTGACGTTGTCTTCCGCGGGACGTTGAAAAATCTTCGAACCTATACCCAAGGTAGGGGTTGTTGTTAATTGTTTATTTATTTATCCTTGTTCGTGGTTCTAGCATGACTAACGTGAGGATTTTAAATATGTGTTATTGTTTAACGTGAGGGGGCCGGACCGCATGAACACGGCCGAACCCCCTCCTTCGTTCTTGATGTTTTATATTGCGGATGAAACAAGGTGGCGTGGTGTCGTCGCACTACGCGGTTATTCGCCCGATTTTATTGCGCGGCGTCGTCGCGCCGCGCCATAGAAGAATCATCAAGAACGCGACGCCGTCGCGCCGCGTCGAAGGGAATCAAAGGCGCGGCGGAGGGGCGCGGTGCCGTCGCACCGCGCCGGACGATGAACACCGCGGCCGGTTCCGGGCCGCGGCGGGACGAGAAGACCGGCGGCCGGGCCGCCGGCGTCGGAAGCCGGAAAGGGGACCGGTATTCCGGTCCCGTTGAAGAAAAACTGGCCGGCAGATGGCCGGCCGGAAGGTCAAAGGCCGGGGGAATTTAATTCCCCCGGCCAGCTCTAAACCCCCCCCCCCCATTTAATTGAGGGGGGCGGTTTCCTTGAGGGGGGGCAGGCGGCCCCCCGGTTCCTCCTCAAAGCGGGCCCCCGGGAGGGGGGCCGTTGATTGGCAAAAAGGCGCGGCTATGCCGCGCCGCCAATTTGAAGAAGCGGGGGGCCTTGCCCCCCCCCCCCCCCCCCCGCGCGCGCGCTGCCTCCGTGCGGCGCCAGGCCGCCGCGCCGCCGGCCGGCCGGGCTGGGTCGGACCCGGGTCGGGTCGACCCGGTTCGGGCCGACCCAGGGGGGGGGGGGGGTCGGGCCGGGTCGGCCCAGACCCGGACCCCCCATTTTCGAGACGGATTCGGTATTTTGGCCATAACTTGAGCCACGGACCTCCGATTAACGAACCGTCTGCGGCAACGCGATCCTTGGATCGAGACGGTCGTTTCGGTATATCGCACTCAAAGTTTCGGAATACTTTGAGTTCATCCGGGTTGGTTCGTTCACGAAACCAACCGGGCCTTCGGAGCGGAAACGCTCATATCTTGAGCTACGTACGTCCGATTGACGTGCCGTCAGCTTTTTTGTGTTCCTCTTAGTGAGATGGATCTTTTGGCATACTCCGCCCGAGGTTTGGACGCAGGTGGAGTACGGTCGGGTTGGTTTTGCCTTAAAAACCAACCGGGCCCCGGGGACGAAAATGCCAATAACTCTCAGACCGGGCGTCCGATCGACGCGCCGTTTGTTGCGTTGAGTTCCTGTTGATGATACGGAACTTTTGGATACATCAACTCTGGACTTTGTGACAGTTGATGTATCAGCCTCTCGGCTCGTGGAGCGGACCCTCCTGTACGAGCTTGCTGTGTGCGGGAACCCTAGTGCTGGTTGCGACTGATACTGTGACTACTACTGCTACTGCTACTCCTACTGTGACTGCGAAGACGACAGTACAGAGATCCTGTGTGGATTCGACGACGACGACTTCAGCACTCAGCGATCCTACGTGGATCAGTGCTACAGGTCCTGTGTGGGCCCGATCCTGTGTGGGTCCGATCCTGTGTGGGTCTTTGCGCTCAGCGGTCCTGTGTGAACCAGCGCCTACAGGTCCTACGTGGGCCCGATCCTGTGTGGGTCTTTTGCGGGGGTTAGTTACCTATCGATCCTTCGTGGGTCCGACGACTTAGATGGATCAGAGATCATCTTTATCGTCTTTCGAAGAAGTATACCTGTGTGAGCTGTATCCTGTTGCTTTCCTGTGTGGATTGTGTTGTGCTATCCTGTGTGGATTACGTTTTGCTTTCGTATGTGGAATACGTTTACTTTCCTGTGTGGACTGAGCTGTACTTGGGCTCGGAGGTTGGAGCGTATTTGAAATTGATGACTTAGGTATATGTATGGACATATACCTAAGCAGTGTCGGTTGTTACTTCGTGATTGTACCTTTCTTCGTGGTTTATCCTTTGTGGATTTGAGAGACCTTCAGGGGTCTCGGGGTCCCTACTGAGTAGCTTATACTCACCCCTGCACGGGCTTTGCCCGCACTACATTGTGTTGGTTGCAGACGACGGACAGCGTTGATCTTAGCTGAGGCTTGCAGAGCAGGACGGTACCTGGAGGTGGACCACTGGGCGGGACGTGCTCGGAGCGGACGGCGGGACCCGTGGAGCAGTGGAGCTATTTGTACCCACCCTTCAGGTGGGATTACCAGTGGACAGCTCGGTGTAGCGGCTTTTACTTTTCAGTTGTTGTTTTCCCTTTCGAGTTGTACTTTACCTTCAGTTTGGGTTTGTATACTAGCCCATTTACTTTTCCGCACTTTCAGTTGTACTCTGCTTTTGCTTAGTGTTTACTTTCCGCTTGCTTACTCTGTGGTGTTTGTTTACTTTACAAAGGCAATGCCTTCCCTTTTTACCGGGATTTACGCCTTGGTGCTAGTCGCCAGCCCCTGGCCTATGGAAGGCGGGCTTGGGGTAGTCACGGCACGGACCCCGAGGGCGGGTCGTGACAAATTGGTATCAAAGGAGTTCGGTTCTACCGCGAACTCTGATCTTTTCTATGTGAAGCAATAATGTTTAGCATATTGAGTGTGGTTATCAGTCCAGGGAGTCCAGTGTTGGTGCGGCGGCCGACGTATCCGTACACCAGGACCCTGACTTCTGATTTCCGACTTAATGCACGAAAACATTGATTGCGTGTGTGTTTCAAAGTTTTCTTTGTGATTACTTATATCAGCTCACCAGGTATATTGTTCTGACCGTGGCGCACCTGTTTCCTTTTCAGGATGGCCCCACGACGGCAGCCAGCTAGGGTTCCGAGAGTCGAGCGTGACGACAGCCCACCGAGCGACGAGGCCTCGGTGCAGGGCCCTTTGTCAGCAGTGGCACCGGCGGTAGCACTACCCGCCGAGCCCCCGATGCTTCCAGCACCATCCGCTGACGATGCACGTCGCCTCAGCGCACTGCATGAGTTTCAGCGCCAGCGAACACCCAGGTTTCGCGAGGAGACGGATCCCCAGGCAGCCGAGGACTGGCTGGAGGCAGTGGTACGTGTGTTTAGGCTAGTGAGGACACCAGCAGACCTCATGGTGATCCTCGTTGCGAGCCTACTACACACAGCAGCATGACGATGGTGGAGCTTGATGCTCCAGGTGCACGATGAGGCATCTTTACTTTGGACGGACTTTGAGAGCCTCTTCCGCTCGGAGTTCGTCCTAGCCACCCTTCGTGCGGTGCGTATCCAGGAGCTTCTTCAGCTGCGGCAGGGCAGCATGACGGTCGCTCAGTACTCGGCGAGATTTACCGATCTCTTGCGCTACTCGACCGACATGGTACGGGACCCATTCTTCCGGGCCCGGACCTTCGAGCAGGGTTTGAGACACGAGATCAGGGCATCGCTGATCTCCCTCATCATACCGACTCAGACAGGAGTACTGGAGCGGGCTCTTCTGATCGAGAGCTTCCTTGCTGAGTCTACACCAGCGCAGCGACCCACCGCAGGGCGGCACGTGGCAGAGTCATCTGCAGATGGCAGTCGACGGATGACTCAGGGGTCCAGATAGACCAGACCTTCAGGCAGATGACCTCAGGGCACTGGCTCAGCAGTGCAGGGCACACAGCGCGGAGCCAATCTTTCGAGTGGAAGACAGTGCTATGCATGCGGCGGGCAAGGCCACATGGCTCGTGACTGCCCGACCCGCCATGCAGAGGAGCAGCAGACGATTGAGGAACCACCTAGGCAGAGGCAGAGGTTCGACCGTAGCGGTCCGCAGGGAGGAGGCGGACGAGGCAGAGGAGCTGGTCGAGAAGCAGGTGGTGGGCAACGCTTTGAGGCTCTACCACCACCACCACCAGGAGGTCCACCCCGACCTCAGGGGAGATCACAGCTTCAGGTAGCTGAAGCTTACGATCATGGAGCTCTGGAAGCGGGTGGACTAGTGCGGGACTAGCTCCAGGCATAGAGGCTTTTTCCCATAATGCCTCTATCTTCGTAGTTTGTGTTGCTTTGTGACCTTGTTCTTTAAGTTGAAGTAATAAAAGACACTTGCCTTGGTGACTTTTGTTTTCTTGTCTTTTGTTTGTTTTTACTAAGAGGTGTCGGTTAAAAACTGTTGACTTGACCCTCACTTGCGAGATTTGTACTAGAGGAAACCCAGTGACCACACACTGATGCCGACGGTGTGACTCAACCCTTGGAGGCAAGAGTAACGGTTGGATCTCTTGGTAGCAACGTCGAGGCCTTACGACGTCATCCATGCCATGAATTAACTAATCATGACGGGATTGACTGTTTTAGGCAAGGAACATGGTTCATCCAGGGGATGAGACCGGATTTCACTTTTCGGCAAAGGAGAAATATTTTCAGCTAGTCTCTTTGCAGATATCCTTCATGTATAGAGATGGAGCAGCCTTTCTCCAGTCTCTCACAGTCACCCCTCCTCTACTACAGCAGGTCAGAGAGGCACAGCATGAGGACGCTGACTGTGAGACACGGCATGCACAGATATCCTCGGGACAGACACCTGATGGTTTCTCCCTTGGAGCAGAGCACGACATCCTTTTCAGAGGACGTACCATGGTACCAGTCGCTTTGCGAGAGGAGGTGCTGAGAGAGTTTCACACTTCTCCTTTGACGGTACATCCTGGAGTGGCGAAGATGTACCAGGATCTCAGACGATAGCACTGGTGGCCGGGCATGAAGAAGGCTGTAGCAGAGTTCGTTTCTTGATGCCTCACCTGCCAACAGGTGAAGGCAGAGCATCAGGTACCAGCAGGCTTGGTACAGCCCTTGGAGGTCCTGGAGTGGAAGTGGGACGGCATATCTATGGACTTCGTGACTGGACTTCCATGCACTTCCAGAGGTCACGACTCCATCTGGGTGATTGTTGACCGACTAACCAAGTCGGCACACTTCTTACCCATCAGAGAGCAGGGCTCAGTGGAGAGCTTGGGATGTCTCTACGTTCAGGAGATTGTGCGGCTCCACGGTGTGCCATCATCTATCGTCTCCGATCGAGATGCTCGCTTTACTTCCCGGCTTTTGAAGGGGTTACAGGAGGCGTTCGGGACGCAGCTACGTCTGAGCACAGCCTTTCACCCTCAGACGGATGGTCAGACGGAGAGGACCATTCAGACTCTCGAGGACATGCTCCGCGCATGTGTCCTAGACTTTGGTCGTAGCTGGGAGGACCACCTACCCTTGGTGGATTTTGCGTACAACAACAACTACCACTCCACCATCGGGATGGAACCGTATGGGGCGTTGTACGGCCGACCTTGTAGATCTCCTTTGTGCTGGACAGACCCTGGGGAGTCAGCACTGGTGGGACCGGAGATGGTCCAGACCACGACAGAGAAGGTCCAGGTCATCCAAGAGCGGATGAGGACAGCTCAGAGCCAGCAGAAGTCATATGCTGACAGGAGGCGGAGGCCACTGGAGTTCTAGGATGGCGACCACGTCTTCTTGCGGGTCTCACCTCGACGTGGTATTCGGAGATTTGGCCGAGGCGGCAAGTTATCTCCGCGCTTCATCGGACCCTTCCAGGTCCTCAGAAGGGTTGGCGAGGTGGCTTATCGCCTGGCTCTGCCACCTCAGTTGCACCGGGTGCACGACGTCTTCCACGTATCTCAACTGAGGAGATACGTGCACGACCCGACGCACATCATTGACCATGGGGAGCTTGACGTTGACGATGGGGCGTCTTTTACGGAGGTCCCGGTGGAGATAGAGGATCGACAGGAGCGGGTCCTGCGTGGGCGATCGATTCCTCTTGTGCGCATCAGATGTCAGCACGGGAATCTCCAGGAGAGCACATGGGAGCGGGAGGCTCAGATGCGTGCTCAGTACCCTCATTTGTTTCCCTAGTTTTTGATGTATCTTTACGGGGACGTAAATCCCTGAGGTGGGAGTAATGTAAAGACCCGTAAAATTCAAGGGAATTTTTTTTCTTAATTTTCTTTGGAATTTTACAAGAGCGTGGTTTCAGACGGCACCTGATTCCGAGGCCCGGTGTGCCCGGAATCAATTTCCGAAGTTTAGCTCGGGTACGTTCAGTGAACGAACGAGCGGGAATTCCTAACTTTTGATCTGGTGCTCGGAATTGAAATCCGAGGACACTGATGAACTCGCAGCGCCGATATTCGCTTAAGGAGACCTTTTCCGAAGTTGCGTTTATTGCGGGACGAAAGTTATTTTTTGGGAGAATTATAAAAAGTTGAATAAAAATGTGTAACACTTTTTATTTTACTTATGTTGGTTAACTTCTCTCAAAGGAAGTTAGGGGTGGTACCCACACCCACTTAACCTCCCTTGAGAGGATTAAGTGTGGTGGGACCCACACGAACCTAAACCTTCCATCTTCTCTCAAACTCCCTTTAACCCCTCTTTAAATGATATGACAAATTGTTATTTAATTTTGGAGTTATCTTATTTGAATTTCAAACCTTTGAAATTCAATTTGTTAAGTTTGTGAATAAAATAAGTCTCTATCTTATTTTATTTGGTTAGAGTTGTTTAGCCATCTTGAGAGCTTTTGGGTTCTTCTCCTTCTTCTTCAACTTTGACGAAGAACACTCAATCTTTGATGAAGAACGCTCAAGCTCCGAAGAAGAACGCCGCTCCTCTCTTCTTCGTCTTCTGTGTCAACGAGAGGGAACGCCGCTTCCTCCTCGGACTCCCTTCGTCGGCATACAAAGATTCGCCAACGACGTACCTCTTCGGACGTACCTCTTCGTCATCGGATTTGACGAACGATTACCGTGACGCCCGACCTCCGCGACGTTGTCTTCCACGGGACGTTGACAAATCTTCGAACCTATACCCAAGGTAGGGGTTGTTGTTAATTGTTTATTTATTTATCCTTGTTCGTGGTTCTAGCATGACTAACGTGAGGATTTTAAATATGTGTTATTGTTTAACGTGAGGGGGCCGGACCGCATGAACACGGCCGAACCCCCTCCTTCGTTCTTGATGTTTTATATTGAGGATGAAACAAGGTGGCGTGGTGCCGTCGCACCACGCGGTTATTCGCCCGATTTTATTGCGCGGCGCCGTCGCGCCGCGCCATGGAAGAATCATCAAGAACGCGACGTCGTCGCGCCGCGTCGAAGGGAATCAAAGGCGCGGCGGAGGGGCGCGGTGTCGTCGCACCGCGCCGGACGACGAACACCGCGGCCGGTTCCGGGCCGTGGCGGGACGAGAAGACCGGCGGTCGGGCCGCCGGCGTCGAAAGCCGGAAAGGGGACTGGTATTCCGGTCCCGTTGAAGAAAAATCGGCGGCAGATGGCCGGCCGGAAGGTCAATGGCCGGGGGAATTTAATTCCCCCAGCCAGCTCTAAAACCCCCCCATTTAATTGAGGGGGGGCGGTTTCCTTGAGGGGGGGCAGGCGGCCCCCCGGTTCCTCCTCAAAGCGGGCCCCCAGGAGGGGGGCCGTTGATTGGCAAAAAGGCGCAGCTATGCCACGCCGCCAATTTGAAGAAGCGGGGGGCCTTGCCCCCCCCCCCCCCCGCGCGCTCCCTCCGTGCGGCGCCAGGCCGCCACGCCGCCGGCCGGCCGGGCCGGGTCGGACCTGGGTCGGGTCGACCCGGTTCGGGATGACCCAGGGGGGTCGGGTCGGGTCGGCCCGGACCCGGACCCCCCATTTTCGAGACGGATTCGGTCTTTTGGCCATAACTTGAGTCACGGACCGCCGATTGACGAACCGTCTACGGCAACGTTATCCTTGGATCGAGACGGTCGTTTCGGTATATCGCACTCAAAGTTTCGGAATACTTTGAGTTCGGCCGGGTTGGTTCGTTCACGAAACCAACCGGGCCTTCGGAGCGGAAACGCTCATATCTTGAGCTACGGACGTCCGATTGACGTGCCGTCAGCTTTGTTGTGTTCCTCTTAGTGAGACGGATCTTTTGGCATACTCCACCCGAGGTTTGGACGCAGGTGGAGTACGGTCGGGTTGGTTTTGCCTTAAAAACCAACCGGGCCCCGGGGACGAAAATGCCAATAACTCTCAGACCGGGCGTCCGATCGACGCGCCGTCTGTTGCGTTGAGTTCCTGTTGATGATACGGAACTTTTGGATACATCAACTCTGGACTTTGTGACAGTTGATGTATCAGTCTCTCGGCTCGTGGAGCGGACCCTCCTGTACGATCTTGCTGTGTGCGGGAACCCTAGTGCTGGCTGCGACTGTTACTGTGACTACTACTGCTACTGCTACTCCTACTGTGACTGCGACGACGACAGTATAGAGATCCTGTGTGGATTCGACGACGACGACTTCAGCACTCAGCGATCCTACGTGGATCAGTGCTACAGGTCCTGTGTGGGCCCGATCCTGTGTGGGTCCGATCCTGTGTGGGTCTTTGCGCTCAACGGTCATGTGTGAACCAGCGCCTACAGGTCCTACGTGGGCCCGATCCTGTGTGGGTCTTTTGCGGGGGTTAGTTACCTATCGATCCTTCGTGGGTCCGACGACTTAGATGGATCAGAGATCATCTTTATCATCTTTCGAAGAAGTATACCTGTGTGAGCTGTATCCTGTTGCTTTCCTGTGTGGATTGTGTTGTGCTATCCTGTGTGGATTACGTTTTGCTTTCCTGTGTGGAATACGTTTACTTTCCTGTGTGGACTGAGTTGTACTTGGGCTCGGAGGTTGGAGCGTATTTGAAATTGATGACTTAGGTATATGTATGGGCATATACCTAAGCAGTGTCGGTTGTTACTTCGTGATTGTACCTTTCTTCGTGGTTTATCCTTTGTGGATTTGAGAGACCTTCAGGGGTCTCGGGGTCCCTACTGAGTAGCTTATACTCACCCCTGCACGGGCTTTGCCCGCACTACGTTGTGTTGGTTGCAGACGACGGACAGCGTTGATCTTAGCTGAGGCTTGCAGAGCAGGACGGTACCTGGAGGTGGACCACTGGGCGGGACGTGCTCGGAGCGGACGACGGGACCCGTGGAGCAGTGGAGCTATCTGTACCCACCCTTCAGGTGGGATTACCAGTGGACAGCTCGGTGTAGCGGCTTTTACTTTTCAGTTGCTGTTTTCCCTTTCGATTTGTACTTTACCTTCAGTTTGGGTTTGTATACTGGCCCATTTACTTTTCCGCACTTTCAGTTGTACTCTGCTTTTGCTTAGTGTTTACTTTCCGCTTGCTTACTCTGTGGTGTTTGTTTACTTTACAAAGGCAATGCCTTCCCTTTTTACCGGGATTTACGCCTTGGTGCTAGTCGCCAGCCCCTGGCCTATGGAAGGCGGGCTTGGGGTAGTCACGGCACGGACCCCGAGGGCGGGTCGTGACACATTTACTTTCCTATATTTTTTTATGATTCTTGTTTCTATTTTTGTCACCAATCTTTTGTTTTCGATTTTCTCCTTATTCCTGAATCACATTTTTTTCTCAATCTTTCTGTAAAGACCCTGAATTTCCATGTAATTTTTTTTAATTAAATGGGAATTTTACGAGTCCGTGAAAATTGACAGCGCATGATTTCGAGGCCCGAAGTGCCCGTAATCAATTTCTGAAGTTTTGTCCGGGTACGTTCAGTAAGCGTACGAGTGGGTTTTTATAACTTTTGAACCAGTGCTCAGAATTGAAATCGGAGGGCACCGTTGAACTCACAACACCAGTATTCGCTTAAGAATACTTTCACCTTGATGACAGTTGGTCGAGGGTGGAAGATAGTTTTTGGGTTTTTTGTGGGAAGAATAAAATAGAATAAATGCATGTTTTATTTTATTTTTATCTGTTATAACCACCCAAGTGGAAGTTGGAGGTGGGGACCACCACACCCTAACCTCCCACGAGAGGTTACGATGTGGGGACCACACAGGACTAAACCCCCCTAATAATGGTGGGATAGGAAAACCTCTCAACTCCCCTCATTAATGAGGGAGATCCTCTTGACCTCCCTTAACTTAATGGCGCCACCACCCCCCTCCTTTAATTTTGTCAACACTTCCTCTCTTTTAATTGTGTCAACCTCATGAATTAATTAAGTGGAGCCAACTTAATTAATTCACCCATTTTTTGAATTATTATGCCAATGACTTAATATATTTTATAATATATTATTATCGACTACCTTTTCTTTTGTTGGAAAAGGATGAAGGAGATTTTGAGAGAAAATCTCTCTCCAATGAAGAACGAAGAACGCGTTCTTCCAACGAAGAACGCCGTCAAGGAGCGTCTTCAGCTTCTTTCTCAGAAGTAGCTTGCGGAAGCAACCGACATGGGACGTCTTCGACGACCGACCCTCCCTCCTCATCGTCATCAACAAACCGACGCACGAGCTCGGGATTGGAAGTGTGTGGTGGATGCGACGAACAATGATAACTCCGTCTTCTTCCCCGCAACTCCATCAATGAACAATAAAAAAAGGAATGGATTTAATTTTATTTAAGTATGATATTATTCCCTTGTTACTTTTCTTCCAAAACAAAGAACGCGGACCAACTTATTATTAAGTTGATCCGAGGATGTTTTTCCTTGATGGGTTGGGAATATTTTTTGTTAATGAGGGATTATGGGAATTGATGTTTTTAAGATATCTCCATGCTCATTCTTTGCTTCATTCTTGTGAGCTAATTGCTATCACCCTAAACACAGAAGGGTGCAGACCAAACCAATGTGGTCTAACCCCTCTTCTGATCTTCTTTGTGATGTTCTTTGGCATGGCGACGAAGGCGACGAAGGCAACCTGGGCCGCCCCCGCGATGCTCCGGCGCCCCGGGCTGAACTGCGCCACCCTCTGGCTTCCGAGCCACCCGGCCACGCTGCCCGCCGGCCGCGCCACCTGCCGGCTGAACCGGTCGAGCCGCGCTCCGGCCGTACCGTGCCTCCACGCACTCCATGAACCCCGCTGCTCCGCCTTCCGCGCACCCCGATTGACTCAGAGTGACTCGACTAGCGGATCCTTCCAGAGACGAGCAGATCCTTCCAGAGACGAGCGGACAGAGTTCGGAGACCTATTAGCTGGCTGAGACTTAACGATTGCTGACCGATTGACTCGGAGTGACTCGAATAGCCCAGTGGGGAGCGCCTAGTTGTGGTGGAAGACCCACGGTGGAGGAGCGTCTGGTTTTGGAGGCAGACCCGCGGTACTCGACAGGAGGAGTACCTTTGTAGGATATTAGGGGGAGCGCCTGGTTTTGGTGGAAGACCCACGATGGGGAACACCTTGGTGATGCAGCAGACCCACGGTACTCGACAGGAGGAGTACCTCAGCAATCCAAGGTTAGTGGGAAGTGCCTTGGTGTCACGGCAGGCCCACTGTACTCGACAGAGGATGAGTTCTCCAGCATCTGTGGTTTCGATAATATGAATAAAAATCCTGGTTGAGCTGAGTCAGTAACTTTTGTGTTTTACTCATGATTGAGATGAATTAATTGATAATTTAGGTATATGTATGGGCATATACCTAAGTGGGGTTATCTGTTGATTTCAAACTTTGTGGTTTATCCTTGTTGGATTTTGTGAGACCTTGAGGGTCTCAGGTTCCCTACTGAGTATCATTATACTCACCCCTACACGGTCTATGCCTGCACCTCGTTGTGTTGGATGCAGACGACGGACAGCGCTGACCGAGGCTGAGAGTACCAGGACTAGACAGTACCCGGAGGTGGACCTTATGGCGTGTCGGTACACGGAGGAGACGGACGGACGTGGAGTGCTGAGGAGGCGATCTGTACTTACCCTTCAGGTAGAAACCTCAGAGGATGACTCAGTGGCTGTTTTTCCTATTTCCTCAATTGTACTTGTACTTTCAGTTTCTTGTACTCTCCGGTTGGGCTTGTATTCTGGACCATTTTTACTTACTGTACTCACTTGTTGGTTATTTAGTTTACTCGTGATCATATCTCTTGTGTGTGTTTATAGGTTATAAAGGCAACGCCTTCATAGTTTTAGGGAATTACGCCTTTGGTACTAGTTGTCAGCCCCTGGCCTATGGAAGGCGGGCTTGGGGTAGTCACGGCACGGGCCCTGGGGGACGAGTCATAACAAATTGGTATCAGAGGAGTCAGTTCCACCATAGTACTTAGGACTCTGATCTTTCTTTTCTATTAATCAATAGTGTTAAAAGTAGTGAGTGTGGTTCTCAGTTCAGGGAGTCCAGTGTTGGTGATGCGAACGACGTATCCATACACTCAGACTCTGACTTCTGATTTCTGACTAAGTTCACGAAAACACTGATTTCGTGTGTGTTTTCAAAAGTTTTCTTTAAGTCATCTCAACCAGGTCAGCTCACCAGGTATAATCTTTTGACCATGTCACATATTTTTCTTTCAGGATGCCTCCCTGCGGACGACCAACTAGAGTCTCGAGAGTTGTACGCACAGATAGCCCACCGAGCGACGAGGCCTCAGTGTAAGGCCCTTTTCCAGTAGAGGCACTAGCGATACCACTTCCCGTTGGTCCACCGATGCCACCAGCCCCAACAACAGACGATGCACGCTACTTGAGCTTATTGCATGAGTTCCAGCGCCAGAGGCCTCCCAGGTTCAGGGGAGAGATGGACCCATAGGCATTTGAGGATTGGATGGAGGCTGTGGTGAGAGTTTTTCAACTGGTAGTGACACCAGCCGACCTCATGGGGATTCTTACTACCAGCATTCTACAGGCAGCAGCGGGCAGATGGTGGAGCTTGATTCTCCAAGTTCACGAAGAGATGACGCTTCTCTGGGAAGACTTCGAGAGCCTGTTTCGGGCAGAGTTTTTCCCAGTGACTCTTTGCATAGTGCGCATACAGGAGCTACTTCGTCTGCAGCAGGGCAACATGACTGTAGCTCAGTACTCAGAGAGGTTCACAGACCTCTCATGCTACTCCACCGATATGGTACGGTATCCATTCTTCAGGTCCCTAACCTTCGAGCAGGGACTCAGGAAGGAGATCAGGGCTTCGGTGATCTCACTCAGCATCCCAACGCAGGCAGGGGTGTTAGAGAGAGCCCTACTAGTGGAGAGTTTCCTTACTGAGCAGTCTCCTGCAGCAAGATCCACCACCAGTTGACACTTAGTGGAGTCTTCTGCAGCTGGTAGCATATAGATGTCACAGAGGTCCAAAAGGACCAGACCTACAGGTAGACGACCACATGACTCAGGATCAGTTGTGCGGGGCACCCAGAGCAAAGACATACATGCCAGGAGTGGGCAGTGTTTCACATGTTGCGGGCAGGGTCACATGTCTCGTGACTGTCCGACCCACCGTTCAGATGATCAGCAGATGTTCAAAGGACCGCCCAGGCAGAGACAGAGATTCGATCAAGGTGATCTGCAAGGAGCAGGTGGATGTGGCAGAGAAGTTGGTCGTGTAGCTGGTGGTGGATGATGTTTTGAGGTGTTATCGGCACCACCACCAGGAGGTCCACCCCGACCACAGGGAGCATATGGACAGGGGAGAGCTCAGCTCTAGGAAGCTGAGGCCTACGATCATGGCGCTATGGAGATAATACGAGGTAAAATCTATGTCTATTACATCTTACTGCAGTTCTTATAGACACAGGTTCTGGTCACTCTTTCATTTCCACTACCCTCGTTCGGATCTTAGAGATTCTGATGGAGCCGTTGGCTCGATCCTTACGGATAGAGAATTCTAAGGGAGCAGACTCGACGATTACGCACTGGTGCCGACAGTGTGAAATTACTCTAGGAGGCGAGATCTTCGACTGGGATCTCATAGTAGCGACGTTGAGGCCTTACAGCTTCATCTTGGATATGGACTTGTTATCTACAGTCCATGCTCAGATCGACTGTATTAGGCGCAAAGTGTGGTGTGTCTGCACGGATGGGACCAGATTTACCTTCACCAGCGAGAAGGGAGCCCTTTTCAGCACAGGACGGACTTACCTAGAGGAGGGTGAATCCGATCACTCATCAGTTGGCTTGCCTTACCCTCGGAGCAGTTGATGTAGAGAGTCAGAGCTATCCTGTAGTGGTGGACCAGTACATGAATGTTTTCTCTAATGATGTCCCAGGTCTACCTCCTCGCAAAGAGGTGGACTTTTACATTGACTTGTACCCCGGGACGACACTGATATCTACTCCAGTGTATTGGATGGCTCCTACAGAGCTTCGCGAGATGGGGGTACAGCTTGAGGACTTGTAGGGGAAGGGATTCATTTGGCCCAATGTTTCTCCCTAGGCAGCCCTGATTTTGTTCGCCAATAAGGCAGATGGGAGCTTGAGGCTTTGTGTTGACTACCGACGCTTGAACCAGGTGACCGTGAAGAAAAAGTACCCACTCCTGAGGATTAATGACCTCTTTTATCAGTTTAAGGGAGTACATTGGTTCTCAAAGATAGAACTCAGATCAGGTTATCACCAACTCAGAGTTCGAGATGAGGATGTACAGAAGACGGCCTTCAGATGTCGGTATGGCCACTAAAAGTTCTTGGTTATTCCATTTGGTGTAACCAATTCTCCAGTAGTGTTCATGGGACTCATGAACAATATCTTTCATCCATACCTCGATCGCTTTGTCGTAGTCTTCATTGACGATATTCCGATCTACTCGACTAATGAGGAGAAGCATGCCTATCATATGTAGGTAGTATTGGACACACTCTAAGAGAACAAGCTTTATGGTAACCTCTCAAAGTGCCAGTTATAGATCTGAGAGGTTCACTTTCTGTGACATGTCATCTCGGAGGCTGGAGTTGCAGTAGATCCAGTGAATATTGAGGCAGTACTTTCTTAGGAGACACCCAGGAGTGTGACGGAGGTATGGAGTTTCCTGGGTTTGGCTGGTTATTACTAGAGGTTTTTACCATACTTCTCTAGAGTTTCAGCACCATTATTAGCCATGAAAAAGAAGGGGAAACCCTTTGTGTGGTCGAAGAGATGCTAGTAGAGCTTTCAGGAGCTGAGTCAGAGGCTGACTAGTGCCCCCATCTTGAGGCTTCCATAGAAAGGCTTAGGGAATGTAGTCTACTACGATGCATTAGGGACCAGACTCGGATGTGTCCTGATGCAGGAGCGAGCAGTGATCACATATGGCTCTCGTCAGCTGAGACATCATGAGAAAAACTACTCTACCCATGACCTGGAGTTAGCAGCAGTGGTCTTCGCCTTGAAGATGTGGCGACACTATCTGATGGGTGAACGTTTTATCATGTACTCTGATCACAAGGGTCTCAGGTATATCTTCTCTCAGAATGACCTGAACCTAAGATAGATACGTTGGCTTGAGTTCCTCTAGGACTATGACTTAGAGATAGTCTATACTCCTAGGAAGGGTAACATTGTTGCAGAAGCACTTAGCAGGAGATCTGATATACAACTGCTAGGTGAGGCGACAGAGCAGCTGGCTGCTTTACAGATATCCTTTGTGGATAGATATGGAGCAACCTTTCTTCAGTCTCTTACAGTCACTCCCCCACTTCTTCAGAGTGTCATGGAGGTGCATCGTGGGGATGCTAACTGTGAAACACGACATGCTCAGATATCCACAGGGCAGGCACCTGATGGATTTTCTGAAGGTGGGGAGCACATCATCCTCTTCAGAGGACGTACTATGGTACCAGGGTCACTTTAGGAGGAAGTGTTGAGGGAGTTCCACACATACCCTCTAGCGGTGCATCTAGGAGTGGCGAAGATTTACTAGGACCTCTGACAACAGCACTGGTGGCCGGGAATGAAGAAGGCAGTTGCAGAGTTTGTGTCGGTGCCTCACTTTCCAGCAAGTGAAGGTGGAGCATCAGGTACCAGAAGGCTTGGTTCAGCCTTTAGAGGTCCCAGAGTGGAAGTGGGATGGGATATCTGTGGATTTCATGACAGGACTTCCACATACATCCATAGGTCATGACTCGATCTTGGTGATCATCGACCGACTCACTAAGTCGGTCCACTTCCTACCGATCAGAGAGTAGGGTTCAGTAGAGAGCTTGGGATGCCTCTATGTGCAGGATATTATGTGGTTACATGGAGTACCTTTGACAATTGTCTCTGATCATGACACACATTTTACTTCCCGGCTATGGAAGGGGTTGTAGGAAGCTTTCAGGATGCAGCTTCGTTTGAGCACCACCTTCCATCCTCAGACGGATGGCCAGAATGAGCGGACCATTCAGACCCTCGATGACATGTTGCGTTCTTGTGTTCTCAACTTCGGTCGCAGTTGGGAGGATCACTTTCCTTTTGTGGAGTTTTCATACAACAACAACTATCACTCCACCATTGGGATGACACCTTTTTAGGCATTGTACGGGTAACCTTGCAGATCACCTTTGTGCTGGACTGACCCAGGGGAGTCAGAACTAGTGGGACCAGAGATGGTACGGGATACCACGGAGAAGGTACATATCATCCAGGAGTGGATTAATACTACATAGAGTAGGAAGAATTCATATGCCGACAGGATATGAAGACCTCTGGAGTTTGAGGATGGCGACCACATCTTTCTACGGGTCTCACCTCGATGAGGTCTGTGGAGATTTGGACGATGTGTCAAGTTATCTCTGAGATTCATCGGATCTTTTCAGGTCCTCAGAAGATTTGGAGATGTGGCATACCACTTAGCTCTTCACCTCAGTTGCACTGGGTGCATGACGTCTTCTACGTATCCCAGCTGAGGAGATACGTGCATGACCCTAACCACATCATCGACAATGGTGAGATGGACGTAGACGATGTGGAGACTTTTACAAAGGTTCCAGTAGAGATTGAGGATCGACATGAGTGGGTCCTTCGTGGATGGTCAATACCTCTGGTGCACGTTCACTGGCAGCATGAGAATCTCCAAGAGAGCACATGGGAGTGGGAGGCTCAGATGCGTGCTCAATACCCCCACTTGTTCCCTTAGTTATGAGTTATAGCTTACGGGAACATAAATTCCTGAGGTGGGGAGAATGTAAAGACCCGAAATTTCCATGTAATTGTTTTTTAATTAAATGGGAATTTTACAAGTCCGTGAAAATTGACGGCGCGTGATTCTGAGGCCCAGAGTGCCCGGAATCAATTTCTGAAGTTTTTTTCGGGTATGTTCAGTAAACGTACGAGTGGGTTTTTATAACTTTTGAAAAGGTGCTCAGAATTGAAATCTGAGGGCACTGTTGAACTCACAATTCCAGTATTCACTTAAGAAGACTTTCACCTCAATGGTAGCTGGTCGAGGGTGGAAGATAGTTTTTGGGTTTTTTGTGGGAAGAATAAAATAGAATAAATGCACGTTTTATTTTATTTTTATCTGTTATAACCACCCAAGTGGAAGTTGGAGGTGGGGACCACCACACCTTAACCTCCCACGAGAGGTTACAATGTGGGGACCACCCGGGACTAAACCCCCCCCTAATAATGGTTGGAGAGGAAAACCTCTCAACTCCCCTCATTAATGAGGGAGAGCCTATTGACCTCCCTTAACTTAATGGTGCCACCCCCCCCCCCTCCTTTAATGTTGTCAACCCTTCCTCTCTTTTAATTATGCCAACCTCATGAATTAATTAAGTGGAGCCAACTTAATTAATTCACCCATTTTTGGAATTCTTATGCCAACGACTTAATAGATTTTATAATCTATTATTCTTAGCTAACTTTTCTTTTGTTGGCAAAGGAGGAAGGAGCTTTTGAGAGAAAAGATCTCGCCAAAAAAGAACGAAGAATGCGTTCTTCCAATGAAGAACGTCGACAAGGAGAGTCTTCGGCTTCTTCCTCGGAATCACCTTGTGGAAGCAACCAACATGGGACATCTTCGATGACCGACCCTCCCTCCTCATCATCATCAAAGAACCGACGCACGATCTCGGGATTGGAAGTGTGTGGCGGACGTGATGAACAACGACAACTTCGTCTTCTTCCCCACGACTCCGTCAATGAACAAAGAACAAAGGTAGGGGTTTAATTTTATTTAAGTATGATATTATTCCCTTGTTACTTTTCTTCTAAAAGAAAGAACGTAGACCAACTTATTATCAAGTTGATCCGCGGATATTTTTCCTTACGGGTTGGGAATATTTTTTGTTAATGAGAGATTATGGGAATTGATGTTTTTAAGATATCTTCCATGCTTGTTCTTTGCTTCATTCTTGTGATCAAATTGCTATCACCCTAAATGCGGAAGGGTGCGGACCAAACCAACGTGGTCTGACCCCTCTGCCAATCTTCTTTGTGATGTTCTTCGGCATGGAGACGAAGCGACGAAGGCGACGAAGGCAACCTGTGCCTCCCCCATGACGCTCCGGCGCCTCGGGCCGAACTACGCCACCCTCTGGATTCTGAGCCGCCCTGGCTGCGCTGCCCGCTGACCGCGCCACCCGCCGGCCGAATCGGCCAAGCCATACCGCACCCCGACCGATCTGCGCTCCAACCGCACCGCGCCCTGGCTTCCGGCTGCCGTCCCTCCGCACGCTCCGCATGCCCCACGGCTCCTCCGTCTGCGCACCCCATGTGCCCCACATCACCGCTGGCCAAACTGCCCCGCCGGCCTCCGCGCGCCCCGCGGATCCGTTGTCCGCACGCCCTGCGGCGCCCCGGCCAAGCCGGCCTCCTGGCCCCAGCCGCGCCACCCCAGCCCCGAGCTGAGCCGCCCAAGCCGGCCCCTCACGGCACCCTTCGGTGCCCTACAGGTCGAGCCGCCTGAGCCGGCCCCTCACGATGCCCTCCGGTGTCCTCCGGATCGAGTCGTGCCCTCATGGTGCCCTTCGGGCCGAGCTGCCCACGCGGCACCCTCCGGGCTGAACCGACCTGCGGTCGGTCCACGCCCTCGCGATCGGTCCTCTCTTTCGCGGCCCTCTGCGACCCCTCGCGGCTTGCTGGGTTGGTCCCAATGGGCCGGGCCAAACCTAATGGGCTGGACAGTCTAACGGGTCGGGCTAAACCCAACGGGTCAGGCCGGGTCGACCCAGACTGGGTCGGTCTAGATTGGGTCGGGCAGGGTCGGTCCGACCGGGTCGGACCGGACCCGAGCCCACTACGACCATTTACTTTATTTTTGACACATCTTTGGCACCGGGCATCCGTTTGAAGAATCATCATTGGACATGGTAATCTTGGAGCATGACGATCCCTTTGAGTATACCCCCCTAGAGTTTGGGGTATAGTTGAGATACAGTCAGGTTGGATCACGCACGAATCCAACAGGGCCCCCAGGACTAAAAGACTAATAACTCACAGACCAAGCGTCCGATTGACACGCCGTCTATTGCGTTGAGACCTCTATGATGTGGAGGACCTTTGAGATACTTCTTAATGGGACTTCATGACAGTTGGAGTCTCGACCAGTAGCTCGTGGAGCGGATTCTTTTATAGATGAGCGGGCAGAGTGCAGAGACCTAGTAGCTGGTTGAGACTTGACAACTACTAACCTATTGACGCAGAGTGACTCGAATAGCCCAGTGGGGAGATCCTAGTTTTGGCAGAAAACCCACGGCGGAGGAGCGCCTAGTTATGGAGGCAGACCCGCGGTACTCGACAGGAGGATTACCTCTGCAGGCTATTAGGGGGAGCGCCTGGTTGTGGCGGTAGACCCACGGTGGAGAGCGCCTTGGTGATGTAGCAGACCAACGGTACTCGACAGGAGGAGTACCTCAGTAGTCCAAGGTTAGTAGGAAGCGCCTTGGTGTTGCAGCAGGCCCACTGTACTCGACAGAGGAGGAGTTCTCCAGAAGTCATGGTTTCGATAATGTGAATAAAAATCCTGGTTGAGCTGAGTCAGTAACTTTTGTGTTTTCCTTATAATTGAGATTAATTACTTGATAACTTAGGTATATGTATGGGCATATACCTAAGTGGGGTTATCTGTTGATTTCATACTTTTTGGTTTATCCTTGTTGGATTTTGTGAGACCTTGAGGGTCTCGAGGTCCCTACTGAGTATCGTTATACTCACCCCTACACGGGCTATGCCTGCACCTCATTATGTTGGATGCATACAAAGGGCAGCACTGACCTAGGCTAAGAGTATCAGGACTGGACGGTACCCAGAGATGGACCTTAAGGCATGTCGGTTGTCACACCCATGACTTATTTTAAAGGTAAATTTCATTTAATTTCCATTCATACTTTGTTTGGGGGGGGTCCCAATCTTTTATGGAGGAATGAGAGAGTGTTCATTAATTGGGCCAAACCGTGAGCCCAATTCCATATTTAAAAACCAATTTTGTTTCTTTTATAACTTTTTCCTTTTTTAATATTTTTCTCCCATTCAACTTCCCAAATGACCTCCCCTGACCTATTAACACCACCATTTCAATTTGGAGCTTTTATAAATCCATAACTAGGGTTTATATTGGTTTTTATCTAAGGGGTTGGGCCAGCCCGAAAGCCCAATTCCTGTTTTAAAAATAAACTTTGATTATGTTATAACTTATTCAATTGTTGGGATTTTTCGGTGATTCCAAGTTGAGCCCAACCCCAATGAACCCAGCCGCGCGACCATGCCCTCTCACACCTCTTTGAAGCTCTGGTAAATCGCGATTTGATGCCGAACTTCAGAGGGTTCCTCAAATCGCCCAGATTTGAAGAGGTAAAGTCTTTCTTTCATAACTCTCTCAATTCTCAATATTTTTCCTCCATTCCAGTTTCTAAATGACCTAATACATCTTGTGCGTACGAAACCTAAATTTGGGATCTTTTAAATTTCAGATACTGGTGTTTTGGAGTGATTACTTCAAGATACTTCAAGTAAATGAGCCCTTTCCTTTCCTCTTTCAAATTACTTTGGGTCTAACTCATTATTCTTTGGGTATCTTTGGTTATAATTGAGTTTAATAATGTCCAGAAACTAGGTTTTCGAACCTAGGGTTTAACTTTGGGCTTTCTTGGCCAATTTATGTGGTTTTAGGTTTGATCTAGTTGTCTCTTGGTGCGGCGAGGGTGTGATTTGATTTTCGCACGGAGATTCAAGGGTTTCCTTGGTTTTGGTAGGTGATTCCATTGTGTGTGCAATTTTTGTGAATTAGCTTGATGTGTTCATGGTACCTTAATGTTTATTTCACTTGAATGTTTCTGTAAAAATTGGTTTTAGTTGCTTTTATAATGCAAATGAATTTTAAGTTCCATTTTTGGTGAGATTGGGGGCTTTTCATTCAAATATTTTATTGGTTCATTTTGGGCTGACCTATAAGTAATTAGTTGATTTTAATGAACTGTAATAGGACTTACAATACTGTTTTGATGATTTTCCCATGTGTTTTATGCTGTGAAAGTTGGTTTTAATGGTGTTTGTGAAACACATGAATTTCTAAGAGCCGTGTTGTGTAAAAATGGAGGTTTTACAATGATGTCACTTCTTGAACCATATGAGGCTTCCCAGAAAATGATTTGTTGTTTTAATTTAAATGTATTGGGATTACATTTATGTTTTGGTAATTCAAAAATGTGCCCATAGTGTGCAATTGGTGTTCTCAAGGTGTTTTTTTTGTGCAAGACACTACGTGATTTTGAAGAATTGGTTTATTACAAATCAAAGTGTTTTATTGTGTGTTTTAAGTGGTATAAAAATGTGATAGATACTGTATTGATTTTGTGTGACCAGTATTGGTGTTTTATTTGAAAATGGATTTATGTTGCATGCTGAAATTGTTTGAGCACAAAAAGGGAAGCCCGGGTACTTAGGTGGGCGAATTTGTACTAGTACGGCTAGTGGACCGGATGGGTGTTGTCCATGTTTCACTTAGCATTTGGATAACGACAACTCTAACTAAACTATGTGGATGATGATTGTAAACCAATATGTTGTGGGTATGATCCCTACTAGTGGCTCGTGCACGAGAGTGGATTTTACTATGGATGCTTTACACCGAGGTACGAGGTACATAGGGCCCGAGACAACCTAGTGCCTAGGGGTGTTCCTGATTTGTTGCTCACTGGATTTTTAGTATTTACCCATGTATTTGGGTGTTTTTTTCAGTACTTTACAGTATCTATCATTTCCATTTAGATATGTTAACATTCTGGAAATTCTAGTTTGAAAACCTTTCTTTTAAATGAAAGTTGTATTTCTTGGAATTTCATCGTCGTTTTTCTTTACGAATTAAAAATGTTTGCTTCTTCACCTTATATTGAATGCACTTTGGAATAATTGGGTGGTATCCTATTGGGATTAGGCTCACACCCTACTTACACCCCTTGAGTGTAAGTAGACTTTGTTATGCTTGACTCAGGTAAAGGGAAGGATATGGGCGATGGCAGTTCAGGGTGTTAGTCCTCATCGTTGGGGCGGAGTTGCAGAGAAGGTTTGTGGGTGATGACCCCCTTGTCGTGTGGAGTCCATGGGGATTTCATTATGTTGTCATTATTTGTTTTTAGACCACTTTTAGTGTCTTTAAACATATTTATTAAGTTCTGGTTTTTGTGTAAACATCGTTTGGTTTACATTTTTCAGATTCAGTTTGTTGATTGTTTTTAATGTTTTATGCCTTCATATTCGGGTAAATCGTTCCCAAACAAAAATAAATGATACCCGGGCACTTGTGCCAGCCCGTGGGGATAGGGAACGCCCTTCGGGTCATGTCACAGGCTGGGTTTGGTGCCAGTTTTGGTGGCGACCAGATTCGGTTCGTGACAAAATGGTATCAGAGGAGGTTCACTCCTTGGGTCATGTTATTTGGGGAAGAGTCAGGATAGTCTGGAGCTAGGATTGTTGGGACATGAAATTTCAGTCATGGGTAGTGTGCCTGGCCAGCACACCTCAGGATGGGATTCAAGTCACCAGGGAATTAATGGATTTATCTGATTCATTTGGTTTTCTTGGTTTAATGATGACTATGGGAAATGAAAAGAGAGATGGGCGAATAATCTCAGTGAGCTCACAGGGCCTGGCAAGCCATGTGGAGCCGTGGATATTTCCCTAGAATACTCTCTGTGACGGAGAAGTGATTGGAATATGGCTGCCAACCATATGTCCAAGTCACCCACCGAAACTAGTTTCCTCTCACATTGTCTTCTGTCTCTTTGTTTTGGAATCTTGGAAACATTTTTTTAAGCAAAAAAAAATGACTTCACATTAAGGAGTGTGAATTTTTGTGAAGTAATTTTCTAGTAAAGTGAAAATGGTTTTTTTTAAAGTCTATAAATGAAATTTTAGAATTATTTCAAAAGGTTAAATTATGTGTTTATACCTCTTTCGAAAGTATGAATTATGTTATTTGGGGTTTTGAAAATATGTTTCTAGTGGAATTTTTTTTTAAACCGTGGAAAAGTGTTTTGGATTGAATTAAGTGTTCTAGAATTTTTGTGTGGGGGTTGAATATGGATTTTGGGTTTGGTTACTACTGAACAAAAAAAATTATGAACTTTTAGAACCTTGTCTTGAAATGAGAAGAGTTGAGTTCTTAATTAAATGGAGATTTATGAAATGTTGTTTTTCATGAAATTAGAAGTGTTTTGAAATGGGTTGAAATGTTTTTTAAACAATTGTGAAAGGCATGAATAAGAGATTTTATTGAATTATGTATTCTTTTCTATATTGGTTTGTGAGATGAAAAATTGGGTTTTGATATTATGGTTAGTGCTTTTGAGAAAGGAAAATTGTGGTTAAAAGTTTGATTTTAAAAAGTGGAAAGGTTTGATTTTTGGTATTTGGTATTCTCAAGGGTGACCACATGCATAGGTTTATTTGGGAATATGGATGGATATGAGGTGGGTTCCTAGTCTGGCATGTAAACATGCATGTGTGAGGCTCATGATATACCATTGGTAAATGCGCAACCCACCAACACTGTTTTTTTTAAATAATTTTTTTTGAAGGAAATTGTTGTGTTTTGATAATGTATGGTTGGGAGGTATGGATTATGTGTTTTCAGGATTATTATTGTGGGATGTTTCGAGTTCAATAACCCCTCTTATTTGAACGATTTTTTGGTTTGGTGTTTCATTGATAAGTTGGAATGAAGTGTCGATCAGTGGTCTCTTTTGAGGAAAAGTTTGGGAGGCCAATGTGGTGGCTCCCATCATGTGTTCGGTTCAGGTTTGTGGTCTTTTGTGACCAAATGACCAGTTTGGTTTTGTCCTTGGGTTTTCCTGTAGGCCAGGGTATGCCCCCATAAAGTGTTAATGTATGATTCATGTTTGGCCTATGGTGATTCACCGTTGGATGATCCTCCAGTTGATCAACATAAGGACATTATTCTTGAGGTTTGGAGATTGTGTTTACCCCTATTCTTTTTCAATTATGCAGATCCCCCTATAGTGGGAGAGTTTTTGTGGGAGGTTGAAATAGACCTTAGTTTCTTATGTTTCCTAAGTTGTCTAAGGTCAATGAAGTTCAGAGTTGTCAGTGTAGAATGATGTCTTAAAGGGCCTCTGGGTCTTTCGTCGGTCTCATTGAATCAAGAGTTCATGTTAGGCCACCGGTGTGCAAGATCTGGCCAAGAGTGGCTATTATGGACACTTGATGGAATCATGTGCTATTTTGGACTTAGTACAAGGTCCCTCTCTTTGTGTTTTCTTTTATCCACAATGGTTATGTTCGGTGATGCCTTGCGATGTCATGTGTTCATTTGACTATAAGGGTGAAGATTGTGAAATCTTATGAGAGTCACTATTTTTTTTTGTTGGATGTGTGTCTCCCTATAGGAAATTCTAAATCCTATATTCTAGAGGAATGTGTTTCTATATGTCCTTTCATTCTTCTGTTTAGCATCCGAAGAAAAAAAGGGGTGATGTGTGTGCATCCTCTAAGTTCTTGTTTTGGTAAAATGATGGGTTGGGGAAAAGCGGGTTTGAAGTGCGTCATGTCTCAATGAGACCATCTGAGATTACAGTATAATTGTTTTTGGAACTGGAAGAATATTTTCAGTTTAGGGGTTTCCAAATCCTAACTACGAGGCCGAAGATGCTTCAATCCATTGAGCTCCAGCCATAGTCCCCGGAGAGAAGCTGGCGCGTAGTTAGGGGAAATCCTAGAGTCGTTCAAACTTTTGGTCACGGTCATATCCTCAATATGAAAGATATTAATAGTTTAAACCTCTGGTGTCATCGTCTTGTTCCAATTTCTCACATTTGGTGGAAAGAGGTGTGAGTACCTTGTTCCCATGTCGTACCCTGAGTTGTTTTTTTCTCCTCTGGGGTCCCTTGTGTTTTTGGAGAAAAGTTTAAAATTTGGGTTAGGCAGGTTGAAGTGCATAGTTTGTACGTGGTTAGAAGTAACCATGTGCCAACCCAGGGGACCGTGTGATAAGAGACAGTAGCTAATGCATGGTCTCTGAACGTCCATGATCCTTGGCCAAGGAAACTGTGTGAAGTTTCCTCTTTGGATAGAATGATCCGCACAGTTAACTCACGGTTTCCCAAACCGTGTGAACCAACTATGCAGCCATGCCAGCTCCTTAAAATTCTATTGTTTTTGTTGTTGTTATCCCATAATATTTAGTTAATATGGTTGGGTTTTGTTTGGGATATACCCACAATGGGACTCATTTATGTTTTATTGGAATAATTTTGATATTAATCTACCCCTAATGCTGGGAATTCCGTCCGAGGCCCCCTGTTAGTGTCTTGATTTTGTCTTAAGGAAAGTTGTGTTCATTATTATGGTGGGGAGACCCATCATGGGTATCGTGTTTGTTCTCTTGGAAAAGGAATAATTTTAGTTTAACCATTATGATGGGGAGACCGTTTGTTCCTTCCCCAATTGTTATCCTTATTCTATCTAAGAAAATTGAGTTGTCCCTGGTGGTGGGATGTCCAGATTGGGTCACCCCGTACTAGTGACTCAGTTTTCTCCTTGGTGTATTCTAGGTAGGAGGTAGTATAGATCAAGTCTATAAATCCACAAATTTGTTACCTGGGTAAATTTGGGGCTGCAGAACACCCAATGGTTTTGTTTACATAATGTTGTGGTAGCATTATTCGAGTTCGTTGTTCGTTTCAAGTGGATTGCTTGAGCGTCGTCTTGTAGTGTTTGAGGTGTTTTGTTTTGGGATGTGTTTTTAACGTGTTTCATAATTTTAAGTAAGTGGGGTTATTTTTGGTTGATGATAGTATTATCTTCCTTTGTTTGATCAACTGGAGATGTTCGTCCTTTTTGAAGCGGGTGAAAACGTGGTAAGGAAGTCTGTCTTGGTCTATCGTTTGGGCTTTGCTTTTGCATCTGGTGTTGTTGTGGCATTCCGGGGGCGGAATGCTTTATGGTGGGGAGAATTCTCACACCCATGACTTATTTTAAAGGTAAATTTCATTTAATTTCCATTCATACTTTGTTTGGGGGGGGGGGGTTCCCAATCTTTTATGGAGGAATGAGAGAGTGTTCATTAATTGGGTCAAACCGTGAGCCCAATTCCATATTTAAAAACCAATTTTGTTTCTTTTATAACTTTTTCATTTTTTAATATTTTTCTCCCATTCAACTTCCCAAATGACCTCCCCTGACCTATTAACACCACCATTTCAATTTGGAGCTTTTATAAATCCATAACTAGGGTTTATATTGGTTTTTATCTAAGGGGTTGGGCCAGCCCGAAAGCCCAATTCCTGTTTTAAAAATAAACTTTGATTATGTTATAACTTATTCAATTGTTGGGATTTTTCGGTGATTCTAAGTGGAGCCCAACCCCAATGAACCCAGTCGCGCGACCATGCCCTCTCCCACCTCTTTGAAGCTCTGGTAAATCGTGATTTGATGCCGAACTTCAGAGGGTTCCTCAAATCGCCCAGATTTGAAGAGGTAAAGTCTTTCTTTCATAACTCTCTCAATTCTCAATATTTTTCCTCCATTACAGTTTCTAAATGACCTAATACATCTTTTGCGTACGAAACCTAAATTTGGGATCTTTTAAATTTCAGCTACTGGTGTTTTGGAGTGATTACTTCAAGATACTTCAAGTAAATGAGCTCTTTCCTTTCCTCTTTCAAATTACTTTGGGTCTAACTCATTGTTCTTTGGGTATCTTTGGTTATAATTGAGTTTAATAATGTCCAGAAACTAGGTTTTCGAACCTAGGGTTTAACTTTGGGCTTTCTTGGCCAATTTATGTGGTTTTAGGTTTGATCTAGTTGTCTCTTGGTGCGGCGGGGGTGCGATTTGATTTTCGCACGGAGATTCAAGGGTTTACTTGGTTTTGGTAGGTGATTCCATTGTGTGTGAAATTTTTGTGAATTAGCTTGCTGTGTTCATGGTACCTTAATGTTTATTTCACTTGAATGTTTCTGTAAAAATTGGTTTTAGTTGCTTTTATAATGCAAATGAATTTTAAGTTCCATTTTTGGTGAGATTGGGGGCTTTTCATTCAAATATTTTATTGGTTCATTTTGGGCTGACCTATAAGTAATTAGTTGATTTTAATGAACTATAATAGGACTGAAAATACTGTTTTGTTGATTTTCCCATGTGTTTGATTCTGTGAAAGTTGGTTTTAATGGTGTTTGTGAAACACATGAATTTCTAAGAGCCGTGTTGTGTAAAAATGGAGGTTTTACAATGATGTCACTTCTTGAACCATATGAGGCTTCCCAGAAAATGATTTGTTGTTTTAATTTAAATGTATTGGGATTCCATTTATGTTTTGGTAATTCAAAAATGTGCCCATAGTGTGCAATTGGTGTTCTCAAGGTGTTTTTTTTTGTGCAAGACACTACGTGATTTTGAAGAATTGTTTTATTACAAATCAAAGTGTTTTATTGTGTGTTTTAAGTGGTATAAAAATGTGATAGATACTGTATTGATTTTGTGTGACCAGTATTGGTGTTTTATTTGAAAATGGATTTATGTTGCATGCTGAAATTGTTTGAGCACAAAAAGGGAAGCCCGGGTACTTAGGTGGGCGGATTTGTACTAGTACGGCTAGTGGACCGGATGGGTGTTGTCCCTGTTTCACTTAGCATTTGGATAACGACAACTCTAACTAAACTATGTGGATGATGATTTTAAACCACTATGTTGTGGGTATGATCCCTACTAGTGGCTCGTGCACGAGAGTGGATTTTACTATGGATGCTTTACACCGAGGTACGAGGTACATAGGGCCCGAGACAACCTAGTGCCTAGGGGTGTTCCTGATTTGTTGCTCACTGGATTTTTAGTATTTACCCATGTATTTGGGTGTTTTTTTCAGTACTTTACAGTATCTATCATTTCCATTTAGATATGTTAACATTCTGGAAATTCTAGTTTGAAAACCTTTCTTTTAAATGAAAGTTGTATTTCTTGGAATTTCATCGTCGTTTTTCTTTACGAATTAAAAATGTTTGCTTCTTCACCTTATATTGAATGCACTTTGTAATAATTGGGTGGTATCCTATTGGGCTTAGGCTCACACCCTACTTACACCCCTTGGGTGTAAGTAGACTTTGTTATGCTTGACTGAGGTAAAGGGAAGGATATGGGCGATGGCAGTTCAGGGTGTTAGTCCTCATCGTTGGGGCGGAGTTGCAGAGAAGGTTTGTGGGTGATGACCCCCTTGTCGTGTGGAGTCCATGGGGATTTCATTATGTTGTCATTATTTGTTTTTAGACCACTTTTAGTGTCTTTAAACATATTTATTCAGTTCTGGTTTTTGTGTAAACATCGTTTGGTTTACATTTTTCAGATTCAGTTTGTTGATTGTTTTTAATGTTTTATGCCTTCATATTCGGGTAAATCGTTCCCAAACAAAAATAAATGATACCCGGGCACTTGTGCCAGCCCGTGGGGATAGGGAACGCCCTTCGGGTCATGTCACGGGCTGGGTTTGGTGCCAGTTTTGGTGGCGACCAGATTCGGTTCGTGACAAAATGGTATCAGAGGAGGTTCACTCCTTGGGTCATGTTATTTGGGGAAGAGTCAGGATAGTCTGGAGCTAGGATTGTTGGGACATGAAATTTCAGTCATGGGTAGTGTGCCTGGCCAGCACACCTCAGGATGGGATTCAAGTCACCAGGGGATTAATGGATTTATCTGATTCATTTGGTTTTCTTGGTTTAATGATGACTATGGGAAATGAAAAGAGAGATGGGCGAATAATCTCAGTGAGCTCACAGGGCCTGGCAAGCCATGTGGAGCCGTGGATATTTCCCTAGAATACTCTCTGTGACGGAGAAGTGATTGGAATATGGCGGCCAACCATATGTCCAAGTCACCCACCGAAACTAGTTTCCTCTCACATTGTCTTCTGTCTCTTTGTTTTGGAATCTTGGAAACATTTTTTTAAGCAAAAAAAATGACTTCACATTAAGGAGTGTGAATTTTTGTGAAGTAATTTTCTAGTAAAGTGAAAATGGTTTTTTTTAAAGTCTATAAATGAAATTTTAGAATTATTTAAAAAGATTAAATTATGTGTTTATACCTCTTTTGAAAGTATGAATTATGTTATTTGGGGTTTTGAAAATATGTTTCTAGTGGAATTTTTTTTTAAATCGTGGAAAAGTGTTTTGGATTGAATTAAGTGTTCTAGAATTTTTGTGTGGGGGTTGAATATGGATTTTGGGTTTGGTTACTACTGAACAAAAAAAATTATGAACTTTTAGAACCTTGTCTTGAAATGAGAAGAGTTGAGTTCTTAATTAAATGGAGATTTATGAAATGTTGTTTTTCATGAAATTAGAAGTGTTTTGAAATGGGTTGAAATGTTTTTTAAACAATTGTGAAAGGCATGAATAAGAGATTTTATTGAATTATGTATTCTTTTCTATATTGGTTTGTGAGATGAAAAATTGGGTTTTGATATTATGGTTAGTGCTTTTGAGAAAGGAAAATTGTGGTTAAAAGTTTGATTTTAAAAAGTGGAAAGGTTTGATTTTTGGTATTTGGTATTCTCAAGGGTGACCACATGCATAGGTTTATTTGGGAATATGGATGGATATGAGGTGGGTTCCCAGTCTGGCATGTAAACATGCATGTGTGAGGCTCATGATATACCATTGGTAAATGCGCAACCCACCAACACTGTTTTTTTTAAATAATTTTTTTTGAAGGAAAGTGTTGTGTTTTGATAATGTATGGTTGGGAGGTATGGATTATGTGTTTTCAGGATTATTATTGTGGGATGTTTCGAGTTCAATAACCCCTCTTGTTTGAACGATGTTTTGGTTTGGTGTTTCATTGATAAGTTGGAATGAAGTGTCGATCAGTGGTCTCTTTTGAGGAAAAGTTTGGGAGGCCAATGTGGTGGCTCCCATCATGTGTTCGGTTCAGGTTTGTGGTCTTTTGTGACCAAATGACCAGTTTGGTTTTGTCCTTGGGTTTTCCTGTAGGCCAGGGTATGCCCCCATAAAGTGTTAATGTATGATTCATGTTTGGCCTATGGTGATTCACCGTTGGATGATCCTCCAGTTGATCAACATAAGGACATTATTCTTGAGGTTTGGAGATTGTGTTTACCCCTATTCTTTTTCAATTATGCAGATCCCCCTATAGTGGGAGAGTTTTTGTGGGAGGTTGAAATAGAACTTAGTTTCTTATGTTTCCTAAGTTGTCTAAGGTCAATGAAGTTCAGAGTTGTCAGTGTAGAATGATGTCTTAAAGGGCCTCTGGGTCTTTCGTCGGTCTCATTGAATCAAGAGTTCATGTTAGGCCACCGGTGTGCAAGATCTGGCCAAGAGTGGCTATTATGGACACTTGATGGAATCATGTGCTATTTTGGACTTAGTACAAGGTCCCTCTCTTTGTGTTTTCTTTTATCCACAATGGTTATGTTCGGTGATGCCTTGCGGTGTTCATTTGACTTTAAGGGTGAAGATTGTGAAATCTTATGAGAGTCACTATTTTTTTTGTTGGATGTGTGTCTCCCTATAAAAAATTCTAAATCCTATATTCTAGAGGAATGTGTTTCTATATGTCCTTTCATTTTGCTGTTTAGCATCCGAAGAAAAAAAGGGGGGATGTGTGTACATCCTCTAAGTTCTTGTTTTGGTAAAATGATGGGTTGGGGAAAAGCGGGTTTGAAGTGCGTCATGTCTCAATGAGACCATCTGAGATTACAGTATAATTGTTTTTGGAACTGGAAGAATATTTTCAGTTTAGGGGTTTCCAAATCCTAACTACGAGGCCGAAGATGCTTCAATCCATTGAGCTCCAGCCATAGTCCCCGGAGAGAAGCTGGCGCGTAGTTAGGGGAAATCCTAGAGTCGTTCAAACTTTTGGTCACGGTCATATCCTCAATATGAAAGATATTAATAGTTTAAACCTCTGGTGTCATCGTCTTGTTCCAATTTCTCACATTTGGTGGAAAGAGGTGTGAGTACCTTGTTCCCATGTCGTACCCTGAGTTGTTTTTTTCTCCTCTGGGGTCCCTTGTGTTTTTGGAGAAAAGTTTAAAATTTGGGTTAGGCAGGTTGAAGTGCATAGTTTGTACGTGGTTAGAAGTAACCATGTGCCAACCCAGGGGACCGTGTGATAAGAGACAGTAGCTAATGCATGGTCTCTGAACGTCCATGATCCTTGGCCAAGGAAACTGTGTGAAGTTTCCTCTTTGGATAGAATGATCCGCACAGTTAACTCACGGTTTCCCAAACCGTGTGAACCAACTATGCAGCCATGCCAGCTCCTTAAAATTCTATTGTTTTTGTTGTTGTTATCCCATAATATTTAGTTAATATGGTTGGGTTTTGTTTGGGATATACCCACAATGGGACTCATTTATGTTTTATTGGAATAATTCTGATATTAATCTACCCCTAATGCTGGGAATTCCGTCCGAGGCCCCCTGTTAGTGTCTTGATTTTGTCTTAAGGAAAGTTGTGTTCATTATTATGGTGGGGAGACCCATCATGGGTATCGTGTTTGTTCTCTTGGAAAAGGAATAATTTTAGTTTAACCATTATGATGTGGAGACCGTTTGTTCCTTCCCCAATTGTTATCCTTATTCTATCTAAGAAAATTGAGTTGTCCCTGGTGGTGGGATGTCCAGATTGGGTCACCCCGTACTAGTGAATCAGTTTTCTCCTTGGTGTATTCTAGGTAGGAGGTAGTATAGATCAAGTCTATAAATCCACAAATTTGTTACCTGGGTAAATTTGGGGCTGCAGAACACCCAATTGTTTTGTTTACATAATGTTGTGGTAGCATTATTCGAGTTCGTTGTTCGTTTCAAGTGGATTGCTTGAGCGTCGTCTTGTAGTGTTTGAGGTGTTTTGTTTTGGGATGTGTTTTTAACGTGTTTCATAATTTTAAGTAAGTGGGGTTATTTTTGGTTGATGATAGTATTATCTTCCTTTGTTTGATCAACTGGAGATGTTCGTCCTTTTTGAAGCGGGTGAAAACGTGGTAAGGAAGTCTGTCTTGGTCTATCGTTTGGGCTTTGCTTTTGCATCTGGTGTTGTTGTGGCATTCCGGGGGCGGAATGCTTTATGGTGGGGAGAATTGTCACACCCATGACTTATTTTAAAGGTAAATTTCATTTAATTTCCATTCATACTTTGTTTGGGGGGGGGGGGTTCCCAATCCTTTATGGAGGAATGAGAGAGTGTTCATTAATTGGGTCAAACCGTGAGCCCAATTCTATATTTAAAAACCAATTTTGTTTCTTTTATAACTTTTTCATTTTTTAATATTTTTCTCCCATTCAACTTCCCAAATGACATCCCCTGACCTATTAACACCACCATTTCAATTTGGAGCTTTTATAAATCCATAACTAGGGTTTATATTGGTTTTTATCTAAGGGGTTGGGCCATCCCGAAAGCCCAATTCCTGTTTTAAAAATAAACTTTGATTATGTTATAACTTATTCAATTGTTGGGATTTTTCGGTGATTCTAAGTGGAGCCCAACCCCAATGAACCTAGCCGCGCGACCATGCCCTCTCCCACCTCTTTGAAGCTCTGGTAAATCGCGATTTGATGCCGAACTTCAGAGGGTTCCTCAAATCTCCCAGATTTGAAGAGGTAAAGTCTTTCTTTCATAACTCTCTCAATTCTCAATATTTTTCCTCCATTACAGTTTCTAAATGACCTAATACATCTTGTGCGTACGAAACCTAAATTTGGGATCTTTTAAATTTCAGCTACTGGTGTTTTGGAGTGATTACTTCAAGATACTTCAAGTAAATGAGCTCTTTCCTTTCCTCTTTCAAATTACTTTGGGTCTAACTCATTGTTCTTTGGGTATCTTTGGTTATAATTGAGTTTAATAATGTCCAGAAACTAGGTTTTCGAACCTAGGGTTTAACTTTGGGCTTTCTTGGCCAATTTATGTGGTTTTAGGTTTGATCTAGTTGTCTCTTGGTGCGGCAGGGGTGCGATTTGATTTTCGCACGGAGATTCAAGGGTTTCCTTGGTTTTGGTAGGTGATTCCATTGTGTGTGCAATTTTTGTGAATTAGCTTGCTGTGTTCATGGTACCTTAATGTTTATTTCACTTGAATGTTTCTGTAAAAATTGGTTTTAGTTTCTTTTATAATGCAAATGAATTTTAAGTTCCATTTTTGGTGAGATTGGGGGCTTTTCATTCAAATATTTTATTGGTTCATTTTGGGCGGACCTATAAGTAATTAGTTGATTTTAATGAACTGTAATAGGACTGAAAATACTGTTTTGATGATTTTCCCATGTGTTTGATGCTGTGAAAGTTGGTTTTAATGGTGTTTGTGAAACACATGAATTTCTAAGAGCCGTGTTGTGTAAAAATGGAGGTTTTACAATGATGTCACTTCTTGAACCATATGAGGCTTCCCAGAAAATGATTTGTTGTTTTAATTTAAATGTATTGGGATTCCATTTATGTTTTGGTAATTCAAAAATGTTCCCATAGTGTGCAATTGGTGTTCTCAAGGTGTTTTTTTTTTGTGCAAGACACTACGTGATTTTGAAGAATTGTTTTATTACAAATCAAAGTGTTTTATTGTGTGTCTTAAGTGGTATAAAAATGTGATAGATACTGTATTGATTGTGTGTGACCAGTATTGGTGTTTTATTTGAAAATGGATTTATGTTGCATGCTGAAATTGTTTGAGCACAAAAGGGGAAGCCCGGGTACTTAGGTGGGCGGATTTGTACTAGTACGGCTAGTGGACCGGATGGGTGTTGTCCCTGTTTCACTTAGCATTTGGATAACGACAACTCTAACTAAACTATGTGGATGATGATTGTAAACCACTATGTTGTGGGTATGATCCCTACTAGTGGCTCGTGCACGAGAGTGGATTTTACTATGGATGCTTTACACCGAGGTACGAGGTACATAGGGCCCGAGACAACCTAGTGCCTAGGGGTGTTCCTGGTTTGTTGCTCACTGGATTTTTAGTATTTACCCATGTATTTGGGTGTTTTTTTCAGTACTTTACAGTATCTATCATTTCTATTTAGATATGTTAACATTCTGGAAATTCTAGTTTGAAAACCTTTCTTTTAAATGAAAGTTGTATTTCTTGGAATTTCATCGTCGTTTTTCATTACGAATTAAAAATGTTTGCTTCTTCACCTTATATTGAATGCACTTTGGAATCATTGGGTGGTATCCTATTGGGATTAGGCTCACACCCTACTTACACCCCTTGGGTGTAAGTAGACTTTGTTATGCTTGACTCAGGTAAAAGGAAGGATATGGGCGATGGCAGTTCAGGGTGTTAGTCCTCATCGTTGGGGCGGAGTTGCGGAGAAGGTTTGTGGGTGATGACCCCCTTGTCATGTGGAGTCCATGGGGATTTCATTATGTTGTCATTATTTGTTTTTAGACCACTTTTAGTGTCTTTAAACATATTTATTCAGTTCTGGTTTTTGTGTAAACATCGTTTGGTTTACATTTTTCAGATTCAGTTTGTTGATTGTTTTTAATGTTTTATGCCTTCATATTCGGGTAAATCGTTCCCAAACAAAAATAAATGATACCCGGGCACTTGTGCCAGCCCGTGGGGATAGGGAACGCCCTTCGGGTCATGTCACGGGCTGGGTTTGGTGCCAGTTTTGGTGGCGACCAGATTCGGTTCGTGACAAAATGGTATCAGAGGAGGTTCACTCCTTGGGTCATGTTATTTGGGGAAGAGTCAGGATAGTCTGGAGCTAGGATTGTTGGGACATGAAATTTCAGTCATGGGTAGTGTGCCTGGCCAGAACACCTCAGGATGGGATTCAAGTCACCAGGGGATTAATGGATTTATCTGATTCATTTGGTTTTCTTGGTTTAATGATGACTATGGGAAATGAAAAGAGAGATGGGAGAATAATCTCAGTGAGCTCACAGGGCCTGGAAAGCCATTTGGAGCCGTGGATATTTCCCTAGAATACTCTCTGTGACGGAGAAGTGATTGGAATATGGCTGCCAACCATATGTCCAAGTCACCCACCGAAACTAGTTTCCTCTCACATTGTCTTCTGTCTCTTTGTTTTGGAATCTTGGAAACATTTTTTTAAGCAAAAAAAAATGACTTCACATTAAGGAGTGTGAATTTTTGTGAAGTAATTTTCTAGTAAAGTGAAAATGGTTTTTTTTAAAGTCTATAAATGAAATTTTAGAATTATTTCAAAAGGTTAAATTATGTGTTTATACCTCTTTTGAAAGTATGAATTATGTTATTTGGGGTTTTGAAAATATGTTTCTAGTGGAATTTTTTTTAAACCGTGGAAAAGTGTTTTGGATTGAATTAAGTGTTCTAGAATTTTTGTGTGGGGGTTGAATATGGATTTTGGGTTTGGTTACTACTGAACAAAAAAAATTATGAACTTTTAGAACCTTGTCTTGAAATGAGAAGAGTTGAGTTCTTAATTAAATGGAGATTTATGAAATGTTGTTTTTCATGAAATTAGAAGTGTTTTGAAATGGGTTGAAATGTTTTTTAAACAATTGTGAAAGGCATGAATAAGAGATTTTATTGAATTATGTATTCTTTTCTATATTGGTTTGTGAGATGAAAAATTGGGTTTTGATATTATGGTTAGTGCTTTTGAGAAAGGAAAATTGTGGTTAAAAGTTTGATTTTAAAAAGTGGAAAGGTTTGATTTTTGGTATTTGGTATTCTCAAGGGTGACCACATGCATAGGTTTATTTGGGAATATGGATGGATATGAGGTGGGTTCCCAGTCTGGCATGTAAACATGCAAGTGTGAGGCTCATGATATACCATTGGTAAATGCGCAACCCACCAACACTGTTTTTTTTAAATAATTTTTTTTGAAGGAAAGTGTTGTGTTTTGATAATGTATGGTTGGGAGGTATGGATTATGTGTTTTCAGGATTATTATTGTGGGATGTTTCGAGTTCAATAAACCCTCTTGTTTGAACGATGTTTTGGTTTGGTGTTTCATTGATAAGTTGGAATGAAGTGTCGATCAGTGGTCTCTTTTGAGGAAAAGTTTGGGAGGCCAATGTGGTGGCTCCCATCATGTGTTCGGTTCAGGTTTGTGGTCTTTTGTGACCAAATGACCAGTTTGGTTTTGTCCTTGGGTTTTCCTGTAGGCCAGGGTATGCCCCCATAAAGTGTTAATGTATGATTCATGTTTGGCCTATGGTGATTCACCGTTGGATGATCCTCCAGTTGATCAACATAAGGACATTATTCTTGAGGTTTGGAGATTGTGTTTACCCCTATTCTTTTTCAATTATGCAGATCCCCCTATAGTGGGAGAGTTTTTGTGGGAGGTTGAAATAGACCTTAGTTTCTTATGTTTCCTAAGTTGTCTAAGGTCAATGAAGTTCAGAGTTGTCAGTGTAGAATGATGTCTTAAAGGGCCTCTGGGTCTTTCGTCGGTCTCATTGAATCAAGAGTTCATGTTAGGCCACCGGTGTGCAAGATCTGGCCAAGAGTGGCTATTATGGACACTTGATGGAATCATGTGCTATTTTGGACTTAGTACAAGGTCCCTCTCTTTGTGTTTTCTTTTATCCACAATGGTTATGTTCGGTGATGCCTTGCGATGTCATGTGTTCATTTGACTATAAGGGTGAAGATTGTGAAATCTTATGAGAGTCACTATTTTTTTTTGTTGGATGTGTGTCTCCCTATAGGAAATTCTAAATCCTATATTCTAGAGGAATGTGTTTCTATATGTCCTTTCATTCTGCTGTTTAGCATCCGAAGAAAAAAAGGGGTGATGTGTGTGCATCCTCTAAGTTCTTGTTTTGGTAAAATGATGGGTTGGGGAAAAGCGGGTTTGAAGTGCGTCATGTCTCAATGAGACCATCTGAGATTACAGTATAATTGTTTTTGGAACTGGAAGAATATTTTCAGTTTAGGGGTTTCCAAATCCTAACTACGAGGCCGAAGATGCTTCAATCCATTGAGCTCCAGCCATAGTCCCCGGAGAGAAGCTGGCGCGTAGTTAGGGGAAATCCTAGAGTCGTTCAAACTTTTGGTCACGGTCATATCCTCAATATGAAAGATATTAATAGTTTAAACCTCTGGTGTCATCGTCTTGTTCCAATTTCTCACATTTGGTGGAAAGAGGTGTGAGTACCTTGTTCCCATGTCGTACCCTGAGTTGTTTTTTTCTCCTCTGGGGTCCCTTGTGTTTTTGGAGAAAAGTTTAAAATTTGGGTTAGGCAGGTTGAAGTGCATAGTTTGTACGTGGTTAGAAGTAACCATGTGCCAACCCAGGGGACCGTGTGATAAGAGACAGTAGCTAATGCATGGTCTCTGAACGTCCATGATCCTTGGCCAAGGAAACTGTGTGAAGTTTCCTCTTTGGATAGAATGATCCGCACAGTTAACTCACGGTTTCCCAAACCGTGTGAACCAACTATGCAGCCATGCCAGCTTTTTAAAATTCTATTGTTTTTGTTGTTGTTATCCCATAATATTTAGTTAATATGGTTGGGTTTTGTTTGGGATATACCCACAATGGGACTCATTTATGTTTTATTGGAATAATTCTGATATTAATCTACCCCTAATGCTGGGAATTCCGTCCGAGGCCCCCTGTTAGTGTCTTGATTTTGTCTTAAGGAAAGTTGTGTTCATTATTATGGTGGGGAGACCCATCATGGGTATCGTGTTTGTTCTCTTGGAAAAGGAATAATTTTAGTTTAACCATTATGATGGGGAGACCGTTTGTTCCTTCCCCAATTGTTATCCTTATTCTATCTAAGAAAATTGAGTTGTCCCTGGTGGTGGGATGTCCAGATTGGGTCACCCCGTACTAGTGACTCAGTTTTCTCCTTGGTGTATTCTAGGTAGGAGGTAGTATAGATCAAGTCTATAAATCCACAAATTTGTTACTTGGGTAAATTTGGGGCTGCAGAACACCCAATGGTTTTGTTTACATAATGTTGTGGTAGCATTATTCGAGTTCGTTGTTCGTTTCAAGTGGATTGCTTGAGCGTCGTCTTGTAGTGTTTGAGGTGTTTTGTTTTGGGATGTGTTTTTAACTTGTTTCATAATTTTAAGTAAGTGGGGTTATTTTTGGTTGATGATAGTATTATCTTCCTTTGTTTGATCAACTGGAGATGTTCGTCCTTTTTGAAGCGGGTGAAAACGTGGTAAGGAAGTCTGTCTTGGTCTATCGTTTGGGCTTTGCTTTTGCATCTGGTGTTGTTGTGGCATTCCGGGGGCGGAATTCTTTATGGTGGGGAGAATTGTCACACCCATGACTTATTTTAAAGGTAAATTTCATTTAATTTCCATTCATACTTTGTTTGGTGGGGGGTTCCCAATCTTTTATGGAGGAATGAGAGAGTGTTCATTAATTGGGTCAAACCGTGAGCCCAATTCCATATTTAAAAACCAATTTTGTTTCTTTTATAAATTTTTCATTTTTTAATATTTTTCTCCCATTAAACTTCCCAAATGACCTCCCCTGACCTATTAACACCACCATTTCAATTTGGAGCTTTTATAAATCCATAACTAGGGTTTATATTGGTTTTTATCTAAGGGGTTGGGCCAGCCCGAAAGCCCAATTCCTGTTTTAAAAATAAACTTTGATTATGTTATAACTTATTCAATTTTTGGGATTTTTCGGTGATTCTAAGTGGAGCCCAACCCCAATGAACCCAGACGCACGACCATGCCCTCTCCCACCTCTTTGAAGCTCTGGTAAATCGCGATTTGATGCCGAACTTCAGAGAGTTCCTCAAATCGCCCAGATTTGAAGAGGTAAAGTCTTTCTTTCATAACTCTCTCAATTCTCTATATGTTTCCTCCATTACAGTTTCTAAATGACCTAATACATCTTGTGCGTACGAAACCTAAATTTGGGATCTTTTAAATTTCAGCTACTGGTGTTTTGGAGTGATTACTTCAAGATACTTCAAGTAAATGAGCTCTTTCCTTTCCTCTTTCAAATTACTTTGGGTCTAACTCATTGTTCTTTGGGTATCTTTGGTTATAATTGAGTTTAATAATGTCCAGAAACTAGGTTTTCGAACCTAGGGTTTAACTTTGGGCTTTCTTGGCCAATTTATGTGGTTTTAGGTTTGATCTAGTTGTCTCTTGGTGCGGCGGGGGTGCGATTTGATTTTCGCACGGAGATTCAAGGGTTTCCTTGGTTTTGGTAGGTGATTCCATTGTGTGTGCAATTTTTGTGAATTAGCTTGCTGTGTTCATGGTACCTTAATGTTTATTTCACTTGAATGTTTCTGTAAAAATTGGTTTTAGTTGCTTTTATAATGCAAATGAATTTTAAGTTCCATTTTTGGTGAGATTGGGGGCTTTTCATTCAAATATTTTATTGGTTCATTTTGGGCTGACCTATAAGTAATTAGTTGATTTTAATGAACTGTAATAGGACTGAAAATACTGTTTTGATGATTTTCCCATGTGTTTGATGCTGTGAAAGTTGGTTTTAATGGTGTTTGTGAAACACATGAATTTCTAAGAGCCGTGTTGTGTAAAAATGGAGGTTTTACAATGATGTCACTTCTTGAACCATATGAGGCTTCCCAAAAAATGATTTGTTGTTTTAATTTAAATTTATTGGGATTCCATTTATGTTTTGGTAATTCAAAAATGTGCCCATAGTGTGCAATTGGTGTTCTCAAGGTGTTTTGTTTTGTGCAAGACACTACGTGATTTTGAAGAATTGTTTTATTACAAATCAAAGTGTTTTATTGTGTGTTTTAAGTGGTATAAAAATGTGATAGATACTGTATTGATTGTGTGTGACCAGTATTGGTGTTTTATTTGAAAATGGATTTATGTTGCATTCTGAAATTGTTTGAGCACAAAAGGGGAAGCCCGGGTACTTAGGTGGGCGGATTTGTACTAGTACGGCTAGTGGACCGGATGGGTGTTGTCCCTGTTTCACTTAGCATTTGGATAACGACAACTCTAACTAAACTATGTGGATGATGATTGTAAACCACTATGTTGTGGGTATGATCCCTACTAGTGGCTCGTGCACGAGAGTGGATTTTACTATGGATGCTTTACACCGAGGTACGAGGTACATAGGGCCCGAGACAACCTAGTGCCTAGGGGTGTTCCTGGTTTGTTGCTCACTGGATTTTTAGTATTTACCCATGTATTTGGGTGTTTTTTTCAGTACTTTACAGTATCTATCATTTCCATTTAGATTTGTTAACATTCTGGAAATTCTAGTTTGAAAACCTTTCTTTTAAATGAAAGTTGTATTTCTTGGAATTTCATCGTCGTTTTTCTTTACGAATTAAAAATGTTTGCTTCTTCACCTTATATTGAATGCACTTTGGAATCATTGGGTGGTATCCTATTGGGATTAGGCTCACACCCTACTTACACCCCTTGGGTGTAAGTAGACTTTGTTATGCTTGACTCAGGTAAAGGGAAGGATATGGGCGATGGCAGTTCAGGGTGTTAGTCCTCATCATTGGGGCGGAGTTGCGGAGAAGGTTTGTGGGTGATGACCCCCTTGTCGTGTGGAGTCCATGGGGATTTCATTATGTTGTCATTATTTGTTTTTAGACCACTTTTAGTGTCTTTAAACATATTTATTCAGTTCTGGTTTTTGTGTAAACATCGTTTGGTTTACATTTTTCAGATTCAGTTTGTTGATTGTTTTTAATGTTTTATGCCTTCATATTCGGGTAAATCGTTCCCAAACAAAAATAAATGATACTCGGGCACTTGTGCCAGCCCGTGGGGATAGGGAACGCCCTTCGGGTCATGTCACGGGCTGGGTGTGGTGCCAGTTTTGGTGGCGACCAGATTCGGTTCGTGACAAAATGGTATCAGAGGAGGTTCACTCCTTGGGTCATGTTATTTGGGGAAGAGTCAGGACAGTCTGGAGCTAGGATTGTTGGGACATGAAATTTCAGTCATGGGTAGTGTGCCTGGCCAGCACACCTCAGGATGGGATTCAAGTCACCAGGGGATTAATGGATTTATCTGATTCATTTGGTTTTCTTGGTTTAATGATGACTATGGGAAATGAAAAGAGAGATGGGCGAATAATCTCAGTGAGCTCACAGGGCCTGGCAAGCCATGTGGAGCCGTGGATATTTCCCTAGAATACTCTCTGTGACGGAGAAGTGATTGGAATATGGCTGCCAACCATATGTCCAAGTCACCCACCGAAACTAGTTTCCTCTCACATTGTCTTCTGTCTCTTTGTTTTGGAATCTTGGAAACATTTTTTTAAGCAAAAAAAAAATGACTTCACATTAAGGAGTGTGAATTTTTGTGAAGTAATTTTCTAGTAAAGTGAAAATGGTTTTTTTTAAAGTCTATAAATGAAATTTTAGAATTATTTCAAAAGGTTAAATTATGTGTTTATACCTCTTTTGAAATTATGAATTATGTTATTTGGGGTTTTGAAAATATGTTTCTAGTGGAATTTTTTTTTAAACCATGGAAAAGTGTTTTGGATTGAATTAAGTGTTCTAGAATTTTTGTGTGGGGGTTGAATATGGATTTTGGGTTTGGTTACTACTGAACAAAAAAAATTATGAACTTTTAGAACCTTGTCTTGAAATGAGAAGAGTTGAGTTCTTAATTAAATGGAGATTTATGAAATGTTGTTTTTCATGAAATTAGAAGTGTTTTGAAATGGGTTGAAATGTTTTTTAAACAATTGTGAAAGGCATGAATAAGAGATTTTATTGAATTATGTATTCTTTTCTATATTGGTTTGTGAGATGAAAAATTGGGTTTTGATATTATGGTTAGTGCTTTTGAGAAAGGAAAATTGTGGTTAAAAGTTTGATTTTAAAAAGTGGAAAGGTTTGATTTTTGGTATTTGGTATTCTCAAGGGTGACCACATGCATAGGTTTATTTGGGAATATGGATGGATATGAGGTGGGTTCCCAGTCTGGCATGTAAACATGCATGTGTGAGGCTCATGATATACCATTGGTAAATGCGCAACCCACCAACACTGTTTTTTTTAAATAATTTTTTTGAAGGAAAGTGTTGTGTTTTGATAATGTATGGTTGGGAGGTATGGATTATGTGTTTTCAGGATTATTATTGTGGGATGTTTCGAGTTCAATAACCCCTCTTGTTTGAATGATGTTTTGGTTTGGTGTTTCATTGATAAGTTGGAATGAAGTGTCGATCAGTGGTCTCTTTTGAGGAAAAGTTTGGGAGGCCAATGTGGTGGCTCCCATCATGTGTTCGGTTCAGGTTTGTGGTCTTTTGTGACCAAATGACCAGTTTGGTTTTGTCCTTGGGTTTTCCTGTAGGCCAGGGTATGCCCCCATAAAGTGTTAATGTATGATTCATGTTTGGCCTATGGTGATTCACCGTTGGATGATCCTCCAGTTGATCAACATAAGGACATTATTCTTGAGGTTTGGAGATTGTGTTTACCCCTATTCTTTTTCAATTATGCAGATCCCCCTATAGTGGGAGAGTTTTTGTGGGAGGTTGAAATAGACCTTAGTTTCTTATGTTTCCTAAGTTGTCTAAGGTCAATGAAGTTCAGAGTTGTCAGTGTAGAATGATGTCTTAAAGGGCCTCTGGGTCTTTCGTCGGTCTCATTGAATCAAGAGTTCATGTTAGGCCACCGGTGTGCAAGATCTGGCCAAGAGTGGCTATTATGGACACTTGATGGAATCATGTGCTATTTTGGACTTAGTACAAGGTCCCTCTCTTTGTGTTTTCTTTTATCCACAATGGTTATGTTCGGTGATGCCTTGCGATGTCATGTGTTCATTTGACTATAAGGGTGAAGATTGTGAAATCTTATGAGAGTCACTATTTTTTTTGTTGGATGTGTGTCTCCCTATAGGAAATTCTAAATCCTATATTCTAGAGGAATGTGTTTCTATATGTCCTTTCATTCTGCTGTTTAGCATCCGAAGAAAAAAAGGGGTGATGTGTGTGCATCCTCTAAGTTCTTGTTTTGGTAAAATGATGGGTTGGGGAAAAGCGGGTTTGAAGTGCGTCATGTCTCAATGAGACCATCTGAGATTACAGTATAATTGTTTTTGGAACTGGAAGAATATTTTCAGTTTAGGGGTTTCCAAATCCTAACTACGAGGCCGAAGATGCTTCAATCCATTGAGCTCCAGCCATAGTCCCCGGAGAGAAGCTGGCGCGTAGTTAGGGGAAATCCTAGAGTCGTTCAAACTTTTGGTCACGGTCATATCCTCAATATGAAATATATTAATAGTTTAAACCTCTGGTGTCATCGTCTTGTTCCAATTTCTCACATTTGGTGGAAAGAGGTGTGAGTACCTTGTTCCCATGTCGTACCCTGAGTTGTTTTTTTCTCCTCTGGGGTCCATTGTGTTTTTGGAGAAAAGTTTAAAATTTGGGTTAGGCAGGTTGAAGTGCATAGTTTGTACGTGGTTAGAAGTAACCATGTGCCAACCCAGGGGACCATGTGATAAGAGACAGTAGCTAATGCATGGTCTCTGAACTTCCATGATCCTTGGCCAAGGAAACTGTGTGAAGTTTCCTCTTTGGATAGAATGATCCGCACAGTTAACTCACGGTTTCCCAAACCGTGTGAACCAACTATGCACCCATGCCAGCTCCTTAAAATTCTATTGTTTTTGTTGTTGTTATCCCATAATATTTAGTTAATATGGTTGGGTTTTGTTTGTGATATACCCACAATGGGACTCATTTATGTTTTATTGGAATAATTCTGATATTAATCTACCCCTAATGCTGGGAATTCCGTCCGAGGCCCCCTGTTAGTGTCTTGATTTTGTCTTAAGGAAAGTTGTGTTCATTATTATGGTGGGGAGACCCATCATGGGTATCGTGTTTGTTCTCTTGGAAAAGGAATAATTTTAGTTTAACCATTATGATGGGGAGACCGTTTGTTCCTTCCCCAATTGTTATCCTTATTCTATCTAAGAAAATTGAGTTGTCCCTGGTGGTGGGATGTCCAGATTGGGTCACCCCGTACTAGTGACTCAGTTTTCTCCTTGGTGTATTCTAGGTAGGAGGTAGTATAGATCAAGTCTATAAATCCACAAATTTGTTACCTGGGTAAATTTGGGGCTGCAGAACACCCAATGGTTTTGTTTACATAATGTTGTGGTAGCATTATTCGAGTTCGTTGTTCATTTCAAGTGGATTGCTTGAGCGTCGTCTTGTAGTGTTTGAGGTGTTTTGTTTTGGGATGTGTTTTTAACGTGTTTCATAATTTTAAGTAAGTGGGGTTATTTTTGGTTGATGATAGTATTATCTTCCTTTGTTTGATCAACTGGAGATGTTCTTCCTTTTTGAAGCGGGTGAAAACGTGGTAAGGAAGTCTGTCTTGGTCTATCGTTTGGGCTTTGCTTTTGCATCTGGTGTTGTTGTGGCATTCCGGGGGCGGAATGCTTTATGGTGGGGAGAATTGTCACACCCATGACTTATTTTAAAGGTAAATTTCATTTAATTTCCATTCATACTTTGTTTGGGGGGGGGGGGGGGGTTCCCAATCTTTTATGGAGGAATGAGAGAGTGTTCATTAATTGGGTCAAACCGTGAGCCCAATTCCATATTTAAAAACCAATTTTGTTTCTTTTATAACTTTTTCATTTTTTAATATTTTTCTCCCATTAAACTTCCCAAATGACCTCCCCTGACCTATTAACACCACCATTTCAATTTGGAGCTTTTATAAATCCATAACTAGGGTTTATATTGGTTTTTATCTAAGGGGTTGGGCCAGCCCGAAAGCCCAATTCCTGTTTTAAAAATAAACTTTGATTATGTTATAACTTATTCAATTGTTGGGATTTTTCGGTGATTCTAAGTGGAGCCCAACCCCAATGAACCCAGACGCGCGACCATGCCCTCTCCCACCTCTTTGAAGCTCTGGTAAATCGCGATTTGATGCCGAACTTCAGAGGGTTCCTCAAATCGCCCAGATTTGAAGAGGTAAAGTCTTTCTTTCATAACTCTCTCAATTCTCAATATTTTTCCTCCATTACAGTTTCTAAATGACCTAATTCATCTTGTGCGTACGAAACCTAAATTTGGGATCTTTTAAATTTCAGATACTGGTGTTTTGGAGTGATTACTTCAAGATACTTCAAGTAAATGAGCTCTTTCCTTTCCTCTTTCAAATTACTTTGGGTCTAACTCATTGTTCTTTGGGTATCTTTGGTTATAATTGAGTTTAATAATGTCCAGAAACTAGGTTTTCGAACCTAGGGTTTAACTTTGGGCTTTCTTGGCCAATTTATGTGGTTTTAGGTTTGATCTAGTTGTCTCTTGGTGCGGCGGGGGTGCGATTTGATTTTCGCACGGAGATTCAAGGGTTTCCTTGGTTTTGGTAGGTGATTCCATTGTGTGTGCAATTTTTGTGAATTAGCTTGCTGTTTTCATGGTACCTTAATGTTTATTTCACTTGAATGTTTCTGTAAAAATTGGTTTTAGTTGCTTTTATAATGCAAATGAATTTTAAGTTCCATTTTTGGTGAGATTGGGGGCTTTTCATTCAAATATTTTATTGGTTCATTTTGGGCTGACCTATAAGTAATTAGTTGATTTTAATGAACTGTAATAGGACTGAAAATACTGTTTTGATGATTTTCCCATGTGTTTGATGCTGTGAAAGTTGGTTTTAAGGGTGTTTGTGAAACACATGAATTTCTAAGAGCTGTGTTGTGTAAAAATGGAGGTTTTACAATGATGTCACTTCTTGAACCATATGAGGCTTCCCAGAAAATGATTTGTTGTTTTAATTTAAATGTATTGGGATTCCATTTATGTTTTGGTAATTCAAAAATGTGCCCATAGTGTGCAATTGGTGTTCTCAAGGTGTTTTTTTTTGTGCAAGACACTACGTGATTTTGAAGAATTGTTTTATTACAAATCAAAGTGTTTTATTGTGTGTTTTAAGTGGTATAAAAATGTGATAGATACTGTATTGATTTTTTGTGACCAATATTGGTGTTTTATTTGAAAATGGATTTATGTTGCATGCTGAAATTGTTTGAGCACAAAAAGGGAAGCCCGGGTACTTAGGTGGGCGGATTTGTACTAGTACGGCTAGTGGACCGGATGGGTGTTGTCTCTGTTTCACTTAGCATTTGGATAAAGATAACTCTAACTAAACTATGTGGATGATGATTGTAAACCACTATGTTGTGGGTATGATCCCTACTAGTGGCTCGTGCACGAGAGTGGATTTTACTATGGATGCTTTACACCGAGGTACGAGGTACATAGGGCCCGAGACAACCTAGTGCCTAGGGGTGTTCCTGATTTGTTGCTCACTGGATTTTTAGTATTTACCCATGTATTTGGGTGTTTTTTTCAGTACTTTACAGTATCTATCATTTCCATTTAGATATGTTAACATTCTGGAAATTCTAGTTTGAAAACCTTTCTTTTAAATGAAAGTTGTATTTCTTGGAATTTCATCGTCGTTTTTCTTTACGAATTAAAAATGTTTGCTTCTTCACCTTATATTGAATGCACTTTGGAATAATTGGGTGGTATCCTATTGGGCTTAGGCTCACACCCTACTTACACCCCTTGGGTGTAAGTAGACTTTGTTATGCTTGACTCAGGTAAAGGGAAGGATATGGGCGATGGCAGTTCAGGGTGTTAGTCCTCATCGTTGGGGCGGAGTTGCAGAGAAGGTTTGTGGGTGATGACCCCCTTGTCGTGTGGAGTCCATGGGGATTTCATTATGTTGTCATTATTTGTTTTTAGACCACTTTTAGTGTCTTTAAACATATTTATTCAGTTCTGGTTTTTGTGTAAACATCGTTTGGTTTACATTTTTCAGATTCAGTTTATTGATTGTTTTTAATGTTTTATGCCTTCATATTCGGGTAAATCGTTCCCAAACAAAAATAAATGATACCCGGGCACTTGTGCCAGCCCGTGGGGATAGGGAACGCCCTTCGGGTCATGTCACGGGCTGGGTTTGGTGCCAGTTTTGGTGGCGACCAGATTTGGTTCGTGACAAAATGGTATCAGAGGAGGTTCACTCCTTGGGTCATGTTATTTGGGGAAGAGTCAGGATAGTATGGAGCTAGGATTGTTGGGACATGAAATTTCAGTCATGGGTAGTGTGCCTGGCCAGCACACCTCAGGATGGGATTCAAGTCACCAGGGGATTAATGGATTTATCTGATTCATTTGGTTTTCTTGGTTTAATGATGACTATGGGAAATGAAAAGAGAGATGGGCGAATAATCTCAGTGAGCTCACAGGGCCTGGCAAGCCATGTGGAGTCGTGGATATTTCCCTAGAATACTCTCTGTGACGGAGAAGTGATTGGAATATGGCTGCCAACCATATGTCCAAGTCACCCACCGAAACTAGTTTCCTCTCACATTGTCTTCTGTCTCTTTGTTTTGGAATCTTGGAAACATTTTTTTAAGCAAAAAAAATGACTTCACATTAAGGAGTGTGAATTTTTGTGAAGTAATTTTCTAGTAAAGTGAAAATGGTTTTTTTTAAAGTCTATAAATGAAATTTTAGAATTATTTCAAAAGGTTAAATTATGAGTTTATACCTCTTTTGAAAGTATGAATTATGTTATTTGGGGTTTTGAAAATATGTTTCTAGTGGAATTTTTTTTTAAACCGTGGAAAAGTGTTTTGGATTGAATTAAGTGTTCTAGAATTTTTGTGTGGGGGTTGAATATGGATTTTGGGTTTGGTTACTACTGAACAAAAAAAATTATGAACTTTTAGAACCTTGTCTTGAAATGAGAAGAGTTGAGTTCTTAATTAAATGGAGATTTATGAAATGTTGTTTTTCATGAAATTAGAAGTGTTTTGAAATGGGTTGAAATGTTTTTTAAACAATTGTGAAAGGCATGAATAAGAGATTTTATTGAATTATGTATTCTTTTCTATATTGGTTTGTGAGATGAAAAATTGGGTTTTGATATTATGGTTAGTGCTTTTGAGAAAGGAAAATTGTGGTTAAAAGTTTGATTTTAAAAAGTGGAAAGGTTTGATTTTTGGTATTTGGTATTCTCAAGGGTGACCACATGCATAGGTTTATTTGGGAATATGGATGGATATGAGGTGGGTTCCCAGTCTGGCATGTAAACATGCATGTGTGAGGCTCATGATATACCATTGGTAAATGCGCAACCCACCAACACTGTTTTTTTTAAATAATATTTTTTGAAGGAAATTGTTGTGTTTTGATAATGTATGGTTGGGAGGTATGGATTATGTGTTTTCAGGATTATTATTGTGGGATGTTTCGAGTTCAATAACCCCTCTTGTTTGAACGATGTTTTGGTTTGGTGTTTCATTGATAAGTTGGAATGAAGTGTCGATCAGTGGTCTCTTTTGAGGAAAAGTTTGGGAGGCCAATGTGGTGGCTCCCATCATGTGTTCGGTTCAGGTTTGTGGTCTTTTGTGACCAAATGACCAGTTTGGTTTTGTCCTTGGGTTCTCCTGTAGTCCAGGGTATGCCCCCATAAAGTGTTAATGTATGATTCATGTTTGGCCTATGGTGATTCACCGTTGGATGATCCTCCAGTTGATCAACATAAGGACATTATTCTTGAGGTTTGGAGATTGTGTTTACCCCTATTCTTTTTCAATTATGCAGATCCCCCTATAGTGGGAGAGTTTTTGTGGGAGGTTGAAATAGACCTTAGTTTCTTATGTTTCCTAAGTTGTCTAAGGTCAATGAAGTTCAGAGTTGTCAGTGTAGAATGATGTCTTAAAGGGCCTCTGGGTCTTTCGTCGGTCTCATTGAATCAAGAGTTCATGTTAGGCCACCGGTGTGCAAGATCTGGCCAAGAGTGGCTATTATGGACACTTGATGGAATCATGTGCTATTTTGGACTTAGTACAAGGTCCCTCTCTTTGTGTTTTCTTTTATCCACAATGGTTATGTTCGGTGATGCCTTGCGATGTCATGTGTTCATTTGACTATAAGGGTGAAGATTGTGAAATCTTATGAGAGTCACTATTTTTTTTTGTTGGATGTGTGTCTCCCTATAGGAAATTCTAAATCCTATATTCTAGAGGAATGTGTTTCTATATGTCCTTTCATTCTGCTGTTTAGCATCCGAAGAAAAAAAGGGGTGATGTGTGTGCATCCTCTAAGTTCTTGTTTTGGTAAAATGATGGGTTGGGGAAAAGCGGGTTTGAAGTGCGTCATGTCTCAATGAGACCATCTGAGATTACAGTATAATTGTTTTTGGAACTGGAAGAATATTTTCAGTTTAGGGGTTTCCAAATCCTAACTACGAGGCCGAAGATGCTTCAATCCATTGAGCTCCAGCCATAGTCCCCGGAGAGAAGCTGGCGCGTAGTTAGGGGAAATCCTAGAGTCGTTCAAACTTTTGGTCACGGTCATATCCTCAATATGAAAGATATTAATAGTTTAAACCTCTGGTGTCATCGTCTTGTTCCAATTTCTCACATTTGGTGGAAAGAGGTGTGAGTACCTTGTTCCCATGTCGTACCCTGAGTTGTTTTTTTCTCCTCTGGGGTCCCTTGTGTTTTTGGAGAAAAGTTTAAAATTTGGGTTAGGCAGGTTGAAGTGCATAGTTTGTACGTGGTTAGAAGTAACCATGGGCCAACCCAGGGGACCGTGTGATAAGAGACAGTAGCTAATGCATGGTCTCTGAACGTCCATGATCCTTGGCCAAGGAAACTGTGTGAAGTTTCCTCTTTGGATAGAATGATCCGCACAGTTAACTCACGGTTTCCCAAACCGTGTGAACCAACTATGCAGCCATGCCAGCTCCTTAAAATTCTATTGTTTTTGTTGTTGTTATCCCATAATATTTAGTTAATATGGTTGGGTTTTGTTTGGGATATACCCACAATGGGACTCATTTATGTTTTATTGGAATAATTCTGATATTAATCTACCCCTAATGCTGGGAATTCCGTCCGAGGCCCCCTGTTAGTGTCTTGATTTTGTCTTAAGGAAAGTTGTGTTCATTATTATGGTGGGGAGACCCATCATGGGTATCGTGTTTGTTCTCTTGGAAAAGGAATAATTTTAGTTTAACCATTATGATGGGGAGACCGTTTGTTCCTTCCCCAATTGTTATCCTTATTCTATCTAAGAAAATTGAGTTGTCCCTGGTGGTGGGATGTCCAGATTGGGTCACCCCGTACTAGTGACTCAGTTTTCTCCTTGGTGTATTCTAGGTAGGAGGTAGTATAGATCAAGTCTATAAATCCACAAATTTGTTACCTGGGTAAATTTGGGGCTGCAGAACACCCAATGGTTTTGTTTACATAATGTTGTGGTAGCATTATTCGAGTTCGTTGTTCGTTTCAAGTGGATTGCTTGAGCGTCGTCTTGTAGTGTTTGAGGTGTTTTGTTTTGGGATGTGTTTTTAACGTGTTTCATAATTTTAAGTAAGTGGGGTTATTTTTGGTTGATGATAGTATTATCTTCCTTTGTTTGATCAACTGGAGATGTTCGTCCTTTTTGAAGCGGGTGAAAACGTGGTAAGGAAGTCTGTCTTGGTCTATCGTTTGGGCTTTGCTTTTGCATCTGGTGTTGTTGTGGCATTCCGGGGGCAGAATGCTTTATGGTGGGGAGAATTCTCACACCCATGACTTATTTTAAAGGTAAATTTCATTTAATTTCCATTCATACTTTGTTTGGGGGGGGTTCCCAATCTTTTATGGAGGAATGAGAGAGTGTTCATTAATTGGGTCAAACCGTGAGCCCAATTCCATATTTAAAAACCAATTTTGTTTCTTTTATAACTTTTTCATTTTTTAATATTTTTCTCCCATTAAACTTCCCAAATGACCTCCCCTGACCTATTAACACCACCATTTCAATTTGGAGCTTTTATAAATCCATAACTAGGGTTTATATTGGTTTTTATCTAAGGGGTTGGGCCAGCCCGAAAGCCCAATTCCTGTTTTAAAAATAAACTTTGATTATGTTATAACTTATTCAATTGTTGGGATTTTTCGGTGATTCTAAGTGGAGCCCAACCCCAATGAACCCAGCCGCGCGACCATGCCCTCTCCCACCTCTTTGAAGCTCTGGTAAATCGCGATTTGATGCCGAACTTCAGAGGGTTCCTCAAATCGCCCAGATTTGAAGAGGTAAAGTCTTTCTTTCATAACTCTCTCAATTATCAATATTTTTCCTCCATTACAGTTTCTAAATGACCTAATACATCTTGTGTGTACGAAACCTAAATTTGGGATCTTTTAAATTTCAGCTACTGGTGTTTTGGAGTGATTACTTCAAGATACTTCAAGTAAATGAGCTCTTTCCTTTCCTCTTTCAAATTACTTTGGGTCTAACTCATTGTTCTTTGGGTATCTTTGGTTATAATTGAGTTTAATAATGTCCAGAAACTAGGTTTTCGAACCTAGGGTTTAACTTTGGGCTTTCTTGGCCAATTTATGTGGTTTTAGGTTTGATCTAGTTGTCTCTTGGTGCGGCGGGGGTGCGATTTGATTTTCGCACGGAGATTCAAGGGTTTCCTTGGTTTTGGTAGGTGATTCCATTGTGTGTGCAATTTTTGTGAATTAGCTTGCTGTGTTCATGGTACCTTAATGTTTATTTCACTTGAATGTTTCTGTAAAAATTGGTTTTAGTTGCTTTTATAATGTAAATGAATTTTAAGTTCCATTTTTGGTGAGATTGGGGGCTTTTCATTCAAATATTTTATTGGTTCATTTTGGGCTGACCTATAAGTAATTAGTTGGTTTTAATGAACTGTAATAGGACTGAAAATACTGTTTTGATGATTTTCCCATGTGTTTGATGCTGTGAAAGTTGGTTTTAATGGTGTTTGTGAAACACATGAATTTCTAAGAGCCGTGTTGTGTAAAAATGGAGGTTTTACAATGATGTCACTTCTTGAACCATATGAGGCTTCCCATAAAATGATTTGTTGTTTTAATTCAAATGTATTGGGATTCCATTTATGTTTTGGTAATTCAAAAATGTGCCCATAGTGTGCAATTGGTGTTCTCAAGGTGTTTTTTTTTTGTGCAAGACACTACGTGATTTTGAAGAATTGTTTTATTACAAATCAAAGTGTTTTATTGTGTGTTTTAAGTGGTATAAAAATGTGATAGATACTGTATTGATTGTGTGTGACCAGTATTGGTGTTTTATTTGAAAATGGATTTATGTTGCATGCTGAAATTGTTTGAGCACAAAAGGGGAAGCCCGGGTACTTAGGTGGGCGGATTTGTACTAGTACGGCTAGTGGACCGGATGGGTGTTGTCCCTGTTTCACTTAGCATTTGGATAAAAACAACTCTAACTAAACTATGTGGATGATGATTGTAAACCACTATGTTGTGGGTATGATCCCTACTAGTGGCTCGTGCACGAGAGTGGATTTTACTATGGATGCTTTACACCGAGGTACGAGGTACATAGGGCCCGAGACAACCTAGTGCCTAGGGGTGTTCCTGGTTTGTTGCTCACTGGATTTTTAGTATTTACCCATGTATTTGGGTGTTTTTTTCAGTACTTTACAGTATCTATCATTTCCATTTAGATATGTTAACATTCTGGAAATTCTAGTTTGAAAACCTTTCTTTTAAATGAAAGTTGTATTTCTTGGAATTTCATCGTCGTTTTTCTTTACGAATTAAAAATGTTTGCTTCTTCACCTTATACTGAATGCACTTTGGAATCATTGTGTGGTGTCCTATTGGGATTAGGCTCACACCCTACTTACACCCCTTGGGTGTAAGTAGACTTTGTTATGCTTGACTCGGGTAAAGGGAAGGATATGGGCGATGGCAGTTCAGGGTGTTAGTCCTCATCATTGGGGCGGAGTTGCGGAGAAGGTTTGTGGGTGATGACCCCCTTGTCATGTGGAGTCCATGGGGATTTCATTATGTTGTAATTATTTGTTTTTAGACCACTTTTAGTGTCTTTAAACATATTTATTCAGTTCTGGTTTTTGTGTAAACATCGTTTGGTTTACATTTTTCAGATTCATTTTGTTGATTGTTTTTAATGTTTTATGCCTTCATATTCGGGTAAATCGTTCCCAAACAAAAATAAATGATACCCCGGCACTTGTGCCAGCCCGTGGGGATAGGGAACACCCTTCGGGTCATGTCACGGGCTGGGTTTGGTGCCAGTTTTGGTGGCGACCAGATTCGGTTCGTGACAAAATGGTATCAGAGGAGGTTCACTCCTTGGGTCATGTTATTTGGGGAAGAGTCAGGATAGTCTGGAGCTAGGATTGTTGGGACATGAAATTTCAGTCATGGGTAGTGTGCCTGGCCAGCACACCTCAGGATGGGATTCAAGTCACCAGGGGATTAATGGATTTATCTGATTCATTTGGTTTTCTTGGTTTAATGATGACTATGGGAAATGAAAAGAGAGATGGGCGAATAATCTCAGTGAGCTCACAGGGCCTGGCAAGCCATGTGGAGCCGTGGATATTTCCCTAGAATACTCTCTGTGATGGAGAAGTGATTGGAATATGGCTGCCAACCATATGTCCAAGTCACCCACCGAAACTAGTTTCCTCTCACATTGTCTTCTGTCTCTTTGTTTTGGAATCTTGGAAACATTTTTTTAAGCAAAAAAAAATGACTTCACATTAAGGAGTGTGAATTTTTCTGAAGTAATTTTCTAGTAAAGTGAAAATGGTTTTTTTTAAAGTCTATAAATGAAATTTTAGAATTATTTCAAAAGGTTAAATTATGTGTTTATACCTCTTTTGAAAGTATGAATTATGTTATTTGGGGTTTTGAAAATATGTTTCTAGTGGAATTTTTTTTAAACCGTGGAAAAGTGTTTTGGATTGAATTAAGTGTTCTAGAATTTTTGTGTGGGGGTTGAATATGGATTTTGGGTTTGGTTACTACTGAACAAAAAAAATTATGAACTTTTAGAACCTTGTCTTGAAATGAGAAGAGTTGAGTTCTTAATTAAATGGAGATTTATGAAATGTTGTTTTTCATGAAATTAGAAGTGTTTTGAAATGGGTTGAAATGTTTTTTAAACAATTGTGAAAGGCATGAATAAGAGATTTTATTGAATTATGTATTCTTTTCTATATTGGTTTGTGAGATGAAAAATTGGGTTTTGATATTATGGTTAGTGCTTTTGAGAAAGGAAAATTGTGGTTAAAAGTTTGATTTTAAAAAGTGGAAAGGTTTGATTTTTGGTATTTGGTATTCTCAAGGGTGACCACATGCATAGGTTTATTTGGGAATATGGATGGATATGAGGTGGGTTCCCAGTCTGGCATGTAAACATGCATGTGTGAGGCTCATGATATACCATTGGTAAATGCGCAACCCACCAACACTGTTTTTTTTAAATTTTTTTTTTGAAGGAAAGTGTTGTGTTTTGATAATGTATGGTTGGGAGGTATGGATTATGTGTTTTCAGGATTATTATTGTGGGATGTTTCGAGTTCAATAACCCGTCTTGTTTGAACGATGTTTTGGTTTGGTGTTTCATTGATAAGTTGGAATGAAGTGTCGATCAGTGGTCTCTTTTGAGGAAAAGTTTGGGAGGCCAATGTGGTGGCTCCCATCATGTGTTCGGTTCAGGTTTGTGGTCTTTTGTGACCAAATGACCAGTTTGGTTTTGTCCTTGGGTTTTCCTGTAGGCCAGGGTATGCCCCCATAAAGTGTTAATGTATGATTCATGTTTGGCCTATGGTGATTCACCGTTGGATGATCCTCCAGTTGATCAACATAAGGACATTATTCTTGAGGTTTGGAGATTGTGTTTACCCCTATTATTTTTCAATTATGCAGATCCCCCTATAGTGAGAGAGTTTTTGTGGGAGGTTGAAATAGACCTTAGTTTCTTATGTTTCCTAAGTTGTCTAAGGTCAATGAAGTTCAGAGTTGTCAGTGTATAATGATGTCTTAAAGGGCCTCTGGGTCTTTCGTCAGTCTCATTGAATCAAGAGTTCATGTTAGGCCACCGGTGTGCAAGATCTGGCCAAGAGTGGCTATTATGGACACTTGATGGAATCATGTTCTATTTTGGACTTAGTACAAGGTCCCTCTCTTTGTGTTTTCTTTTATCCACAATGGTTATGTTCGGTGATGCCTTGCGATGTCATGTGTTCATTTGACTATAAGGGTGAAGATTGTGAAATCTTATGAGAGTCACTATTTTTTTTTGTTGGATGTGTGTCTCCCTATAGGAAATTCTAAATCCTATGTTCTAGAGGAATGTGTTTCTATATGTCCTTTCATTCTGCTGTTTAGCATCCGAAGAAAAAAAGGGTTGATGTGTGTGCATCCTCTAAGTTCTTGTTTTGGTAAAATGATGGGTTGGGGAAAAGCGGGTTTGAAGTGCGTCATGTCTCAATGAGACCATCTGAGATTACAGTATAATTGTTTTTGGAACTGGAAGAATATTTTCAGTTTAGGGGTTTCCAAATCCTAACTACGAGGCCGAAGATGCTTCAATCCATTGAGCTCCAGCCATAGTCCCCGGAGAGAAGCTGGCGCGTAGTTAGGGGAAATCCTAGAGTCGTTCAAACTTTTGGTCACGGTCATATCCTCAATATGAAAGATATTAATAGTTTAAACCTCTGGTGTCATCGTCTTGTTCCAATTTCTCACATTTGGTGGAAAGAGGTGTGAGTACCTTGTTCCCATGTCGTACCCTGAGTTGTTTTTTTCTCCTCTGGGGTCCCTTGTGTTTTTGGAGAAAAGTTTAAAATTTGGGTTAGGCAGGTTGAAGTGCATAGTTTGTACGTGGTTAGAAGTAACCATGTGCCAACCCAGGGGACCGTGTGATAAGAGACAGTAGCTAATGCATGGTCTCTGAACGTCCATGATCCTTGGCCAAGGAAACTGTGTGAAGTTTCCTCTTTGGATAGAATGATCCGCACAGTTAACTAACGGTTTCCCAAACCGTGTGAACCAACTATGCAGCCATGCCAGCTCCTTAAAATTCTATTGTTTTTGTTGTTGTTATCCTATAATATTTAGTTAATATGGTTGGGTTTTGTTTGAGATATACCCACAATGGGACTCATTTATGTTTTATTGGAATAATTCTGATTTTAATCTACCCCTAATGCTGGGAATTCCGTCCGAGGCCCCCTGTTAGTGTCTTGATTTTGTCTTAAGGAAAGTTGTGTTCATTATTATGGTGGGGAGACCCATCATGGGTATCGTGTTTGTTCTCTTGGAAAAGGAATAATTTTAGTTTAACCATTATGATGGGGAGACCGTTTGTTCCTTCCCCAATTGTTATCCTTATTCTATCTAAGAAAATTGAGTTGTCCCTGGTGGTGGGATTTCCAGATTGGGTCACCCCGTACTAGTGACTCAGTTTTCTCCTTGGTGTATTCTAGGTAGGAGGTAGTATAGATCAAGTCTATAAATCCACAAATTTGTTACCTGGGTAAATTTGGGGCTGCAGAACACCCAATGGTTTTGTTTACATAATGTTGTGGTAGCATTATTCGAGTTCGTTGTTCGTTTCAAGTGGATTGCTTGAGCGTCGTCTTGTAGTGTTTGAGGTGTTTTGTTTTGGGATGTGTTTTTAACGTGTTCCATAATTTTAAGTAAGTGGGGTTATTTTTGGTTGATGATAGTATTATCTTCCTTTGTTTGATCAACTGGAGATGTTCGTCCTTTTTGAAGCGGGTGAAAACGTGGTAAGGAAGTCTGTCTTGGTCTATCGTTTGGGCTTTGCTTTTGCATCTGGTGTTGTTGTGGCATTCCGGGGGCGGAATGCTTTATGGTGGGGAGAATTGTCACACCCATGACTTATTTTAAAGGTAAATTTCATTTAATTTCCATTCATACTTTGTTTGGGGGGGGGGGTTCCCAATCTTTTATGGAGGAATGAGAGAGTGTTCATTAATTGGGTCAAACCGTGAGCCCAATTCCATATTTAAAAACCAATTTTGTTTCTTTTATAACTTTTTCATTTTTTAATATTTTTCTCCCATTCAACTTCCCAAATGACCTCCCCTGACCTATTAACACCACCATTTCAATTTGGAGCTTTTATAAATCCATAACTAGGGTTTATATTGGTTTTTATCTAATGGGTTGGGCCAGCCCGAAAGCCCAATTCCTGTTTTAAAAATAAACTTTGATTATGTTATAACTTATTCAATTGTTGGGATTTTTCGGTGATTCCAAGTGGATCCCAACCCCAATGAACCCAGCCGAGCGACCATGTCCTCTCCCACCTCTTTGAAGCTCTGGTAAATCGCGATTTGATGCCGAACTTCAGAGGGTTCCTCAAATCGCCCAGATTTGAAGAGGTAAAGTCTTTCTTTCATAACTCTCTCAATTCTCAATATTTTTCCTCCATTACAGTTTCTAAATGACCTAATACATCTTGTGCGTACGAATCCTAAATTTGGGATCTTTTAAATTTCAGTTACTGGTGTTTTGGAGTGATTACTTCAAGATACTTCAAGTAAATGAGCTCTTTCCTTTCCTCTTTCAAATTACTTTGGGTCTAACTCATTGTTATTTGGGTATCTTTGGTTATAATTGAGTTTAATAATGTCCAGAAACTAGGTTTTAGAACCTAGGGTTTAACTTTGGGCTTTCTTGGCCAATTTATGTGGTTTTAGGTTTGATCTAGTTTTCTCTTGGTGCGGCGGGGGTGCGATTTGATTTTCGCACGGAGATTCAAGGGTTTCCTTGGTTTTTGTAGGTGATTCCATTGTGTGTGAAATTTTTGTGAATTAGCTTGCTGTGTTCATGGTACCTTAATGTTTATTTCACTTGAATTTTTCTGTAAAAATTGGTTTTAGTTGCTTTTATAATGCAAATGAATTTTAAGTTCCATTTTTGGTGAGATTGGGGGCTTTTCATTCAAATATTTTATTGGTTCATTTTGGGCTGACCTATAAGTAATTAGTTGATTTTAATGAACTGTAATAGGACTGAAAATACTGTTTTGATGATTTTCCCATGTGTTTGATGCTGTGAAAGTTGGTTTTAATGGTGTTTGTGAAACACATGAATTTCTAAGAGCCGTGTTGTGTAAAAATGGAGGTTTTACAATGATGTCACTTCTTGAACCATATGAGGATTCCCAGAAAATGATTTTTTGTTTTAATTTAAATGTATTGGGATTCCATTTATGTTTTGGTAATTCAAAAATGTGCCCATAGTGTGCAATTGGTGTTCTCAAGGTGTTTTTTTTTGTGCAAGACACTACGTGATTTTGAAGAATTGTTTTATTACAAATCAAAGTGTTTTATTGTGTGTTTTAAGTGGTATAAAAATGTGATAGATACTGTATTGATTGTGTGTGACCAGTATTGGTGTTTTATTTGAAAATGGATTTATGTTGCATGCTGAAATTGTTTGAGCACAAAAGGGGAAGCCCGGGTACTTAGGTGGGCGGATTTGTACTAGTACGGCTAGTGGACCGGATGGGTGTTGTCCCTGTTTCACTTAGCATTTGGATAACGACAACTCTAACTAAACTATGTGGATGATGATTGTAAACCACTATATTGTGGGTATGATCCCTACTAGTGGCTCGTGCATGAGAGTGGATTTTACTATGGATGCTTTACACCGAGGTACGAGGTACATAGGGCCCGAGACAACCTAGTGCCTAGGGGTGTTCCTGGTTTGTTGCTCACTGGATTTTTAGTATTTACCCATGTATTTGGGTGTTTTTTTCAGTACTTTACAGTATCTATCATTTCCATTTAGATATGTTAACATTCTGGAAATTCTAGATTGAAAACCTTTCTTTTAAATGAAAGTTGTATTTCTTGGAATTTCATCATCGTTTTTCTTTACGAATTAAAAATGTTTGCTTCTTCACCTTATATTGAATGCACTTTGGAATCATTGGGTGGTATCCTATTGGGATTAGGCTCACACCCTACTTACACCCCTTGGGTGTAAGTAGACTTTGTTATGCTTGACTCAGGTAAAGGGAAGGATATGGGCGATGGCAGTTCAGGGTGTTAGTCCTCATCGTTGGGGCGGAGTTGCGGAGAAGGTTTGTGGGTGATGACCCCCTTGTCGTGTGGAGTCCATGGGGATTTCATTATGTTGTCATTATTTGTTTTTAGACCACTTTTAGTGTCTTTAAACATATTTATTCAGTTCTGGTTTTTGGGTAAACATCGTTTGGTTTACATTTTTCAGATTCAGTTTGTTGATTGTTTTTAATGTTTTATGCCTTCATATTCGGGTAAATCGTTCCCAAACAAAAATAAATGATACCCGGGCACTTGTGCCAGCCCGTGGGGATAGGGAATGCCCTTCGGGTCATGTCACGGGCTGGGTTTTGGTGCCAGTTTTGGTGGCGACCAGATTCGGTTCGTGACATCGGTACACGGAGGAGACGGACGGATGTGGAGTGATGAGGAGGCGATCTGTACCTACCCTTCAGGTAGGATCCTCAAAGGGTGACCCAGTGGCTGTTTTTCCTATTTCCTCAGTTGTACTTGTACTTTCAGTTTCTTGTACTCTCCAGTTGGGCTTGTATTCTGGCCCCTTTTTACTTACTGTACTCACTTGTTGTTTATTCAGTTTACTCGTTATTATATCTATTGTGTGTGTTTATAGGTTATAAAGGCAATGTCTTCCCAGTTTTAGGGAATTACACCTTTGGTGCTAGTCGACATCCTCTGGCCTATGGAAGGTGGGCTTGGGGTAGTCACAGCACGGGTCGTGACACTTTCTCTTTACATTCTTGATTGGGTTAGGTCCATGTCGTTCGAACCAGATTCACCCCTTTCATTATTAATGGTGAATTAAGATTTTATGTGTAACCCTATATGGGGCATTGTCAAAGTGACCTTTTGTCCCCTTATCTTCTTATTATGTTCTTGTAGGTTTAGAATTATATGATGATTTTTTTGTGAAATAAGCCTCTAATCATCCTTACCTCACCTAACAAGGATTCTAAACTCCACTTCTAGTGTTATTTTATTCCACACAAATATAATTTTATCTATATTATATAGATAAATGTCTTTAAATAAAATAAGGAATAACAATGATCCACCTATAATTTAAACTCAATTGGTTGTTTAAATATTTAATCACCTTTGATTTCGATCCAGGAAACCTTTGGTGTTAGCTTCTAGGGGTTGATATCAATGAAAATGTGAGGAAAGATGGGATGAGAAACTATATTAGTTCTTTGGTTGGGGAAATGGTAGAAACTAATAGAATTGGTAATAATATTGATGATTGTTGGGTTTTAGAATGGCAGAGGCAAGCCTTGAAGTCTGATCCAAATCATGGAGAGGAAGGAGGGTGTCGCTTCATATATAATACAAAAGACTATATGAATCGATAGAAAATGGATAAATCCACTACCCATAGTGTAACACCTATTTTTAATAATAATTTTAATAAAATATTTTATTATTAAAAATGGGTAAAGTTTTAATTTTTAATTTTAATTATAAAACTCCTTTGGTAGTGTATTTCATTATTAAAATACTTTTAGTAGTATTTAAGGGGTGTTTTAAATTTATTTTAAAAGTGATTAGTTATTATTTCATGTATTTATATGTGTGTGTGTTTAATTGAAAAAATGTGGATTTCAAGTTTATTTCTTTATCAAGTATATATGTGTATAGTGTGTGTATGTGCATTATTTTTAAAGGAAATATTTTTTTATATAAAATCCTTATAATGTTCAATGATTATCTTATTACTAATTTTCTTTGATGTTTTTCTAAGTGATAATACCTCTATTAAATTCAACTGTGATAGACTAATTGAATGCCTCTTAATGTGGAATAAAAAATACCTAGGGTCCTCTGTCTATCTTGTGCTTCTTTGCTATTATCCTTCTATTCCAACCATTCACCCACCCTATGAGAACAATATAAATCTTGATAACAGAAGATGATTTCCTTCTTTTGATAGCTATGGATTTCAAATTTGATGGGTGTTTTCGATGTTGTTTCAATCATCTTCATTATCCAACCTTATATGTGGCTGAATCGAACTCCCTCAAGCTTCCTATTTTGATACTTGACGTATTTTAACCAAATTTCTATTTTGAATAACCTATATCCAAATTTAGTATGAATGATTCTATCAAATTAAAATTGAAAAATGATTTTATTTTAATTTATAATTCAATTTTTTTAGAAAAATCATTTTCATTATTATTTTTTCTAATTTTGAATAATTTAAAATCATTTTTCTTAAGAACATTACCACTTATTTTTTTTTGATTCATTCATGATTGCCATTTTATTTTTCATGTTTTTTGGAACCATTTATCAAATTTTATTCATTATATTTGTTTTCAGTGTTGAAAATATTTTAAAAAATATAATAATTTTTTTATTTGTGAAACCATTATTATATTCAATAGCCATATTTTCTATTATGAAAATGGTTTTCAAATAATAAAGATTTTATTTTTTTATATTTCCATGTAAATATATATATGTGTGTGTGTGTGTGTGTAAATTGTTATACATATTATACTGTATAATAGGTGAGTTAAGCTTCTTAAAGGGGGTTGTTACTCTTAAAGGTTTGTAACCTTGGTTAAAAATGCAAGTGATTGGTTTTGAAGATAGTGAGTAAGTTTTCTAAGGTTCTTTGAAAATTAATTCGATGTTTGATTTTCTAACAATTTTTTTTAATGGGTAAAAATTTTGTTAAAAAGTGATTTAAAAATAAAGGGTAACATGATTTTTATTAGTGAAAATAATTTTTAAAAACTAATAAAAAATGTCCCAGTGATTTATTAGGATAAGATTCATCAGTTTTTTTATAATGTAAATGTGATTTTAAGGGTAAATTATCGGTTTAAAAGTTAATAAATTGGATTTCTATGATGTTTTAGAATAAGGATGATATTTTGGATTTTAATGATGGTCTAAATAAAGGGTCGTTTAAATTTCACATTGAATTTAAAATGTAATTTTTTGATTTGAAATTAGAGTGAATAGATTCATCGGTTTTTTATACGGTATATGGTACACTAAGTTCATGGTGAATAGCATGCTTCTCAAAATAATCATCAATTGTTCCCCTTATAAATTTCTTACCATTATCTGTTGGGATCATCTATAAGGAGAAATTTCATTCCTTCTCTAATTTTATTCCACATCATTTAAACATATTTAGATCCTATGATTTATGTATCACAAAGAAAATAGATTGAATTCAGGTAAATTCATCAATAATAGAAATAATATACTTCTCTCTATTTTTTGAATACTTCCTCGTTGTCCCATAATTATATAAATAAACGATCTTCTATTATTGGTTAGATTGTATCTCTAAATTATTATGTGAAGAGTTAACAATTTTTTCCTTTAGGTGTGTTGAGAACATCATATTCCTTTCTATTTTTAGTATTGTTATGTTACAAAAAATTTCTACTTAAGTGATCCTACTCATGTTTTTTTGGATATGATGATCAATATTTCTATTCCATAATTGGATTATTGTGTTAAAATGTAAGTTGAATGAATTTACTACATCACCCACTTGAATTATATTTTCACTTTGGTCAATATCCTCTTATCCATAAAATTATGGATTGATTTTTTTATATGAAGTATGAAACTAAGAAAGGGAAACAATGTATTACCTTGGTATCATCTAAGAAAACCATCCACTCCAACCAAACCAAAGGAACATTGAAGATTCTAGGACGGCGGTAATTTATCACTAAGAAGGGGAGATAAATAAGTGATACTCTTTTTCTTTTACAATTACTCTTTATAAATTAACCTATATTATTGATTAAAGTCTTGATCCACTCACTAATTTTCTTTTCCTCTTTGAACACTCCTTAAAATATGTGTCAAAAAGTTGAGTGTTATCTATATTTATAAATTCAACAGGATGAGTGATATCTATATTTATAAATGAAAATATGTGTAAGGGAAAAGGGTGGTATCTATATTTATATGATCATATTAAATTTCAAAGAACTCCTAGAACTACTATTAAATAGGCCTTTAACAGTGCTAAAATTGGCCATTTCCAGTACAAAAAAAAGCACTGACTACTGGAGCGTGATTAAAATTCCTAGGCTTTTATCAGTGCTAGAAAATCACTAATAAAGGGAATCTTTATCAATGCTACTAAAAGAACTGATAAAGGGTTTTCTTTATTAGTGCTAACAAAAAGTGTTTATAAAGGGACCCTTCATCAGCACTTTTCTTAGTACTGATAAAGGGGTATACTGTAGTGTACTGTGAAATTTACAGCACACTGCATCAGTAGAAATAGTAGAAAAAAATAGGTGCAAATACAGATTTTAAATGAAATAAAATTTACAACACAAATACAAGATAAAAACACTATATTATAGACATTTCAAACATTGTTATGTACAATTACATGAGTAAGTACAAATTATCGCATACATTCAAAAACATAAATGTTCCTTTGTCCTTGGCCCCGACCCCCACTCATATTATTTCCAAACAAACCACCCTAGATCGAGCAAAAGAATACACCTGTATAAGAAAAAAATCATGTTGGTAATACTATAAAGAAATAAATTAAATAGAAATTTTCAATTTTAAACTAAACTTTGAGTCATACAAGGAACGCCGTGTATCGGATTAATTTGTGGTTGATTCTTGCATGTCACAACATTTCTTGTTCATCATAAAGAATTATCGCTGTAAAAATTGAATAAATAAGTATAAGATAAAAATGATGAGAAAATTAATTATGTAATAGCGGATAAAATGATGAGAAAATAATCTGATCTTGTTTTCTTGGTTTTTGAGATGTGATGTTTGTTTTAAACTAAAATGGCACTAATATATTAAAAACATGCACTTCGAGTCATAATGACCACATCATATGTCAGATTAATATGTGATCAATTTATATATGTCACAAATGACTTGTGGATCATTTTTTAAAGTATCAAAACAATATAAATGTGTTTTCTTGGTTTCCAGTATGTTACTTTCATTTTTTACTAAAATGTCACTGGAAACACGCACTTTAAGTCATACCGGTTACATCGTGTGTAAATTTAAGGTGAGACTAATTACTAAACATCAAAAATGATTTATGAATCATTTTTATAAATTATCAATACAATATGAGTGTGTTTTCTCAGTTTTCAATGAGTGATACTTTTTGAACTAAAATGTTAATTTTAAACTGATAACGGACACTTTGAGTCATACCGAGCACATCGTGTATCAGATTGAGGTGAAAATGATTCCTGCATGTCACAAATTACTTATGAATCATTTTCCTAAAGTATCAAAAAAATATGGATGTTTTTTCTTAGTTTTGAGTATGTCACTTGTCTTTTTTACTAAAATTAATATCAATTTTAAATAAAAAAAACGCACTTAGAGTCATACCGGTCACATTGTGCATCAGATTGAGGTGAATCTAATTCATACATGTCAAAAATGACTTATGGATCATTTTTTTAAAGTAACAAAACAATTTGAATGTGTTTTTTCAGTTTTGAGTAAGTCGCTTATCTTTTTTACTAAAATTTCATTTTAAATGAGAAACACGCACTTTGAGTCATACTGATCACATCGTGTGTCGGTTTGATGTGAGACCGGTTCCTACACATAAAAAATGACTTATGAATCATTTTCCTAAATTATCAAGACAATATAAGTGAATTTTCTCAGTTTTCAGTGAGTGTGACTTTTTGAACTAAAATATCAATTTCAAACTGATAACGGACATTTTGAGTTATACCGAGTGCACTATGCATCGAATTAATGTGCGACTGATTCCTGTACATCAAAAATGACTTATGGGTCATTTTAATAAATTATAAAAGCAATATCAATCCATTTTATTGGTTTTGAGTATTTCACTTGTTTTTCAATTAAAATTAATGTCAATTTTAAATAAAAATATACACTTTGAGTCATACCGGTCACACAATGCATCAGATTGAGGTGTGGTTGATTTATTCACATTGAAAATGACTTATGGGTCATTTTACTAAAGTAAAAAAAATAATATAAATTCATTTTATTAGTTTTGAGTATGTCAGTTGTCTTTTTACTAAAATAATATTTTAAACTGGAAACACGTACTTTGAGGTATACCAGCCACATCATGTGTTAGTTTGATGTGAGATAGATTCTTACGTGTCACAGATGACTTATGAATCATTATCCTAAATTATCAAGACAATATGAGTGTGTGTGTTAGGTTTTTAGTGAGTGACACACTTTTTGAACTAAAATGTCAATTTTATACTGATAACAGACACTTTGAGTTATACTAGGCACATCGTGCATCAGACTGAGGTGTAATTGATTCATACACATCAAAAATGACTTATGGATCATTTTCCTAAAGTATCAAAACAATATCAATGCATTTTCTTGGTTTTGAGTATGTCACTTGTCTTTTTTACTATAATTAATGTCAATTTTAAATAAAAAGATACACTTAGAGTTATACCGGGCACACTATGCATCAGATTGAGGTGAAGGTGATTCCTACACATCAAAAATGACTTATGGATATTTTTCCTTAAGTATAAAAATAATATGAATGTGTTTTCTCGGTTTTGAGTATGTAACTTTTCTTTTTTACTAAAATTGATGTCAGTTTTAAATATAAAGACACACTTGGAGTCATACAGGTCACACCGTGCATCGAATTGAGATTCTCCCAATTCTTATACATCAAAAATGACGTATAGATCATCATTCTAAAGTATAAAAACAATATGAATGTGTTTGTTCGGTTTTGAGTATGTCACTTGTCATTTTTACTAAAATTGGTGTCAATTTTAAATAAAAAAGACACACATGGAGTCCTATCAGTCATACCATGCATCTGATTGATGTGTTGTTGATTCCTACATGTCAAAAATGACTTATGGATCATTTTCATAAACTATCAAAACAATCCGAATTAATTTTCTTAGTTTTGAGTATGTCAGTTATCTTTTTTACTAAAATGTCATTTTAAATTGGAAACGCACATTTTGAGGCATATCGGTTACATTTTGTGTCAGTTTGATGTTAGACTAATTCTTACATGTCAAGAATAAATTATGAATCTTTTTCCTAAATTATCATGATAATTCGAACATGTTTTCTCAGTTTTCATTGAGTTACGCACTTTTTGAACTAAAATATCAATTTTAAACTATTAACAGACACTTTGAGTTATACCGGGCACACCGTGTATCAGATTGAGATAAGGATGATTCATACACATCAAAAATGTTTTATAAATCATTTTCCTAAAGTATCAAAACAATATAAATGCATTTTCTTGGTTTTGAGTAGGTCACTTGTCTTTTTTACTAAATTTAATATCAATTTTAAATAAAAAGACATACTTAGAGTCATACCAGACACACCGTGTATCAGATGAAGGTGAAGATGATTCCTACACATTACAAATGACTTATGGATTGTTTTCCTAAAGTATCAAAAAAATATGAATGTGATTTTTTGGTTTTTAGTATGTCACTTGTCTTTTTTACTAAAATTAATGTCACTTTTAAATAAAAAGACACACTTGGAGTTGTACTGGGAATATTGTGTATCGGATTGAGGTGAGGATGATTCCTACATATCACAAATGACTTATGGATAATTTTCCTAAAGTATCAAAACAATATGAATATGTTTTCTTGATTTTGAGTTTGTCCCTTATCTTTTTTACAAAAATTAATGTCAATCTTAAATAAAAAACACACTTTGAGTTATATCGGGCACACCATGTGTCAGATTATGGTGTGGCTGATTTCTACATGTCACAAATGACTTATGGATCATTGTTCTAAAGTATCAAAATAATATAAATTTGTTTGCTTAGTTTTGAGTATGTGATGTGTGTTTTGAACTAAAATGTAAATTATAAACTAAAAACATACAATTCAAGTCATACCGAGCGCATAGTGTATTGGATTGAGGTGTGGCTGATTGAGTATGTGATGTGTGTTTTTCTTTAAACTATCTGCAATAAGATAGAAAAGAAAGGACATGTTCTCTTTTTTATGTCCTATTGCAGATAGTTGAAAGAAAAATTTAACCTCCCAAAAGATCTGTGAAAAAAATAATCAATAGATAAAAATGATAATGAAATTAACTTTAAAATAGTAGATTAAATTGTGAAAAAAATAACTTAGTAAGAATTCACTTTTTCATGATATCTATATAAATTCTTAACCCATTTTCTTATTCCCATTATCTAAGTTACAACCATGAAATCCAATCTCTCACAAGCACGAGCAGGTTCAAACAAATCACCTCAACTCGAGCAAAAAAATCCACCTTTATAAGAAAAAAATTATTATATTAGTAATACTATAAATAAATAAATTAAACATAAATAAGAAACAATACATTAATAAAATTTCAATTTTAAATTGAAACCACACAATTTGAGTCATACTGAGTCCACTGTGTATCACAAATGACTGGGAGATCGTTGTCCTAAAGTATCAAAACAATCTGAATGCATTTTCTCAGTTTTGAGTATGTCAGTTTTCTTTTTTACTAAAATGTCAATTTTAAACTCAAACCACACAATTTGATAAATACCCATCGCACCATGTGTCAGATTGATGTAAAGACAATTCCTATACGTGACAAATGAATTATGAATCATTGTACTAAATTCTAAAAATAATCCAAGCTCAATTTTGTTGGCCTGCAAATCGGAAAATGGAGATATGTGTTTTTGGCAAAGGGAGGTGCGCGCCAAATCTGAGTGGTGCGCAAAAAAGAAAGTGGTGCGAGAAATATTGGCATGGTGCACGAAATAGAGGAATGAAGTTTTTCGCACAAGAGGTGTTTCGAGATCAAAAACTCAAAAATTGACAAAGGCATGAGGTGCGTGCAAAATTAGAGAGGTACGTGAAAAAAGAAAGTGTTGTGCAAAATAGAGGAATGAAGTTTTTTCGTGCAAGAGGTGTTTCGAGATCAGAAGCTCGAAAATTGGCAAAGGCATGAGATGCGCGAAATATTGGAGTAGTGCGCGAAAAACAATGTTGCGCGGAAGATGTGTTTTTCGCGCTCGAAGAGGATTACGCGCTCAAGAAAGATTTTTCACGTAGAGGTTGAGTTTGCCTATAAATATGAAGTAACCCCCTCATTCTAAGTAGCTCAAGACTTAAGAGAGTATCTGAGCTCTGACGCGCAAAACTGGAATACGCAAGGTAGTTGCGCGTAAACGTCAAGTTTGCGCGTAAAGAGGAGGTTGCACGTAAAGCTTAGGTTGCGCGTAAAAGAGTTGTTTGCGCGTAAAAGCAAAGGATGCGTGTAAAAGATGGTTGTTGCGCGTAAAAGAAGTGTTTGCGCGTAAAGAACAGGTTGCACGTAAAATAAGACTATTGCACGTAAAAGAATTGGTTGCACGCAAAATAAGTGTTGCGCGAAAAGTGGACTTCGCGCAAAAGCAGGGAATTACGCGCAAGTCCCAATAAAAGTTGTGCGTAAAATTTGGGGTTGCCCGGTACACCCGGTGCAAAGAGAGATTCATTAGTGGATGAAAGTTGGATTTCAATATAGCATCTACATACATTGGAGGATGCATTCATCAGTGCAAATGATCGAACCTACAAGTCCATAAACTGTGTGGATCCTTTCCAAAGCATTGAGCGAAGGAAGAGGAAGAAGGTGATCCTTTCTACCGGTAATGAGTCAGAGAGAGAGGAACAGGGAGTGACCTTTAGGGAAACAGTGAGCTAACCCTAAACATTTTAAAGGCAGTGTGTTTGGGCATAGAAGTGATCTAGCCCGAACATTATTGCAGTGAGCTTTAGTAGATTTGGTACAGCGGTACATCGTCATTGTATGCTCCTTGGACGTAGCCCAATGAGGGTGAACCAAGTAAAAATCTTCATGTCTGTCTGGTTGCTTCCCTGCACTGCATCCAAAGAATCATCATCAGATAAAGAAGCAAAGAATAAGATCAACAATAAAATATAAGTGCAAACAAAATGACCCTTATAATAAAGAGGTCAAGATTCAATGGGGTAGAGATAATTTTGAAAAGAATATTCATACCCTGATTCCCCCCCCCCCCTCTCAGGGTATTTAGGCCCCTTTTGGTCCTAACGAATTGACATTTTAGTAAAAAACAAAAATATCATACTTAAAACCGAGCAAACATATTGAGATTTTTTTGATAGTTTAAGACAACTATCCAGAAGTGATTTGTAACGTGTAGGAATTAGATGCACCTCAATCCAATACACGTCTGTTATCAGTCGAAAATTGACATTTTAGTTCAAAATGTGTCACTCACTGAAAACCGAGCAAATATGCTCGGATTTTCATGATACTTTAATACAATGATTTATAAGTCATTTGTGACGTGTACGAATTAGACTCACATCAAAACCGACACATAATGTGATCGGTATGACTCAAAGTGCATGTTTATAGTTTAAAATAATATTTTAATAAAAAAGACAAATAACATACTCAAAACACAAACAAATGTATTCAGATTGTTTCGATACTTTATAATAACGATCCATAAATCATTTGTAATGTGTAAGAATCAACATCATCTCAATCTGATGCACGGTGTGATCGATATAACTCAAAGTGCATTCTTTTATTTAAAATTCGCATTTTATTAATATATTCTTTCATATTTATGTTTAATTTATTTTTCACGGTATTACTAATTATGAATTGTTTTATTATACAAGTGAATTCTTTTGCTCGGATTAGAATGGTTTATTCGGCAACTGATACCATGATCTTGCTTTTTTGAGAGGTCGCGAGTACCAAATACAATGAAACATTGATGTTTTTAAATATTTGTAGATAGTAATTGCAAATGTAATTATACAAAACATTTTTTAAAATGTATAAAATAGTGTGTCTTTATTTGCATTTGTGATGTAAATTTTATTTCAATTAAGTTATAAATTTACATATTTGCATACAAATATATTTCATGCAACGTATTGTTAATCAAACACATTACAACAATAAGGCATTTATCAATGGTAACAAAAACACATATAATCACCTTATAAATGCTAAAAAAAACCACATAAACAGTGCACCGAGTGTTAGAAAAGGCTTGAATCTCGGATGCACCATTCTTAAAAAATACTTCATGTGATTTACGAAAATGCCCTCTTTAGTTTCCAGTTCGGAAACTTGTAATGTTCATGACATTTCTTATATTTATATTTCCTCTTTGAGAAGGATCGTCTTAATTGTTTGATTAATCTGGTAATTGTGGAAAATGGACAGTAATGCTAGATGAGCACAATCCGTCAACTTATCATTGTAATTGTTAGAAATTTATTGAATTTCCATATTGATGTAAATTTAAAACCATGATTAATTACACGTAGAAGATCTAATTTATATATATACAACTTACCAAATACTTTGAGATTGCCCTACAATTAACAACACGTGGACACCAGTACAATTTATATTTTTTGAGTACTGATGAAAAATGGATTTCTGAATAATTATATATAAAAAAACTAGAAACAATCGATACTAATTAGGTATTGCATATGAACCATTTTTTTATAAATAATAGACATTAATTATTTACGAACTATTTAGTCAATATTAAAGCAGAATAAATATACGGGTCAGTGGGATTTTCATTACGTCGCTAGCCCCGAGGGAATAACACAAACCAAGCGGCACACGATTCAGAGAGGAGCGACAAACGAACGGCGCCACGCCACTCCACGCCATTCCCCTCCAACAACTCCAGACAATCCGCAGGCTCTATTGCAAGCCCCCACTTCCCATCGTTTTGCTTTCCCCGCGCCTCAACCAGACTCGCAAAAATAAAGCTGCTTATTCCCCTCCCAAGCACCACCCGCTACGCTACAAACGCCTAGCCCCCCCACCGGACCACGCTCTCCGACGTGTCCACATATCACCCATCCTGACGTAATTGGCTTTTAATCAATGTCACGGAGTCCCTATATATAAGGCTAACCCATTGCATCACCCCACCCACACAACCGACCCTATGAACACCCACAGCGGCGACCCTGCCATCATCCCCTCCTCCATTGCCCTCCTCCAACAACGCTTCAGGCAGCTCCAGAGGGCCAAGGAGATGAGGGAGGAGAGGCAGCTCCTCTCACTCTTCCCCCACACCGACCCCCCCAACTTCCAGACCAAGCTCAGCTCCAGCCAGCCAACAACCCGTGAAGGCCCCGATGTGGACACTTCTCTTCATCTCTGAAACCAATTTCACAATGCTTGCTTATTTACTTGTGCTTGTGTTTTTTAACCTTTGTTGCGCTTGCCTCCTTGTAATAGTAATGCCAGCTACAGTTCATTGCTACTGCCGCTCTTGTCCATGTGTTCCACTATTACAGGTTTTTCAGGAAGGCTGTCATAACCAGACCTGCCCGGCCCTCCATCACTGCTGCTCGTTCTTCGTTTCATGATTTTGGGAACCAAACGAGTTACTTCTTTTGCCTTCTCCGTCTTCACATCCTGGTTAATCCGCTCGAACCGCACAGCACTCACCTTTCTGGCATTTCCGGCCAGCACCTGCACCAAAACTAATAAGAAAGCCTAACCAACAACTTAGCTCGTCCTGAATGGACAATCAATGATATGGATATATCAACTCAACGATGCACCCATCCATTAAAATAACTGCCAATTTCAAGAAACCCATGGGGATATCGAACACTCATTTGTTCTGGAGAGGAGAGAGACAGGGAAGGAGGGTTTGGGTTAGACCTCTTTTGATACCATGTTAAAATAGAAGTGGTGACCCAAAACCCAATATGGCTCCTAAAAGAGACCTTGGTGTTTATTTATGATGAATGATAAGGATGACAATAAACCTAATATCTGATGTGGGACTCACATCCTTCAACAGTTCCGTATCTTGAGCTTGTCAGAATCAAAGTTTTGTAAATAGGGAAAAATAACACGGGACAAGAAAATTTGAAATTGGAACGCATTGCATCCCAGTTAATTTTACCTTACCATGTTTCAGCTTTGTAAAGCTTCTGCTCCATCCATATATTTGGAAATGTGTCAGCACACATGCCCATGAGTATGTGATGTATACTACAAAATTACTCATTGCTTATGCAAAGATATAAGACAAATTCTACAAGGGACGTTTTAAATAGCATTCTAACTAGGAAAATATACCCAATTTTTAAAATATACAGTTTTTTTTTTTTTTTGAAAAAAAAAAGTTCTTAATGTTTTAACCAAATGAAAAATGGATTTCAATTTTCATAAAATATCAAAACATAAAAATACTTTAGATAATCACAAAATTAGCTTTCACTTGACAGATCTCAAGAGTAGAAAGTAGGGCGAAATTCCAGAACGGCCTACAGCATTGTAGAGGACTTGCGCATTTAATGATATAAAGATGGACAACCAATACCATTTACACAATCTGGCGAAGGGATGAAAGAAATACCTCGATTTTAAAAATCTGATGCCTCTCCTCCTTCAACGACTGCTCAGATTCACCTCCACGATATTCGTTGTCCTCTTCATCTCCCTTTTCAAGCACTGCTTTAATGCTCTCACCTGTCCTGGGGATATACCCAAATGCCTCGCATATGAAACCTGAAACTGTCTCATACTGATGACCCTGTGACAAAATAGGTGAGAAAAGGTAAATGAAAATGAAACTGTAGTAATTCAAATACAATAACTGAAAAGGTTCCATTTGATAGCACTTATTGCTTATATCACTTATCAATTATGATAAGCAGTTTGAAAATATAAATGTTGATCGCTTTGTTTCTGAAAATAACACTTTTAACTTAAATTCCGGAAGAAAACCACTTACTTAAGTGGCAGAAAAGCACTTTATAAATAAAAAACTAAAAGCACTTATACAGAAAGTGATATAAGCAGTTTTCAATTGGTGCTATCAAACAGAGCTCGACTGCTTTAATACATCTGACAGAGAAAGGAACAACAACAGAAGCACTTGGGCTTTCAAAACAGATAAGACAGCTCATCAGTAAGGATGTTTGCACAGTTGGTAAAAGCATGTATGAAAAAATTGTACTGCAAAAAATGAAGTTGCGGGAAAAACAAGTTACAGCATTACAGCAAGCAGATAAATGCTTTTACAGATAAAAACACACTAAGCATGAGGATGATGTAATTATATGCATTGATATTTAATATCACCAAACGCTAAATTGGTATATTACCTCTGGAATTTTGACATTCAAATCTTCAGAAAGCTGGTCAATAGATGTATTAGCATCAACATCAAAAATCCCCTCTGCACGCATTATCACATAGCCAGTTTTCCTTTGAATCTCTTCCTAATACAAAGACAATATAATAACCTGAATAAGATTTGGAAATCAATCATTACATCACATTTCCCAAAGAAAAATTATTATCATTCGTCGTGTGGGCCGTTCAAAATCAACAAACATATTATTTTGATAACCAAGTGGAAAACTGTTATTCCCACTATGCATTTAGAACCGATAAAACCACAGATGGCTGCTAAAACAGGATCTTGGAAGGAGGCCATTGAAGACTAGAAATTTCATCATTAGGGACATGAACAGAGACATGATCAGGAATCACTAATGAATGACAACAAGAAACCAGCCACAAAGTAACAAACTATCTCTGAAGGTATCAAGAACAAAAAAAATTAGAAATTTGTGCCTAATACAGGTTATATAATCAACACTACTTTTTTTGTACTGAATTCATTAGGTTTTCTAGGCTTAGCTTCAAAGGAGATTAAAATTGCTTCTTCAACTGTATTTTTTTATTATTTAGGTTACCCTAAATAGAAAAAAATTATAATCAATTTTCAGCATTGATGGGGATTTAGGAAAAATATGATAAACAGAGAAAAAGAAAAGAAAAAAAAAAGATGCAGGTAATGTGTAATAGGCATTACTTTTGAATCATTTTCATCAAAGATTTCACCAACAATTTCCTCAACCACGTCTTCCAGTGTTGCTATCTGTTTCAAGATAAAATTTAGAAGCAAAAGCTGAAAAACAGTATCAAATGCAGCAAGCAAAACAAGAGCATCCACTTTCAGTTATTTAATAAGATACCCGCTTTCTGCAAGTAGCTTAAAAATTTGAATCAATAATATGATATAGTTAATTGTCATATGCATATGAGACAGATAATTTCCATACTTGCAATAAAGTAATACAGGCACTTGTTAATTGTGTTGAACACCAAGAACCACGGCTATGTCCTAGCATAGTTTACAAATGCAATAAGCAGACTATAATTGTTGGCTCTATCAAATACTCTGAGAGGGGGGTGAATCAGAGTATGACAGATTAAAAACCTTCCCCGTTTAGATCATGTTTCGTCGTTAAACAAAACACTTTTTTCTCCCCTTCTCATAGCAATGTATTAGTAGAAATGAAAATATGCACGAGACACGACAATTTTATTTAGTTCACCAACATTGGGCAACGTCCAAGAAGCATACAAAGTCGATGTGTCAATATGTTGGATTGGTGTTGCCCGATCCGGTTGGGCCGAATGCTTGTAGCCCGCAGCTGTAGCGGAGCTGACCGACCGACACCGACAGGCACTTTAGCAGTGCGGACTTCAGAGTCAACTTTACTGTAGCACTTTTGATTTTCAGCCGGCAGCCACTGTAGCGCTTTTGACAAAGCTGGCCGCCGTTCACTATAGCGACGCGGACTCACTTTTCGAACAGTGATGGTCTTCTCCATTGTTTTATAACTCATTTTCGGGCTAGGGTTACTACTGAAAAATCCTCTGTAATTTTGTGCTCCCGAATAGTGAAATTTCTGCCTCTCCCGTGGACGTAGGGATTATTTCCGAACCACATAAATCGATGTGTCCTTGTTGCTTTCTTTCTTTCATTTTCTCGTTTTTGTCGTTGCATCTCCCGACGATTCCGCAACAATTGGTATTGGTATCAGAGGGTGAGTTTGGAATTCTCCAACGATGGCTCTGGATGAAGGCAAAGTGAAGATCGATCGCTTCGATGGAACTGATTTCAGTTTCTAAAGAATGCAGATTGAGGATTATCTTTATCAGAAAAAGATGCACTTACCACTTATGGGTGTGAAGCCAGCGGACATGGAGAAGTCGGAGTGGGAGCTACTGGATCGACAGGTTCTGGGTGTTGTGCGCCTGACGTTGGCCAAAAACGTTGCGTTCAACATCAGAGAGGAGAAGACGACGGTGGACCTGATGAAAGCCCTCGCAAATATGTACGAGAAGCCTTCTGCGGCAAAAAAGGTGCATTTGATACGACGATTGTTCAACCTGAAAATGGTTGAAGGGAGAACTGTTGCAGATCATATCAACGAATTCAATACAATCATAAGTCAGTTGTCATCGGTGGACATTGATCTTGGTAGGTATGTGGGCTGGTTTTACTATCTTCGTTACCAGAGAGTTGGGAAGCAACTGTAACAGCTATGAGCAGCACTTCGGGGAATACGAAGATGACTCTGAAAGATATATGAGACCTAATCCTTAGTGAGGATGTTCGAAGAAGAGAATCAGGCAGATTCTCTAGTTCTGCTTTGAATGTTGAAGGAAGAGAAAGGTACCCACAGCGGGACAATCGCAGAGGACGATCGAAGTCAAGAGGAAAGAGCAGAGACAAGACAAAGGGGTCTGGTCCAACCTGCTGGACTTGCGGGAAGAAAGGACATGTCAAGAAGGAGTGCAGAGATAACCGGAAGGGACCTGAAACCAGTGGAGCAAACACTGCAGCTGAAGGAATTGATGACGTGTTGCTGTTGAGCGTGGACAGCCCGATGGAGTCTTGGATTTTAGACTCTGGGGCGTTTTTCCATTCTACATCGGAGAAGGGTTTCCTGAACAATTTTGTTTCTGGAAATTTTGACAAGGTGCATCTTGCTGATGACGAGCCCTTGCAGATTGTGGGTAAAGGAGATGCACGGATCAAGACCAACAGTGGGAGTTTGCTGGTTCTGGAAAACGTGAGGTATATCCCTGGTTTGAGAAGAAACCTTATTTCTGTTGGACAACTTGATGATGCAGGGTTGAGTACCACATTCACTGGTGGTGCATGGAAGATCACCCGAAGAGCTATGGTCATATAGCTCGGGGAGCAAAGAATGGCACCCTGTACAACATGACAGAAACTTGCATGGACATGGTTGCATCACTGGAAGCTGTCGGAGGATCTCAACTGTGGCACTACAGACTCGGCCACATGAGTGAAAAGGGGATGAAGGTGCTGACAACAAAAGGGTTGCTACCAAAGCTGAAGTCGGTGGAAGTAGACTTATGTGAAAATTGCATCTTTGGAAAGCAGAAGAATGTGTCTTTTGCAAAAGGAGGCAGAACACCGAAGGCTGGAAAGCTGGACCTGGTGCATACAGATGTTTGGGGGTCTGCACCAGTACCATCTCTCGGAGGGTCACAATATTATGTGACATTCATCGATGACTCAACAAGGAAGGTATGAGTTTACTTTCTGAAGAATAAATCTGATGTGTTTAAGATGTTTCAGAAGTGGAAAGTCATGTTGGAGAAGTCAGGAGCAAAGCTGAAATGTTTGAGGTCTGACAACGGTGGAGAGTATGGCAGTCAGGAGTTCAGGGAATTTTGTTCTGAAAATGGAATTTGGTGGGAGAAGACAATCCTAGGAACACCACAACAGAAAGGTGTGGCAGAGAGGATGAATAGGACACTGAATGAACGTGCCAGGAGCATGAGCCTGCATTCGGAGTTACCCAAGACCTTTTGGGCTCATGCAGTGAATATGGCAGCATATCTCATAAACAGGAGTCCCTCTGTGCCAATGGGAGAATGTCTACCCGAGGAACTCTGGTCTGGTAAGGTGGTAAGACTCTCACATTTACAAGTCTTTGGCAGTTTAGCATATGTTCATGTTGATGCTAATGCAAGGGACAAGCTTGATGCCAAGTCCAAAAAATGTTTCTTTATTGGCTATGGTGGTGAGGAGTTTGGGTATCGCTTTTGGGATGATCTCAACAGGATGGTCATCAAGAGCCAAAACGTGGTATTCAATGAAGGTGTCATGTACAAAGATCGCCATGCAGTTGAAGATGAAAATGGGAACATTGAATCAGAATACAAAGAGCAAGTGGAGCTTTAAGGTGTATCTGAGCATGAGACATCGGAACCGGTGGAACCTACTACTCTGATGGAGTTGAGGAGATCAACAAGGGTGCGAAGGCCTGTGCAGAGGTATTCGCCATGTTTACACTATTTATTATTGACTGACGGTGGAGAACCAAAATGCTTTGAAGAAGCAATGCAGCTGAAGGAGTCGAGCAAGTGAGAGCTGGCTATGAAGGAGGAGATTTCCTCATTGCATGATAACAACACTTGGGAGCTGACACCTCTGCCAAAAGGAAAGAAAGCATTGCAGAATAAGTGGGTCTACCGGGTCAAGGAAGAACATGATGGCAAGAGGAGGTTCAAGGCAAGACTGGTGGTGAAAGGCTTTCAACAGGAGGGAGTAGATTTCACTGAAATCTTCTCACCTGTAGTGAAGCTTACCGCCATCCGGGTGGTTCTCAGCATTGTGGCGTCAGAAGACTTAAATCTTGAGCAGCTTGATGTCAAGACTGTTTTCCTTCATGGAGATCTGGAGGAGGACATTTACATGCAGCAGTCAGAGGGATATGTAGTGTCTGAAAAGGAAGACCTGGTGTGCAAACTCCAGAAGAGCTTATATGGACTGAAGCAGGCACCGAGGCAGTGAAACAAGAAGTTTGATTCATTTATGTCTAAAAATGAATATAAACGATGTGGCATGAATCAGTGTTGCTACATCAAGTCCTTTGGTGATGAATACATTATATTGCTTCTGTATGTGGATGACATGCTCATTGCAGGATCATGTATGCAGAGTATTAATGAGCTGAAAGGACAGTTGGCTGTGGAGTTTGAAATGAAAGATCGTGGAGAAGCTGACAAGATTCTGGGGATGAAGATCAAGAGAGACCGCACAGTTGGAACATTAATGTTGTCACAGGCTGATTACATTGGGAAGGTCTTGAGAAGATTCAGTATGATGGAAACAAAGACAGTCTTTATTCCCCTGGCGAGCCATTTCAAACTATCAAAGGAGCAATCACCGAAGACGGCAGAAGAGGTTGAGTACATGGCAACCTGATGTATGTCATGGTCTGTACTCGACATGACATTGCTCATGCAGTGGGAGTTGTGAGCAGGTATATGGCTAACCCTGGAAAACAACATTAGGAAGCTGTGAAGTGGATACTGAGGTATTTGAAGGGCAGCAAGGAGGTATCTCTGTGCTTTGGGAAAGAAAATTCATTACAGGGGTATGTGGATGCTGACCTTGGAGGTGATGTCGACAGTAGGAGGAGTACCACGGGTTATGTTTTTACCTGTGGAGGAACTGCGGTACGTTGGATATCACAATTGCAGAAGGTGGTGACTTTATCCATCACAGAGGCAGAATACATTGCTATAACAGAAGCTGGGAAAGAGATGGTTTGGCTGAAGAACTTCTTGGATGAATTGGGAAGAAAGCGAGAGAAGAATGTATTGCACTGTGACAGTCAGAGTGATATACATCTTGTCAAGAACCCAGCGTTTCATGCCCGGACGAAGCACATTCACTTGAAGTACCATTTCATCAGAGGTTTGATACAGGATGGGTTGCTGACTTTGCAGAAGATTTGTGGAACCAACAATCCGGCAGACATGTTGACAAAGCCTATGGTGATACAGAAGTTGAGGCACTGCTGTGCCTCTGTTGGTCTCCACTTATGAACGGAGGATGAGAGGCAGAATAATGGAGGACATGATGGGAGCACAAGAGGAAAACAGTTTGTATTTCATGAATCTGTGAATGGAAAGCACGTCACTGGTGAGTGAAGAGGAAGAACTTAGATTAAGTAAGTTGTATTCATCAGTTGCATCGAAGCATAGCAGTGCAGTGGATAAGGCTACAAGTGGGAGATTGTTGGATTGGTGTTGCCCGATCCGGTTGGGCCGAATGCTCGTGGCCCGCAACTGTAGCGGAGCTGACCGACCGACACCGACAGGCACTGTAGCAGTGCGGACTTCGGAGTCAACTTCACTGTAGCACTTTTGACTTCCAGCCAGCAGCCACTATAGTGCTTTTAACAAAGCTGGTCGCCGTTCACTGTAGCGACGCGGACTCACTTTTCGAACAGTGATCGTCTTCTCCATTGTTTTATAGCCCATTTTTTTGCTAGGGTTACTACTTAAAAATCCTCTGTAATTTTGTGCTCCCGAATAGTGAAATTTTTGCCTCTCCCGTGGATGTAGGGATTATTCCCGAACCACGTAAATCGCTGTCATTGTTTCTTTCTTTCTTTCATTTTCTCGTTTCTGTCGTTGCATCTCCCAACGATTCCGCAACACAATATACCAATGTACCAAATCCATTAAATATTACAAAGTTCGGAGTAAACTTTTTCTCTATTCTACTTCATTACCAATCACAATTTAAAAGCTCCATGTTCACTCAATTGAAGTGTGTTTACTACTCCTTCAGAAGATTCTTCTGTTGATCACTTGAATCAATTTTGTTTAAACCTCATTTGGTGTGTTGTGAAGCTCGACTTTCATCCACTTGAAAAATACAACATTACCATAGAATTTCGGGATAATTACTTTTGGTTCGCGTAAAATTCACTTTCGCACAATCATTGCTCAACTTTCGCAAAACTTTCCAATTCTTCACGAAACTTTGCACTTCCATGAAACTCACAACCTTTGACGAAGCTCAATAAACTGTTGTGAAACTAACTTGGTCGGATTGACACAAGTTGTTTCTTCATGGAACTGATGTTCTTATGAATGTTTCGTGCAAGAAAATCTTTTGCAAAATTCTTTCGTTATTCAGAACCTTTAGATCTTCGTTAAGTTTTCCTCTACTGCCAAAGGAGGGGGTAGCCGCCTATTTATAGACATTCGAAAAATTTTCTCGCTCATCACTACCATTTCGCAAAACTTTTCATTATGTCTGCGAAACTCCCTTGTTTCGCGAAACTCTCGCATACCTTCAGTTCGCGTACACTTCCGCAAAACATGGCGTCTTCGCATAACTTTTCGCTGATAGAGATCATAGAGCCCATGGGCACAACTAGGTAGCAATCATGGGCATCTGGGTCATTACATAGGAATATAGTCTGGGCAAGGCAAGTTATTAGGGAGGTTAGGAAGGGTCCCACCCAGAAATAAGGGGGAGGCTGCCAGGATGTTATAAAAAGGGTAAGGTTGGAGAGGGAGGGAGGGGAAAATATTCTGGGAATCGGCTTCGGCTTGAGGGGATCTATCCCGAGTGCCTTCTCCATCTTCTTCCTCCTCTTCTGTAATTCTCTCGTTCCATATATATATATATATATGCAAGGAGTCCTCTATTCTTATCATCAGTCCGACCTGCCGTCGGCTCGCGGTGGAGGAGGTGCGCCCTACCGTTCTTCCTCTGCCGAAACCATCACGTTGTTTGGAGGTTGGCGTTGCACTGTCGGAGGCTCACTCACAAGGGTGACCTGTAGTTCTTACTCCGAACAATTTCTCCCTCGAACAGGGGGCGCGCTGCTGTCTCCCGACCAGCTAAATTGTGCACTGTTGTGATTTTGCTCGAATGAGGCGCGCATAATGATTTTCTTCTCGAATGGACTACTGGACAATTTTTTTCTTAGCGCGCCCTACTAGCTCACGACCAAAGGCGACACGCCCGATCACACGACACGCACGACCAGCTTCAACTCGGTAGTGGTGTGCATGACAACCTACCACCAACTTCATCTTGCTCCCTTGGAGCATCGCCTGCAACGCCTTGAAGCAGCGGCATTCCATCTGACGTCCACTGTACATTCATCTATAAAGGAGCAAGCGAACTTCGCTTGGATAAGAAGTTTCCATCGCAGCAGGCACCTCCGCCGTCTCTGTCAACCAACCTGCCTGAGGCGCACTCAGTGACGACGGGTGGAACGCTGGCTCCAAAAAAAAAACGACAATAGCACATCGATTTTCCCACGTACCTTACCCACCTCGTCCCACGCCTAGAGCAATTGCCACAGCAAGACCCAACCCAGCCTTCAGTGACGATGGACTTACCTACGACTCCAACTGCTGGATTGGGCACCTTTGAGGTACAGGGGCGTGATGCAAGTATGGTCGTATATCTGTCAGGTCTCGCCTACGACCAGTACATTGCTACACATCGAGTCCAGCTACCCATTCTTGATGGCTCTACCCCGAGTGGCTACATTGTGCGAGCTATTTTTTTTGCATCGATGATCATGTTGTTCATGCTGATTGGCCACGAGCGGCAATGCCTATCTGCACTCGCCATTATTTGCGAGTGCCATTTGCCCATTCATTGACGAACCCACACAGCTATGGCATGCGTTTTTGTTCTCAACCCGCTAAAATTTTTCTTGGGATAGCGAGGATCAGTCGATCGACACTGCAGTGAAGGTGGAAACAGGTTTGGGGCTCCAACTCCATATAGCCCCAAGGAGCATCTGGGAGATAGCGTGGCATGCGGGCAAAAAGGAGACATGCTAACGAACCACAACAGCTCGGTCCTATGGTAGTGGTGCTGCTTGGTCCTATCCAAAGCGCAAACGCAGGGTGGCGTATCTGGGAGATTGCTTGGCTCGCATGCGTAGCAAGACCACCATTCTTCAATTCTAAGGACGAGACTGTTTTCAATCAATCTTTCGTGAATTTCATGATTGTCATATTTTGACGAGGTAGTGATGAAACTCCATCTTTCGCGAAACATTTCCCCTCCAAATTTTAGATTCCAAAAATTTGGTAAAAACTGAGAAATGCCACTACCTTGTTCACATAACTTTATGAACCACTTCCAGAGCTTTCATATCCTTGTCTTGGAGCTTTGTCAACACATCTTGTCAACAATCGTGTTGGAACTTCACACCTGGCCATGACAACCTGTTTTGTCAACAAACACAACCAACTCAAAAATACTACGAAATCACTTGGAGGAATTTTTGCCCAACAACAATTATCAGGCTTCATGATAAACAACAACTATAAGACATTCATGCATTTCCCTGGTCAACAGCCCCAAGCACTATCCAAAAGGTGATGATTAACAGAGACAAGACACTTATGAGATGGAAATATGCATGTTTATGTAGTGTTAGAAATGTTAGTCTCATAAAAGAGGATAACGACTTATCCTATTGTTGGATTGGTGTAGCCCGATCCGTTTGAATGATGTTGGGTTGAATGCTAGCAACTCATACAGAACACCAGACAGGGCACTGTAGCAGTGCAAACTACGACATGGTTACTGTAGCAGGTCAGACTTTAGAGGCAATGGTACTGTAACTCTGCGGAATTCTTGTCATTGATCACTGTAGGAGCTTGGACATGGGTGGTAACAACACTGCAGCAATGCGGACTTCCAGCTAACGTTAACTGTATCAGAGTGGACTTATTGTGCGATTTGTGGAACAGTGCATCGTTTTCTTTATTAGCTCATTTCAAGCAAGGGTTTCTGTGTTGAGAAACTCTGAAATTCTCTTTGTATTTGTGCTCCCAAATCATAGTGAAATTTTGTCTATCCGTGGATGTAGGGATTATTCCTGAACTACGTAAATCATTGTCCTATGAAATCTTCTTCTTGTTATTTTCTCGTTTTATCCGGTTTTTTCTTCATTTGCAAACATGTTCTGTCGCTGTGACTCCCGGCGTTTTCGCAACACCTATAACTATTAGTATCAAATTTGACTCATTCTCCATGTAATCCAAAACAAAGTACTCCATGGGAGCAACCAGGAGGGTTGACCCACTGAGAATGGAATGAATTCAATTAAGGGATATAACATCAAATCCAAATGAATATTGTTGGAGTCTGCATCCCACATCGGACTTATGGTCCATTGTGGTCTTTATTATTCATTATAAAAGAACCTCAAAGCCTCCTTTAGTGAGAACCTTGGGTATTCGGTCTCTTCTTTTATCATTCAACATGGTATCAGAATAGGTTTAATCCAACCCGAGCCCTCCCTTCTATTTTTTTTCTCCCGTGTAAGGTTTTCTGCGGTTTTCCCCCATGGGGGGCGGCGGCCTCCATGGCCAACTAGGTCTGTCGTCGCCCCTCCCCCCTTCCGCGTGGATCCCTCCAGGCTCCCACCCTCCCAGCGGATCTCCCCCCTATCGGCATCTCCCTTCGTGGCGTCCCGACAGCCCGCCCTCCACCTGCGGCTCATGGCCCGCCTCCTGTTGCGGCTCCTAGCCCTGCCTCCCGTTGCGATTCCATCCCATCCAACACGCTGTAGCGCGGCTCCCTCCCGTCGATGCTCCCGCAACGGCTCCCTCACAGCGCCTCCTTCCCCAGCACCCCCTCCCCGCTGCACACGACGACCTCGCCCTAGGTCGCGCCTACCGTCACGGCTCCTGATCCCGAAGGGATCCAACAGCGACTCCCAGCCCCCTCCCGCCCTGACTCGCGAATCCTTTCCAAGCTACTGCCCAACGCAGCTCCCGCGGCCCTCCAGTGTCGTCCCTCCCCGCGGCGCTCTCCCCCCCCGGCTCCTGCCCTTTGCGCCTCCCTCCCAGACAGCAGTCTGGCGGCCTCCCCTCTCCCAGGTTTGGCCAGATCCAGTCACTGGCGCATCCTGCGGCGTCTCCGCCTCCACACCGGCGCTCCACCTGTGGCTCCCTCAATACGTGCGGCGACCCCTCCTCCTGTGCTGCTCTCCCTGCAACCGCCTCCCTTTCCCGGGAGAACCATTTCTGCGCACTCCTTCCAGATCTAGAGTGTTGTCTCTCCTGTCTGCCGGCATGCCCTCGCGCTTCCACCATCGTGGCGCAGCACCTCGGCCGCCTTGGATCTCGGCCCTTTGGCGCCGTCAGATCCCGCAACGACTCTGCGGTATCACCGCCTCCCATCGCCGGCCCCGCAAGTGCGGCTTTCTCGGTGCTAGTGTAGCTTTCCCGGCGTATCATCGACTAGCCCCGCTAGTGCGGATTTCCTGGCGCTCCGTCAACCGACCCAGTCTGTGTGGTTCCTCTGATGCGCCTGCAACATCTTCTTTCATCCATCATCCTGAGGGGGAGCTGCGATCTTGAGGGGGAGCTACGATTGTCAATTGTTTCTTTTTATTTCGTCTTGTTTTGTAATCAAGCTGGGTATGTCCAGCTTGAGGGGGTGCTTACAACATTTCTTGTTTGCTTTATATTGTCTTTGCTTTGGTCTTTTTTCTTTATGTGTCCAAGCTAGGTACACCTAGCTTGAAAGGGAGTGTTGGAGTCTGCATCCCACATCGGACTTATGGTCCGATGTGGTCTATTATTCATTATAAAAGAACCTCAATGCCTCCTTTAGTGAGAACCTTGGGTATTGGGTCTCTTCTTTTATCATTCAACAAATACATATATGAGTTTATAAGGGTGGGCATTGAAACCCTTGGGTACCCTTTTGGAAGGAGAAGAAAGGCCTGGCCCATGAAAATTAGCGTGACTAACATTGGATCAAACTTGCACAGACTAAAAGGTTGCTTGGTCTCACTTGACCACCCAAGCCAAGCCGGACCAGCATAAAATTGGACCTTAATGCCTTGGAACGCATCATTAGGCAAAGCCTAACCCACGAAACAATTAGCCTTGCAAGTTCAACAACAAAGAAAGGGGAATGGCCAATGATAAGACCATTCCACCCCAGCCCTCAACTACAAAGAACCACTTGAGTCAACCAAAGTATTACGAAAATATTTTAAAATCAATTTTAATAATTAGGCCATGGGTGGGTTTGGGCTTGGGCCTAGGCCACACTTTTACAACTTAGGCCAGACAAAAAAATGTGGTGGAAGCATGACTGGCCTGGGATCAGTTCAGGCAGGCCCAAACCAAAGCTGCATGGTGCTGAAGACTGCAAAATCCAGAGCTCAATTTTAAATTTCTAATCATTAATGTATAGTCCCCCTAGGATAATATGCCAGTCAACAATTGTTTGCGATATGGAAGAATTTACATGAGCTGTATGTACATACTCCGACGGTTCCACCATATTCATTAAGAGCAACAGCCATGTGAACCTTCCTGATGCGAAATTCCCTAAGAAGATTCCACACTGACATTGAATCTGCAATATCAACAAGAAGGATTCATTCAGAAAAGATTTTGAAAAGAATAAATTAAATGTACAGCCATAAACATAAATTATAAAAAACATTTGGAAGTCGCAAAGAAATCAAAAGGATTGACGCAGCAGCAACTCCCTCGACATAGACTGAAGGATGGTTGGCAATCAAGCATCATGTGTTGAGAGAATGAACCACAGAACTAACAGTATTGGGAGACAGAAAAATTACTAAAAATAGTATTCTTACTGCATTCTCCAAGGAATTATGGTCAAGAGATAATTACACACTTACACATATCACCCAAGTACTGCATCAAATGACCTCCACCTAAATGCTCAAGTTGTTAAGAGGTGTATACATATCAAGCTTCAACTAAAACAGAACGCACTAAATAAACTGTCGAACCCACTAGGGAATATACTAGTGGGTTCAACTAAAACAGAACACACAAAATAAACTGTCGAACCCACTAGGGAATATACATTGAGAGGGGGGCGAATCAAAGTATGTGACTTCTAAACTTTCCTTGTCAACAATCTTGTTACATTAGTGAGAACTCTTCTCACCTCCTCGTCATATATGAAAGCAAAAAAAACAGCAGATAATTTTATTTGGTTCACCCACACTAGACGTCTAAAAAGATACAACGGTGATGTGTATCAAATTCACTTGAGCACGCTGCTTGTTACACGTTCAAAACGAACACTCTATTTATCTTGCTTTACACCCCTCACACCTTCAGAAAGCTCATTACCCACTTTCATGAATTATGATGCACTATCAAAACGAATGAATGAATTGATCTTCAACAAATCAAAACAAAGAAAGGTTACACCTTAGTTCGTGTACCAATGATCTTCATATCCATCTCTTCAATGATCTCCTTCTTTGGAAAAATATAGCAATGAGTGTTCATCCACTTTGCTTTTTCAGAATGTATAGCTCTGGAATCTCCTCTCCATTTCTTCTCTATTCTCACACACTGAACTTCAATCCAATTTCTCTGATAAAAGAAATTCCATATCTTTCAAAAATAATCCTATCTTCACTCCATTAATGGTTAGTCAAAACAGTCCAAGAAACCTTTAAAATCTGAGTAAAATCACCAAATAGAATTCCATATCTTTCCATTGAGAGATGAATTTTGAAATTTGAACCAGGAATATCCTAAGCCAAAAAGCAAAACAAAAATTAAACAAAATAAATAAGACTTAAAAGACTGAAAAGGACACGTGGGTGCTTGTTGCACCATTGGAAGGGCCGGAATCAGTGCTACATCAGTCTCCCCTGCTTGGAAAGGACTCACCCTCGAGTCTCGTTGGATAAAGATAGTAATTTGGGAAGAATGGAAAGGTTTGTTGATCCGTGTTTTGTAGTGGCGGCAACCTTGAAGAAAGCTTGTCGGGAACGTTGACGTGAAACCTCTAACCCCCGTTCAATGTCGGTTGTTGGTTCATGTGCTTTGGTGGGATGAAATACAGCCACTAATAACCAGAACTCAGATCCGAGCTTCCGTCTTCATTGAATAGTCACCGCTTCAACACTACTATCTCACCCTCTCCAGGTTCGATAGGGTTTTCCAATTAGCATCGATGTGTCGTTTAGGTGACCATCTCCTTTCAACACTGGCTCAAAGCCCGCTTTAATCTTGAGGCGCTGAATACAAACAGCAATATGTTTAGTCTTTGACTAGAGTCGTTGCATGTTCCGCGGAGTCTGCAGAATATAACCAACAACTATTATTGATGGGGCACAAGCAGAGTCTTCAACGGGTGACATGAGGGAAGTGTCTCCAACCAATGACATGTGAGAAACAGCTTCACGAAGAGAATCGGAGACAACAAATTGGTCCTTGGGCATCAACTGTGTTGTGATTTTTGCATTCATGACTTCCTCATCTTTCATGTTGAGTCTGAACATACTGTCATCTTTGATGAGGAAGCACGAACAACAACCCCATCGTAAACGAAGTCAGCAACAACATGGTGGGGAGAACAAGCACCCGAAACCCAAGGTAGTGGCGCATGCGAAACTTGAAGGTCTCGTAATGCCTCTAGAAATGGTCTGTGATGCTCTCGAGATTGGTTCCACAGTTGGTAGAATTGTTCTAGCATGATTAGCATCGTCTGATTCAGGAGAGAGAGATTCCTTAATTTCATTGTTGGTCATGACCATTGAAGTAGACGTCGTGGCTCTGTTGGGTCCGCGCAAGTTTACCCCTTATGTCTCTTCTTTTTTTAACCTTTTCTTTTTTTCTTTCCCTTTCTTTGTTGTGCTTTTGCCCAAACCTGGGTTCTGTGCACGCAGGGTGCTCAACTGGAGGAGTCTAGCGCGATGAAACCTAGGCGCATGCAAGGAGCAGGGTGTGCACTGCAGCTGCGCTTAGGGAAGTGGCGCGTTGAGTGCAATAGATGACCACATAGGGAAGGTGGGCGTCCTTGGAGTCTGGGCGCGTGTTGGAGTGTCGCGCATTGTTGGATGTCGCGCCAAGCAGGGGGGGTAGCGCGGGCATGGGGTGTCGCGCGCGGAGGAACTGTGTGACAGGAGTGAGTGTAGGACTCGAGCGTGCACTGGGGTCATGCGGAGGACTTACGTTCTGCTAAGACGTGCGTCTCTGGCGAGCGACGCTATCGTTCTTCAAGGCGCAGATAGCGAGGCAAAACTCGCAATTGCCAATGAGACTTCACACGGATTGGGTGCAAATTAAGCAACCCACGTGATGTCGTTGCTAAAGATTTGAGTTCTCGTTTTTTTTATAAACTCCGTACACTTTTATTTTAATTATGGAGGATGGAAATAGTCTGGTCAGCCAATAGGGGTGAGAGCGTCGGACGTTGACAAGGGAGGTGAGGCAACGCCGGCCAGAAACACGTCGGGTGACAACGAGTCGGGCAGGCAAAAGCAGAATTTTCAGATTCCAATTAGTCTAGAACTAGAACACGGCGAGCGAGGAACGACCTTGCTCTAATACCAACCGATGTAGCATAGCGGAGATAACCAAGTCCTCACACAAGGAACTCAAGAGGAGTACAGATAGAATGATAGGGATCGACAAGAATGAATAGACCCCTTCTTAAAATATTCAGCGAAGCAGGACTGGAATTACACTAGAACCAGAAGAAAAGTACAGCGCTAGAGTAAAAGTAGACCCTCAGTGTAACATCACGCCCCATCTCATTGGCTTGAGAGGGCGGGGGAATGCTACTTGGCCTTAAGCGACGTTCTCAAGCGCCAAAGGCTGGCAATAAATGTCGAGGGCTTCGAAAATAATTTGGGGGAACGATCTGCCCTTGAGATTCAACCAACCAAACAAACAATCCACTATCAACAAACTACATGATGCATGTCGACAAAACAACCAAACCCATACCTTACCAAAAGACAACCAACTAATCCATAACAATCTCACATGCCAAATACAACCAAGCCAAAATCAGAATACCAAGCGGAAGACTACAACAAGACTCCAACAGAACTAGGACATCATCCATAGCTCCACACCAACCTCCATGCTCCAAACACCACAACATCACCAAAGCATCATGCCGAACCGCTAGCAAAATGAGATGATTTACTCTTACCTGTGTCCTGAAACACAACATCTGCAAAAGCACCCAAGTGCCAAAACAGGGGTGAGTAATAATACTCAGTAGGATTTCCCCAAATGACTTCCCTTACACACGCAACTAGGATAAAACCATTAGCACATTTATATAAAACAGTTTATATAAAACATTAAACAGTTTAACAATTACCAATAAGTCAAACACACTCTTACCAAGCCACCTTTACTCAAACCATGCAACCCAAGGGAAAGCAAGACAACCATGCCATAAGTCATTTCACCATTTCACATTAGCACAACAAATTCCATCTTGCAAAGCAACACACAACAAGGCAACCAAAACGGTGGAGCTTCCGTCCAACCCGTTCACTACATTTCCGACTAGTGGTGCTTCCCGACCACTATCCATAATGGGGGTTCTTCCGACCACTATCCACCACCTTTTATAGTGAGACTTCCCGCCCACTTCCACACAACACTTAATCAACCAACAAGCACAAAGCACCAAGGCCGCACAATAGGCACACAACCATTTCCAACACATGCCAATTCACTTCAATAAATCACTCATTTATTGAAAGCGCCCTTTAACCAACTTTCCATACCCAACCACATTTCAATAAACAACATCTTTATTGAAAACTATTTTTCACAAAACATTTTTCATAATCAGTCACTCACGATTTTAAAATCAACATTTTAAAATCACACAACAAAACCCCTTTTTGCAACAATAACTCATTTTCCCCAAAATCCCCCAAATCACCACCACATGGATTTCCAACAAGATTTACACATCATTATCACAATTAATTTCAAGCAAAACAAATTAATTGTAACCAAAACTCCTAATTCTAACCAAGTGGAGTCGAGAGAGAAATCACCTACCTTTAGAGTTTTGGCGAATTCGACCCACACGCAACCGCACCCCAATCCAAAAAAAGCACCACCGAAACCGCTCTAGATCTCCTTCCCTATCATCCGCAAGTCTTAATATCAACGTCCACGACAAACATGCAACGGATGTAGATCTAGAAAACCGAGAGAGAGGGAAGAGTAGATCTAGAGAAAACCAAAGAGAAACCAAGATGAGAGACTTACCCGGAAGGAACCACCTTCAAACCACCTTGAAACCCCATCGAATCGCTTCTAAAATGAGTGGGAGGGCCCCTCAAACCCTTGAGAACCGAAAATCCGGAGTGAGGCTCAAGTGGAAGGAAGTTTGGAGTGAAATAGGTCAAGCCCGAGTGAACTCAGATTTGAAAATCTCTTCTTTAAGTGACTGCACGGTTAGCCTGCACTGTTTGGCAAACCGTGCGCACGCCACTGCCTCAAGAGAAGGGGTCCCGCACAGTTGTCTCGCACGGTTTGGCAAACCGTGCGCAGACTGTGCGAAGCCCACTGTCTCCCCCTAAACGGTTACCTAGAGAACCCGCACGGTTTTCCCTAACCGTGCTCAAACCGAGCGACCTTAGAAAAGTCTCCAAACTTATTCAAAACCATTCCAAACTCTCTCAACCTCTTCCCAACTCATCTCAAGCACTTTAGACACATAAAAAGGCATAAACAAATGTTACATACCTCAAACCGGGGATGATACATTCTTCCCACCATTGGACTTTCCGTCCTCGGAAAGTAGAGAATCATCTCGTTGTCGAAAGAGCTAGGGCCATCGCCCAACCATGTCTTTCTCCCGCTCCCAAGTCTCCTCCTGAATCTGACCATGCTGCCACAAAACCCGAACTAAACCGATGTTTTTACCACGCAAGACTTTCTTTTGCCTATCCAGGATCCGCACTGGCACGTGCACCAAGGAAGCATCCAGTTCTAGCTCAACATGATCCTAACGAATCACATGTCCAACTGATACTTTTTCAACTGGGACACATAAAACACATAGTGCACCGCACTAAACCGTAGTGGCAAAGCCAAATGATGAGCCACTTCTTCAATCCGCTCAAGTGTCTCAAAAGGCCCAATATACCTCGGAGATAACTTATCCTGCTTCCCAAACCGACGATGTCGCAACCTAGGAGAGATTCTCAAACACATGATCACCCACCTCGAACGACAACGGTCGACGACGATGATCCGCATACGATTTCTGACGACTTTGAAACATCTTCATCCGCTTCATGATCAACTTGAATTTTTCCGTAGTCTCTTGGACAAGGCTCGGTCCGATCATCGAAATCTCACCGAATTCACCCAACATAGTGGAGAACGACATGGACGCCCATACAATGCCTCAAACAGAGCCATATGTATCGAAGCCTGATAACTGTTATTATAGGAGAACTCCACCAACGGTAAGTGCTCTCATGAACCACCAAAATCCATCACACAAGCCCTTAACATATCCTCCAAGGTTTGTATCGTCCTCTCGGATTGGTCATCTGTCTGCGGATGATACACCGTGCTCATAGTCAATTGTGTCCCAAGGGCTTGCTGCAAGGATTTCTAAAAACGAGATGTGAACCTCGGATCTCTATCTGATACAATCGAAACTGGAACACCATGCCTCTTTACCACCTCCCGGATATAGATTTTGGATAGATCCTCCACCGTATGAGATTCACGAATCGGAATGAAATGGGTCAACTTTGTAAGTCTGTCCACAATCACCCATATGGCATTGTGTTTCCTGACCGTTCTCGGAAGACCTGTCACAAAATCCATTGTTATCTGCTTCCACACTAGGATAGGTAAAAACTGCAACAAGTCTGTTGGTCGTTGATGCTCTGTCTTGACTTGCTGACAAGTCAAGCATCTTGAGACAAACCAGGTCACATCCCTTTTCACACCAACCCACCAAAACTGTGCTTTCAACGCCTTGTATATTTTCTGAATTCCAGGATGGACAGCCCACCTGGAATGATGATAAGCCCTGATAAGTTCCTCCTGACAAGCCACTGGTACCACCCTCCGATTCCGAAAACACAAGACTGAATTTTCATTCAGTTCTCAGCCCTCAATGGTCTCTCCACCATCGAGTTTCGACCTCATTGCCACACATTCAGAATCAGATGTTTGTGCCTCTTTAACCAAATCAGCCAAGTCAGGAACCAACGAAACCGAAAAGAAGACCACTCTGTCGCCCCGGTCCTCACATTCCAACCGCAAGTCGGCTATGATCGACATCAACTGACACGGATTCGATGCTTGTTTCACTATATGAGCATATGATTTTCTACTTTAATGCATCTGCCACCGAATTTCCCTTACTCGGTGTGTACATTAAGTCAAAATCAAACATCTAGAGATATTTCATCCATCTCCTTTGCCTCAGGTTCAAATCTCTTTGTGAGAAGATATGCTTTAAGCTCTTATGGTCGGTAAACACTGTAAATTTCTCACCGAAGAGATAATAATGCCACATCTTTAAAGCATGAACCACTGCCGCCAACTCCAAATCATGTGTTGGGTAGTTCTTCTCATTCAACCTCAATTACCGTGAGCCATATGCAACCACATGATCCCCCTGCATGAGAACACACCCCAACCCTGTAGCAGCGCGGGTACTGTAGCGGTACTGTTCATCGAGGGGTCCTTTCAGCCAAAAAATGGGCTTTCAAGCCTTGTATTCAGGCCACTTGGCCTTGGGCCTTCGGGCTATGTTATGGGTCTCCCTCTACCCAGTCTAAAGAGGTCTTTGCTTTAAATAATAAATTGAGACTTCGGCCCCAACCTTTTAAAAAAAACAAAACAAACAAACAAAACGTCGATAATACCCAGCTAGACCAAGGAAGCTTCGTATCTCGAAAACATTCTTTGGCAGTTGTCATTAGATAACAGCCTCTATCTTTTTCGAATCAACTGAAACACCTTTCTCAGAAATAACATGGCCAAGGAAACAAACCTCCTGTATCCAAAAGTCACACTTTGACAATTTGACATACAACCGATGGTCCCTCAAGATCCCCAACACTATCGCCAAGTGCTTCTCATACTCTACCCTTGTCCTCGAATACACCAGTATATCATCCACAAATACCACCACAAAAGAATCCAGATATCTCTGAAATATCTGATTCATTAATGCCATGAACATCGCTGGTGCATTCGCTAGACCAAAGGACATAACCACATACTCGTAATGGTCATATCTACTTCTGAAAGCTGTTTTCAGAATATCCTCCTTCCTCACCCGCAATTGATGATACCCTGACCTCAAATCAATCTTGGAGAAGAACCGAACTCCCCTCAACTGGTCAAACAAATCATCAATGTGTGGAAGTGGATATCGGTTCTTTATCGTAACCTGATTAAGTCTACGATAATCAACACAGAGCCACAAGGTTCTATCCACCTTTTTAACAAACAAAACTGGCATTACGCACGGAGACGTGCTAGGTCGGATGAACCATTTGTTTTCTAATTCTTCCAACTGCACCTTTAATTCCTGCAATTCTGTGATGCCATTCGGTAAGACGAAAGTGAGATAGGACTGGTCCCCGAAAGGAGATCAATCGCTGGAAGAACACTCTGCTCAACACAGGTGGCAACCCTAAGAATTCTTCAGAAAATACGTCCATAAACTGATCCACAACCGCTGGAAGAACACTCTGCTCAACACCTTCCAGTGATGTCAACGACAAAGCCTAACTGATGCGAGATCGTGCCAACAGCTGGTGCCAACAAATCTTTTGCACCTAACTTTTCATTCTTCTCCCCTATAAAGAGATGTTCAACGCCATCCTCTGTCGTAAAACTCACTGTTCGCGCATAGCAATCGATGTAGGCCTTAAACGTCATCAACCAATCCATTCCCAAGATTATGTCATAAGCATCCATCTCAAGCACCGAGAAATCCCACATTAATTCAATGTCATCTACAACTAAACAACACGCTCAACATAGAAAGGCTCGACACTCTCTTTTGACCCAGAGGAGTTTGTAGTTTCAAAACAGAAAGCATCATTTCCACCGTTGAGCCCAACAAATCAACGATGCGAGAAGCAATAAAAGAATGTGAAGCACCCGTATCAAACAAAGCTTGCATCAACGTGGAATTTAAAAGAATCGTACCTCACACCGTGGATGGTCCTGACTGATCATCCATCACAGCCTGCGCAGCTCCAAACAACTACTTGCTTGCCACGCTCTGGTCTTTATTACCCTGTTGAGGAGTCATGGTGTTCCTTGAATCACCATTACTAACTTTACTCTGTTGCCGAGGGGTATGTTGTTGCCCCCGTCCCGTCAAGGCATAAGACCCCTACGACCCCTGAGGAGTGTCACGGACACCCGACCTCAGAGCATTCCAACAATAACGTTGCAGATGCCCCATCTGCTTGCAATTATGACATGCTCGAGGTTGTGTCATACAATCCCGTTTGATGTGGATCGTAGAACCACACTGAAAACATCCCTGCTTACTCTGAGGCTTTGGAGGAAGATTCATCGATCATGTTGTCGGATTCTGAACCGTACTCCCACCCTGAAAATAAGCGTCTCTCTTCCGCTTGAACCCAACGTTCGAGTTCCCACTATTTCTCATTGGTACCAACATACTTCCTCCGCCTGTAGCCCCCAAAATGTCTCGCTCAGCCACTGTAGCTCTATTCACCATTTTCGTGTAATCATTTATACAGAGCATCGCTATCTTGGAACGAATTTCCTAGTTCAACCCAGCTTCAAAAATCTGTGCCTTCAACGATGTACTACCCGCTACCTCGGGTGCAAACCGCACTATGTTCATAAACTTAGCCGCATATTCTGTTACCGACAAGTTTCCTTGCTTCAAACTGAAGAAATCTGTTGTACGTTGAATTCTGAACGTATGAGTAGAATTGTTTATTAAACAATTCCTCAAAACCCTCCCATGTCACACTTTGGTCCGTCCCGACTTGGACCGCCAGCTCCCACCACTGAAGGGCGAGATCTTCCAACATATGTGTGGCTAGTTTCACTTTCAACACTGTCGGTGTTTCCAAAAAGTCAAATATCCTATTCATTCTGTTCAACCACGCTTCAGCCGTTTCTAGCTTCGAATCACCCCGAAACATGGGTGGATTCTACCTTTGAAACTGAACCGCATGATCCACATGTTTTGGTTCATCCACTTTATTCCCACTTTCCACAGCTTGGAAAACTTGCACTATACTCTGCACTAGCTGCTGGTTCATCTGGGGCTCAGGTGCAACCACATTTTCAGCAGCTTCCTCCGGTTGGTCTCTACGACGCCTACCCGATGCCATTTCTATCAACACAAAAACAACCATAAGTCTCACTCCCTTAACAAGAAAATGTATACAATTTTCAAATTCAATTACATAACAACTATCACAACCAGGCTTTCCACAAGTTTACATTTCCCATATTGCACTATTTTGAAAAATCCACCATGTTTTGAAAATCAACTCATTTTCAAAATACCACTAGTTTCCATGTTTCAAACCCTTCAGTTTTGAAACCCGATTCAGATTTTCCAAAATCCACACATTCATACCACACCATAGATCATTATACCCCAATAAAATATGTATCCTAGTGGAAAGTCATTTCTACCATGCATGTCATGCTCATCACATTGGCTAAACCCACGACAATGAGATATCCAATGCCTATAAGTGTCTCCAAACACTTATGTACCCAACTCCATGGTAACTTGAAGTTCAACATAAAAGGGTTAGCTAGGTCCTTTTATACTCTACATTCCAAGTTCTGACAATCCTATGTCTTGCTACCATCCCAACTCAAGGAATAGACCAAGAATGAATGTCAACACCACGACCAACAATTAACGCTAAAGGACCGAAAAACTGTTCTCACTTGAAAGCCAAGGACCGAACAAACTGATACCACTGGTAACATCCAGCCCCAACTCATTGGCTTGAGAGGGCGGGAGAATGTTACTTGGCCATAAACGACGTTCCCAAGACACCAAAGGCTGGCAATAAATGCCGAGGGCTTCGAGAATAAATTGGGGAACGATTTGCCCTTGAAATTCAATCAACCAACCAAAATCAGAGTACCAAGCGGAAGACTACAAAAGACTCCAACAGAACTAGTCACACCATCCATAGCTCCACGCCAAGCTCCATGCTCCAAGCTCCACAACATCACCAAAACATAATGCCAAACCGCTGGCAAAATGAGATGCTTTACTCTTCCCAGTGTCTCGGAACATAACATCTGCAAAAGCACCCAAGTGCCAAAGCAGGGTAAGTAATAATACTCAGTAGGATTTCCCCAAATGACTTCCCCTACACACGCCACTAGGATAAAACCATCCGTTTATATAAAACAGTTTATATAAAACATTAAACAGTTCAATAATTACCAATAAGTCAAACACACCCTTACCAAGCCACCTTTACTCAAATCATGCAACCGAAGGGAAAGCCAGACAATCATGTCGTAAGTCATTTCACTATTTCACATTAGCACAATAAATTCTATCTTACAAAGCAACACACAACAAGGCGACCAAAACTGTGGAGCTTCCGTCCAACCCGTTCACTACATTTCCAACTAGTGGTGCTTCCCAAGCACTATTCATAATGGTGGTTCTTTCGACCACTATTCATCACCTTTTATAGTGAGACTTCCCGCCCACTTCCACACAACCAACACAAGCCATAACACTTAATCAACCAACAAGCAGAAAGCACCAAGGCCGCACAATAGGCACACAACCATTTCCAACACATGTCAATTCACTTCAATAAATCACTCATTTATTGAAAGCACCCTTTAACCAACTTTCCATACCCAAGCACATTTCAATAAACAACATCTTTATTGAAAACCACCTTTCACGAAACATTTTTCTTAATCAGCCACTCGCGATTTTAAAATCAACATTTTAAAATCACACAACAAAGCCCTTTTTTGCAACAATAACCCATTTTCCTCAAAATCCCTCAAATCATCACCAAATGGATTTTCAACAAGATTCGCACATCATTATCACAATTAACTTCAAGCAAAACAAATTAATTGTAACCAAAACCCCTAGTTCTAACCAAGTAGAGTCGAGAGAGAAGTCATCTACCTTTAGAGTTCCAGCAAATTCGACCCACACGCAACCGCACCCCAATCCGGAAAACGCACCACTGAAACCGCTCCAGATCTCCTTCCCTATCATCCACAAACCTTAATATCAACATCCACGGCAAACAACAACCCTAGATCTACATGCAACGGATGTAGATCTAGAAAACCGAGAGGGAAGCGTAGATCTAAAGAAAACCAAAGAGAAACCAAAAGGGGAGACTTACCCAGGAGGAACCACCTTCAAACCCCCTTCAAACCCCTTCGAATCTCTTCCAAAATGAGTGGGAGAGCCCCTCAAACCCTTGAGAACCGAAAATCCCGAGTGAGGCTCGAGTTTGAGGAAGTTTGGAGTGAAATAAGTCAAGCCCGAGTGAACCCAGATTTAAAAATCCCTTCTTTAAGTGACATCACGGTTAGCTCGTACGGTTTAGCTCGTACGGCTTTGCGGGTATGAGGTAGATGTGGGGCGAGGCGGGCCTAAAAATTTTGACCATTTAGAGTGCGGGCCAATGCGGGTTGAGCCCGCGCGGGTGCGACCTTGCCCGCGGACCTGATTTAAAAAAAAATATTATTTTTACAATATATGTTTCTTAAACATTTTAGTTTTTTTAATAAAAAAATAATGGTTAAACGGTGACATATGATTTCTCACCGTAATGGTCATATTAATTCACCATTTATTCACATGTGAATTTTAAATAGGCCTATATTTATTGTTTTAATATGATATTATATATTTATATAGTAATTATTAACCATATTCACATGGTGTGTCAACCCATCTCTCGAAAAATGAAACTCATCGCCCCTGCGTATGGTTTCAATTCTATAAGAGTTATTATAATCATAATATTTTTTAGGTCGATTTAATTTTGTTATTATTTAATTTTATTTTGTTATTAAGAGAATTAGATAGAACCACGTGAAAACACTAATAGCGTCCTCTGAAAATGAACGTTGTCTGGAGAGACTTCATTCATTCACAGGTTTAGTTATTCACAACACCACACAACCAACATTATCATTCATCGCTCATCACCGATCACTCACCTACTTTCTATCGTAACAGTTTGCAACCACATTGGCGTTACCGCATGCCACCATTAACCCACAAAAAAATGTTCTAGCACATCCTTTAAAACTCTAGTTATTGTTAATTCATACTTCTCCCCACAAATACCTTTAAGAATGATAAAAAATACAGTATTTAAATGATTATAAATAGTATTTTTTTTTTGTAAATGTGGGTAAGCCCACGGGCAACCCGCGGGTTAATGCGGGGCAGGGCGGGCTTGAAATTTTTTGTTCGCAAAATATGCGGGCTTTTGCGGACAAACCCGCGCGGGCTCAAACCCATGCGGGCTTGGCCCGGCCCGCCCCGGCCAGCCCGTTTCGCATTACTAGTAGAGGGGGAGACGGGTCGCCCACCCACAGCACGTTTGAGCTGAGAGAGATGAAATACAGGGTGGATCTAGGCAGCAGGGGGAAGTTCGAGCTGATATGCCACGGGGCCAACCTGTTTGAAGACTTTAAAGGGACCATAAAAGCGAGGAGATAACTTTTGGTTGATCTGTCGAGTCAATGAATGCTGCTTGTGAGGGCGGAGCTTCACATAAACCTGCTCTCCAACTTCAAAAGCGTCAAAACGACGATGTTTATTAGCTTGGCGGCACATATGTCCAGGGAGCGTTGGAGGTGAAAACAGAGCTACTGTAAGGCCTCCTTGCAGTAGGTAACAGCCTGAACCACCGCATCAACTTTGAGATTGGATGGCAAAAAATTGACAATAGATGAGGGCTTACGTCCGTAGACAATCTCGAACGGAGTGGTGTTGGTAGAAACATGCCAAGTGGTATTGTAAGAATATTCAACCCAAGGTATCCAAAAAGACCAATTTTTGGGTTGATCGCCCGAAAAACAGAGGAGATATGTTTCAAGACAACGATTGACCACCTCCGTTTGGTCATCCGTTTGTGGGTGATAAACAGAGCTAAAGCATAACGAAGTTTCTTGCAACTTGAAGAGGGTTTTCCAAAAATGGCTAAGAAATAGTGGGTCACGGTCGATGATAATTGACTGAGGGATGCCATGAAGTCGTACCACTTCGCGGAAGAAAAGATCGGCAACCTTTGCAGCAGTATAAGGGTGTTTTAGAAGCAAAAAATGTGCATATTTAGAGAGACGATCAACCACCACAAAGATGGTATCATAGCCACGAGATTTGGGCAGCCCAGTTATGAAATCCATTGATAAATCTGTTCATACTATATGAGGAATGTCCAAAGGTTGGAGAAAGCCAGCCGGAGAAAGGGTGGAATACTTGTTTTGTGGACAAGTGGGGCATTGTTGGACAAAGGTCTTAACATGTTTCTTCATACCCGGCCAATAGAGTGGCAGCCAGTCAGCAGTAAGTTCTGTAAAACCCCGAATGGCCCCCTTGGGGGTAGTATGATTTTCATAAATCAATTGGGACAGCCATGGGGAAGTAGCGGGTAATATCAGTCGGCTTTGGTCAGTCGAGATCTGTTGCAGCAAGGCACGACCATCTTCCCAAAGTGGCGTGGACTGGAGCAGGTGGATGGTTGGCGGCTTAGTGCAGCGAGACAAGGCATCGGCAGCAGAGTTGTCGCGGCCATGTATATATTTAATATCAAAGTGATACCCCAATAATTTGGCTATTCAGTTTTGCTGATCTGGTGTAGCAATGTGCTGATGCAGCAAAAATTTCATGCTACGTTGGTCGGAATATACAATAAAAGGGCGACCTAACAAGTAATGGCGCCAATGTTGGATGGCTAGGACTAAAGCCATAAGTTCCTTGTCATAAGTAGATTTGGCCAGATTGGTGGGGGACAAGGCTTTGCTGAAAAATGCAATTGGCCAGCGATTCTGCATCAACACTGCTCCAACTCCCGAGCCCGAGGCATCACATTCCAATTCGAAGGGCTGAGAAAAATCAGGTAAAGAAACTGAAGCCTGTATGATGAGTTCTTTGAGGCGACTAAATGTTGCTTTAGACACCGGAGTCCAAGAAAAATTGTTGAGCTTGGTAAGAGCCGTAAGGGGTTGAGCAATGGCACTATACCCTTGAATAAAGCGGCGATAATAGCCCATAAGACCCAGAAATCCGCGAACTCCCTTAACTGTTTGAGGAAGTGGCCGGTCCAAAACGGCTTATATTTTTTGGTGGGATCCATAGAGGTGCCTTGAGAAGATATGACATGGCCCAAATATTCCACCTGTTGTTGGGCAAAACGACATTTGCTTTTGTTGGCAAATAAATGGTTGTCCATGAGCACTTGTAAAGCAACAGTGAGATGGGAAAGGTGTTGCTCCCAACAAGAGCTTTAAACAAGAACGTCATAAAAAAATCAAGATAAATTTGAGACTCAAAGGGCGAAACAAATCATTTATGATGGCCTGAAATGTAGGAGCGTTAGTTAAGCCAAAAGGCATAACCAAAAACTCATAATGACCGTTGTGTGTTCGAAAAGCTGTCTTTTCAACATCTTCAGCACACATCCGAATTTGATGATAACCGGATTTGAGATCAAGTTTGGAGAAAAAATGGCATCATGTAGTTCATCGAGCAATTCCTCGACCACTGGAATAGGAAACTTGTCAGGAATAGTTTCCTTGTTGAGGGAACGATGGTCAACACAAAGGCGCCAAGAACCGTCCTTTTTAACTAACAGGACCGGACAACTGGGACGGATGATGCCTGTTCGCAACATGACTTGGACTTGGGCTTCAATTTCAGTTTTCTGGTAGTGAGGATACCGATAAGGCCGAACCATAATTGGCTTGTGGTTGTTCACGAGACGAATAGCATGATCTCGTGGCCGAGGCGGAGGAAGGCCCATAGGTGTCTGAAAAACTGAAGCAAACTGGACGGAAAGCTGAATTAACTGCTGTTGTTGGTGAGTTGTCAAACCTGGAGCAGAGGGTTGTGTTTTGCCACCCAACAACAAACGATATGAACCAATTGATGATGGACATAGGAGCCGATGTGTCAAGGAATTTATTGGTTGAAACGGAAGATTTGTTCCCTAAATACAGTATGAGCAGTTACCGGAGGAAAATTTCATAAACATAGGATGCCAATTGGTATGGACGTCCCCCAAAGTTCGTAGCCAGGCCACACCTAAAATCAAATCCAGATGACCAATTTCCAGAACATGAACGTCCACAAAACAAGTACAGTCTCCAATCGAGAGAATCAACTGAGAATAAATTCCTTGAGACAAAACGGTGTGTCCATCGCCCAATTGAATACGCAATCGGTTGGGGTTGTGTGCTAGATACCCAAGGAAACGAACTAGTTGAGGGGGAGATGAAGTTATGCATGGCTCCGCTGTCCACCATATGAGAATTGGAATTCCTGAAAGAGAGCCAGCAACCTTCATGGAAGGGGGTCCAATAGCAAGTCGTTTGTGGGTGGCGGGGTTGGCATCCAGGAAATGGCAAGTCATAAAGTTGCATGTGGCTTCAAAGGGACTATCAGATGGAGGGGAGTCGAGTGGTGGGGGTGCCTAGTCAGGCGTTTCAGAATCGTCCACACCAAGTATAAGGATTCGTAACTTTAGATCGGCGCACTTATAAGTGGGTGTATAGGGTAAGGCACAACGAAAACATAAACCCTTGCGGCGATGCTCTTCCCATTCCTACGTCGACAGTTGCCGCACACCCCGTAGCGGAACAGGGGACTGTTTAGACGAATCAGAGGAGCTGGTGGAGCGCGGGGGGTCGCGACAACGGGGACGAGATGTAGAACCACCAGCAGGAAAGGCTGAAAGCCGCAGGGGGAATGAAGAGGTATCCCGCTCGCAACCAGAACTAGCCGAAATCAAAGGAGTGCCAGGAAAAGAAGATCGAGCACCGCGGTGGAGAGCAAGTTCAGCATGGCGAGCTAACCGCATAGCCTGCAACCGAGTTTAAGGATTATGAATGCGAACCCAAGAGCGAATATCGTCCCGTAAGTCATGCAAAAAATAGCCGACATATTGCTGCTCAGGCTGACGTGGGATTAGGGAGGCCAGATATTCGTATTGCTTTATCACAAGGCCTCTAAAACGCTCCAATAATTCAGTACAAAACAAGGGTCATCGCAGCTCCGGATAAACTTCTTGTAAGATGGTAAACCAATGAATGGTTAGACCTTCTATACTGACTTGGGCGAGCGAAATTTTCATATCATCAGGCGTGTGATTAATATGGAAAAATAATTCCGCCCGAGTGAGCCAACCGTGAGGATCAGTTCCATCAAAAACAGGTAGTTCCATGCGGCGACCCCCAGAATTATGATCAACAGAATGAGGAAGATCGCCTACAGCAGAACGAGGAGCCAACGTAGCAACAGGGAGGCGAGTATCAGTGGACGTACCAGAATTCGTCGAGAGCAAAGGTTGTTTTTCACGTTGGCGAAGCATGAGTTGACGAAACTCCATTTGTGCGACCATCTCTTGATCCCAACAATGTTAGCCTTGGCGGAGGTCATAGACGCCTTGATGTAGCTTAGCGACAGAAGAAAATAATTGAGAAAGTGTCACCTCTACAGAGTTGATCCGAGCTTCCGTTGTTTCCACACGAGATTGCCTACGTGTCTCCATCGCAAAGAAGGAAAGAAGAGGGTGGGCCGGTAGGTCGGACCAAATGATAGGGATCGACAGGAATGAATAGACCCAACAGGACTGGAATTACACTAGAACCAGAAGAAAAGTACAGTGCTAGAGTAAAAGCAGACCCACGGGAGGCCCCACTGAGATCTCCCGCCCCTTACTCACTCTGAGTACAGATCTCAAAACAGAAAGATGCCCTGACCCCACTACCCAACACCCCATATTTAACCACCTGGTCCCCACTTGTTGAGCGCCTAACAGCTTCCCATGGCTGGACAGTTTTACCCCTTCTAGAATATACTTTCCAACCGCCTATGTGGTCTCCATCTCTATCATAGAACACCTAAAACAAAGAGAATGCTCTCGCGAAATTTAATATGGAAAAAGATTTCTACAATTAACACCAAACACACTATTTATTAACCTAAACCCTAAAGAAATAAAAGACTAATCTGCCCTTTACAATATCCTAGGCTAGAGGGAAGAAAAACAAAATAAATAAGACTTAAAAGACTGAAAAGGACACGTGGGTGCTTGATGCATCTCTGGAAGGGCACGAATCGGTGCTTCATCAATGGTGCAGTGGGTAGTAGGTGCTGCATCAATGGTGTTGTGGGTAGTAGGTGGACAATTGACCTACCCAACTCACAATGAGGTCACTCCCCTAGTCAGAGTTTGAGTGTGTGTTTCAGATGGCGTATTATCTAACAACGTTGGGGATAGTACAAGTACATGAGTTATTGGACCCTTAGTCGGGCAACTTGGTCGTGGCAAAGTACTTGACAAGGTTTGCAAACCTCACGAGGTACTCCTTTGATGTGATGCGTGATGGATTTCTTGTGAGCTCGGAGGTTCAATCAAAGACTCCGGAGGGGGGCTTGAGTTAGGATTGTATATACACATCACCACCTATGCTAGAGATTTGGAATACGAATTGGTGGTGCAATGGGTTGAGTAAAGGTGGATGACATGTTGAACCACATCCTCCACCGCCACCTCCAGGCGGTCCTCACCAAGCTCGAAAAGATGACGACCAGGACCGCGGACAAATGCATGCCATGGAGGCTTCCAATCGGATTGTGTCGAATATGGTTCTAGGTACAATTTGTGTCCTTATACGGGCAATCATACTTATCAACGTCGGCGCGAGCCATTTTGTTGTGGCATCGTTAGTCCGTGAGTTAGAGATCCCAATGAAGTCTAGTCTAACCCTTTTCAGCCAGGGGCTCTTCCTGGAGGCGATCATTTGTTCGCCTATATCTGTCATGTGCAAGCCGACGACACTAGATAGTGAGGTTATCCTGGGATTTCTCTGTGGCAGAGATGAGACTCTAGTTTTAGCACCAGCATGAACTGGTTATCTGCAGTTCAAGTTTAGATGGACTACTAAATTCAATGGGTGATGTTATCGAGTAGATGGATCGAGATTCACCTAAACGGTGAGTGGGACCCAAGCGGGATGAGCAGGGCCGACCCTCGGGAAGGTGCGGGCGATTCTTCCTCTGGTTGGGAGCTTTGCTTTGTGCCTTGGGGTCGTTTCGTAGGATCAGTCCTCAGTTGTAGAGGTGTGCAAGGATGTTTCTCGGAGTATGTTCCCAAAGTTGCCCCTCATTGAAAGTTTGACCCTGTGTTGACTTGCATTCCGAGACCGCACTGATATTTCACAACTTAATGGATGACTCCAATAGAGCTCAGAGAGTTGAGGGTGATGTTAGGGGATCTTTTTGGAGATAGACTTTGGCAGGCCATGTGTTCCACCGAAGTAGTTCTAATTTGGTTTTCCAAGAAAGCATGTGGGAGCTTGAGATTTGTATTAAAGATTGGCCTAAGTCTGGATGTTATTAGCCTAAAGTTTGTGAGGACAACAACCCAAGCATGGCATTCAGGTGCCACTACAGACTACGAGTATCCACAGATTTGTGGTGGATATCTCCAAGATGGCGGTGTTGTGACTACCCTTTCTTGAAAGGAGGCAGTTTTTCATGTGGTCTGATCGACGTCGAAAAGCTTTTGAGACGTTGGGGTAGTGGTTGACTAGTGTTCCTATCCTGGGTTTTCCAAAGGAGCAAAGTGCGTAGTGTTCTGCCATGTCTCTAGGGCTGGACATAGCTGTGTGCGAAGGTGGAGGCGGACGATGGCTGCTTTTTGGTCCTGTTAGGACTATGAGTGCATGAGAGAGAGGAGAAAGAAGAAGCGTCCTTAAACACTGAATTGATATAAATTGTACTAACACTATCAGACGAATATAGGAGAAAAAATTCCTCCGGAAAAGAAGACCACTCTCCCGAGGACCAAGTCGAACCTCCTAAGGTCGGCCCCAGCTACTACCAAGCAGAAAAGCAAATGAATACCGTATCCCCTTCCCAACATCACCTCTCTCCTATTTATTACCCCAACCACTACTAACAAATCTTACCCGCCCAACCCCAGAAACTAACCAAAACAAAATATCAAACTGCCCTTACGCATACCCTTCCTACTACAACCCCTCACATGGACAGCGACCACACAACAACAATCGCAAATCCATCACTGACAGCCTGATAGGACCTAGCCCCTCCCGAGCAGACTTCTTTGAATTACAAGCAGAATTACAAACATAAATGCAGAGGGTGGGAGAAGAGGTAGAAGGATGGAAGATGCACTCAAGGGACCGCGGGTCCACTCACCCAAGCCAACTGGTCAATCCCCCTAACAGAAATATTCTCTCGTGCCCTCACTCTCCAGCCCCCCTCCCTTGTTATAACCTCTTTGCTTTATGGGGCCTCCAACAAAAGAATACTCTAGAATGTTCAGTTGTGTCCAGCTGTATTCTCTCTTCCTATAATGGCTCATATGCCCCCTTCTAGGGAGCCTTTCTGGGTGTGTTGTCCTGGACTGTCCCCGGCCGGCAAGGTCTTTATCATTCTATGCGCCTTGAAAATCAATCTTGTCCTCAAGACTGAGGAAAAGAAACTGATTGCAATCTCCAAAATAGCCAAGCAATTTGACAAATGGTCCTCCCTGCTCCATCCCCGCTCCATAGGCTTACAGCTCCTGTTGGTAGTGCACCTTGGATACACTTACTCCCCAAGCAATCTCCTATATAGTCATTTCCGCACTGTGGACCGATCGTGTGTGTTGTCGCCCGCTATGTTGTGAGGCCCGCCTCTGAGTGCCCTCAGCTCGCTTGATATAGTTGTGTGGCCCTCCCCCATGACCCTCGCTGCAAGCCACTATGCGTGACTCGTCGTGTTGCTCCTGCCAAATCTGTCCCGCATCGTCTTCCTCAAATCCAGATGACTGTGTACCCTGCACGATGTCAGTGAAATTCACCGGCACTCTTGTATTCAATCTCAGCGCCTTCAATTCCACACTCACCTCTGACCGTGCCGCAGGTTGCCGATGTGTTGTCGGTAGAGCCGGTAGGGTCCTCACTTCAGAAGGAGTCCGCTTCTACAGCGACCGCATCTCTAGACGATGCAACGTTTTGTCTGCGACCGCATCTCCAAATGAATGTTCAACATGGTTCTAGTGAGGTAATCCAGTACCAGAGCTCCCCCTGGCTCCACATGAATCCAGCAAATCTCCTCCCTAGTGAGGGAAGTCGACAGTGCTGCCATTAGTAGTCGTGTGCTCCTCGTGCGGCTTCTTGGTGGCATCGTCATCCAAAAGTACGTTGTCAGGTATTTTGTTGGCCAACAATTCCATGTGATGCCCACGTGTCGGCCCAAGCACCTGGCTTCGATGCGGCTCGGCATTCGTGTTTCGCCATCGGCGTGGCCAGCTCCAGACGCCGCGTATTCTGTCTCGTGCAGCGCAGTTAGCAGCGAAAGTGGAAGTACTGCCTGCAGCGGCACCTTCCTGTCTGATATTTCTGCGTTGTCGTCATCGTGCAATAGCGCACCTGATTCATCCACGATTACTGGCAGGCAGGCGTTGCTAGAAGTATCTGCCATTTCTGTGTACGGATTTTGATCTTTCATCCCATCAAATCACTCTATTAATTCTAATTTAAACGCTGGCCATGTGAATTCCACCATACAATCCGGAGCGAGAGTGACCCTTGATTTGTCTAGTATCTGATAGACCCAAAAATACGATTCTGCTCGTGTTAACCAGCCTTGTGGGTCTCAACCATTGAACAAAAGCAAATCCTCTCGTTTAGCAATCAGCAGCTGGTTGTAAATGAAGGTTGGTGCAGTCATCCATGCCTCAGCCCTTGTTGGGAAGTCCTCCGTGAGTCCAGCTGGACGCAGTCCGGACTCCTTTTTAACTCAGGGTGGTTGAGCTTCAGTGATGTACCGTTCCACTAATTCTGTTTTGAATGTTGACCAGGAAAGATCCGTATGGATCTCCCTCATAAGATTAACCCAGCAAATAGTGTTGCATTTCATGCAAGCTTGGGAGAGAGGTACCTTTGATGCCTCTGGTGTCCGATGGCTGTAGAAATACAGTTCCGCTCGTGCGGTACAGCTGCATGGATCGTTCCCGTCAAAGCCAGGCGGCAGCACTTGGCGTGCAGAGGACAGGTGGTGAGCAGGGCCAATCGGGAGTGCGGCCACATCTGCAACTTGCCCCTGCACACGCATAACGCTGGACGCAGCAAAGGGCTCCTCAAGGCGATCTGTTGTGAAAGAAGGCTGGGTCGCCTCCCACTGAGACAACTTCTCTAGGAAACAACACAGGGATAAGAGGTTTGCTCGGAATTCCGCCCATCCTTGTGCCTGGTTCATGTGGTGCTCAATCCACATTGTAGTTTCCATTGTCGAATCCAGCTTAGACAGCACGAGTTATGTGTGCCTCTGTTGGATCGAAAACTGGGGGAACAAGTCGCCTCCTCCCGTATGTTTTTTTTGGGCTTTTTTTTTTTGAAACAACGTTACTTTACCTCTGCGAAATAAAAGGTGAGGCCGTCGCCTCCTGCGCAATAGGAAGGTTCGGGCGCGCTCCTCTCCTGCAAGCGAAGATCAATCTGCACGTTGTGTCCCACGTGAATGGAGGATTCGGCAATGCTCGCGATATCTGTTTTGTCGATGAAGAGTCCAACGACTTCCAACAGTGCACGCCTCCTCCGTGCGCGTGCTCCCAAGTGCCTCGTTTAAGTGAGATTGTCCCACGTGAGAAGATCCACCAGTGCACCTCTGTTGAACAACGATGAGGCAGCGGCAGGTCGGACCAATTAATAGGACCTAGCTCCTCCCGAACAGACTTCTTTGAATTACAAGCGGAATTACAAACAAAAATACAGAGGGTGGGAGAAGAAGTAGAAGAAGAAATGATGGAAGACACGCTCGAGGGACCCCAGGTCCACATGCCCAAGCCAACTAGCCGATCCCCCTAACAGAAATATTCTCCCGTGCCCTCACTCTCCAGCCCCCCCCCCCCCTCCCTTATAACCTCTTTGCCTCAGGGGGCCTCCAACAGAAGAACACTCTAGAATGTAAAGCTGTGTCCAGCTGTATTCTCTCGGCCTATAATGGCTCATATGCCCCCTTCTAGGGAGCCTTTCTGGTTGTGCTGACCAGAACTATCCGCAGCTGGCAATGTCTTTATCGCAGCCCAGCCAGCCCCACATGCCTAACATTTCTTCCTACATCCAAAACCACTTTGGCCTCAAGGTGGACCTCCAAAGCAAGGGCTCGGCGTCTTAAGCACTGGAACAGCAGCATCAATCCTCAAGCCTCCTTTGTAGTATGGTGCTGCAAATCATTTTTTGTACCTTTGTATGGCAAACCCTTCCGCGCCTCTTTGCTTCGATTTAGCTTGAATTCCAGTACAGAGCATTAGGATCTGTTTCTAATTGAAGAGCAATAGAAAATTTTGAATTCATGGCTGAAACAAGACTGAGATCACTAGCAATGCAATATCCTCCACTAGATTTTCCACCGACTGCTAGTTCTGGACCAACTTCAATCTCCAAATCAGTTCTGCTTTCTCCAACATGAAGACCATTGACTTTCATATTCAAATTTTCATCATCAGTTGAATCTTCACTGGGAGTGTTTTCAATCCCAGAACCGGCTGACATGGAGAAACAATGAGGACCAATGTCATCAAAAATGTTTCCATACACATCCGAGTGTTGAAATTTTGGTTTGAGCATTAGTTGCTGCATTTGCAGCAGCAAGAAGTTGAGCAGAATTAACAACACCCATGTCATGGTTGTCCTCCAACTCACATTCACCAGCCAAAAGATAATCTTTCTTAAGGCGTCAATTCCCTTTGATTTCACCTCAAGAAATTTCTTCTCTGCTTCTGGTGACACCTTGGGTAAATCTTGCTTTGCAATGATGGTATCATTTTGCTCAGTAGCTTGGTGATTGCCACTTCCAGCAACAACTTGTTCAAGCTTTTGACCATCCTCATCAAGAAAGTTGGGATCAGCCCCAGCTTTTAGTAACCAAACCAGGTATGGGTTCACAACAGCAGCAGCAGTGTGCAAAGGGGTTGTACCGCCTGCAGCAATATTCACATTAGGCACCCAGCACACCCCAGGCCAGCTCCAAGCCACACACCCATTCGGTAGGCTACAGTATCACTGAGCTCCCAGCAAATTCTTTCAAAAGATGCTTGCAAGACTGCTGATATGAAGTAAAGAAAAACACCACAGTCGCAGAACCCTTTCCCTTGACTGCCTAGCAGCCACCACAAGAACCATCTAGTGTGCAGCTGTACTAAAATTGGGGATAGACTTGCCAAAATTTTCAGTCGCTCGTGCAAAATCTAAGGCATGTGGTCAGCCATGATGCAACCAAGTGTACCCGTTTACTTCAGGATGCCAACATCTTTTTGAAGAAGTCCTAGACTAGGAGCAAGCCAAAAATCAAGATCTTTACATTCGGTAATTACAACTAACAACATCAGAAATGCTTCCACTGGGCCAAGATCAACAGAGAACCAAAATGAGAGAATTCTCATCATTAACACCTTTAGCTTTGAAGATAATCTTAACTCGCTTGGCACTACAAGCTCTGAGTCAACCATTTCATTGGGGCTCTTTTCCTGGTAAGGTGGGGCCAGGATCAACAGAGAACCAAAATGAGAGAATTCTCATCACTAACTCCTTTATCTTTGAAGATTTTAACTCGCTTGGCACTACAAGCTCCAATTCAACCATTTCACTGGGTCTCTTTTCATGGTAAGGTCGTGGCTGCGCCTAAGGCTTCAATTCCATATCAAGGTCAAGTTTCACAGTGTCATTCCGGAAATCGTACTCATCCAACATGGGGAAATTCAAGGAATTTGGCAAGCAAAACTGCTTTACATTCACAGCCTTGTCAAAGAGAGCCAATGGTGAAGCGATTTCCTCCGTTCCTCGCCACTCCTAAACAACGGATGGTACTCCTGGACTTGAAACTTCCAAAGAAAGAAGTTCTGAGGGCAGACCAGGAACTAGCTGCTCCCCTTTGCCGTTGCTTCCCCTCTTACTGCCACCTCTAAAAACAAAAATACCTGTTTTACGTAGTGCTTGCTCCAGAAAAAAATATGTCTCTAGGAGAAAAGCTACCTATCACCAAGACATATCTGACTACTAGCTTTCTTTTCCCAACCTTATTGCTGACAAGTTTGCAAAATCGCACAGCATCCATAACACCAGGACAACGAGGATCCTCTTTGCAGACATCAGCTTCAGCCATGACACTCTACTCTAAAATGTTCAGTTCAGTTGAATCATGTAGAGTGTCAAAAGTTTTTGTCACCTGGAAACTAACCAGAATTTGTTGTCTATAATTCTGCACCTTCGGAAGTAACTAGTCTAAAACCAGCAGTTCACCTCTAACCTTGGTTTTAGAAACACAGTGTTGCTCCTTTCGGTGCGGCGGTTCCAGTTCCGCTATGCCTTCTTTTCAGTCCCCAACAACCCATGTAACACCAACCTGGTCCAGCCTTTGAATCTCACAAACAATTTAAATTGCACTTGGCCAACAGTTGGGTTCTGCAGCCTGAAACAAAACAGTAATAGTGCAGCCCTCCCTTCCAGTAGAGGGTATTCCGGCTACATCAGCACCCTTTTGTAGCCTTCCTCCGATGCCGCAACCAAGTGTTGCTCATACAATGTCCATTTGGCCTGCCAAAGAAGCACTTGTGGTACTCAGACAAGCTTCTACAGCGTTGCCGCTTCGCCAAGCTCCACCATATGTACAGCAGCTCTACGACACTCGTCATCGAAACCACCATTACTAGCACTGGGGTCGAAACCACCATTACTAGCACTGGGGGGGCGTCGCTCCAAGCGATCTCCTCACTACGAACTCCTGGAAGCCGAACATCTTGAGGTTCAAAATGCGGACCGAGAACATCTTGTTCCTCCTTGGCATACCTTACCTACTCAACCTCCTCTATGTATTCATCAACAGTTCCAATTTGTCGCAATGATTTCAAATACCTCAATGGATCTCCCTCGGTAGTCTTCCCATTCCTGTCCATAAGAGCAAGCATGAATTGCTCCTAGGAAGAATTCGGAAAAATGCTTTGCCAAGACAAAAACCAATATAGTCGTATTCTCCATGGAAAGTTGCGCTATGTGAAGCATCACATCCTCGGGAGTCCGATTAACCAAGAAGCATGTATCGGCTCTAATAAGCCTTTCGAATGGATCCTCTGTAGTAAACGTAGGCAGCTCTACTCCGCGTAACATAACGCAACCCGTCCACAAGACCAGTTTCGTCTGGAAGTAAATTGCTCCCCTGTTCCATAGCCATCCTCGACACTAACATGATTATTGGCTCCAGGCATAGCCGAAACAACCTTACTCTATTTACCAATTTTTGAACCACGTTCCACTTGCAGCTCGAGACCCATGTTTCACTACATTGTTTGCCCCTTTAAATCGCACAACATGAGCAACTTCCTTCCCTCAGATTGCCACAACTGTTCATGCACCAAACGCAAGTACGGGCTATCTTGCATAGTCATCAACACCCGTTGTATATTTATCCATAGTCGTCTCAACGGAAGCAACCATGTTCTCGATCCTTGTCTGCATCCAGGTAAGAGGAAGCTCACGTGAAACTCACTTTGCTTGGCTAGCACCGAACTTCCACATTGTTGTCGCGATGGTCTTCCGGCTTCCACTCAATGATTGGCTAGCTCTGATCATCCCACACAACGCGCGCAGCAATTCCCCAACAGCAATCGCGTCTCACAGCAGAGCGCACAGAAGAAAGTAGGTAGAGGAAAGAGAAAATAACATGCAAACCCCTCTCTGTTAGTTTGTCCCCCTTCTGTCAATCCTCAAACTATCACCATAGCAGTCATAGTTCTCCACCGGCGTCTTCCACAACATTCGCATCTCTCTCTGTAACAGTCGGGCTTCTCCAACGATTGTTTTCCCAGCGGAGTCGCCAAATTGTTAGGACTATAAGTGCGTGAGAGAGAGAGAAGGTGGAAGAAGCATTCGTAAAAACTGAATTAATATAAGTTGTACTAACACTATCAGAGGAATACATGAGGAAGAAGAACTCCTCCAAAGAAGACCGCTCTCTCGAGGACCAAGCCAAATCTCCCAAGGTCAACCTCAGCGACTACCAAGCAGAAAAGGAAATGAATATCATATCCCCTTCCCAACACCACCCCACCCCTATTTATTACACCAACCGCTACTAACAACTCCTACCTGCCCAGCCCCAACAACTAACCAGAACAAAATACCAAACTGCCCTTAAAAACAGCACACGCCCTTCCTACTACAGATCCTCACACAGACAACAGCCACACAACAGCACTCAACTGCAAATTTGTCACTTACAACCCAACTAGCCCCACATGCCTAACATGTCCAAACAATTGCAATCCCTCAAGCAGAACTACACGCTCATTGAGTTGGGGCTCGCAGAGGTGGTGTTTCCCTTGAGAATCTGGGAACACTACCATATCGGCAAGTGATTGTTGGTCGCCACAGATACCTAGTCTCAAGTATATTTTCTCTTAGCAATATAATAACTAGAGATTGAGGCGGTGGTCAGAGTTTCTGTAGGATTGTGACTAAGATAGTATATTCTCCAAGAGAGGGACTATAGGCGGTTCATGCTCTTGACGGAAGATTTGGTGCTCGGTGGGCATGACTAAGTGAGTTTGATTGCTGTGAGCATTTGATCGACCGAGTAGTCGGTCATCTCCGCTGCGTGGCGACCCTGGCTAAATTTAAGAGTTTTGGCGATGTTCTTTGTGGCACCTTGGGATGTGCGATGAGGTATATTGTTCCCATGGGTTTGGGTTTTGGTTGCTCGTGTTACCCTAGGGTCTAGAGCTAACAGATCGAGGGCATCTAGATAAGTCAAGACCGTCTGCTTTGGGTTGTGGCAAAATGGGTCACCATCGAGTGGATATTTGGTTGTTTGGTGATTTGAGGAGGTTGAGTTGATTGTTGCACTAGGCCATAGTTGATAGGATCCTGAGGCACGTAAAGGAGAAACAATAAATTTCTATTAGCACTAGAACTTGGTTACAATAGAAAACAGTAGAGGAAGAAGAGAGAAGCGGAGAAGAGGGAAATTCCCTTGGGAACGTTGCCCCTGAGGCATGACCGCAGCCTCCTTTAGCTATGCTATGTTGAAAGCCAAAAACTCAAAATACAATTCTTATCCCTTTCTAACACTAGGCCCTCCTTATTTATTAGAGATATCACGATAAAAGGATTATATTACACAATAAGTGTCCGTATAAGGTACTATGTCATTGCAGCATTAACTTCTTTCACTATGGGTGTCTTGACGTGTTGTTAAACGTTAACCTTGGTCTTTAGGCTGTTTCGCCTAATGCCACTAAGAAAGAGGCCAAGAGGGTCATACATTAAGTGCATCCAGAATCTCAGTTAAATAATATATTATTTATTTATTATTTAACAAGTTGAATAAATATTATTCTCGCATGTGTTTTAATAAATATTCATATTTGTTTGATCGCATATATTATGTCACCAGTTATTCGAGAAAATATTATGTGAGTGAAATATTTAATAAATATTTATTTAGGTTGTTTCGCCTAATGCCACTAAGAAAGAGGCCAAGAGGGTCATACATTAAGTGTATCCAAAATCTCAATTAAATAATATATTATTTATTTATTATTTAACAAGTTGAATAAATATTATTCTCGCATGTGGTTTAATAAATATTCATATTTGTTTGATCGCATATATTCTGTCACCGGTTATTCGAGAAAATATTATGTGAGTGAAATATTTAATAAATATTTATTTACTAATTAGTGAATATAATATTTATGTGCTATTTAGTGAATATAATATTTATTTATTGGCGAATAATGCAGTGATATTTATTTATTAAATAAATAGTCATTATTCAATGCTCAATAAATATTGTGCAGGAATGGCAGACCGAGTTTAATGGTCCAATGAGGAATAATATATATTGAATATTATTTGATTAAATAATATTTAATTTAATTCGCAAGTTAAGCGCATGTTGAGAAATAATAATATTATTATTATTATTATTATTATTATTGATATGGGGTTCCGCAGGGATTAAATAAATATTAAAGAGAACTTGTGCAAATATTTATTTCTAAACTCTAACGATATGTAAACACAATTATATTATTTTCAAATAGAGTCAATTCATTTGTTTGTTGTGCACAACGAATTCGTAGAATCCTCTCAAGCCCTAGAGAGCTCCATTCTCCAAGAACGCTCCCAAAAATGAAGAGTGATCTTCCTCCACCTCTCACTCTCGAGTCAAGAGAGATCAAAGAGAACGCTTTGGAAGCGATTCTCATGGCGATCAAAGACGAACAACGCGAGCGATAGGATTTATCGTGTTAGCACCCATAGATTCATATGGCAGCGTTCAGAGATTTGTGGAACACGTATGGATCGCCACTAGAAGGAATTTACTCTTGATTCTTACAACGCAACAATGGCACAACGTAGATCTGTTGTCAAATCCATCAACGAAAAAAAATCACACATGGTAGTTCTTTAATTGATTAAATTAATTATAAATAATATGTGATGATCTTGAACTTGGTTCCGACGTTATATCCCTTAGTCTGTTTTATTTGATTCAATTCTGTTGATCACGGTGTTCATCGTCGTGTAAATCTCGGATTGATCATCGATCATGACAAAAAAGCAAAATGGGGCACGACCTATCGCACGCTTCTGCTGCACCCGGAACCTTCATATCTATCGGATCTGGCCATCATGTCGCGAGAAAGGAGGCCACACTGCAATGTTTGTCTGCTTTATAAATAGAAGGTTGCAATGTCTGTCTGCTTTATAAATAGAAGGGGGTCTCGCCTATACAAAGAAGCGAGCGATTGTGACGAAACTCTAAGTTAGCCTACCATTTGCTCTGGGAGAATTCCTACGAGGGTTTAACTGAGATTCAGGGAGAAGAACGAGGGTGCACACAAGATCCAAATTTCAGAGGCAATTGAGGCAAGGGAAGCGAAGATTGATCGACTTATTGATGCTTGTCATTCTATCTTGTACATGGAGTCCGGGGTTATCTCCTTGCTCCTTTCCTTATTCTTGTTGATAATAAAATAGAAACGTGAGTAGCGGAATCACAATTGTTGCACATTGGGGATTACCCACTTGATAACAATACTAGGTGAACCTTGTATTCATCCCGGTGTTGCATGAGTTCTTTCTCACTCTCTCTCGTCGTCACATCTTCATCCTGAGATTCGTACACACTAACCAACGACGAGAAAACATTGTCTAAGAGTTGGTGTTTTAGGTTAATCAGTGATTTATCACCCCTCTTAGAGGTGGTGTACTCTCCCCTGGGGCCTATCAGTTAGTATCAGAGAATGTTGTTTGCAAGGTTTTTTCTTATTGCTTGTATATACCTTTCGCTTAGTATCAAGGCAGGCTGCAATTCTATCAAGTTGGAATCTTAGCAAGTTATTGCAGTTTTTAACACAGCAGGAAAGAAAGTTCATACGTTTGATGGCAAGGGATTCTGTGTATGGAGAGAGAGGGGATGGTTTCATATCTTCTATCACTCGGCTAGACGTTCTTGATATCAGCAAGAACAGTGTAAATCTTTATGGTGTTGGGGCAGCCTATACTCTATAGAAAAGGAAGAATATTGAAGTTGATGGAAGAGCACGCAATGCATTACTTTCATCCCTCTCAAGGAAGGAGTTGGCACGAGTTACAAAGACAAAAACATCAAATGGAATGTGGAGGAAACTTTATGATATCCATGAGGGAGACAAAAAAGGTGAAAGGGTCACGGTTACAATATTTTAAGGCTCAATTTGAGGATATCCGGATGGGAGAAGACGAAACAGTGGATGAATTCTTCGTTCGGGTAAACAAAATTGTGAGCTCGATTTGAAGCAATGGAGAAGTTCTTGAAGATTCTACAGTGGGGTGAAGAAATTAATTAGAATCCTCCGAGATAAATTTGATTTAAAGATTTTTGGTCTAGAGGATCAAGACTTGGATTAATGGACCATCAACAATATCACGATTGCTTATGAGATGAGAAGAGAGTCGGCCTTAAAGAGAAAAGAAAAATATGAGAAAGAGGCTACTTTTAAAGCTACAAAAGATACGAAACAATTTGAGTCAAAGAAGTCTCATGGGGAGGAAACTGATGTCGAAGATTGGACATCTTTCAACTAATTGTCCTAAGAAGAAACAAGATGATGAAGATGGTGAAAGATCGTCAAGAAGGAATAAGGTGGCAAGTGGTCAAAGTGGAGTAAGATTCTTAAAACCAAAGGCTAAGACTACGAAAAAGAAGAATTTGTTCTCAAAGCATGAGGCCGCATCTTATGATGAGGAAAGTGAAAGAGAGCAAAAAGACTCGGAGGATGAAGGACCGACGGATTTCATGGCTAAATCCAATCAGCCCAAAGATCCCTTGAGTGAAGAAGAAAAAGGGAGTTTGGGAGAGGGAGAAAGCAATGATGAGGAGACACCTAAAGAGTCCAATTAAGAATGGAGCTCTTGATATGTTTGAAGGAAAATCAAAAGCTTGAAAGAGAAAAGTCACTGAATTCTGAGAATGATTCATTGAGGAAATATCTTAATGAATCAAAAGCTAAAGACATTGTCGAGATGCAAGTGGGGGTTCACACGAAAGATAGGCGATATCATTGCAAAGAATGAATAAGTAAAAGCTTTGAGGTAAAGTTGGTTGATGCTGAAAATTCCATGAGAACTCGACATGTGTTTCAAAATTCTATCAATGAAATTGGCAAAAGCTCCAAAACACTGAAGAAGGTTGGTAATGCTACTAAGCAACTTAGAGATTGTCCCATGGTTCCTAGAACTATTGTTTTGGACACTCGAGCGTGCAATACAAATAGTGGCAGCAGCGACAAAGGGAAGAAGAAGATTGCCGCGTCACCAAAGAAGGAAAAATCAGTTGCTAAAATCAATACTAGTTCAGAAAATTCCAAAAGCAATGTGGTGTGAGAGAAGAAAAATATTGAGGCTAAGCCCAAGGGCAAGGTCGAGGTGAAAGAGAAAGCTTCTAAGCATGAGAAGACTAACAACAAGCAATGAATTTCAAATCAAAGAGAAGCCTAACAAGAAGATTGTGAAGAATCAATTTATTACCCGAGGAGATTTCGCGTTGAAAAAAGATGTTGATGATGCGGAGTCTATGGGCACAAAGCATATGCGTGATGAGGGCTATGAATCGAGGGGAAGTCAAATTGAAGTTCCTAGAGGCTAGCAGAGACAACATCCAAAAGAGAAGGTACAATTGCATAAAACTTATAATTCTCTCGAGGAAATTTTTGGTAGGTGTGGTCAACCTGGACACACCGCCAACAGGTGTCTCACCATGCTACCGAAGCAACTAAAGCAAAATAAGAATTCTAAATCTATCAAGAGGAAGAATAAGCAAGAGCAAGCAATGGTGGTTGAGGTTGCTTATAAAGCTGAAAAAGAAGAAAGGTCTTGGATACTCAACAGTGGTTGCTCTTCACACATGACCGACAACAAGAATCTCTTGAAAGATATCCAAAGGTATGATGGAGGAGTCGTTACTGTCGACAACGACAGATCACTTAATATCAAAGGAGTTGGATTCACCAAAATTGGTGGAATTAAGTGGTTTTTCACAAAGATGGATGTGTCATAAGTTGAAGGATGTCACAATCTTGATGAAGGGATATCAAACAAGTGGCGGTCTATTTCAAATTTCCAATGAAAAAAACATGTGTTGCGTGAGTATGGAGGAAAATCAATTATGGCATACAAGACTTAGTCATTCGGGGCAAAAAAACATGGTTAAGCTTATCAAACATGATGTTTTGAGGAATCTACCAAAGCTACATCGTGAAAGGCTCAGCACTTATGACACATGTCACAAAAAAAATGGTGAATAAGAGCCACAAGCCGGTAAAGATTAAAACAAAGAAACCTCTTGAGTCGGTGCATTCAGATGTGCGCGGACCAATGAACTTGAAGTCAACCAATGGAGATAAGTATTTCATGACTTTTGTTGATGATTTCACTCGCATGTCTTATGTTTATTTTATGTCGAGTAAGTCAAAAACTCTTGAAAGATTCGAACACTTTCAAAGAATTGCTGAGAATCAATTGAGATGTGTTATCAAAAGATCTATATTCGACAATGGATCTGAATACAAATAAAGATTTTGAGGCATATCTTAAAAAACATGGAATAAATGAATGTAGCACTTCATATACACCCCAAAAAAATGGAATGGTTGAGCGGAAGAATTGGAGTTTGGTGAACATGAGAAGAACCATGCTACCGGAGCATGGCAACTCTAAATACTTCAGAGACAAGCCACACTTGTGGCTGCCTACATTCTTAATCGGTGCCTACTACGACCGAATTCAATCGACACGCCTTACGAGTTATGGTTTGGTAAGAAGCCATGCTTGAGAAGTTTGAAGGTATTCAACATCCCTTGTTATATCAAGATCAAAGGAAAACATTGGGGAAGTTCAATGAGAAAGTCGATGAAGGTATATTTCTGGGATATACACTTATCAATGTTGCAACAAGAATTTGAGGAAAATCATCGATAGCTTTGATATAATTGTGTTGGAAAATCAAAATACTTCACAAACATCATTGCCTATTAATTATGAAATTGATGAAGCTCTTGGAGAAAATGTTGGACAACATGGGAGTATTTCGGATGCACAAGCAGATTTTCAAGACTCGTTGATTCTAAAATATCCAGCAATGAGAAAGCCCCCAAACAAGGAGGAACTAAGTTCTCAAGACTTAGGAAGCATGTAAAAGCTAAAAAAATCCTTGGAGATGGCAACAAAGGAGTTCAAACCCAAAGGAGCTTGAGAAATTTCAATCATGCTAGCTTGCTTTCGCAGGTTAAACCAAAGACTGTTGAAGAAGCTTTGCAACATGATGATTAGATAACAGCAATGGAAGAGGAGCTTAGCCAAATTGAGAAAAACAGCACTTGAGATTTGGTGTCTCACCCCAAAGATAAAAATGTGAACGGGACAAAGTGGATTTTCAGGAATAAACTCGATGAGAAAGGAGAGTAGCTCAGAACAAAGCCTGTATAGTTTGCAAAGGGTGCTCTCAAATTGAATGGATTGATTTTGATGGGACGTTTGCTCCAATCGCAAAGCTTGAAACGATTTGAATCATTCTTTTGATATGTGCTCAAGGAAATTACAAAGTTTTCCAAATGAACGTGAAGTCGGTGTTTCTGAATGGAAAACATGAGGAAGAGGTCTATATTGAACAACCCGAAGGTTTTGTCCTTGATGGTGAAGTTCTAGAGTTTGCAAGGTGAAGAAAGCAATATACAAGCTCAAACAAGCGCCCCAAGCATGGTATTCAAAGCTGAACAGCAACTTAAAGAGCATGCAATTCAAGAAAGGCAAAGTGGATTCAAATCTTTATGTCAAGGGAGACGGCATAAATTTGCTTATAGTGATTGTATAGGTCGATGACATAATTTTTGCCGCAAACAAAGAAAAAACTTGTGAGGACTTTGCTGCCCAAGTGAGGAAACACTTTGAGATGTCAATGATCAGTGAGATGACATTTTTTTGGGGTTTGTAAGTCACAAAAACAGCAGGTTCTATCTATCTCTCGCAAGAGAAGTATGCTCGTGAGCACTTGAAGAAGTTTGGCATGGAAGAATCGAGAGGTCTCTACTCCTATTGTACACGATTCATGACCAAATTTTCCATTGATGAAAGAAAGGGTGTGGATCAAACGGAGTTCTGAAGGCTTATTGGTAACGTACTTTATTTGATGGCGTCTAGGTCAAACATCGTAGTTGTGATAACACTTTGTGCACGATTCCAAAGCAATCCAAATGAGTTGCATCTTGGAGCGGTGAAACATATCTTATGCTACATCAAAGGAACTCTTGATTTCGGTTTGAGGTATGACAAAAACACATCAATTCAGCTTTATGGTTATTTCGATGCCGAGAAGGCCGGAAATGGGGGATATCGAAAATCTACTTTTGGAGGTGCATTCTTTATTGAAGGATGATGTGTTACATGACACTACAAGCAAAGTTTTGTCACATTGAGTACAATGGAAGCTGGATATGTTGCGGCAACACAAACCACGACACAAATGATGTGGATGAAGTTGTACATCAAAGACATGAGGGTGGATGTTTCATATTCATTGATGATTGTGTCTGACAACCGAAGTGCAATGAACTTGTCAAAGAATCTGGTGCAAAATTCACAAACAAAACATGGTAATATTAAGTACCATTTCATCAAAGAGAAGGTGGAGTGTGGTGAGTTTTCATTGGAGTATGTTTCAACCAAGGAGCATGTTGTGGATATCTTGACAAAGCCCCTATCGAAGGATATGCCTTCCATCTCACTTGAGAGTGTTGTAGGGAGTGCATTCTCTTTCAAAAAAATTTGCCAATTTTCTTAGTTGTTTTCTCTCTTTCATTCCTTGGAATTTGTTGACAGAGAGAAAATACAAAAGGATTTATCCTTACAAGGGGGGGGAGACTCTAGTTTCTTTTTTACGGTGATAATCAAGGTCGAGACTTGAGGTGTTCGTAGCTGAAAAAGCTTATAGCTCTTGGATTGCATTGATTCGCATGTTGCCAACAAATCCAAATTGAGAGATTGAAGGTCCCTTAGAAGATTGAAGAGTCTTTGACGATTGGGGGGTGTTGATGAGTGTTGGAGTTCGAAGAAGTCCCTCATGAGGTGAATTGATAAAGGAAAATCGTGAGTTGATCTAAAATGAGACATGATCAATTTGGCATTGATCTTACACTGAGAGTGGAGCACCCTTATAAACATCATTTTATCCCATGGCGTGGTGTGAAGATAACTTTCACATTGGAGGCATGTTATGACTAAACTCTTGAGGCAATTCATTCATGAGTTTTGGAAGTGTTTTCATGTTGAATTTATTAACAACATACTCATGGATCAGTTGGATGCTCTTTGAAGTTGAGTGAAGATGCAAAGGAAATGAGTCAGTTGGATGCTCTTTGAAGTTGAGTGAAGATGCAAAGGAAATGAGTTTTGTTGAGTTGAATTTAGTAACTTTCATCGCAACAAGCTTGGGTTCAAATAAACCAAATTTGTGTAAGAGTAAATCTCGTGTGCTGGATGGACGATTGCACCATGAAGCGAAAGACCACGTCGCAACAATACCCAAGGGCAGAATTTTCAAGGATTCAAAAGAAGGATAACGACGAACAACTCCATAACCATTGGAAGTAACCGTCGGCTCAAAATGGACTAAGCCAAATAAAGATCTGTTAAATACTAACTACCGGACCAAGGAATTAGTCTCTTTAGTTCTAAATATAAAGTTTACCGGATGAAGGAAACTTTATTACAAATTAAACCCAGAGAGTTGGGTTATCATGAACAACACAACCTCATAAGCAACTTGATTTAATAATCAACTTATCACAAATCCATAACCCCAACGCATTTTTCTCTTTATTTGCATCAAAACCAATTCTCTCGTCTTTACTTTTGTTTTAGTAATTAATTTGTTAAAAGAAGCTTAAAAACCAATTGTTCTTTTTGTACCCAAACAACCAACCAAAATCGATTCTAAATTCAGCAGACTTCACTAAAAACAAAAAATACAAACTAAATTAAGCAAAGATAAAATAACCTCATAGTTCCCTATGGATCAACCCCTTACTGGTGTTATGCTTGTTAGGGTAAATATAATTTGGGACACCGAAAACATACATTCGGTGAAACGACCACATCCCAAGCCCGAAGCAGGTACACAAGTGGTTAGCCCAAGCCTAACATGTTAAGATCTTAGAAGGTAGCCTAGACATAGGGTTTTTATATGCTTATGTGAATGTCACAATCTCATGTCTTATTCCTATGTTATACTTTCATGGTTTATGCTCTTGATTTCCTTATGATTCATGTCTTATGAACTGCAAATCATTATACCATGATTCATGTTTATGATCTTTGATATGCAAGGTATGATCTTTCTAATGATTATGATCGCGTTCTCATACCCTTATGTTCATGATATGTTTACGCATTTATTTATTAAGCATTTGAGTTCACACCTTTCTTATGTTTCTTTTCCCCAGGTTATGAAGGAAGGTTTTGAAGTAGAATTACTAAGGGTGAAGATCTTTGTGGGAAACATTGAAGATATTTCACTGAGTTAGAAGATTTATGTTCCAAGTTTCTGAAGACACTAAACTAATACAGACTTTAAGAGTGTTTTTGTAATGTTTTAATTATTCTGCAAAAGTGATGTAATATCTATGTACATCAAAGTCTGGGTTGTTATATCATGGTGGACAGAAGCTTTATCAAACACTTCCAACAATCAGCACTTAAACTTGAACCATTTTTCCCAAACCACTAAATCAACCACGGCGTAGTTCCCAAAACCACGGCGTGGTTTTTGGTTCTCTAGCCAAAATCCTTCAAACTTCCACAAGACTCCATGGATCTATGAATTCTCAATATCAAATATAAATAATTCGAAATGTCTCTGTCCAACTTTGTAAACAAACACAATCCAAAAATATTCTCTTGGATTTTTGCTAACATGAACACCACCTTGTTCAGCGCCACTAAGATACTTGCAGCCATGCATATTAATAATAATAGAATATGTCAAAATATAAACTATTAAGAACTGGGCAATACAACATTTTCAAAGATTAATAAAATAGATACAAAGAACTATTTCAGGTTGAGCCACTCTAAAATTGTAGCCTTCTAAAATTAGACCAATTGTTAGAATTTGAGCAATGCATTTATCATAAAGTGAAGTGGGCCATATTTATGTGATCAATAAAAATTGTTTACACAGGACATTCTGCAAAATATTAACATGTATTTCCAGATATTTATATGAGGGTACCTTAGGCATTTTTAAAAGCTTCCTGTAAAGTAGCATTTCACATTCTAATTTTAAATCTAAAACTCTCCATCAGATATAGAGGGAGCAAAAAAGCTTACCAGGTACAAAGTACGCAGGCTTGTGAGCAATGTCCCCTACAGTAGAACCTTCTAGAAGCTCTCCCTTCAAAAAAAACAAATAATAATAATAATTAGAGATTGTTGCATAGGATTGGCATGCAAAATTCCCAAGTACTAATGAAAGAAGAAGCAACCCACCTTCTGAACAATACCCAGCAAATCCATGGCATAAGCAATGCCCACTATATTGTCAACACGCTGCTCAAAAACTGGAACCCTAAAAACATGCTTAAGAAATTATTTTCACAGTTAGGTAAAACAATAATTTCCCGCCCATATGAACCAACTAAATTTAATGTACCTGGAATATTGATGAGTTACCCACAATTCATGAAATCCAACTAGTGTTGCGCTAGCATCAATTGCAACAACATCAACCAAAGGTGTCATGACCTCTCTTACATGTGTGTCTTTTATCTCTAACACGTTTTCAATCATGTCCTGAAAGGAATCTAAAGAGATTATAGAGAAAAAAACAACCATGTATTGGAGAACTGTTAGTAACACCCCAGAAATGAATGCCTTGAAAGAATTTGATTTTACCACCTTCACCAAAAAGGTCTTGTTGATAGCCTATATATGATAAAAACTTCATGATTAAGTGTGTTTGACTGAGAATAATCTTTGGAAAAGTGACCACGTAGGAAGTCGTTTCAGAGTGTGTGGGCAGAGATAAAACATACTAAAAAAACTGTGCTAATTCGTAGGGAGAAACCATTAATCAAATAAATGATTATTAAAACTAACAACCAGGGTAACAACTGTAAGTAATACAAATTAACAACAAAGACAAGATACGGCCGAAGGGATGATGATATTCACGTTACTGAAGTTAAAAAATGCAGATCTGCAATATAAGGGAATACATAGTACTTAGTAGACAGATACCATAAAAGTATTTAATGTTATTAGTTATGTTAACAATATTTATTTATTTATTTATTTTTATTAACCTTACTGATAAAAGCTTTATAGTCAAAAATGATTAACCTGGAGCAAACATAGGATAGGTGACCCCTCGGAAGTTTTCTAAAGAAAGGTGCAAGTGAGGACAAAGCATATTAAAAGATCTCGCATTGATTTGAGGAACAATAATTAGTCTGATAAATGATTTATCGAGGAGAGAATATTGTATGGGCAAAGATACAGTTTGGGTGTTACATATGATATCAGTAGAAATACGAAAAAAAAGAGTTATAAGGTAATTGAAGAAAAACAGCTAACAGCCCACCTAGCATGCATCATAACATCTGAACCCTAACTGAAGCAAAATTCTTAAAAAAATTCATATGTTAGCTAAAATAAAGGAGACATTTTAAGTTGTGCGAATTATAGAGGCATTAAGCTTATGAGTCATACCATGAAACTTTAGGAGAGAGTGATTGAAAAGAGGATTCGAATGGGTAATCAATTTGGTTTTATGTTAGGACGTTTAATCACAGAAGAAATTTATTTGATTTGATTAGAGGTTTGATGAAGTATTATCAACAAGAATTCCAAGATTTTCATATGGTTTTCATTGATTTGGAAAAGGCATATGATAATGTTTATAAAAAGGTTAAAAAAGGGGTGCAGGTGGCATATATCAAACTCATCCAAACCATGTATAAAGAGAATTTGACCCGAGTTAGCTTTCCAGTAGGTGACACCGCAAACTTCTATGTCTCAATAGGAGTGCATCAAGGCTCAGCTTTAAGCTTATAATTTATTTATTTTTTGTTACAAAACACAGTCAAGATGAGATACCTAATCGCATGTGTTTTGCAGATGATATCGTTCTCATTTTTGCAATGTGATGGAGATATTAATGAAGATGTCTCTTATAGGATTCAAACTGGATGGATAAAATGGAGAAAGGCATTTGGGTGCTTTGTGATCGTAAAATTCCTTTAAAATTGAAGGGTGGATTTTATAAGACTGTTGTTAGACCAACAGTTCTATATGGTAATGAGTGTTGGCTTTTGACAAGACATCTTGAACAAAAAATAATGATGGCAGAAATGAAAATGTTAAAATGGACATGTATACTAAGATGGATGAGATTATAAACGAGAGAAAATTGAAGTCACTCGGATTGACGAAAAGATGACTTCCACAATTGTTAATACGGTAAACTTAATGACAAATTCACTTATTAAAAGAGGTATATGTAGGCCTAAAAAGACACTTAAACGGATCATTCAAGAAGATCTTGTTTTAAATGGTTTCAATGAAAAAATGATCTTCAATATAGCTGTTGGACAACAGTTGATCCATGTAGCCTCCCCTATTTAAATAGGTTTAAGCCTTGTTTGTTGTTGTTCAACTAAAATAGTTCAGTCGAGGCTTATCCACATAGTAAGACTTGCAGTACAACCATAATTTTACAATTATGTCAGGGTTTACCGGTGGATAAAAGGAGCAAATGAGGCTACAAGTTACAGATTTTAAAATTAACTTCTTATCCAATAGAATATTAATTTGCAAATGTACCCAAAAAAAATGATGTTGGTTATTATAATAATAATAATGTTAATGATGATCGGTAAACATTGACAAGGAGATAAATTCTGGCAAGTGGAGCTTGATTAAATTCAATATACCTGTACAATCAAATTGAGAGTATAATTTACTGAAAATTAAATTATAATATTATAATGCCGACTTTTATTTTGTAACCAATCTTTCAATTATTATACTTATCCATGGTTGACAAATCTCTAATTATGTTTATCGATGTTGGAAACATAGAAATAGATGTATGTTGCCCCACCTCAACTTTTTTTTCTCCAATACCCATCTTTGATTTTCTTTTCCAATTGAAGTCTGATAAAATTTTATCACCGTTTTACAGTCCTGTGTTCAGCTTTTATCAGAGTCAATGCTCAGCTCACCATGAAAAATGTTCACAGTGCATTATATCAGTTAATTTTCCCAGCTGCTGGCATTTAGAAACTGCACACGTCATGCAAAGATAACAAGCGCCGGACACCCAAAATCAGCCAATAGTATTACCTGTTCTTCCTCCTCTATAGCCCCACTGGATTCGGCCCCTCGCAGCATTAATTTTAATTCATCTTCAGTTACATAAGGTTCACTAGTAAATCAGAAAATAAAAAAGGTAAGAAACAAGGAACTACTTGCTAAGAATTTGAGAAAAGAATAATAAAAAACTTCTGCAGCCAAAATTGAGTTAATTGAAGCTCACTCAAATTGTGACAAAATCTCAATTTCAATGCTTGAGATGATGCACATGCACATCTTACAGACAATGAACATTGTGGATGAAGCTAACAATAAAGTAAAGTGTAAACTTTCAAAATTAGAATGGCAACATACAACAATTAATATAAGGTATTTTAAGATTTGGCTGACCTTTTTCCTTTCAAACCAAGCATCTTAAGCATCCCCATTGACAAAATTGTTACAACTCTCCCCACAGGATATAAAATCAAGGAAAGCCATGCAACTGGCCTGACCTAGAGGCGTTTCAAACAACAAATCATCCAATAATTAGCAAAAACCCAACTACTCATAGTCATGCAGTATAGAGAAAAATGGAAGTAGCATCAAACAAGAATTTTGGATCAAAAATATGAAAGGACTTACATACCACAAACCTAGCTACATCTGTAGCATTGTGAACAGCAATACTTTTTGGAGTGATTTCAGTCAACAGCAAAATGGCAACCTATTATCATTCAAGAAACATGAAGTTCTAGCTGAACGCTTTAAACATAACAAAACAAAAACAAGAAAGATATTCAAAAATGAGAAAATAGGAATCAGTTCACAATGAAATATCTTTAAGAAAACAGTGCGAGTGACAAAACAGACTTTGATCTCAAGGATGCATTGTATAAAGGCAATGAGGCGCATTGTAGTTCCGTAATTTCCCTAGCAGTTTTGCAAATAAATTAAGCTTATTCTGACCCTGTTCAGTCTGAAAAAAAAAAGGCAGAGTGCTTCACCCAATGAACTAATATAATCCAATGTTACGAATTATGAAATAAGAGAATTTTGAAACCCACTGTCATTACTCCAGTTGCTGCACTAACACCAGCTTCGCCAAATATGGTTGTTGCTGTTTTTGTAACCAATGCTGTTGCCCCGATATTGACAACCCTGCATGCATGAATAGAGTCGCAATAAGGAATAGTACTCAAATGCACGCACAAACTTGGGCATCCGTTCTAGTTACATATATGCAGGGAATAATACGTTGTGCCGATAAGTATGGTTGTTAGGAAGCGAGTCACATCTGCACGAAGCAACTTAAAAACACCATTCTCGGACTCTTTTTCAGCCAATTCACGCACCTGGAAAGTGTTCGATTCAAAAATTTAAACTAGGAGGTTCAGAGTTCAGCAGTGGAAAAAACATACAACCACAATTCATAAACATCCAAAACCAGAATCAACTATCAGAGAGTACAGTAATGCATCCAAGACCAGAATTAACTATCGAAGAGTACAGTAATGCATCCATATTCTTGCAAAAACATATGAGCAGGTTCGGGGAATATATATAATAGAAGTAGAAAACAGGTAAGCATCAAAACGACAGGATGTCAATTAAAAGGCATCATTAACAGGTTTAAATGAATATAATTCGATAGTTAGAGAGAGGGAATCAATACCTTCCAGGGCCAGAGCGTAGTAATTGATGTTTCTGCCATAGAGAAGAATGCAGAGAGCCCCAAAAGAAGGCCTAGAATCAAACCTTGCTCTCGAAAAACTTGAAAAAGATGCCCCACCCTCGGCCAAGACTTCCTAAGAAACAGTTTGCTCTGGCCAAACGCATCGTACAGCGCGCCCTCCATGGCCAACGCTCTCAAGGACCTACCCATCCACGCTCCGAAAACTAACACTGTGAACACAAACCCACGATAGGCCAAACCCCTGATAAACCCCAGTTTGGAATCCAAATCACCATTTTCCATAAAAACATTCTCACCGTCTCCAACTACAAGCGCCTCACATCTCCGACCACCATAACTTACGAACTTTCTGGAAGTCCAGGGATAATCACGGTTCACTGCGAGCAGGCGCGTGGTCCGAGGGTGTCCTGAAGCGCCCTTTGCGAGTATTTTGATGCGGGGGTCGCGAACAAGGAAAACGTAAGGCTTTTGAGCAAGGATAGCTGCGGAGCGATTGAACGAGGGATGCAGGAAAGCGCCCACATCCATCGATTGTGGAATGGGTGAAGTGAATGGTGAGAGGCAGGGGCCGTGGGAGTTCAGAGGTGCTAGTAGGGGGATTGGGAAGGACGAGGCCGGATAGAATCGGTGGAGAATGGAGGGGAGGGCGGGACGGCGAGACGGTGGTCAGGCAATGAGGTGGCGTGCTGCTGCTTCGGCGGCGGCATCTCGTTCATCTTTGAGGCCTCAAGCGAGATTTGCGGGACAAGCATCCTCTCCGAGCAACATTTTAATTTAAATATCCCGTACATCCGTCCCACGAGAACAGGTGTTCTATTATATTTCCGGTCGTCCGATCATCTATTCACGACGTTCTTTCAATCTAAATTTGGAGACGGTTTTACCCTCACGTTTTGTGAGATGGATGGACTTCGTCTCAGTGATTGCAATGAAACCCTGAAATTGGACACTGCGGCGATAACAACGAACCGAGCTACTTCAGAAACAACTACGGAAATCCAACGAGTACGATGGCGGGGACGACTCCACTAAAAGGCAGTATCGCGTTGTCTGCAAGTTTAGCCCAATGCAAAGGCGTGGGTTTTTTCCTTCGAGAACCGCTTGACTTCGATGAAGTTTCGTCTCAGTCTACGATAGTCATTTTTGTCCAAAACAGCAGCAATGTCTGACGAAGGTGGCATAGCTTAGTTATTTTTGCCAAAATGTGTACTCGAAAATCTATATTTCATTTCTGTTGTTATGATTTCATATTTAGAACTTTTGTGTTATGAGCAGTTTTTTGTAAAATGTTGTATGTCTATCAATTTCGAATTCCATTTTTGTTGGTGTATTGTTTCTCACTGGAAGTTTCAATGGAACTTCCCCTAGAGGTTTTCACTGCAGGTTTCACTGGAACATGCACCGACACCTCCACTTTCCAATAGAGGTTCGCAAAAGATACATTGAAACTACAATTACAACTTCCACTGAAATTTCTACTGGAAGTTCCAGTGGAACTTCGTGGCACTTCCATTGGAATCTCTAGTGGCACTTCCAATGGCTTTCACTTTGTTGTTCAATCGAATCGTTATTTCCCAGTGGAAGTTTTCCTGTGGAAGTTTTAGTGGAAGTTCCACTATAGTGCAGAAGTTCCAGTGGAACTTCTACCGGAAGTTTTAATGGAAATTCCACCGGATGTTTCAATGACACTTCCATTGAAACTTCCACTAGGTGGAAGATTAATTCAATTTACAATTGTTTATACAATTCGAATTGCTAAATTAAATCATTTTGTAGTGTGGAAGTTCCACTGGAACTTCCACTATAATTCAATCTTCCAAACCTATAGTGCAGAAGTTTCAGTGGAACTTCCATCGAAAGTTTAAGTGGAACTTCCATCAGATATTTCAGTGACACTTCCATTGGAACTTCTACTGTGGAAAATTAATTCAATTTACAATTGTTTATGCGATTTGAAATGTTAAATTAAATCATTTTGTAGCATGGAAGTTCCACTAGAACTCCCAGTGAAACTCCCGTTGGAACTTCCATTGGGTTTTGGAATATTAATTCAATATAAAAGTGCTTATACTTTTTCAAATGCTAAATTAAATCATTTTTATAATAATTATGTATAATAATTGCAATGAGTATTTCTTTTAATTGTATTTAATAATAACATTAGTTTTAGAAATATACATTTTTGTTGTTGTGGGGAAGTTCCAGTGAAACTACCACTGTAACTCTCAGTGGAACTCCCACTAGAATTTTCACTGGGTTTTGGAAAATTAATTCAATATAAAAGTGTTTATACTATTTAAAATGCTAAGTTAAATCAATTTTATAATAATTATGTGTAACAATTGCAATGAGTATTTCTTTTGATTATACTTAACAATAATATTAGTTTTAAAAATATACATTTTTGTTATAGTGTGAAAGTTTCAATGACAGTTCCAGTGAAACTCGTACTAGAACTCCTAGTGGAACTCCCACTGGAACTTCCATTGGCTTTTGGAAAATTAATTCAATGTAAAAGTGCTTATACATTTCAAAATGCTAAATTAAATCATTCTTATAATAATTATGTGTAACAATTTCAATGAGTATTTCTTTTAATTATATTTAACAATAATATTAGTTTTAAAAATATACACATTTGTTGTAATGTGGAAGTTCCAGTGGCAGTTCTAGTAGAACTTCTAGTGGGACTCCCACCGGAACTTCCACTGGGTTTTGGAAAATTAATTCAATATAAAAGCGCTTATACTTTTTCAAATGTTAAATTAAATCATTTTTGTAAGGACCCGGTTCTTCTCTTTGAGGTACGTGTTTCTTCTTTTCTCTTTCCCTTAAGTGTTTTAATAAAATATGGAAAATGGGGGGAAAATCCTAAATTTTGGAGCTACACGGCGTGTACTTTCCCACACGCCGTGTACTTCTGGCCGTGTTGGGATGAGTACACAGGGCGTGTAGCCATGTCGGCGACAAAGAGTGTAGGAACCGACTACACGCCGTGTAGTGGTCCTTTACATGTCGTGTAGTCAGTCGGCAGACCAAAATAGTAAGGCGGTGGAGCAGCCGCCAGCTGGGCGGTAGTACACGCCATGTACTTAGGAGTACATGCCGTGTACTCATGTCGACAGATGAACAGTTAAATGAAGGGAGTACACGCAGTGTACTCAGAAGTACATGCCGTGTACTTTGTTTTTTCGGCTTAAAACAAGCAGTAGTCTCCTCATTTGACAGAGGAGGCATTTGAGCCGTTTTGGAGCCAAGGAGGACGACCAGACCTTTGAAGATCCGTCGGGTGTTCGTCTGGAATCTGATTCGGCTTCGGACGATCTCGTTGGAACCGCACGGGTAAACCCTCTCCTCTCCTGGTACCGTTCTTACCAATTCTTTCCCGAAGGAAAGTTATTTACGTTTGAATGAGTTTTGTTCTTCGTCAGATCTGCGTCGTTCTTGGGCGTTTCTGGAGTCAGTGTTCCGGTATAGCGTTCCTTGACGTATAAGGCAGGTGGCTTGGTGTTTAGTTTTCCAACTACTATGCGTTTTGTGCGTTTTTGGGCCATGAACCCATGTTGGGGTGTCGTGTGGCTGAGGTCGTTGCTATATTTAATGTCTAGAATTGCATAGGTGATTAAATTGTGACAATAAAATGCTGGTTGGGATCGTTGCTTGGATCCGGAACCACCCCGGGGGTGTGTTTCACTGTTTAGCCGTTTGGACAGGATACCCAAGGGTACGCCTTTAAAGTAGTAACTGTAGAATTGCCTTGAGAGGAATTGCTTGTTACTGCTTGTTACCTGTTGGGCATGACCCGGTTACCTGTTTAGCCTGAGGGCGTTGTTGTGATTAGCCTGTGGGCACTGTGCTATTTAGCCCGAGGGCTGTAGTTATTTTGCCTGAGGGAAACCTTTCGTGCCTAAGAGCTTGACTTCTGTGCCTGAGGGCGACACTTTCTACGCCTGGGGGAAAATTCTGTTACGCCTAAGGGCTATACCTGCGGGTTGGATTCTGCTTACCTGAGGGTAAGGTTTTGTTTGTCTGAGGGCGTTGACTGTTTACTTAGAAATGCACTGTGGTGATTTCTAATATTTAATGGATTAAATGAATAATAAAATGGCAATATAACTGGTAGTTAGTTACTTTTGAGTACTGCTTACTTTATTGCATTTTACTACTGCACACTGTTATTGCATGCTCACACGCAGTTGAGCATGAGCTTTTGGTGGGTGCCTACTGAGATATATTTCTCACACCCTGTTTGGGTCACGCTTTTCGGTCGAAACAGATTACGTTTCTGCAGGTTTGAATAGGGGCAAAAGTCCCTATACAGGTACTTGACTGTTGCTGAGGAGTAGGAGGGCATGGGATCGGGCCTAAGCTCGCGATGCCGCTGCCAGCTGTTTTGTTTTTCTGTACCTGTACTCTGTATTGTATTGTACTGCTATGTAACATGTTCTGACTATTTTCCTAGAACTTAAGACATGTTGCACCATTTTCTATATACTATTAGTTATATACACTGTTGTTGTTTATTTCAGTTGTGTATGATTTACTGCTTCCGCTGTTTGTTGTATGTTTTATTTTGTATTCCGTTGTGCTATACTTTGACAAATGAGGGCATAGTTTCCCCACTATCAGACCTGGGCCCTCGCTGCTAGTCGGTAGCCTCTGGCGTTTGGGGAGATGCGCTTGAGGTCACGTGGCGAACCGGGTTCGGGGCACCCGTTGAGTGGCACCCGGAACCGGGATGTTACAAAGTGGTATCAAAGGGTGTTTCTTTTCTTTAACTTACTGTTTGGAATCTTAGTCAGGGATAGGACGAACAGTAGTTGGTAATAAGTTGTGCCTGGGCGTAGCTAACCCACATACAGGGAAAAGCCAGTCTACCTCGTATTTTGCAATTTTCCTGATTTTGCAAATTTTAAAGTTGATATGTTTTCACCGTTGGGTGACGCACTTGTATTGTGTTGTTTATACTTTATCTCTGGGTTCTATTTAGTTGCAACCCGATGAGATGAGGGTATGCCATCTCATGCATCATTTAGGCACATGATAGAAATCACATGTCATGCATAGTTCCATGCCATGTAGGTGCATTAGAAATTGCATGCTGTTGTGATAGTAGTTGTGCTAGAAAAACATACTGTTGTGATAGCTGCTTAATAAATACCTGCTGTTTGATAGAGTATTTTGTATAAGTCTGTTTATAGAATGGACGCCAAACTTTGGTTTTTGGGGAGTATGAGCCCCCATTGACCGGAATTTGGTGGATCATTGACTGTTTATTAGTTATAACACATATAAGATGTCAAAATTTGATTCGTGGGGAGTATGGGCCCTCACGAGTCAGAATTTGACACTTAGGTGTTGTTTTTCAGTATTTTCTGGGTTCCGGGGAAGTTTCTGAGGCATACTGTCCAGAAGCCCAGTATACACGCCGTGTAGTACTTTAGACACACCGTGTATGTTCTTCTGTTTGGGAAGAAAAATAAACTTTTTGAGTACATGCCGTGTACCCTAATTACACGCCGTGTAGTCTCTTCCCGTGTCACAAACCGTGTGGGCGGCGACACGGGGTAGGGAAGATCTTTCTTAAAAACACGCCATGTACCAGATATACACGCCGTGTAGTTTTGACCCGGAGTCCGGCCGCGTAACAAACAACACGGGTCGGTGAACTCCTTGACAGAACACGTCGTGTCAATAATGAACACGCCGTGTAGTGTGACCTGGGGACTCGGCCGTGTAACTAACAACACGGGTCGGTGTCACCATTCTTTGAACACACCGTGTACCTTTGGGGACACGCCGTGTAGTCTTGTCCGAGGACAGACCGTGTGGCGGGGAAACGGGGTTGTTGACACGCCGTGTACAGGTGTAACACGCCGTGTAGTGTCAAGCCGAGTAGTCGGTCGTGTCACAGACGACATGGGCAGTTGGAAATAACACCATACACGCCGTGTATATGAAATACATGCCGTATAGTTTTTGTTCAAATGAGAGTCGTGTGGCTTAGCCGTGCTGAAGGACCCGGGCAGGGGAAGGGAAGTCAAGTACACATCATGTAGTCTTGTTTTGCAAATTTTGAATGCCTTGTTCCTCCTGTTTCCTTTTGGGTTTCTTCATCTTTGGTCTTTGATAATCTTGTTCTAAGGCGTGTTTTTGACCTTGTAGTGTCATGCCGCCTAGATGACCGCTCGTTGTTCTCCAGGAGAGCGGCAATGAGTATACTCCAGAAATGGTGGGCCATGGGCTACCAGTTGATCCTCCAGCAGAGCCAGATGCGGCACCAGCTGCTATACCGGACACAGGCTCGGAGGCGCAGTTCCGTGAAGGCTTATTGCGGTTCATGCAGACCTTTCAGGGAGCACTGCAGGCTGCCACATCTATGGCCGAGCTAACACGTATCTTCCAGCAGCAGCATCCACCTACGTTCTCAGGGGATGGTAGACCACAGGCTGCGGAGTCTTGGTTGGGGTCGATGCAGACTATTTTCGAGCATCTTGAGACGCCTCCAGGGCGGAGGGTCAAGCTCGCGACTTACATGCTGTGTGATTCTGCCAAGAGGTGGTGGGATGTTACCACCCAGTCAGAGCATCACAGAAACATGGCGTGGGGAGACTTTCAGGCAGTCTTCTATGACTTTTCTTCCCGGAGACGTTGAGAGCAGATAGAGCTCGAGAGTTCATGAATCTTCAGCAGGGCGCTATGTCAGTGATGAACTATTCTGCTCGTTTTACGGAGTTTCAGCGCTTTGCACCCGTACTGGTGGGTGATGAGACGTTGAGAGCCAGACGTTTTGAGGATGGTCTTCGGTATGACATCTGAGCACTGGTGAATGTCTTCAGGTTGCCTACTGTACACGCTATTGTGAACCATGCATTGATCACAGAGAGGAACCTTCGAGAATATAGTGGTGTGGGCCAGGGCGGTTCAGCACCAGTTACTGGTACCATTTCTATTGGCAAGAGGAAGAGACAAATGGACTTCTCTCAGGGTGGCAGTACCAGCCAGGCGGTGGTCCGGTCAGGTGCTACCAGTGTGACAGAGAGGGGTACAAGAGACCGCAGTGTCCACGAGACCCAGTGGAGTGCCGAGCTTACGACAAGATGGGTCATCTGCAGCGCTTCTGCAGGGCGTTTCTACTAGTGGCTAGTGAGAGGGGTTCTGTCCAGACTCCACGTGCGGGAGCAGGACCAGTGGCTTCTTACCAGTCAGGGAACTGGAATACATCAGAGCATGCATGCATAGATGGTGGTTGTGGCCATGGTAGCCAGACACTAGGATCTTAGAGGTAGCAGAGCGGGACAACTCAGGGTAGCCAGGCTGTGTCGCAAGGCCACGGCGCTGGGCAGACATATGCAGTGCAACAGACCCAGCAGGAGTAGGATCCTGGACCTTCTACAGTCAGAGGTACTGTTCTAGTAGCTTTTGTCTTATCTTCAGTACTTTTCGATATGGGTGCTACACATAGTTTCATATCTTTACCTGTTGTGGAGAGCCTTGGGCTCGGTGTTTCTACTTTTTCCGATATCATGACGCTAGACACTCTGTTGGGGACTAGAACGACTGGTGTTCATCGGTGCAAGGAGTTCCCCCTTGAGGTTGGTGGGTGTCACTTCCTTTGGGACCTCTATGTCCTAGAGATGACGAGCTATGACGTCATTCTCGGGATGGAATGGTTGGTTCCCTTTTGGGCCTTTGTAGACTGCTATCGTTGTAGGGTGAGTTTCACGTCACCGGAGGGTAGAGAGTTTCTATACAAGGGCGAGTGGAATGTTCAGGCGAGTCGAGTTGTACCAGAGCATCGTGGGCGAGGTGGAGTCACAGCCCAGATTGCGAGTTTATATCTGGATGATCAGGGGACTTGTCAGACAGATTTCCCTCCAGTTTTTTATCGTTTCAGGGATGTCTTCCCGGACAACTTTTTGGGTCTATCTCCGGTACGAGAGGTGGATTTCTCCATCGATCTTGTTCCAGGAGCATCACTGGTGTCCATTCCTCCTTATAGGATGGCCACGCCTAAGTTGCAGGAGCTCAAGAGGTAGTTGGAGGAGTTGCAGGAAAAGGGCTTTATCTGACCCAGTACTTCTCCTTGGGGTTTGCCGGTCCTTTTTGTGAAGAAGGTAGACGGTACCCTCAGACTTTGTGTGGATTATCGGAAGCTGAACCAGTTGACGGTTAAGAACCGATATCCCTTACCGAGGATTGATGATCTTTTTTATCAGCTTTGTGGAGCACGAGTGTTCTCGAAGATTGACCTGATATCAGGATATCATTAGCTACGCGTGATACCATCTGATATACCTCTCATGGATTTCAGAAGTAGGTATGGTCTATATGAGTATACGATTATGCCGTTCGAACTCACGAACGCACCATCAGTTTTTATGGCTCTGATGAATCGTGTATTCCATCTGTATCTTGATTCTTTTGTGGTAGTATTCGTGGACGACATCTTGGTGTACTCTCACACTCGACACAACCATGCCACCCATCTTGAGATCGTATTGAGTACACTGAGGGAGCATCAGCTATATGCTAAGCTATCAAAGTGCCACTTTTGGATGGACCAGATTCACTTCCTGAGACATATTATCTCTGAGGCAGGAGTTTTAGTAGTCCCAGAGAAGGTGAGAGCAGTAGTTTCCTGGTAGCAGCCTAAGAACGTGTTTGAGATACGAAGTTTCTTAGGGTTGGCGGGTTAGTATAGACATTTCATACAATACTTATCCTGCTTAGCAGCACCGTTGACAGGTTTGACTAAGAAGGGTGTGAAGTTCGTTTGGTCGGAAGCTTGCGAGGCAGCTTTTCAGGACCTGAAGGGAAGGTTGACATCAACACCGATCCTGATACTCCCAGAGCTGGGGAAGAGCTATACAGTTTACTGTGATGCGTCAGGTATTGGGCTAGGGGTAGTGTTGATGCAGGGCGACCGAGTTGTGGCGTACGGGTCTCGGCAGTTGAGGCCACATGAGAGGAATTACCCGACGCATGATCTCGAGTTAGCTGCAGTTGTACATGCGTTGTGCTATTGGAGACATTATCTATTGGGAGAGCATTTTTTGGTTTTCACCGACCACAAAAGCCTCAAGTATATCTTTACTCAGCGTGACCTGAATCTGAGGCAAAGAAGGTGGGTCGAGTACCTACAAACCTTCGATTTTGAGCTTGCTTATACACCTGGTAAAGGTAATGCAGTAGCTGATGCACTGAGTAGGAAGACTCAGATACAGGTAGTGCAGGAGGCCAGCGGTGAGTGGCAGCTCATGGCTTTGTTCTCTGAGATGCATCTGGAGGTGCACGATAGTCAGGGGCAGACTTATCTTTCCTCTGTAGCTGTGACTTCTACCCTCCTGGATAGAGTGAGGATGAGGCAGCTATCAGATTCAGAAGGCCTAGTTCTACGGGAGTCGGTGGCAAGTGAGGACCCTCCTCCTGGTTGGACGATAGGCGGTGATGAGGTTTTGCATTTCCATGGACGAGTATGGGTTCCAGGGGATATACGTGAGGAGATAATGCAGGAGTTTCATGCTTCAGCTTGGGCAGTTCATCCCGGGGTTACCAAGATGTATCGTGACTTGAGGCGTCAGTACTGGTGGCCGGGTATGAAGAGAGAGATAGCTAGTTTTGTTACAAGGTGTTCCACCTGTCAGCAGGTGAAGGCGGAGCATCAAAGACCAGCCGGGCTGTTACAACAGTTACCCATTCCAGAGTGGAAGTGGGATGATGTCGCGATGTATTTCGTGACTGGTTTGCCGAGGTCACCGAGGGGTAATGACGCCGTGTGGGTTTTTGTGGACAGACTCACGAAGGTATCTCACTTTTTACCGATCAAGAAGACCTTCGGTGTTGACGAGCTCAGAAGGCTGTATGTACGAGAGATCATACGTCTTCATGGGGTTCCTCGTTCTATCGTTTCAGATAGGGATGCCCGCTTTACGTCTCGTTTCTGGTAGAGTTTTCAGAGGGAACTGGGTACACAGGTGCTTCTGAGCATAGCATACCACCCTCAAACAGATGGCCAGTCAGAGCGTACGATACAGGTGCTAGAGGACATGCTGCGTGCATGCGTCCTAGACTTTGGGGGCTCTTGGGAGAAGCATATACGCTTATTCGAGTTTGCCTATAACAATAGATTTCATGCGACTATTGAGATGACACCATACGAGGATCTATATGGTAGGCCATGCCATTCACCCTTGTGCTGGATAGAGGCAGATGGGACAACTTTATTGGGGCCACAACTCATGCAGGAGACTTCTGAGCAGGTCCAGTTGATTCAAAATCGGATGGCTACCGCACAGTCTCTTCAGAAGTCATATGCGGATCGCCGCAGACGACCCTTAGAGTTCGTGGTTAGGGATCAGGTTTTCTTGCATGTTTCGCCGAGGCTGGGACACAAACGGATCAGGAGACATGGTAAAATTTCACCACGGTATGTGGAGCCATTTGAGATTCTTGAGAGAGTCGGGCTGGTTGCTTATCGGTTGCGGTTACCGCAGCGGTACTGAGCTATGCATGGCGTCTTCCACGTATCTCAGTTGCGTCGCTATCATTCAGACCCCTCTCACGTCTTTCAGCCCGAGGAGGTTGAGCTGGAGGCAGATGCGTCCTTTGAGGAGCATCTGATTCGTATCGTTGACAAGAGCACGAAGGTTCTCCGAGGCCGGTCAGTTTCTCTCGTTCGGGTGCTATGACATCATGGTCGAGTGCAGGACGAGACCTAGGAGCGGGAGGCCGACGTACGTGCTCAGTGGCCGGAGTTGTTCACGGCTATATCTTCTCCACCCTTGGAAGGGAAATTCGGGGACGAATTGCTATAAGGGGGGAAGTTTGTAAGAACCCGGTTCTTCTCTTTGAGGTATGTGCTTCTTCTTTTCTCTTTTCCTTAAGTGTTTTAATAAAATATGAAAAATGAGGGAAAAATCCTAAATTTTGGAACTACACGCCGTGTACTTTCTCACACGCCATGTACTTTTGGCCGTGTTGGGATGAGTACACAGGGCATGTAGCCATGTCGGAGACAAAGGGTGTAGGAACTGACTACACGCCGTGTAGTGGTCCTTTACACGCCATGTAGTCAGTCAGCAGACCAAAATAGTAAGGCGGTGGAGCAGTCGCCAGCTGGGCAGCAGTACACACCGTGTACTTAGGAGTACATGCCGTGTACTCATGTCGACGGATGAACAATGTGGCGGTGCCGCTAGAGGAACAGTTAAATGAAGGGAGTATATGTCGTGTACTCAGAAGTACACACCGTGTACTTTGTTTTTTCGGATTAAAATAGGCAGTAGCCTCCTCATTTGGCAGATGAGGCATTTGAGCCGTTTTGGAGCCAAAGAGGATGGCCGAACCTTTGAAGATCCGCCGGGTGTTCGTCTGGAATCCGATTCGGCTTCGGACGATCTCGTTGGAACCACACGGGTAAGCCCTCTCCTCTCCTGGTACCGTTCTTACCAATTATTTCCCAAAGGAAAGTTATTTACGTTTGAATGGGTTTTGTTCTTCGTCAGATCTACGTCGTTCTTGGGCGTTTCTGGAGTCGGCGTTCGAGTATAGCGTTCGTTGGCATATAAGGTAGGTGGCTTGGTGTTTAGTTTTCCAACTGCTATGCATTTTGTGCGTTTTTGGGCCACGAACCCATGTTGGGGTGTCGTGTGGATGGGGCCGTTGCTATATTTAATGCCTAGAATTGCATATGTGATTAAATTGTGACAATAAAATGCTGGTTGGGATCGTTGTTTGGATCTGAAACCACCCCGGGGGTGTGTTTCACTATTTAGCCGTTTGGACAGGATACCCGAGGGTATGCCTTTAAAGTAGTAATTATAGAATTTCCTTGAGAGGAATTGCTTGTTATTGCTTGTTACCTGTTGGGCATGGCCCGACTACCTGTTTAGCCTGAGGGCGTTGTTGTGATTAGCCTATGGGAACTGTGCTAATTAGCCTGAGGGTTGTAGTTATTTCACCTGAGGGGAACCTTTCGTGCCTGATGGCTTGACTTCTGTGCCTGAGGGCGACACTTTCTACGCCTGAGGGCAAATTCTGTTATGCCTGAGGGCTATACCTGCGGGTTGGATTCTTCTTACCTGAGGGTAAGGTTTTGTTTGTCTGAGGACGTGGACTGTTTACTTAGAAATTCACTGTGGTGATTTATAATATTTAATGGATTAAATGAATAATAAAATGGCAATATAACTGACAGTTAGTTACTTTTGAGTACTGCTTACTTTATTGCATTTTACTACTGCACACTGTTGTTGCATGCTCACACGCAGTTGGGCACGGGCCTTTGGTGGGTGCCTACTGAGATATATTTCTCACACCCTGTTTGGGTCATGCTTTTCAGCCCAAACAGATTATGTTTCCATAGGTGTGGATATGGGCAAGAGTCCCTATACAGGTACTTGACTGTTGCTGAGGAGTAGGAGGGCATGGGATCGGGCCTAGGCTCGCGATGCCGCTGCCAGCTGTTTTGTTTTTCTGTACTTGTACTCTGTATTGTATTGTACTGCTATGTAACATGTTCTGGCTGTTTTCCTAGAACTTAAGACATGTTGCACCATTTTCTATATACTATTAGTTATATACATTGCTGTTGTTTATTTCAGTTGTGTATGATTTACTGCTTCCGCTGTTTGTTGTATGTTTTATTTTGTATTCCGCTGCGCTACACTTTGACAAATGAGGGCATAGTTTCCCCACTATCAGACTTGGGCCCTCGCTGCTAGTCGGCAGCCTCTGGCGTTTGGGGAGATGCGCTTGAGGTCACGTGGCGAACCGGGTTCGGGGCACCCGTTGAGTGGCACCCGGAACCGGGACGTTAAAATTTTTATAATAATTATGTGTAATAATTGTAATGGATATTTCTTTTAATTATATTTAACAATAATATTAGTTTTATAAATATACATTTTTGTTGTAGTGTGAAAGTTTCAGTGGAACTTCCACTAGAACTCTCACTAGAACTTCTATTGGGTTTTGGAAAATTAATTCGATATAAAAGTGTTCATACTATTTCAAATGCTAAATTAAATCATTTTTATAATAATTATGTGTAACAATTACAATGAGTATTTCTTTTAATTATATTTAACAATAATATTAATTTTAGAAATATACATTTTTGTTGTAGTCTGGAAGTTTCAGTGGCAGTTCCAGTGGAACTCCCACTGGAACTTCCACTGGGTTTTGGAAAATTAATTCGATATAAAAGTGCTTATACTTTTTCAAATGCTAAATTAAATCATTTTTATAATAATTATGTGTAACAATTGCAATGAGTATTACTTTTAATTATATTTAACAATAATATTAGTTTTAGAAATATACATTTCTATTGTAGTGTGGAAGTTCTAGTGGCAGTTCCAGTGGAAATTTCACTAGAACTCCCAGTGGAACTCCCACTGGAACTTCCATTGGGTTTTGGAAAATTAATTTAATATAAAATTTCTTATACTTTTTCAAATGATAAATTAAATAATTTTTATAATAATTATGTGTAACAATTACAATGAGTATTTCTTTTAATTATATTTAATAATAATATTAGTTTTAGAAATATACATTTTTGTTGTAGTGTGGAAGTTCCAGTGGCAGTTCCAGTGGAACTCCCAATGGAACTCCCAGTGGAAGTCCCAGTGGAACTCCCACTGGAACTTCCATTGGGTTTTGGAAAATTAATTCAACATAAAAGTGCTTATTCTTTTTTAAATGCTAAATTAAATCATTTTTATAATAATTATGTGTAACAATTGCAATGAGTATTTTTTTAATTATATTTAACAATAATATTAGTTTTAGAAGTATATATTTTTGTTGTAGTGTGGAAGTTCCAGTGGCAGTTCCAGTGGAACTTCCACTATAACTCCCACCGAAACTTCCATTGGGTTTTTGAAAATCAATTCAATGTAAAAGTGCTTATATTTTTTCAAAAGCTAAATTAAATCATTTTTTTAATTATTATGTGTAACAATTACAGCAAGTATTTCTTTTAATTATATTTAACAATAATATTAGTTTTAGAAATATACATTTTTGTTGCAGTGTGGAAGTTCCAGTGGCAGTTTCAGTGGAACTTCCACCAGAACTCCCAATGGAACTGCCACTGGAACTTCCATTGAGTTTTGGAAAATTAATTCAATATAAAAGTGTTTATACTTTTTTAAATGCTAAATTAAATCTTTTTTATAATAATTATGTGTAACAGTTGCAATGAGTATTTCTTTTAATTATATTTAACAATAATATTAGTTTTAGAAATATACATTTTTGTTGTAGTGTGGAGGTTCCAGGGGCAGTTCTAGTGGAACTCCCAGTAGAACTCTCATTGGAACTTCTATTCAGTTTTGGAAATTTAATTAAATATAGAAGTGCTTATACATTTTCAAATACTAAATTAAATAATTTTTATAATAATTATGTGTAACAATTATAATGAGAATTTCTTTTAATTATATTTAACAATAATATTAGTTTTAGAAATATAAATTTTTGCTGTAGTATGGAAATTCCAGTGGCAGTTACAGTGGAACTTTCATTAGAACTCACAGTAAAACTCCCATTGGAACTTCCATTGATTTTTGGAAAATTAATTTAATATAAAAGTAATTATAATTTTTCAAATGCTAAATTAAATCATTTTTATAATAATTATGCGTAACAATTGTAAATATTATTTATTTTGATTATATTTAACAATAATTTTAGTTTTGGAAATATACATTTTTTTGCTGTGTGGAAGTTCTGGTGGCAGTTTCAGTGGAACTTCCAGTGGAACTTCCAGTGGAACTTCCAGTGGAACTTCCATTGGGTTTTAGAAAATTAATCCAATATAAAAGTTATTATACTTTTTCAAATGCTAAATTAAATCATTTTATAATAATTATGTGTAACAATTGAAATGAGTATTTCTTTTAATTATATTTAACAATAATATTAGTTTTATAAATATACATTTTTTTGTAGTGTAGAAGTTCCAATGGCAGTTCCAATGAAACTTCCACTGGAATTGCCACTGAAACTTCCATTTGGTTTTGGAAAATTAATTCAATATAAAAGTGTTTATACGTTTTCAAATGCTAAATTAAATCATTTTTATAATAATTATGTGTAACAATTGCAATGATTATTTCTTTTAATTATATTTAAAAATAATATTAATTTTAGAAATATACATTTTTGTTATAGTGTGGAAGTTCCAGTGGCAGTTCTAGTGGAACTTCCACTAGAACTCCCACTAAAACTTCCATTGGGTTTTGGAAAATTAATTCAATATAAAAGTACTTATACTTTTTCAAATGTCAAATTAAATCATTTTTATAATAATTATGTGTAACAATTGCAATGAGTATTTATTTTAATTATATTTAACAATAATATTAGTTTTAGAAATATATATTTTTGTTGTAGTGTGGAACTTCCATTGGGTTTTGGAAAATTAATTCAATATAAAACTACTTATACTTTTTCAAATTCTAAATTAAATTATTTTTATAATAATGATGTGTAACAATTACAATGAGTATTTATTTTAATTATATTTAACAATAATATTAGTTTTAGAAATATACATTTTTTTTATAGTGTGGAAGTTCGAGTGGCAGTTCCAGTGGAACTTCCACTGACACTTCCACTGAAACTACCATTGGAACTTCCACTGGGACTTCCACTGGGACTTCCACTAGAACTTCCAGCGGCACTTCCAATGGAACTTTCATTAGAACTTCCACTAGAACTGCCATTGACACTTCCAGTGGAAGTCCCACTAGAACTTTCAATGGGTAGTGCAAAATTAATTCAATTTAATTTTTTTTATTCAATTTAAAATGGTAAATTAAATCAATTTTATAATAATTTCGTGTAACAATTTCAATCCATATTTCTTTGAATTATATTTAACAATAATATTAGTTTTATAAATGGACATTTTTTTTGTAGTGTGGAACTTCCGCTGGAAGTCTCACTAGAACTTATACTTATTCTACCTTCCATGCTGTAATTTTGTGGATGACCCCAATAATTCCTTAATTTCTACAGTGCAGTGAAATTTTTACAAGATTCAATGTGGAATTATTCTATTCTTTGTGGTCCTACTGTAAGTATTTTGATTCCAAGTAAAGGCCTTACTTTCAATTTTTGGGTGTGCATTTTAGGTCCAATTTGACCTCTTTACAAATACTTTTACAAGAAATCAAAGATCAACTAAAAGAAGGTCATAAAAATGTTTTGCACAATACTCTTTTTTAGAATATGTTTGAAGTGTCCATATCTAATACTATATCAGCATCAGATTGTAAAAAATCTGATAATTCTGTTATGTATGTATTGGATAACTACAATCCATCAACAAGCGCTTTCTGATTCAGTGGAGGGGAAAGATGTTTCTCTGAAGATGATATCCAAATTATTTTTGCAATAACAGAAGGTCAAATAGAAATGGAGGACTCCTACTCATTCAAACCAACCAAGGCATCATTGTATGTAAAAAGATTTTGAATTGGTGTGAAGTTGTTGACACATAAGGCAATAAAATCATCTCTTTTGGAAGCAGTAAATAGAGATAAAGAACCCGATCATCTTGACACAACATCACTACTATGTTTATACACATGTGCGACTGTTTTTTTCCCTATTATAGGTTCTTACTTGAGTTGGGGTTTTATCAATTACGCGAACACTACAAGAGACATGAGAACACTAAGGTGGTCTCATGCAATCCACCAATAATTTATGATATCAATTAAAGAATTTCACACGCACCGTGCAAGGATTGTGGGGGAAATTATCACTTTATTAGTAAGGATTGATATTTATTTCCAATTCAATGTATAATATACTCTTTATATGCTTATTGATATTATAATATTGATACTGTGAGTAAAGCGGAATAGTGAAAGGAGATGAACAAGTGGCCAATCCACCATTCACAAAGTGCAACCTCTCGGATTTTGATACTACTTTAAAGAAACTGAAGATTCGTCAAGTTACAACTAGGAAGATAATTGTACCAATTACAATATCAATTTAATTGTTTTATAAACCAAAAATATGTCAAAAACAAAAATATTACAGATACAAAAAAGCATAAATTGAGGAGGATCCACCAAAGATTAAGGAAGCTGCAAAAATTGAGGAGCCACCAATGATTAAGGAAGTTATTGTTGGACAATAGGAAAAGAGGGAACCAGAGGATGATAGAATAATAGTTATTTCAAAAGAAAATTTGGCCCTGAAAAGAAAACTACATAAAATGGAAGTAATTTTTAGAAAACATGCCAAAAAAATTAAAATACTCAAGCTGTTAGTAAGTGGTAATGTCAACATAGAGGGAAGCAGAAGAGAAGGTAGCATTGAAAAGAGTCATTCTATCAAGGAGGAAGCCTGGAAAAAGGGTACAATTGAAGCCAAGATGCAGTAGGATCCTCTTGAAAAACCCACATCTCCCCCTGAAGTAGAATAGTAGAAGGAAAACCAGAAATAAGGAGCCAAGAAAACTGGGATTGAGGAGCCTGTAGATCAATTGCAAGAAGGTGTTGAACAAATCACACTTGTACATCAAAGCAACCAAATTTGATAGACAGAAGCATAAAGTCGCCAAATGAGATAAATGATTAGAAATGTGAAGTCCATATCTATAAAATAGAAAAAATTGGATTTCGTTTTTCAGTATCAAACCCAATACACAAGAAGAAGAATAACAACAGGAAAAAAACAGTAAAACAACCAATTTATCTAAAAAAACCATTGAGGTAGGTAGTGTTTCAATGAAAATAGAACAAAAAAAGTTGTTACAGGGCTACTAGGAATACCTAAATGGGTCAGGTAGAGTAGACGCCTGTAGAAAAAAGACTATGAGCAGCTACAAAAGATTTTCTAGATGGAACCAGGCCGATATGTATGCCCTTCATTTAAAGAATTTCAATTCAATTCCCCTGAACTTTATATGTTTTCTTATAAGTTACTATTATTATAATGTATTCAATATGTATGGGAAGCTGAGAACAACTTATATTCAGTTGGATTAGATGACATTTTCCAACTTTTCACCAAAAGAATGATAAGTGGCAGGGTGAGTATTTAATTTAACCAAGCTTACTATAAACTAATATTCAATTAGGCTCACATTATCCATTATTTTTTATTGATATTAGGTTATAGATTCCTCTACTCAACTTATCAAAAATAAGTGTGAAATAGGGAAAACATCTGGAATTTTCGATGATAAATCAACTATGATTACAAGTGTTTCTATGGTGAGTGCAATATTCTCTATGTTTTTAAAGTTTTAAATATATTAATTAATATTTTTTCTAACTGTATTCATTTTTATAAAGCATTATATCTAGGAAAAACAAAAATTTGAAAGAGTGTTTGTTAGAGAAACCCATAAAAGAAGCAATGCAGTTGAATGGAAAAGTCTTCATCTCCATCAAACACATGCAATCTACATTAGATTTTTGTATGTTTGATATTGAAAAAAACATTTCAGCTACTATAAATCCATGCAGCCTCAGATGGGTGTTACTACAATTGATTGTTACCAACAAGATTCTTTACAAATGGTAAATTCTATCCTCTTCGACATTAAATTCATTTTTATATACACCAACTCACTGGATACAATTTCTACAACACTTGAAGAAAACATTTATTGAAGAAATCATCAAAAAATATAAACCTGAATACTTAGAGAAGACTTCTCCAGTGCTGCTATTTACAATGGAAGACAATCCTCAATAGGGGGATGCAACATTAGACTGCGGGATAATTGTTTTCTATCTCATTGAGAAGCTGGAAACATATAGAGGGTATAATAAACAACTATCACAAGATGAAGTTGATGAAATGCTTTTATATATGACACATTGTTTCCTTACAAACCCTACATACAACTAGAATGAAGCCTCATATAGAAGCAGGAGTTGTCTTGTGGAAACAATGTTTCCGGAATAAAGATAACAAGTTAAACAGTCAGGTTCAATGGAACTAAAATTAGATTAGAATTGAAATAGTTTAGAAGGTTTTAAACATTTATGCATCCCACTTTAATGGTTGTTAATAGAAACTACATTTGACTATTTTTAGGTTTTTAAATAGCTATACTTCCCACTTTAATGATAGTTTGTTTTTATTCATATGAATATTTCTTTATTTGGTTTTGCTGTTATAATTGTTGTTGGTAATTGTAGTGGTTTAAAAGTGGTGTTGGCAATTTAAATGGTTTTATATTTGTTGTTGGTTATTTAAATGGTTTATATTTGGTGTTGGTAATTGTGGTTTTTCTATTATAATTTATGTTGGTAATTTTAGTGGTTTAAATGTGGTGTTAGTAATTACAGTGGTTTAAAAGTGATGTCGACAATTGCAATGGTTTATATTTGTTGTTGGTAATTTCAATGGTTTATATTTGGTGTTGGTCATTAGTTTATATTTGTTGCTAGTAATTACAATTGGTGTTAGGAATTTCAATGGTTTATATTTACTGTTATTAATTTAAATGGTATTTATTTTGATTTGGTAAGTGGATGAATATTTATGTTCACATTTTCAAGACAACAAACATGATCTGTAATGGGAATATTATGTCCTTAAGAGGGGAAATATTTTCTTCTGAGGGAATTTATTTGGTTTTCCTGTTATAATTGATGTTGGTAATTGCAATGATTTATAATTGGTGTTGGTGATTTCAATTGATGTTGGTAATTACAATGGTTTATATTTGGTGTTGGTGATTTCAGTGGTTTATATTTGATGTCGGTCATTGGAATTGGTGTTTTTAATTGCAATGGTTTATATTTACTGTTGGTAACTTCAATGTTTTTTATTTAGATTTGGTAATTTCAATGGTTCATATTTGGTTTTGAAAAATGCTATGGGTTAAACTTGGTTTTGGTAATAGAAATTGGTAATTGCAATGTGGTATTATTTGGTTTTGAAAATGTAGTGGGAATATTATGTCCTTATGAGGGGAAACATTTTCTTCTGGGGGGATTTATTTGGTTTTTCTGTTAGATTTAGTGGTGATAATTTCAATTGGTAAGTGGATAAATTGTTATGTTCACATTTTTAGGACAACAATCATGATCTTCATTGTTGTCACTTTAAGGATATTATCTTTAGTGTTTATAAGACTGTTAAATTTGGCCAACATCTGGATTTCATCAGAGGATGGAGAGTCTCCATATGGAAAGACTTGGCCCAAAGATCCAATAACTCTTACTCAGTCTTCTGGATTTCTTCATCAAAATTCAAGAACCTAGATTTATCCCATCCTCAAAGAATAAATGCATATAGAATTCTAGAACATGGATTTATCCCCTATTCACAGTTGCATACAGAACAAATTCATACAACACATTTACAATTTATTAAAGTATCCCAATCCCAATCCATTACAACCAAAAGTGGACTATCAAATACTACCACATCCTCAAAGAACAAATGCATACAGAATTCTAGAACCTAGTTTTATCCCATATTTACATTTGTATACAGAATAAATTCATACAACACATTTACAATTTCTTAAAGTATCCTAATTCCACTCCCAATCCATTATAACCAAAACTGGACTATTAAATACTACAACCAATATATTATTCAATTCAGTCATTAAAATTTAAAAAACAACTACCATCCAATGTTGTCTACACTGCTCAGCCTCTTCCAATGCTATTCCAGCAATCTACCTCCCAAGATGAAGTTCCAAATCGATGGAAAAGTCTTCGTGCAATAGAAAAACTACGTAATTACAATGGTTATAGATTAGAATGCTCATAAAATAATTACACGTGAAACAGTTTTTCTAGATCCAACAAAAAAATCTGATCTTTCTTGCTCCGCAAATCCCCATGTGCAAAGAATAATGATATCAGATAACATATTAACAATAAAAAACTAGCCTTATAAATGAAAGGCATCATAAAATGAAATCATACCATCATCATAACAGTAAACTTAATTTTTTTATTCAACTGTTTCCCCTTTCAGTAGCCATTGCCTAAAAAGATTTTTAATCTATCCCCCCTTTCCTGTTTTGTTTCTTTTTAAAAGAATCCTTTTCTTAAAATTTTGTCTAAACTAGAATGACCATTAACTTTATCCGTTGATTTATTTACGATATAAAACTCTTTTGCAAAATTACTAAAATTCGAGAAGGTAATGTCATAACTTGCATCTGTCTCACAAGCTACGGTAATTAATTTCATTCTCATTTGTGCTAAATCTCTGTAAAATTTTTCTACAACTGATTTTCTATTAGTAAGTACCTCAACAAAAGATCCTTTTAACATCACAAAATTTCTATCCAATCAGTTCCATATCCCCAAAATATATTTTTCAAGTATTTCTCTCACATCAAGTTGATCAAAAAAATTTAAAACATGACAACAAAGATACCCAACAAACTCAAACTTTCTACAAGAACATTTAACAACTTCATTTGAAGCTTCATATGATACATAGATTTGATCTTCACAACGAATCATTCCAATAACACAACTGAATTGAACTCCAATTTCAAAACAAGATATAAAAAAACAAGCACCAATCAATTGATATTCATGTTGAAATAAATCAAATAACTTCGGTGTATATTTAGTAGAAACCTATCACATCAATTCATGGTAAGGGTAAAGATTATTAGGAAACTTATCCCACATCTCAAATTCTGCCTTTGTTTTGTGATACTAATTTTTTCCAACAAGTGTTCAAACTACTTAAAGAAATCGACAACACTTAACTTTTAATGAACACAATCTTTAATAAATCCATTAAAACTTTCACTTAATTGAGTGTTGTGAATACCCAATGTTAAAGCATCTTTCAAAAGAAATGCACCCTCTTTTCTCTCAATACGAATACATCATCTAACCACTGTGATTTCCCATCCCTATATTATGCTCTAAGGGAAGACCACTCCTGATCAAACTGATTTTCATCATGGTATTCGAACATATAATTCTTAAATATAGTTAAAAAACTAGATCCATCTTTCATCCAATTACCTAAATGCTTAATGCCATTTTGTCTCAAATTCCACGAATAAAGGCAATGTCAAGTTCCCACTAAAACTTCAGAAATGGATTTTCCTATTACCGTATCCTGATTATTAAAAATATTTTGAGGTATCTTCATGTGATGCACCTGTAATTTTTTTTGAAACAACCAAGAAAATGAAGTCGCAGTTTCATCATATAACAAAGCTGCCCCAAAAACAATAATATCCCAATGATGATTGAACCCTACAAAAACACCTAACGACCTGTACTCTTTATTAGTGCTGAAAGTGGTGTCAAAAACAAAAAAATCTCCAAATAACTCATAATTTGTTATCATTTTTGGATCAACCCAGAAAATATTACTAATTTTTCTATTCATGTCAAACTGTATAGTATATACAAATTATGGATTGTCCTGACTTTATCTTTCCAGGTACTCTAACATGCAACATGCATCACCATTAAGTAAATATCTTTCCTGTTTAGACCTTAAAAAATTCAACTGATCAACACACATGTACCCAATAACAACTCGCTCCCCTGCAATAGTTGTCGCCAATGAGAAAGAATCGTTTTATCTGCAGAAGCATTCACATCTAACTCAACTGCTTGTGCTTCTGTTATTTTTATTTGGGACCTCATCATATAAATTGATTCAAGCATGTGCAAGGGATTATTATTCTCTTCAACAAATATAGTACATGCATATTGGCTAGAAGACAATAAAATAACCCCCATTATAGCAAGAAAACCTGTACGTGTCTCAGACCGAGGAAATTTCACCATGTTATCATGTTTTTCAACCTTCCTATAACTTTATTTACTACATGCATAAAGTTTTGATGTGACAATTGATTTATCCTTTCTCCTTTTATTAGAGTATTGTCAGCGTACACCGAACCCATTTACTCCTCCATACGTGATATAAAAACATTATGCTTCATCAAGTGACTTGAACATCATCCCTAAAACTAGTTCAATAGAAGCTAATACAACATCAACATCACCAACAATAGCATTGCAACAACCTGCAACAAAAAACTTTAGTTCAAGCAAAGTACATTAACTTTATAACAATATTTAATCCATTTCAAAATGTATAAACTATATGAATAGAAATGTAACTAAATAATATTTAATTACAAATATATATATATATATATAATATAAAATTATTTTTCTAAAATTATAAATAAAACAATTTATAGGACATATTATATATATTTTCCAGTGGAAGTTTCAGTGAGAGTTCCATTGGGAGTTTCAGTGGCAGTTCCAGTGGGAGTTCCAGTGGGAGTTCCAGTGGGAGTTCCAGTAAGAGTTCCAGTGGGAGTTCCAGTGGGAGTTCCAGTGGGAGTTCCAGTGGGAGTTCCAGTGGGAGTTCCAGTGGGAGTTCCAGTGGGAGTTCTAGTGGGAGTTCCAGTGGGAGTTCCAGTGGGAGTTCCAGTGGGACTTCCAGTGGGAGTTCCAGTGGGAGTTCAAGTAGGAGTTCCAGTGGGACTTCTGATGGAAGTTACAGTGGGACTTCTGGTAGAAGTTAGAGTGGGAATTCTGGTGAAAGTTCTAGTGGAAGTTCCAGTGGACATTGAGCGGAACTTGGACATCAAGTGGAAGTTACACTGCAAAAACCAATGGAACTTCCACTAAAAAAACCAGTGGAATTTTTTCAATGCAACAAAACTATATATTACTTTTAGTAAAAGAACCACTAAAAACTTAAATAAATAATGTTGGATATATTTACAACAAAACTAAGGAAAAAAACTTCAAATATAATATCCAATAACTTTACATCATTTAGTATAAAATCATAGATAAAAAATTATTCCAGATTTACCAAAAAAACTATAAAAATTCTTCAAATAAAATCCAAAATACCTTCATCACTATCCATTATAAGGAGAACCAAAACACAAACTTCAAATCGTGCTACGAATCTAACGATTCTCCCTACACTAAAACCCATTGACCCCTCAGACTTCGATTAGTGAAACCCAACAAACGAAAATTCGATACCCACTACGATGAAACCAACAACAATGAAACCCACTGAAAATACCGCAATCCGGTGCACCTTTCCCTCACTCCTATAGAGAACACACAACTGCTTCAAATGAAAATGTGTATTTGCCAAATCCCCGCCGCACTTCGGTCATTTCGCACGCGCCTCATTTTGCATGAGACGAAAATTCCCTATATCGTCTCAAAGCAAGAGGATGGTGCCACCTGTAAAAAAGAACACGTGTTAAGATCCCAAATATGGATGAAGCATCCTGTAAAATGGGGTACTAGAGAAGATAAAAGAGAGATTTTCAAGCATAGATACTGTGTTTGGGTTTTTAAATGTTATTGTTTGGTGGTATTTTCTATGAAATCTTGATTAATTTTATACACTTAATGTTTGTATTTTTATTTTCACTTCCTGATGAAGATGTTTAGTGTAAATATTTTGTGTAATGTATTGTGTATTTTTTATTGATTTATATTTTAAATGGGAAGTTTTGATTGAAAATGTTTTTGTCATGTTGATTTTTGATTAGGTTTTACATTTCATGGTTTTTTTTGTCTCATAAACTAGTATGTATGTTTTTATTCAAAGTTAACATTTAATGTTATATTTGTTTCATTATTATCAAGGAGAGAAATGCAAGTATCACTATTGTGGATGAGATGGATATAAATTATGTAACAAGATTTTGACAAGTATACTAGATGTGTGACCAAAAGGTTATCAACATAATCAAATGTATAATGCATGTAAGGGCATACTCGAGTGGTATGAACTTCTGACCTGCATCTTGTTGTTAGAGGGTTTGAACCTCAGGTTGTTTGTATTTGTGGGATTTTCCCCATAAATCCCCCAAAATTTTAGGCATGTTTCTCGAGGTACCATGTAGGGGGTAACATAAAAAAATATATTTAAAAATAATGTGTCGTGTCTGCGCCTTCATGTGAGATGCGAGTTTCACATACCAAACACTGATGGCGAGTGAAAACTTTACACTTTTCGCATGAAATAAATGGATGGGCATGCATGGTTACATGCATGCATGGAAAATCACAGACATGGTGTCGATTGATGTGGGAAAAAAAGAGAAGAATGAGAAGGATTCTGATGGTTAGCTTCAGAGCGATGAGGGAAGGATGGCCTGAAAGGCGTGTGGGAAAAACAACTGATCAGGAAGAGGCATGGACTTATATGTGTGTGTGTGTGTGTGCGCGCGGGCATGCGCGCACACACACACTATCACGAACTGACCTCCCCGTGCCATGAACATGATCAACTGACCCCATGGGTCTCCTGTAATATCTTTTTTGTCTTCCCAACACACAAGATATTACCCATCAGTGTCACTTATCATACTAACTACTTCCCTCATATGTTAACATAAGTTCTTCCAGTGTGATTTTTACTCACTCACATATTCCCCAAGGAACATCCTAGGAGGTCACCCATCTTAACACTACTCTAATACAACATGATTAAGTGTGGAGTTTTAATCAGGTATACCCCTAAAAAGAAATGTTCACTTTGCTGACATGGGATGTGACATTTAGTATTTGAAGTCTCACTTTTACAGGGGTGTTGCACTCTCTCCCTTTAAAGAATAATGCCCTTATTTTATACCCAACACCTCAAACTTGGACAGTGTCACTACACTTTTGGTTGGTTATTGGCTTTGATACCACTTTGTAACAACCCAACCACCTCAGGCCATGAATCTGGTCAACTAACTTCATGGGTCTCTTATAATACATTGATTTTCTTCCCATCACACCACAAACTATTACCCACTGAGGTCACTTATCAGACTAATTATTTCCCCCACAGGTTAACACAAGTTCTTTCAGTGTGTCTTGTCTTTACTCGTACACACTTCGAGGGACCTCATAGGAGGTCACTCATCCTAACACTATTCCAAGACAAGCACACTTAACTATGGAGTTTTGATCCGGTGAGATCCTAAAAAGAAATGTGAACCTTGTTGGAATAGGTGTTGCATATAAAATGGAAATAATTACCATAATCTATATAAAAAAACATAATCAATTTAATAAAACATGTGTCAGTAAAAAATATCAAACTTTCAAATGGTTGAAGCTTGTAGACAATGATGAGAACATTACTATACATGCATGTGAATCAACCATGAACAGAATAGGGAAACATTTGAAAAATACATGTGTGCACTAAAGTCATATAGAAACTTGAAATGTTACTACATTTCTATATGTGATACAATGATCCCAACATACTATATAGGTATATTGCCTAGAGTGATGTACTTGTGTGGCATGGATTTCTTAAAGCGATACAAGCATATCACCTGTAATGATATGTATGTGATATGAGATATCACACATTTCCATTTAATTTCTCCCAACCAAGCTATCATATGTTTAGTTCAACATCATTAAATTATATCCATGAGAATTTTAATGCATGGATTTTGAATCTTTAAACATTTTTGTTCAGTCTATATCGAGTAATATGATATACGTTACAAAATATGTAATGAGTAAAGCATTTCGATCTTTACCCAATCACTAATAGAAAATTTCCCTATGACCATAGTGTTATAGCTAAGATCAGTAAAATTGCAGCTGTAGGACATCCTATAACCACAATCAAGAAGGTATTGTGGGTTTAGGGTGACCTACAACCATGGTTTATGAGGATCATGGCTACAAGCACATGCATGAAGGGCCTACAACCATGATCCATGTGATTCATGATGGTAGGTAGACGCGGGAAACTACTCGGTGACGCGGGAAATGTGCAGGGAAGGGCTATTGTCATAATTAACACAGACCATCACGGTAGGCCTCTACATAAATGGGCTACGACTATAGTCCACATGGACTGTGGGTGTAATTGGCTCTATTTTCATTCTCTGCATGGACTTTGGAGGTAGGTCTCAATGGAAATATGGTACGACCATAGTCCACATGGATCATGGCTATACATTTATGAATAATAATTATATTTATAAATATTTAATAACATGTGTGTGTGTGTGTTTGTGTTTACATATAATGCGTTGTATGTTAGTGGTGATGGCTCAACACAATAACCAGAAGATCAAAATATCAACCCTCCATGGTATAATTTTTTTAATAATTTGGAATACCTACAAGCATGGTCAATGATCGTGACCATAACCAACCTATGGCCATGGCCATACCCTGACCATGGCTATAGACTATGCCAATAGAGATATAACCTGTAACCATATTCAAAAATGCCCAAGCGTATAAAAAGAAAAAAAAGCCTAAACTAAAATTAGAAAACATAAATAGGTGAGAGAATACCTTATCTTAATCTATTGAACCAAAGCATCCACTAAATTACAAATCCCTGAAAATGGTTCAAAAAACTTTGACAACCACTAATTATCATTAATTCCAATAGGTCATTGAGTTTAGAAATTAAGATACTCTTCCTTAAAACTAACACTATAAAAGTGTAGTATAGCTCAAGTCTGAGGTTAAACTCATCAATGTAAGGATCCCTAGCATGAAAAACCCAGTTTAAAAGTTAAGTAAAATGATTTTAATGATTAAAAGTAAATTGTAGACTAATTGAGAAATTATTAATAACACGACACTACAAAAAAAATTGCAGATTAGAGACGGTTATTCAGAGGGGGTTATGCACAACCCCATCTAAATTAATTTTCTGTGTAATTATAGGGGATTATGTTAAACCCCCACTAATCATCAAATTTAAAGGGGGTTATTAACCCCCAATAAATTCATTTTCTGTATAAATTATAAGGGGATATGTGCAACCCTCGTTAATCATCAAATTTAGAGGGTGTTAGGAACCGGGCTGGGTAGACCCCGAACTGGGCACCTAAAACGATATGTGGAATGACCCAAAGGGCGTTCCCAATCTCCACAGGCTGACAAATAGTGTCAAGTATCATCAGAGTAGACAAGGGAACAATTTCACCTAAATATAAACAAGTAAACAAACAGTGGAAAGAAATGGATTGCCCAATATACATTTATATAAAATTGAAATGAAAATCATTTATACAACAAACTTAAAATACAACTGAACCAAATAACTCAACTGATCGAATCTGAAAACTAACTAACTCCATGTGACCCCACTGGTCACTCTCCAACAAAACGATCCTAAGTATCTCAAGGTGATCGAACTCGAGTTGAAACCTACACAAGAGCTAAAAATAGAAAAGAACTATAGTCATGAGTATTAAAACTCAGTAGGCTAACCCGATAATCTATTCCCAATGAACTTCCTTTAAAATAAAAGAAACATCCATTTTCAAGTTTGAACTAAAATATATAAAAGTATGCTTTTATAAAAATAAAAAAAAGTATAAACCATTTCCCTTATTCATTTCAAAAAATAGTTTCATTTCATTAGTGCACCATTAGCATTTTTCAAGGGGAAAGTGATGTCTATGTTTTTCAGCTTGAACAACGAGGGTAAAACACTTTAATTGAAAATAATTTTCATAAACCTTACTAAAATCAACCCATAACTTTAAAAGAAAAACAATACACATTAAGGCACAATAGTAATCACACAACAAGGGCAATCTAGATATACATACATGCATCACATTCATCACTCCAAGCGATTGAAATCTAATAAACATGGATGAACCTAGGAGATAAAGAAAAATCCATAAGACACCAATACACGAGACATCATCCCCATTGACATTTCACACATGATGAAATAAAAACTCTCAATATGCTCAATCATCCTTTCTCAGGGAAGACCAAGGGAAAATCCCATATCAATAAACCAAATATATCCACCTACTATGGGCCACTAGTTAGTACCAAAATCTATCAGTGCAACAATCATTCTTAGACCATTCTCAAAATATTCCAAGTTCCCATTTATTAGTAATTTAATGGGGGTGATCCAACCAATTCCAGATGAGCATCCAATCACAACATATATAGTAATAATAATCCACAACAGGCCTCACCCTGAGTCTCCCCAAAGACTACTCTCATGCCTTAAGATTAATAGATCACAAAGGGTACCAACTGAGGGACCCATATAATGGAACCCAAGGATTCCACAACGAGGTAATACCAACCATTCCATGTCGATAAGGCATGAGAAACATCCAATGAGGCTTTTTATAACAAACACTTTTCACAATTACACAAGGATGCCAAACGAGCCTTTAAGAATTTTACCAAACCAATGTTTATCAAAGCCACAAATCTCAATTTTCATAAAGAGGTGTAAATATGCCATTTTCAGAATCAAAATATTGGTAAACTCCTTTAAAATATTCATATTGCACATTCAAAACACAACCATATTTACAAAAATGCCAAACGAGCCATTTGTCGGCAACTCATACCAAAACATGCCAAAAACCAAAACACATTTATTTATGAAACCAAAACCAATTTTCACAACCATAAAGACCCCAAAATATCATTTTTCATACTTCCAATACATTTAAAAATCAAACCCAAGCATGTTATATCACAATTAAACCATAAGATCCAACCAGGCAATTATTCACAAAATAGGCATCCACTTTTTAACAAAACAAACCCCATTTCACACTTAAAAAGGTATAAAACCAGATTTTCATACCATAAACTTATTAAAATAGCTAAAAAATGTTCTAAACATCACAAATCAGGTTCAAAAGCAAGTATAACACTAAATTAAACAAGTGGTGTGCACATTTATTCCAAAAACAACACTAGTTTTCACAAAGTAAGGTGTAACCACCATTTTGCACACAAAATAAATTATACAAGGGTTAAAAAACAATAATAAGCATATATATAAGGTGATAAAACCAAGAAAAAGATGAAACTTGAATTATAAATGCAAGTTCTTGGGAGATCCTACCTCAAATCCATGGCAAAATGTAAACGCACACTCGGAATCACCCGTCGTGGGTTCCAAAGCCCTATATCTATGAATATCAGTCCTAAAAGAACAAAATCCCCATAAAAAAACTTGGTATAAAATAACCCTAGTTCTATCATGACCAGTGGAGAAGTGAAATCCAAGAAAAAATGAAAGAAGAAGGAAGAGGGAAGAGAAAGGAGAAATATTTGATGAAGAAATTAAGAAGAACCACTAACATTTGGTGATAAATCACCAAAAAGAGGTCCAAAACGAAGGAGAACGAATGGGTAGGTGCCTTTGGTTGATTGAAAATAGTTAGGGCTCCATTTGGGAGGTGAAAACACTCATATCTGATTTTTAAAATGAAATTTATTAAGCCCATAAGTGGTTGCACGGTTTTGCTTCACGATTTTGTAAACCATGCACAAATCATGCGAGGACTACTGGATTTTTTTTGAAACTTGTAGGTTTAAGTTGTACAGTTTGGGAAAACCATCATCAAACCGTGCGAACCCAAAAATTGGCCAAAAAATCTCAAATGACACCCCAAACACTAGGGGAAACCCACCTAATGATCCTTGAATGATTTAAACACAATATAGTGACACCATAGGTGTCAAAAACTCTCCACCATGCCACTTTCTCCAAACAAGAACCAAGGATCAACCAAGATGGAAATACTAGACAAGGAAAACACTTCAAAATTCAACACCCATCACACATGGAACCCAAGAAAAGACCAGGATCTCCAATGAACTGAATCAAAACCCAAACTTGAAAAACTGGGTGTGACAATTCTCCCCACCATTAATGCTTTCCATCCCCAGAAGCCATAAATAATTATATTTGATTGATCAACACCTAAGTATTACATATCAACATGATCAAACCTCATAAAATTGAACACTTCACATACCAAAAATGAAACTTAAGCCTCTTGCTCGAAATAAAACAAAAACTCACAACCACTTCCCGATAATCAACAGAAGGATCCAACCATTACATCCAAAACCAAGCCAAGAACTAGATTTTTGGGCTTTATCCCAAAGATCCCAATGATCACCCAAATCAAAGGGAACTCACATAAGTCAATTATTTCAAGGGAGGTCATAATGGACTCCCTTCCATTAGAAAATGACTAGCACTCAACAAATTCTTAAGAAGAAACTCCACGAGACCCACAGTGGGTCTCCCCACCATTAAGAACCAATGATCAAATGAGAATTTGAAATGATCTAGAATCGGGCCTCTCCCACACAGTCCCACCAAAACATCCCCACAACAACCTACCAACCCAAGCTAAGAGGAACACAACATGAAAAATTTAAACCTCCCACTCCCGAATGGAGGGGACAAGAACCGGGCCAACACTTTCTGCATAGATCAAAAACCCCTGCCACTCAAGACAAGGAGGGAAGGGGACCAATTATTAGACCACTAAAACCATAACCGACAACTACCCAATACTCGACTCCTATGAACAAATAAAACTGAAACCACACCCGAATCACATGGGCAGTCCACACAAGGACACTGATCGGAAACCTACATTTAAGAAGGTATATTCACAAACATTGTGTGAGGGGTAAGTACACCATGCTCTTTGAAACTAGGGGGAATATTTCATTTACAAAGGACCCACAATAGGAATACTGAAATTTCCTCACCACAATGGTAAAGGCACAAACTTAACTAGACTTCTCAAACCTCTAGGACTCCTAACTACGCACTGACTTCACTTTGGGACCTATGGATGGAGCCCTGATGTGTGAAAAATCTACTACCTCATAGTTAGGAGCTACAAATCCCTAATTGGAACCCCTTATTCTAGTGCCACATGAAGTCACATAAACCTCCTAAGTGGAAACAAAGGACAAAGACACAGTATGAAACTCACTTCCTCAAACAACACACTTTTACCCAAACAGAGGCTAAGGATACACACCACCATTCTCCCTCACTCTGAACGATGACTATAATGAATAAGGAACATGGTGAAACACACCAAACATCCCTGAACACAACCGCTATAACTGATAGAATTATCATAATGGAGAAACACTTTAAATTGAACCTAAAAAACTCTTTACTCCAATGAACAGGATAAGACATCATTTGAAGAGGTGGATTTAACATTTGAAATGAATCCTTAGGTTGATAAACTAGAAATCTTGACAACATAGAACTATCTATAGCCACATCACAACATCCAAAAAATCTTTAGAGACCCACTGAACATTGCTCCAAAACCGAGCCACCAATAAGATCCCATCTCAAGACACAACAAGGGTATCACTTCTAGACCACAAGGAAGCATACCGAATAAAAAACACTTCGAAGAAATGGAAAACCAAGCCACACAACCATTGGATTATAAAAACACCACACTTTTTCAGCTTAAAACACTTTTTACAAACAAACAAACTTGTTAGATTTTCAAATTCACTAATGGTGTTTTTCCATGTCTCACTCACATGCACATTTCCGTGCCACCCTGGGCACCCAACCACCATGCCATATCGGGCATCCATCCACATTCCATGTAAAACCATGCATGTAAGCACCCATGAAAACACCAAAGTCTAAAACAAACATCACCATTTTATAAGCCAAATCATTCAACACATTTCAAAAATCATGTAACTTACAAAGGCACACTACCCACCAATTCAAAAACCTTTTTCATATTTATCAAAACTTTTTCCAGTATCTCAAAAAAACCACACTTCATCAAGAAAAATTTGATTAAAAACCCATTCCATTTAATTTAATACAACTTCCAAAACAAACATTATATTCCAAACATCCCTTTACCTTTTTAAAAAATTCACCCAAGCCTCTTTTCATAAACCTATATCCACAAGGACCAAAACCCTTTAAAAAAAACCAATGGCTCAAAAATAATTTCCAAAACCAATTAATCAGATTTAAACACTTTTCAATCAGCCCAACACACCCATTTTAAAATAAATTTTCAGAATCATCATAAAATAATCCATGCCTTCTAAACATTTTATTTCAACAACCCATAGGTTTATATTAAGGAAATCCAATCCCGTTAAATCATTCCCACTTTATCCCCAATATTTAGTTCACAGAAACCAAAATTTATAAAACCTTTCTTATATTAAATTTTGAAAACCCACTTACACAATTATCACATGAGGATATTCAAAAAAAATTCAGAATTCAAGAAAGGTCCAAGATACCCACAAAAAGGAACTAGGGTCGGTGGGTGACTTGACCATATGGTTGAAAAGCATATGTCAAACAAACCACCAACATAGAGAGCCTTATTAGGACCATGCCCCAGCTACACATGGCTTTCCAGGCCCTGAAAGATCACAGAGACCATTAGTCCAACTCCCCTTATCATATCCCAATTATCAAATAATCCCTAAGGACCGAATAAAATAGTAAAACCAGACTTCCCATGGGCACCTAAGGATCGGAACAAGCAAGAGTTAGCCACGCTCTTCCCACACCTACTCCTCAAGTCCTAAAAATATTACTCCATCTACCTTGAAATCCCCAAATAACAAAGGGCGCTCTGAAAAGAAAGGTCTACTAAGATCCAACCTCCCCACTGATACCATTTTGTCATAAATGAACCTAGGTTGACCCCAAACCGGGCACCCAAATCGATCTGTGGAATGGACCGAAGGGCATTCCCAATCTCCACGGGCTGACAACTAGTGTCAGGAATCATCAGAGGAGACAAGGGAATGATTTCACCCAAATATAAATAAGTAAACAAATAGTGGAAAGAAATGGACAACCCAATATACATTTATATAAAATTAAACTGAACATCATTTATACAAAAAACTTAAAATACAACTGAACCAAATAATTCAACCAACTGAATCTGACAACCAACTAACTCCATGTGACCCTGATGTTCACTCTCCAACAAAACGATCCTAAGTCTCTCAAGGCGATCAAACTCAAGTTAAAACCTACACAAGGTCTAAAAATAGAAAAGAACTATATGCGTGAGTATTAAAACTCAGTAGGCTGGCCCGATAATTTATTCCCAATGCACTTCCTTTAAAATAAAAGAAACATCCATTTTCAAGTTTTAACTATAATATATAAAAGTATGATTTCATAAAAATTTTAGTTAAAAACAAAGTATGAACCATTTCCCTTATTCATTTCAAAAACTAGATTCATTTCATTAGTATGCCGCTAGCATTTTCAAAGGGAAAGTGATATCTATGTTTTTCAGCTTCCACAACGAGGGTAAAAAAATTTACTCGAAAAAAGTTTCCATAAACCTTACTAAAATCATACCATCACTTTCCAAGAAAAACAATACACAAGAAGGAATAAAAATAATCACACAATAAGGGAAATGTAGATATACATACAAGCACCACATTCATCATTGCAAGCAATTGAAAGCCAATAGACATGGGTGGACCTAGGAGATCAAGAACAATCTAGAAGATACCAATAAATGAGACCTCATACCCATTGACATATCATTCATGATGAAATCAAAACACTCAATACGTTCAACCATCCTTTCTCAGGGCAGGCCGAAGGAAAATCCCATAACAATAAACCAAATATATCCACCTACTATGGTCCACTAGTCAGTTTCATAACCTACTAGTGCAATAATAATTCTTAGACCATTCTATAAATATTATAGGTTCTCATGTGTCAAGTATTTAATGGGGTAGATCCAACCTATGTCAGCTGAGCATCCAATCACAACATATATAGAAATAATAATCTACAACATGCCTCACCCCAAGTCTCCCCAAGGACTACTCTCATGCCTTAAGATTAATAGATCACAAAGGGTCCCAACTGAGGGACCCATATAATGGAACCCGAGGATTCCACAATGAGGTCATCCCAACCATTCCATGTAGATAATGTATGAGAAACATCCAATGTGGATTTTTATAACAAACACTTTTCACATTTACACAAGGATGCCAAACGAGCCTTTAAGCATTTTACCAAACCAATGTTTATCAAAGCCACAAATCTCACTTTTCATAAAGAGGTGTAAAAATTCAATTTTCAGAATCAAAACATTGTTAAACTCCTTTAAAATATTCATATTTCACATTCAAAACACAACCATATTTATAAAAATTCCAAACAGGCCATTTGTCAGCAACTCATGCCAAAACATGCCAAAAACCAAAATCCATTTATTTATGAAACCAAAAAAACTTTGTAAAACCATAAAATACCCCCAAATATCATTTCTAGTTCTTATAATACATTTAAAAATCAAACCCAAGCATTTTATTTCACAATTAAACCATAAGATCCAACTGGACAATTATTCACAAAATAGGCATGTGCTTTTTAACAAAACAAATCCCATTTCACACTTAAAAAGGTATAAAACCATATTTTCATGCCATAAAATTATTCCAATAGCTAAAATAGGTTCTAAACATCACAAAAAAAGTGCTAAAGCAAACATAACACTAAATTAAACAAGTGGTGTGTACATTTATTCCAAAAACAACACTAGTTTTCACAAAGTAAGGCATAACCACCATTTTGCACACCAAATAAATTATCCAAGAGTTAAAAAACAATAATAAGAATATATATAAGGTTATAACACCAATAAAAAGATGAAACCTGAATTGTGAAGACAAATTCTTGGGAGATCCTACCACAAATCCATGGCGGAATGGAAATGCACACCCAGAATCACCCGCCACGGGTTCCAAAACCCTAGATCTATGAAGACCAACCCTAAAAGAAAAAAACCCTCATAAAAGACCTTGGGATAACAGAACCCTAGGTCAATAATGACCAGTGAAGAAGAGAAATCCAATAAAAAATGAAAGAAGAAGGAAGAGTTAAGAGAAAAGAGAAAGATTTGATGAAGAAATTAAGAAGAACCACTAACCTTTGGTAAAAAATCACCCAAAAAGAGGCCCAAAATGAAGTATAACGAAGGGGGAGTCAACTATAGTCGATATAAAACAATTAAGGATCCATTTGGGAGGTGTAATAACTCAAATATGATTTTTTATAATAAAATTTATTAAGCTCGTAAGTGGCTGCATGGTTTTGTTGCACAGTTTTGTAAACTGTGTGCAAACCGTGCGAGGGCTACTGGAAAAAAAATTATGTAACTTGCAGGTTTAAGTTTCATAGTTTGGTCAAACCGTGATCAAACCGTGTGACCCCAAAAAATTTCCAAACCCTAAAATGACACCCCAAACACTAGGGGAAACTCACCCAATGATCCTTGAATGATTTGAACACAATATAGTGTCATCGTAGGTGTCACAAACTCTTAGCCATGCCACTTTCTCCAAACACGAACCAAGGATCAACCAAGAGGTAAAGACTAGATAAGGAAAATACTTAAAAACTCAACACCTGTCACACTCGAAACCTAAGAAAAGACTGGGATCCCCAACGAATCGGATCAAAACTCAAACTTGAAAAACCGGGTGTGATAGAGGGGTTAAGAACCCCCTCTAAATTTTCTATCGTTATTTTTTTAATATCCGATTAGATTTTATAGGGGGTTTTGAACCTCCTATAATTTAAGAAAATAGAGGGGGATCATAACCATTATTATTCAATAAGATTAGCGATAGTTCACAACCCCCTCTAATATCTTAAATTAGTGGTGGTTCAAAACCCCCTATAATGTCTTAAATTAGAGAGGGTTCAAAAACCCCTCTAATATCTTAAATTAGAGGGGGTTCAAAACCCCATCTAATGTATTTAAATTACAGGGGGTTGTGAACCCCTACTATTTAAAAAAAATCATAATATATATATATATAATTAAAACACAATATATAAATATATTTAAATACATTATATGAGCATATTATATAAAATATTTATATGATTCTATTTAATTGTATTTATATGTATACATAAATAATATTGTATAATTTTATGTATATTTATATATATTTATTTGTATAAATTGTATTTCATATAATATTAATTATATATAATATAAAACCATAAACATATTATATAAATATATACATAAATATAATTTATTTAAAAAATATATCATGTAAAAACTGAAGCTTGTAGTTTTTTATAATTTACATTATAATAATAATAAATATATTTTTAAATAATATGTTTATGCTTTTATATTATATATAATTAATATTATTTGATATACAATTTATAAAAATAAATATATATTAATTTACACAATATTATACAATTATATTTATTGAAATACATATATATTAATGTGTATAATATTATGAAATTACATTTATTGAAATACATACATATTAATGTGCATAATAATAAATATATGTATTGAAATACATTATATAAATATTTGTATAAATTGAATTTCATATAATATTAATTATATATTTTTATAAATTATATTTCATATAATATTAATTATATATAATATATATATTAATTATATATAATGTACATATTAATTATATATAATATAAAATTGTATTTCATATAACATTATATAAATATTTTTATAAATTGTATTTCATATAATATTAATTATATATAATAAAAATATTTGTATAAATTGTATTTCATATATATGTATTCCATATAATATTAATTATATATAATATTATACAAATAAATATATATTAATCTACGTAATAATAAATATATGTATTGAAATACATTATATAAATATATTTTTAAAGACATTATATAAATATATTAAATAAATACTTATATATATAAAATATAAACAGGCATGTACATCATATATAAATATGTATTTAAGTATATAAATAATTCACATAAATATATTTATAAATATATAAATATATGTGTATATTCATAACATAAATGGAATTATATAATATATTTAGTCAAATGTATGTAAATACACATATAAAATATATAGTTAATATAAATATATAAAATGAATATAATATAAATGTATTATTATATAAATACATAAATACATAATATAAAAATGTATATATATATAGGTTATATATTTATATATATTTAAATAATATTTATTTGAATAAGCTTATTGATATATTTAAATATAATAATGTGTAATAATATTACAGAATTTTGCTTACCATAGTGGTAAAGGCGTTGGGAGTTGATGTGGTGGTCATGGGTTTGAAACCCACAATTGTAAATTTTATAAGGCGGCTGTGGCAGGAGGGGGAGTTGAGGGCATCTGCGGTAACGGGTGGTGCTCACATCAGCGAACGGGAAGGAAGTGGGGGGCTCAAAGGTGAATTAGAGTGGGTGGGGGGGGGGGGCTCACACCAATGAGAGGGGGGGGGATAAGGCCCTCATAGTAAAAAAAGTGGGGGGAACCACTGAAACGGGAGAGGGGACTCATAGGTGCACTGGAGGGGGGTCGGGGGGATCAGGAAAAAGATATTTAAAATAATAATAATAATAATTAGAGGCAGTTTTAAAATCACCTCTAACATGTGGCATCTGTCCCCAATTAGAGGGGGTTAAAACCCTCTCTAATTAGACCTTAAATAGAAGTGGTTCTCAAAACTTCCTCTAATTGGTGAGGATTAGCTCAATTAGTGGTGGTTTCCAACCACTGCTAATTTGTTAAATAAATTAGAAGGGGTTAAAACCCCCTCTAAAATGAAATTCTCTAGACAAATTAGAGGGGGTTTTAACCATCTCTAATAAAACCGCCGCTAAATCAAGCATTACTTTACCAGTGTATCCTCAAAATTTCCTCTCACAACAGTAGGTGTGCACATTAGTGGCGTTTCCTCATAACCACCACTAATATATTTAGAGGGGGTTATAACCCCCTCTAATTGGGTCATTTTTTTATGGTGTGAGCATACCAAATTTTTATAAATATGGTTTAATGATATAATTTAAATTTTAGTGCTTTTAATGAATGATCATATTATTGTCAGAATTAGATCCAAACAAAACCCTATCCTTGATGTTTTTTCTTTAGTTAATAAAATCCTCTTTTCTTATAGTAAAATACTTATTTAAAGTATAGGTGATCCAAAACCATGCTTAAACATATCACTTAAACTCAATCCATGACCAAGAAGGAATATAATAACTAGTTCATGCATTAAAGAGAAATTTATCAATCAATAAACACTGATCATGCATTGAGAGATGACAATATATGGAAGAAAATATGACTACACAAACCCAACATGAACAAACATTGAAAACAAAATAAATCAATCACTCAATCACCCTTTATTACAAAACTCAACACAATATATCAACCCCCTCATGTTTTCACATGAACCAAAGGATTGATCCATACTAAACATGAGAGAGATAGCTAAAATCCTAGAAAAAACCAGATCCTCTAGCCTTTAATCATCTAACTAAGTACTCCGATAATGATTCTCAGAAAATCAAATGAGAGATTTGAATGATGTGAGATACCTTTCCCAATAGGAAAAACCCCCTTTTTATTGACAAATATCTCCCATTAATATCTTATTATATATCTACATATCTATCCCATTTTGAATACAACCCAAACTCCTCAAATATGGACTTCAAAAACCAAACAAGATGTCACCAAAATCCTCCACAAAAGATAGCTTCAAGTCTCTAAAAAGATAGGAGATAAACAATCTTAAAATTATATAATTTTCTTCAAAATGAATTCATACACTTAACTATAGTAGAATCAAATCCATTTTAGTGTAAACTTTGTAATTTCCATGTCTGTTTTAACTTCACCATGGAGTAACCCTTGTATCTTCAGATTTTGAGCTTCATACCTCAAGGCCATGACATTAATGCTAAAAATTAACCCATTTTGTATCCATGGTTTACTTCATCACAATATAAGCACTTTTAAGTACCCATTTTGATCTCTTTTCAGTCACTATCTATAGAAAAAAACTATCATGGATATGATATGGTGTCCCTCGATCATTCAAATCATATGTACACAACCACAACTATACTCCAACCATTTTGGTTTTCCTTTTTTTTAGCGCACCATATTCTCTTTATCATGTCACACCATCCACCATGCCATAATGGATCCTATTTTGGTTTTTAATTTCCTTTATATGCCATTTTGTGTGCATCTGTGGGAATTACACAAGTCATTCCAATCTTCACAACTCATGGTCATCACACACATATTGGATATGCACTGAAATAAGGCATATCATATTGTACAATATACCCTAAGTTGTATATTATGATATACATGTGATACATATCACAAATTATGATATATTCATATCATAAGAGTCAAGGTAATTCCATCATAGTGTATGATGGGATTATGATATGGGATAGCGTGTTCATGGTCACTGCCACATTCCCCACATAATTTACATTCAATTATGAATCAACGAGTTCATTCATTTATGCCTATATATAATCATTTGAAACATTTAAATGATTACATCTCAATAGGAATACATATCACAACATATGTTGGCCATTAAGTGTTGGAATCTAATGTACAACACTTTTAATTGAATGAAGAGAGCCTATATAAAGGGTGAATACCCTCCTATTGGGGTGTGTGATTCTAACAAGCCATAACTGATGCTCTCTTTAGTTAAATTATACATTTATCATTATGGTGAAGGTGATAGCACACATTTGGAGTTTTGGGGTCCTATCATTATGAATAAGGATTCTAGTGGATGGTGTACTACCATTAGAGTTGAGAGTCCTTAGGTCATCGCTTAGTGATCTCCATCAAGAATGTCAGAGATGGAGCTTACTGTGATTCATGTAATCCTGTTTATATTTTATGTTCTTAATACTAAATGTTGGTTCAATGATGATAGACCAAACACTTTAAATGGGTTTCTTTCACTTCCATGATCATTATATAATCCTCCAAAACCCATAAGTGGTATCAGATCAAGGTTCATCATTAAATCAACATGTTCTTTACTGTTTTTATAAAGAACATGTGCAAAAAAAATTTCCAGAGGCCATATCATAGTGTATGATATGTCATGGATAAATGTCTGCCACCATATCACTTGACTTTATGATATAAGATAATTTAATTTTTTTATGTTAGTCATAGGGTATGATTGGTTCATATCATAAAGTGCAATACAATGAGAACCCATGGTTTTGATTTGTGTCATAAGCTACGATATAGGCAATATCATAGGCCATGATAGAATCTGAGGTTATGAAAAAATAGAGTGCCAAATCATAATTGTGATATAGGTGATATCACCATTTATGATTTTCCCATACACCAGAGTTTATGAGTCCTATTCATAAGAGATTTTCCTTTGTTGTAGAAGTAAAAATATCTTACATATGGGTTACCTGATAGGTGAGGGTCTTCCTTTGTACGATAAACTATTAAATATGGGTTACTCTATTATGTATGGTTTAGTATATATGTAAGGATTTTTTCCTTTTCCACAAAAATGTAATTCAAGGGTTATATCCAATTCCAATCACGACTTACTATATATAACACTCCTTATCAATCATAAAATACAATTCAAACCAAAATGAAGAAATTTAATATTTTGGCTAAAAATGATTATTGTTTATAATTTTTTTATAAATGATAAATGTTAAGCATTGTAAAAAGAAGATTTTCATGCCAAAATTAAATATTAAATGTTCATATTTATATTTCATGTTTGAAAAATAAATATTTTTTATTTGTTTATTCCTTTTATATATTTATATATATATTTTTTTATATATTTTGAATATTATGTATGACTTAATATAATAGATATGTTAATACTTGTAGATTGTGAAGCATTCATAGAGGAATAAAACATAATACAATAAATATTACATGAGATGCAATAGTTATGAATTTAACATGCATATGATATATATTAAATTAGTGAAACTTAAATGCCATGGATTATAGTTTAGATATAAAGTGTTTGTATTGAAATTATAAGTGTGATTTATAAAATGTTTATAAATTACAAAATAAGGTTAAATATAAAAGGAGTTTATGTGTAAAATTATAAATTGTTCATAATTATTAATTTTAATTGTTCAAATTAAAGGCCTTATCCAAATAAATTATTTAAACCACATCAAAAGAGTTTTGATGATTGGTTTGATCAATGTTTAAATAATCATTAATATGTGATATTTGTATTATATACATAGTTTAAATAATAGAAATTTAAATATAAAATGTTTATATTTCATGTAATATCATATATTTAAAGTAAATGCCATATAATGAATAATATGAAAGACTTTATATTATGGAATGAATATAAAGTATTTATATTCAAATATATGGAATGCTCATAAGGTTATAAAAATTATAAAGTGTTTATTTTTAGATTTATTTATGAATTGTTCATAAATTTTTATCTCATGTTTAAATACATGAATTAATCATTTATTTAAAAGTTATTCCATGTTTTAGTCATAGATATAAATTGTTTATATTATGAATATGTGTATTCTTTTGTTTAAAGTTGTTACACTACTTCTAAGATTATCATATATGAATCTAAGGAGTTACATGCAAGATATGGTAATGGATTGAGTTTTCATCTACCTTGACCTTAGTTTTTAATTAAAGCTATTATCTTTAATTTAGTTGTTAATATAGTTTATACATATTAGGTATTAGAGTTATAATGAATTGTAATCTCCCTTGAGTAAGGTATCCCTGGGTAGAGGGACTTTGGGTAAAACTTCCCACTAGCTTGGAGGCTTATGCCTTATTCTAGAAAGGCGAGGGTTGACTATTTATGGCTCCAGGTTATTGGTCAGAGTAAAATGGTAGGGGGTTTCCTTTTAAAAATTAAAACAAATAGAAAAGGTAAATTCAAAATTAATCGATTTTGAAATGATAAAGTGATAATTTCAATAAAGCGATGAATATATAAATTTGATCTGAATTATAAAATTAATTTTAATAATGATAAAGTGAGTAAGAAAAATATAAATGGTCTATCAAATTTATGCTATTATGTGTATTGATATTAAATTATGCAATGTGTAAAATAAAAGAGAGATTAAACACAATTTGATAAAGGAGTTCAATAATAGCTTGGTGTGATCCCCTATGTTTCCCTTGGTTGAGAGGTCTGTATATTTGTCCCTTGATCATGGTAGTGATCAAGGAACCCTTACCTCATAATTATTATTTGTGAGCACCCTCTTGAGATTCGTCGGTATCCAAGGAACCCATCCCTCACTTTTGTGGTGGTGAGAACCTGTTGTAGAAGGAGATGATAAGAGAGGTTTTCTTGGCGAAAACCCATTATAAATTTTCTCCCTAATATCTCATAAGGATGATTATAATTGAGAATAAATATTAAGAGATGACGTAGGAGGAGAGACTTTGAGATTAATGGATAATTGAGATTGGATCTTGAGTTTGGAGTGAAACCACTAGAGTTTTGTTGTTGGAGTGCCAAACTTGAAATAAGGATTCAAGAAGAATTGTTGGTAATAATTGTATCTTTCAAGACTCCTTAAGATGTTATTTATATGATTAAAAAGGGCTGGGAAGATTCTAGAATTATCCAGGGGCATTGAAGCCGAAGAAGACCACATTTATAGAATTTTTACTAACATTAAAAGAACTCTCAGAAGACCCATCTTGATGCTATTAACTACCTGGTGCACCCCACCAGCTGGATGGTGGGTAACATATAGCTTAGTAGTTTTGGAAAATCACCATCAGTTGTCCACTATTGGTCAGTGGATGGCCGATGGCCTTTTGGAAAAAAATCGTACTTTTGGAATGCCTACCGGCTGGCTGGTACTCCTCCACTAGCTAGCCATGGTCTTCTACTACAACAAGTGTAACATCCTCACTTTATTTCTTTGTATGAGATATTTTGAGTTTATACATTTCTTCTTTCTCTTTTGTTTCTCCTATGATATGAGAGTTAAAGGGGTTAGTTTTCATTAATAAAGGACCTAGGAAGTATGGGCTAGAGTGTTAAGAGGGGACTTGGTTGTTTTGTGGATGAAAACTACCATTAATCATCTGGTGGAGTTGTTGTAAGTTTACAAAGAAATATAAACCCCATCGGCCAGTCAGTGGTGCTGGAAGAACCTGAATGGTTCTTCTAAGCACATCAGCTAGCCAGTGTGCCCCATCCAAGGGTACATTTAATGCACCCCATGTCCTTTTATCGCCACTCATTTTTTACCCTCTTAATTACCATATTTCAACCCCAAGTGCCTACTTCAATTTTTAGATCCCCTCTCATTAATCTTGGATCTCTTTAACATTGGGATGATCTGATGATGCTAGAACGATGATTTATTCTTAGATATTCTCCAAAATATTTTTCTTACTTGAGATATATACATAGATCTATTTTGAATCTATGTTTTTCATGAAGATCCAATGATGTTTCCTTATTCTCTTATTAGATCATCGGTAAATCTAGCTATTTGACATATTTCCTTTATCAAATTAGAACTTACCATTGAATACAGATGTTCTACAGGTAAGTGTTTATGGATCATCTTCCTATACCTCTTATTGATGGTATATTAATGATATAACTATAATCCATTGATGATCCTTTGGTATATTGGTGGTGGAATCAATGTGTCAATGACGTCCCTTTGACCAGAGTTTGATTCCTTTATAAATGATGGACATTTCTAGGTAAGTCATCATAGAATGATCATATTGAGATTATCTTTTTCTTAAATCTCAACTTGTACTTATTTTATGATGACATTTTGATGGTGAATCGATGATCATTGACATGATAGATGATCAATACGATATTTACACAATGATAAATGTTGTGATCAATAGAATTGAATCAGAGAAAATAGACAAGGGATAAAATGCCAGAACCAAGCACAAGATTGTCACATATTATTTATAATTAATTTAATCAATTAAAGAATTACCTTGTGTGAATTCTTTCTTCATTGACGGATCTAACAATAGATCTGTGTTGTACCGTCATTGTGTTAAAGGAATCAAGAGAAGATTCCCTCTAGCAGTGATTCACATGCGTTCCACAAATCACTGAATGTCACCATAAGGATATTTGGGTTCTAGCATGATAGATCCTATCACTTGCATCTTCCGAATTTGATTTCCATGATAATTGCTTCCAAAGTGTTCTCCTTGATCTCTCCATACTTGAGAGTTGGAGATGGAGGAAGATCACTCTCCTTTCTTAGGAGCGTTCTTGGAGAGGGAGCTCTCTAGGGCTTATGAGTATTCTCTCCAGATATCATTGTGAACAACACAAAAATGAATTGGCTCTCTTGAAAAATAATATAATTGACTTTAAATATCACTAGGGTTTAGAAATAAATATTTTCACAAGTGCCCTTTAATATTTATTTAATCCCTTACAGAACCCCATGCCTAAAATAATAATAATAATAATATTTCCTTGACATGCACTTAACTTGTGAATTAAATTAAATATTATTTAATCAAATAATATACAATATATATTATTTATCACTAGACCTAAAAAATCAGTCCATTATTCCTTCATAATATTATCGGGCCTTGAATAATGACTATTTTTTATTAAATAAATATCACTGCATTATTTTCTAATAAATAAATAAATATTGTATTCACTAAATAAAAAATAAATATTTATTAAATATTCCTCTCACATAATATTCTCTTGAGTAATCGATGACAAAATATATAAGATCAATCATACATGAATAATTATTAAACCACATGTGGGAATAATATTTATTTAACCGAGATTCTAGATACACTCAGTGTTTGACCCTTTAGTCCTCTTTCTCAGTGGCATTAGAAGAAGCAGTCTAAATTCCAAGTTCAGTATCTAGAAACACGCTAAGGCACCCATAAAGAAAGAAGTTAATTTTGAAATGATATAATACCTCATATAGATACTTACTCTATAATATAATCCCTTTATCATGGTATCACTAATCAAGCAAGTTACACGCTGGTGTCATCAACCTATGTGCTTGAGGTCTCTTTATTTGACTTTCTGGAAATAGAACTTACCTATAGAACACCATGAACATAGATTTATTTAGGCTATATAATTTCCATCAAAGGGACTAAGATATCAACTTCCATTAAATAACAGAAAGAACAAATCCTTTCTCGCATTATTCATTAATTCAATATTACTCGTGACACACTGAATGTATCCTACCTCATCGTAAACATATTCATAATAGTTTTTGTCAATACATAAAATTACACAACTCATAATAATAATTAATAATAATCTTAAAGTCTAAGGATCAATACATATTTCCACAGATAGGAAAATCTAATGACACATATAAATGTGGATTTCCTACTGACGAGTATCATTCTCATAATATCCTACACTAGATATTACCAAGGGAGTACACCATGATAAGGTGCCTCAAAGTCCTAAGAGTCTCTAACCCTAATATCCTATATAATTTGTGTCACTTAAATGATATCATTCAGATATAAAATGTATATTTAATAATAGTTTCATAGCACTTCCAGGTTATCATCATAGTAGAGAATTGATATGACCTTTTAGTGAGACAACTACTCTTAGGATATTATCACATACTATGTTACGCATAAGAACAATCATGACATGTTAATAAGTTTATTAATATTAAAAAATATGAATATAGATCATCATAAATTACAAAGAAGTTGGTTCTAGGGAATCAACCCCAATGGACTTCCACTTACACTTGAGACAATTGCTAACAAAATTTAGTTTGATAGCTCTCACATGAATCTCATGATTCTAATGAGATGTGAATTTAGTCAAGGGGTCCACCATGTTATCTTCTGTGGGTACTTTACTTACTGTAACTTCAAAAAAATTGATAAAAAATACCTCAAGAAGTGATACTTCCAAATTATATGCTTTGTCCATTGGCATGGCCTTGACTCTTTTACAAGATCCACCACTGTAGTACTATCACAATACAATGTGATAGGGTCTTTAATTCTAGGTACCATGTCAATATCCTGGAAAAATTTATGTATCCAAACAAATTCCTTAGCAACATCAGAAGCTTCTATATACTCAGACTCCACTATAGAATCATAAAAAACTGGTTTCTTTGGACTCTTCCAGCTCACATATCCTCTCTTAAGACATAAAACATACCTTAACTGTGACTTCATATCATTCTAATCTGTTTGAAAACTAGCATCAGTATAACCCCTAATGGCCATCTCCTTGCATCCCCCATACATTATGAACATATCCTTAGTTCTTCTTAGATACTTGAGGATAGCCTTAGCAGCAGACCAATGTTGTTCTCCTAGATCTTCTTGATATCTTTCTACCATGCTCAATGTATAGGAAACATAAAGTCTAGTACACAACATGGCATACACAATTAATCCTATCACAGAATCCTATGGGATCTTACTTATTCTCTCTTTCTCCTATTGTGTCTGATGACACATTTTCTTATAAAGATGTAAACCATGCGACACTGGAACCAATCCACTCTTGTATTATTCCATAAAAAATCTATTTAGTATTTGGTTAATGTATTTACTTTGACTTAGTCCAAGTATCCTCTTATATCTATCAAAAATTATCTTTATCCCTATAATATAAGCTACTTCATCCAAGTCCTTCATAGAGAAACACTTGTTTAACCAGTCCTTAACAAACTGTAAGACTAGTATGTTGTTTCCAATAAGTAATATGTCATCAACATATACTACTAGGATAATTAATTCATTCTCACTAAACCTCTTATAAACACATGGCTCACATTTGTTCTTAATAAAACCAAATTCTATTATAGATTCATTGAATCAAATGTTCCATGACCCAAATGCTTGTTTCAATCCATAAATGGATCTCTACAAATTGAAAATCTTTTTGGAAACATCTAGAGTAAAAAATACTTATGTTTGTGTCATATAGAAATCTTCTTAAAGGTTCCCATTAAGGAAAGAAGTTTTTACACTCATCCGCCAAATCTTATAGTCATGATAATCTGCTATAGTAAGTAGAATTTTGATGTATTTAAACATGGAGATTGGTGAAAGGGTTTCATGTTAGTAAATTCCTTTATGTTGTTTAAACCATTTATCCAATATCCCTACTGTATAGGTATTTACTTTACATTCCATGTCCAGTTTTCTCTTGAATACCCATTTTCACCCTACGAGATTTACATCAATTGGGGAATTGACCAGAACCCAAACTTGGTTCTGATACACGAATTCCATTTCAAAATTTATGGATTATTTCCATCTTGTAGCTTTTGAGATCTATAATACCTCTTTATAGGATAGAGGTTCATCATTTTCAACCAATAATGAATCACCAAATTTGGTGACTAAAAAAGCATATCTCTTTGATTCTCTTACCTATCCTGTGCTCCTATATAGTACCTATCTATGGGGACTTGTGTAATCTGTTCTTGTACCAAATCTTATGTATCTTGAGCATCAAATTCATTGAAGTAAATCTTTCTCCCACTATCCTTTTTGAGAATGTTCTCCCTCTCAAAAAAGACAACTTGTATAGTGATAATCACTTTCTTATATGAGGGGTTTTATAGGTAGTATCTCTTTGTTTCCTTAGGATACCCTATAAAGATACACTTTGCACCCTCGGGTGCTAGTTTGTTGCCTGCGAAGGCCTTAACGAATGCCTCAGAAACCCATATATGTGTAAGCGACAAAACTAGTTTCTTTCCACTCCATAACTTGAAGGTAATTCCATTTTACGCTTTAGTTGGTACTCGATTTAATGTGTATGTTGTAGTTTGTAATGCATATCCCCAAAAGGATAATGTAAGATATACATGAAACATCACCAGCCTTACCATGTATAATTGGGTATGATTACTCCTTTAACTAACACCATTCCACTATGGTGTATATGGTGGAGTGATTTGAGATAGAATCCCAAACTCCCATAAAAAGTTGATAAACTCTTGGTTAAGATATTCACTACCCCAATCTAATTGAATATTATCGAATCTTCTTTATCTTCTTTCCAAGTTGATTCTCTACTTTATTCTTGAATTCCTTGAATTTCTAAAAGGACTCAGACTTATACCTCATCAAGTAGACATAACCATATCTACTCAAGTCATTAGTAAAAGTTATGAAGTAAGATTACCCACCTATATCTTCTACTAGAAATGGTCCACACACATAAGTGTGTAACAATCCTAAAATATTTGTGTCCCTTTTACCCTATCCACCAAATGAAACTTTGGTTATTTTAATTTTAAAAAATCATGACATCTTTCAAGTGGTTTTAGCTTAGAAGAGTCTAAATAACTATCTTGATATATCTTTGTCAAACACTTCTCGTTTACGTGACCAAGATGATGATTCAATAACTGGGTGTTATATGAGTTGTGTGAACATGATTCATTATCAATTTCCAATACTTGGTTTTCATAATTCAATACATACAGACCATTATTTAAACATTTCATACCATAACATATGTTATCTTTATAAAATAAACAACTTTTATTTCCAAATATGAGAATAAAACCATCTGTATCTAGGCATGATACAAAAACTATGTTCTTGGTAATAGTTGGTACCTAATAACAATATTTTAAAACCAAAACCATTACCACTATCAATGAAATGTGTTAGTCACCAATGGATAGAGCAGCTGACCTCACACCATTGGTGGCTCGCAGATCCACTTCTACTCTAGAAATCCTTCAGAATCTACTTGGTTCATGTATTTGGATATATATATGAGAACCACAAGATTTATCTAATACCCAATGTTCATATATTGAAATATTACACTTGATAATGAACACACCTTTAGGTTACCCTTACTTCTGAGTGCATTTTTTCTTCTAGTGGCCTTGGTTTCCACATGAAAAACATACTTCCTCCTTTTCCTTACCCCGCCTTTGTATCTTTCTCTTATTGGAAGGATGGTGCTTAGGAACTTTAGACTTGTTGTGATTCTTTCCCCTCTTTTCCTTGTTCTTAATTTTCTTATTCACCATAAAGACCATGAGTTTTTCACACCCTATGTCCTTATCCACTTGGAGAATCAAATTAAGAAGTTCTGGAAGACTTTTCTAATTATTTATCATATTTTAATTAACAATAAAGCCAGAGATGATCTTAGGTAGTGATGAAAGTATGAGATATATGCACAACTCATCCAAAAATTTAATCCCTAAGATGTATAAGCATTCAATGTAGCAAATAATCTTGAAAACATGAGGCCTATATGATATAGACTCTCTAATCTTAGTTGTAAACAAAGCATTGCTGATCTCATATCTCTCTTTTCCCACCTTTTCTTGATAGAGACCCTAAAGGTGAGACATCATGCTATATGCATCCATGTATTCATGCTACTTCAAAAGATCTTTGGTCATGGATGATAGCATTAAACACTAAAAATATATAGCATCATTCAAATGTTTCTCATAGAGAGACAACTATTCATCACTAGCCTCATTTCTAGATGCTTTAGGAATTGGTTCTTCCAGCACATAAAATTTCTTTTCATGGAGAAGGATAACACGTAAGCGCCTTTGCTGCTCTAGGAAATTTGTGCCGATGAGATGGTTATCCTTCTAAAGTATGGATCATAGTGATATATTTGATTTCATTTTTATTATTGTTTCTACAAGTAATATTAGAAAATATTTAATACTTTATTTGATAAGATTTATACAAATAAATTAATATTATATTTATTAATCTCCCACTATTTTATCGAAACCCAATAACCCTCACTATTGGCTTTAGAATATCCTGTTGCTTGGACATTCTAGTGTCAAGGATCCATATTACCCTTCTCATTACCCCAAATTTGGTTGGTCAATCAACTTTAATGGTTTTAGGTAAGCATTATAAATTCCAACTGCATTAACTCGCAGTTCCTTGATCTATTGAGTGAACTCCCCAATCCTAAAATCCTAAAATTGGATTTCTTTATCCCTTGCCTCTCAGTTACACCATGCCCTACTTTGGTAGTAAACCCTTGATGAGAAAAAATTTAAGTCAATCCAAAACTTTGTTTTATAATTCCCCGATAGTTTATAGCACCCCAAATTTGGATGGTTAATAACTTTGAACTATGGTTTGATATTAACTGAAGTACTGGGAGGCTATAATGACTTAAAATACAATTGAGGGATTTTATATTTTATGCATAAATTTCCAATTATTATCTTTATCACATGATTATTAATATTAAGTGGATTTAGTTAAGTTATTAACCATGTCTTAGGTAATATTTATGCACAATTCAATTTATTTCAGTTTAATATTGAATGCTTGTTAATTCATTAATTCATGTGATTGTGACAAAACATACATAATGAAATAACCATAAAACTTGAAAATAATAATAATAATAAAGCAGTATGATCATGAGATATTACTAATTGTTAGTTTATCTAGTGGTTGATAAACTAACCATTGACCTAGGGGAAATCACCTTGAACCAATTAAGGTTCGTGTTATAGCTTTCCACCCATCCACCTATGTATCACTCTTGGATTGGTTTCGCCACGACTCTAAACTTGAACTGTCTCCACTAGCTTGGGAGATCTATCCATTACATATGATTTTACTCACACGTAGGTGATGGGAAAAGGGTTTACATAAAAGAAACCATGGGCACACAGACCCTTACATAATAAGAGGAGAGAAAGCATGCATGACAACAATTTAATTAATGATAAATTAAATGAAACCAATCACATAGAAAGGCATGGTCTATGCTCATGATCATCCACATGCATGAAAAAAATTACACATTTAATAAAACCAACATTCAATTATTAATTGTTCTTATTTAAGATAAATTTCACTCGAATCAATTAATTATCATCTTTAATTAATCAATATTTTTATCTTAATTCTCATTTGAATTTCCTTGAGATTCACATCTATCACAATTTTAAACAAATTAAATAAATTTATTTAAAATTAACTATGTACATAAATGTACCTTGAAGTAAACATGGTGAATACCCATCTGAATCTACCCAACATGTATTATACTCGTATACTGTTTACTCTCGTGACATATGACATACATGACTTATCATGTACTTTCATGACATGTACTATCAACTTAATGATTACACTAATTACATGATTTTTTCTATCACATGTTATGAAAAAATGCATGTAGAGTAATAATGATAATATGACTCACACATGATATATAATCTGAATATTACGCAAAAATTAATTAAACACACACACACACATATCAAAACCCATCACATGGTGTGTCCTATCAACTTAATTACCACACCTAAGAACATGTTGATAAAGTTTACATAGTATAATAAATCAATTTTAATTTTATGTAATTTGTTATAAGTATGCGTGTACAAGTGAGCTACATGGAATGTACATCTCTCATCATTTATCTATGTCACATACCTAGGGACTCGGTGTGTAAACCGTTCCTTAGAAAAAGTGGAGTACATGACATGTACAAAGGGATACATGACATATAGTCTCTGAGTTATATGGTCACTAGTAAATTAGGTCATGTATAGAAATACACATATTGTTTGTGACTTAAAAGAATACACACCATGTATGTGGGCTACATGGAGTGTACTTCAGCTGACCGTGTGCTAGGCTAGATCAGTCAACACGCAGTGTAAGAAATTAAATGAACCGCATGTATTCAATGCACACGGTTTGAATTAATTATGAATTAATTCCTAGTGCATTGAACACTAGTACATGGTGTGTAACTCTGGTTACATGATGTGTACTCTTGTGTTATCCAACTAGAATAATTGGATCCTCTAGATGATATCTTCAATTTTATTTCATTCATAAAATAAATCGATTTGATTAGATATATGAGAAATAAAAGAGGAATAAATACATCTCACAATTCATATTAAAATAAAGATTAAACTTGAATTGAAAACTAAATGATAAATTCATAAATCAATCAATAACATTTAAATAATTATAAATAATTACGTGACCATTCTGATACCACTTGAAGGTTCTGGGAATAACAAAAGAATGCGATGGGTTATGCATAACTTTTCTTTTTGTAATGATCGATGATCAATATGAGATTTACACAAAAATAAACATCATGATCAATAGAATTGATTCAAAGAAAACATACAAGGTATAGAACACCAAAACCAAGTGTTGGATCATCACATATTATTTATAATTAATTCAATCAATTAAATAATTACCTTGTGTGAATTCTTTCTTCATTGATGGATCTGACAATAGATCTTTATTGTACCACCATTCTGTTGAAGAAATCAAGAGAAGATTCCCTCTAGTGATGAGCCACACATGTTCCACAAATTTCTGAATTTAACCATAGGAATATTCAGGTGATAGAATAATAGATCATATCACTTGTTTCTTCTATCTTTGATCACCACGAGAATCACTTCCAAAGTGTTCTCCTTGATCTCTCTAGACTTGAGAGTGAGAGTTGGAGGAAGATAAATCTCTTTTATTGGGAGTGTTATTTAAGAGGGAGCTCTATAGGGATTTAGAGGATTCTCTCCATCTATCATTGTTCACCAAACAAAAATTAATTGGCTCTCTTGAAAAATAATATAATTGGGTTTAAATAACGATAGGGTTTTGAAATAAATATTTTCAGAAGTGACCTTTAATATTTATTCAATCCCTTCACTATTAGAAATTTAGGCTATAGCCATAGACCTATATCCATGGTTTTATAGGTCCGTGGCTATAGCTTTTTTATTTCCATGGTTTAATTAAACCTCTATGGTTATATCAATTTTATATCATGATTGTCATTTTTTCCCCAATCTATATCGGGCTCCTCCTCCTCCCTCGATCCGCAACCCTATCACCACACAACCCTCCTCCCTAACGACCTCTCTCACAGCAGTGCCCTCCTCCTCGAAGACCTCTCTCACCGTGATGCCCTCCTCCCCGATAACCTCTATCACCATGGTTCCCTCCTCCCCAACGCTTCCAATCAACGCCTACCTCCATGTTATTTTATGGGTTTATTTATGATTTCAATCACACTCTTATTATCACAATAGATCACTATAGGCTAAACAATCATGATTTCAATCACACTCTTGTATTCCAAAGATCTATTCCACTAAATTTTTCCTTTTCAAACCAAATGATCATGATTTATTCATCATTGGAAAACAGAACCAATCCACCTTTATCATATTTGATATCTGTTATAAGATTTTTATTTCAGGTCTTGTGTGAGGTACATCTTCTATCCAAAAACCAAAAATTGGGAATTTATATATTATTAAAATAAACCTTAGATACATTTTTTTATGATACCATTTCATCTTCTTCTATGACCATTGAGGAACTTCTTCTGATGTTTGATACTTATGAGGATCTTTTTGTTCAGAACAGTCCATTTCATTATGAAAAACTATTTTTTATATGTGTTAGAAGATGTTTTAAGATACTGATATCCTCATTTATGGGTCTCAGGAGTCACCTCTCATTGTACCCTAGTGTCATAGTAGGCATCCTTGTGTCTATATCCATCACACCAAAAACAATAACCGTTAAAATAATAAGATTATGTTGGAAAAAATATTGCCTATTTTTTGGTATTGTTTCTCTCTAAAAAAATCATTTTCCATGTAGAAATCATATTGTATTTGTCTAAATTTTTTACAATAAAAACACCTAATATTTTTTTCATTCTCCCATTTTTGACAGATTTATATTTAGGCTATTAAGATTATCCCAATTTCACTTTCCTCTAGATATTTTAAGCCCATGTTTTGGCATGAGGTGTGGTTTTATACTACATTTTATCAAATTAAATATTATATTTTCCTTTGTTTTTATAGTTACACACATTTGGAATGGAAATACTCACTTTGGAAAAAACTCCTAGGATATATTTTTATTCAACTAGAACTTGTTTCTTTGAGTAACCAAATTTCATGTCAGGTGTAAAGAGTCATTTTCATTCATTACACTTACACCCCCAAACCCTGAATTCTACTCAATGTTATTCATCCCTCCTAACCTATTATTTTATAGTATTGGCCAAACCATCATTTATTCACACTCGTTCCTCTACATTGAGCTTGAGATCCACTCCTTTTCTAAGTTACCAAAAATTACAATTTTAAAATTTTCAATCTATGCTATCATTTATGACTTCTCAACCTATTATTTTTGTGTATAGAGATTTGGGTTAGGAAATAATACATTTTCTTTCATGGTTTTATCCCTATATTTGTGATGTTATTGAAGGGATACCTCAAAAAACACTTTCATATCAACTCACCCCAATAAATCATTGTTATTACCATCACTATTTTCAATTAATGTTCTATCAATAACATTCACTAATGAATCTTAACCATGGTACTTATAATTATCAACTTCTTCCACTTTAGACTCATCTGAACTTCCATATTCATGAAACAAAATATTTTTATTCTTGATGAATTTTTATTTCAGTTATCTCATAGTTTTATCACTTTTAATAAAAAATATTCATGAACACCTCATCATCACCATATTTAAGGTTTTTAAAACACATAGAAATGAGGTGAACTACCTTGACACATTAGAAACAATCAACTGGAAGCTTACCTTTGAATTTTCATCTTCCCCTCTTCAGGTTTTTGGAAAAAATTATATCACATCTTTTACCTCATATTCTTCTGAAACAAATTTAATAAATAATATATCTATTTCCTTGAATAAAACTTCCTATGATTTTTTCTTTGCTATGGTATCATTATAATCATATTCTATTTTATATGTGACATGTGTACTTTGAAGGATATAAAGAAATACATCCTTTGGATCCTTGTATTCAAGTATAGACACTTTGGGATTAAACCATCATTGAAGTCTCCTCATGATTCATTTTAGGATCTTGGCATCAACAACATATTCCCCAAGAATTTTCATGTCTTCATCAAAAGCATTAAGATGATTAAAGAATGCATCAAAGGTTTTGGTCAAACTCACCTTTATATTTTCATATTTATTCAATGTTACATTCATCATTATATAAACCAAAACAAAGCAATCCTTTAGTAGAATAATCATATATGAGTATACGAGCCTACACATAGACTCAATATGATGATCTTCTTCCTCTTCCTATCATATAAATCTCACATGGTTGCTCATAGTAATTCTTCTTTGATACTGTAGTGTATGAGTTATACTTCTCAAAATTATCTCCTCATGAATTCTTAGAACATTATCTTTCATTTTTCAGATTTTATCTTCTCTAAATCCCACATGAATATCATTTCCATAAATGTTATAGAAGCCTCCATGATTCGAGATGTCACATACGTTATCATACAAACTCAGAATCGCTAACTTAGATTCAAAGTTGGATTTTGAATTATGATCTAACAAAAATCATCATGGTTGGTTAAATAGAAATTAAAAAGGAATTGAATGAGTTTTTAAAAGAGGAAAATGTATCAGATAACCATAATTATTATATTGGAATCCTCCCATTAAACCTTATAATCCATGAATTCTTGTTCCACTTTAACCATTGGTAATCTACCACTTCACCAAACTTCTAAAATTTCTTATAAAATGGAAAGATCACACTCTTCTATCAAGCTCATTGGAGATGGTTTATTTTGAGGGGAGGGGTTTCTATTTAATTTATTCATTTATATTACCATACTATTCTTTGGGGCCTAATATTTTTGTTTTTGTATGGGGGGTGGGATTATTTTTATGCATTTTTATATTCCATGTATAACTCCCTTATATTTGGTTTGGTTTTGTGAGTTTGGTTTGAGGGTAGTGTATGTTGTATGTTTATGATTCTTTTTAATTCCACATTGTTAGTTTTATCATGACTTTATTATTATAATGTTTTCTTACTTTAACTTTTGATTTAAAATCATGATATCCTTATAATAATATATTATAATGAAATGATGAATATATATACTACCAATACTATGTGTTATCATATGGGAAATGGGAAGTATTTTTGAAAAATAATTGAAGAACTAAAATCCATAATGATGATGAAGTGTATGGAAAGATGACATTTTAATTGGATTATTCATTATACTATATTCAATTATTATTTATTGAATATATGATGCAATGTTGCATTGATGATATTATGTTGAATCATATGTGTAATAATAATTGATTTAATAATGTTAATATAATGTAAATGAAAATAAATACAGGAACTATAAATTCAATAACATGGAAATGTTTTTCTAAGGCTTGTTCTCTTGAGATGAATTTAAGGGTTGGTTCATGCTTAGAATGACAGTTCCTTCATTTACTTTTAAAAATGTTAGTTTAGATGAGGTATAATTATCATATTTATGTGAGATTAGGAGTTTTTATTAGTCACTTGAGAGTATTCATTTCTTTTCAATCCCTTTTCCTCTCATAGGACGATGTCCTTTAGTTTTGGGTTGGGTAGAGAGAATTTTGAGGGAAGAAGAGAGAGCCAAATGTTTCTTTTTAGGGTAATTTCATTATATGTGTCTTAAGATGAGGTGTGTAAGACATTAAGAGATATGTGGGATTGTTTATGAGAGGGTTGGGTAAGTCTTAGTGATAAGATTCATGATAGATTATGGTTATAATTTAGGCATTGGATTTGATGTATTGGATAGCTGTTGGAATTGGGTTTCATTACCATCTTACCTTATGGGTTGATCCAACCATTTTATTTTATTTCTTCCCTCTTCATTCTTTGAGTGTTGTATGGGGTATGTATATACGCATACCTACATGGGATTTTCCTATACATTTCATGTCTTTTACAGATGGTAGAAATATTGGATTTGAATTTAGTGGAGCTTAGCAGTTCATGGTGGTGTTGAACATGTTTGGTGGTCATATCCTGGTAACCTGAGCTAATCTCTACCCTTCTATTTCCTTTATAGTTGTTCTTAGGTTCAAGCCTATATTTCATTTATGTTAGGGAAATTATTTTCCCCTTGTACTTTTGTATTACCTTTATATTCATTGATGTAATTTCTATAGGATTTTCTTATAATGATTACTATATAGAGGGGTGTAGGTGTGGGGGGGGGGGGGGCAGTGGGGGTGTAGGTGGGGGGGGGGGGTGGGGGTGCATGTGGGGGGGGGGGGGGGAGTGGGGGGGGGGGGGTAGTTGGGGTGAAGGGGGCGGGGGGGGGGGGGGGGAGTGGGGGTAAAGGTTGGGGGGGCCAGTTGGGGTGAAGGGGGTATGGGGGTGAAGGTTGGGGGGGGGGAGTTGGGGTGGGGAGTTGGGGTGGGGGGGGGAAGTGTGCATGGGGTAGTGGGGGTGAAGGGGGCAGGGGCCGTGTGTAGGGGGCAGGGAGGGGGGCGGGGGGTGTGGGGGCACATGGGGAGGGGGTGTTTAGGAGGGGGTGTGTGGTGGTGGTGGTAGGGGGGTGTCCAGGGGGGATGGGAGAGGGGTGTCCAGTAGGGAGGAGGGTGTCTAGGGGGAGGGGTGTCCATGAGGGGGGGGGTGTCCGGGGGGTTAAGGGGGCTGGGGGATAGGGGGATAGGGGGTGCGGGGGAGCTATCCTGGAGGGGGGGGGGGTGTCTAGGGGTGAAGGGGGATGGGGGTGTAGTGTGTAGGGGGGTGTGGGGGTGCAGGAGGAGGGGGTTGTCCAAGAGGGGGGTGTCCAGGGGGTGTCTGGGGGGGGTGAAGGGGGATATGGGGGAAATGTGTAAGGGGTAGGGAGGGGGGAAGGGGGTGTGAGGGTGCAGGGGGAGGGCGACTGTCCAGGGGGGGGGGGTCTAGGGGGTGTCCAGGAGGGAGGGGGTGTTCAGGGGGGGGGGGGGGTCCAGGAGGGAGGGGGAGGGGTGTCCTGGAGGGGGGGGGTGTCCAGGGGGGAGGTTTTCCAGGATGGGGGTGGGGGGGTTTCTAAGAGGGGTGTGTCCATGAGGGAGGGTGGGGGGTGTCCAGGAGGGGGGGGTGTCCAGGAGGGAGGGGGTGTCCAGGAGGGAGGGGGTGTCCAAGAGGGTGTACATGAGGGTGGGGGGTGTCCAGGAGGAGGGGGTGTTTAGGAGGGAGGGGGAGGGGTGTCCAGGAGGGAGGGGGTGTCTAGGGGGTGTCCAGAAGGGAGGGGGGGGGGGTGTCTAGGGGGTGTTCAGAAGGGGTGGTGTCTAGGAGGGTGTCCATGAGGGGGGGTGTCCATCAGATAATTCTATAAAAAAACATAATAGGTCATTGTTCAAACATATAGGTTTTAATGTGCATGTTGGAAGTACAACAAAATAATCTTATGTGGTCATAGAAAGGTGTGACGATTCATGATTTTTTATAATTTAAAACATTTATGAATTCACTTAACTATAATATTTGTTAAGATTTTTTTATTAGCATGTTATTAATGGTTACTTATTATATTATGAAACAATACATATAATGTTAAAGTCATTTTCTTGATTATTTATTTAATGTATGTTTATATGCCTCAGAATGGATAGATAATAGATATATAATATTGATCAGATCACTAATGAATTTTAGGAGTTACAATATTTCTTGGTCTTTTCATTCACTAATGATTTAGATAGTATATTTATTTGATGCTCGTGTTTTGATTGTGTTGGAAGGCCATGGTTAAATCATGATAAAGTGAGTTACCATATAACTAAACATGGTTTCCAAAAAAATTATCATGTTTGGTATCACAATGGAGAAAAAGCACAAGTGGTGAATGACATCGATTCAACGGAAATGATCAGTATGAAAAATCTGATTTTTGATCGGTTTCCTTTTGTTTCTGAAGCCAGCTACTCATGTAGACCAGTGCAAGAGGAAATGAATACCGGAACACATTTTTCATATATTAATCATGATTATTACATTTAGAGTGTTAGAAATATGATGGAAGATGAAAATACCCCAGTATATTAGGCATGTGAAAAAATGAGAAAACTTGAGTTTTTAATGCAATTATATCATGGGAAAAGAATGTATGGATTTAGTAATACTACGGTCGACTATCTCCTTACATTTATTAAGGATTTACTACCTAATGATGCATGTATTTAGGGGTGTCCATACCTGACCCAACCCGACTCGACCCGATCGGGTCGGGTTGGGTTGGGTCGGGTTAAAAAAATTATATCACGGGTTGGGTCGGGTTGTATCATATCATGGTCGGGTTGGTTCGGGTCACAGGTTGGGAAAAAATTGACCCAACCCGACCCAACCAACTCGACTACTATGAGTCACCTCTTCAGACTTCGCCATCTCCCTCCCAGCTCTCGACCCAATTCCCTCACCCTCGTCCACACCACTATCTTCCTCCTTACCTACACTATCCAGGGAGTTCAGCCATCACCCCCCATTACATGATTAATAATAGATTAATTGTGTAGATGATTGATTCTTCCACGAATTTTCTTAGAAAATAATAAAACAAATTCAAAAGAATCTATACACATGAAATTAACCAAAAACAATGCCCAAATAACATACAACAACATGAAAAAAATGGATTTCATTCGAATCTATTATGGTAACTAAATAACAAGCAACAAACCAAAAAAATACAAGCTAATTTTATCAATTCGAAGATCCGATGGTGGAGGATTGAATAAGAAAACGATCATTCCACATCGCCCTCACCCCTTCCGGTCCACTTTCTCAACTGCACCGCATCTGCATCTACCCCCTCTACCTTTACCCCTGCCTCTGTCTCCCCCACAACTATGTGAGGACCCAGATTTGTTGGTGTCAAGAACTACCCCATCCTCATCACCTTGGCCTCACCTTCAACATCCTCAGACCTTGAAAACTACCTGCAAATTCCAGCTGATCACATCACACCGTTGAGTCACCGAATGATGTTTTTTGGGGTCAATTCGTTGTAGGGTGGCGGTTGTGGGAAATCCCTAGAATAGAGAGGAAGATAAAGTGGCAGAATACGTAACCCAATCAATGCGAAGGGTGGTATTCTAAAAAAATAAATGAACAATTTTCTTTTTGTCATAACCCAATCAACCCGCGGGGTGGGATCATAAAAAAGAAAAAAATGATTTTTTTGTTGTAACCCGATCGACCCAACCCGACCCAACCCGATCTGAGATAGTTTGGGTCGGGTTGGTTCCAAATTGAAAAACTTCTCCAACCCGACCCAACCCAACCCGACCTCTCGTACTTGGGCCGGGTCCAAAATATCCCTCAAACCGACCCAACCCGACCCATGGACACCCCTACATGTATTCCAGAAAATGATTACATGGCATCAAATTTGGTTGAAAAATTTGAATTTTCATCTATTAAGATTCAATATTTCTCCAAAGATTGTTGTCTGTTCTAGAAGGAAAATGTATAGTTGAGTCAGTTAAAATAGTGTGACACATCAAGGTGGAAGACTAATAAAGACAAAACTCAATATCGCATACCAGAGAAAGTGATGTTTCGCTTCCCTTTAATTCCTAGGCTTCAAAAACTTTTTATGTCATAACAAATGGAAAAGAATATGAGATGGAATGAAGATGAAATAAATAAGGATAATGATGAAATAGTTCATCCTACAGACGGGTTGGCTTGGAAGAAATTTGATAGGTTACATCCTGATTTTGTAGCTGACCCATGAAATGTTATATTAGGATTATCCTGTGATGGTTTCAACCCATTTCTCCAAATGCATACTACACATAGTACTTGGCCTGTTTTCATTCACATTTATAACTTTCCTTCATGGATGTGTATGAAGAAGCCGTTTAATATCATGATTATATTGATATCTGGACCCAGTGATCCTGTAAATGATATTGATATATACTTGAATCCATTAATAGAGGAGTTAAAGGAGCTTTTTATTATTGGAGAACAAGCATATGATGCATTCAGGAAGGAGTATATTGGTATATACTTGCAGCCATTTCTTCTACACTTCCACCAAAAGTAACTGCAGCAATTGATGCCTATTTGATGTCGATGCGTTATAATAATGTAGATTATTCTGCCAAAGCTGGAGCAAGAGCCAGAGCCAGAGCCGGACCCAGTGCTGGTGCGGGTACCGATGCTGATGTCAATGATGATGCTGGTGGTGTGAGAGGTGTTGATGGTGTTTCTGTAGGAGGAATGGATGAGTTTTATCATGAATATGATGATACCGATATTGAGACTCACTATTGATGTGAATTGTATTTTTGGATTGTTAATATGTGCAATTTTATTATACAGTGAAGTTTTATTATTGTAATACTGAATTGTATTGCAGTGTTTCTGACTATTTCTACATATATTGAATTATGCTAAAATGAGATATGTTTGTTTATGTAGTAGTTAAGTTTTATTATTATTATATTTAATTGTATCCTCCTCCAACACGACCATCGTACCTCCTTGATGACGCTGCTCCAAGGTGGCCCCTATATCTTCTCCGACACACCTTCAATGGTATGTAGTCCAATTTTCCATTTTTTGCTTGAGGCGGACCCTCTATTAGTTTCACTAATCATATTGTGAGTTTGATGTGAATATATGCAGGTGAAAGAGCTCAAAAGAGAGTTTGGATTCCTATTTTTGGCTTCCTGATGGATTTTCCTTTTCAAACATTTATTGATTTTGATGACTTGTATTGGTATGAAGGATAGGGATGCATGCTATGTAGAGAACCAACAACAAAACATAGCCGATGAAATTGATTTTCTTCTGCGACTTGCAACCAGGTTTGACATGAATATAAAATTTATGATGTAATGGTTATTTTATACCATTTTTTGTAAGAAATTAGTAACCATTTGTTTTGTTTTTAATCAAATTGACTTGGAATACACCATTCTTACAAAATTGATGATTTCGAGTTTACTCTGGAGTGTGAAATATTCGATCTTTTGGACATTTCTCTGTATCATGGTTGGATAGTTGAACCCCATGTATGCACTTTTGAATCATGTACCTTTATATTTTTTTAGAAAAAATATTTTATACATTATCTCAATTTATAATTTCCTTTTTCCTTTTTCTAGGGGGGATGGGGTTTTCAGGGGGGGTGTCCAGTGGGGGGTGTCCAGGGGGTGTCTTGGGGGGGTGTCCAGGGGGTGTCCAAGGGGGGTGTTTAAGGGGGGGGGGGGGTGTCTCCTCACCATATATAAACCCCTCCTCTCCCACTTTATCCATTTTTAGGGATCTTGATTTCTCTTCTAATTTGAAATATCTTCTTAATTGCATGATTAATTTATTTTTGACATTATCTTGTTTTCCTCCCTCAGATACGGTAGTTTGAAACTTTATTAACCACAATTTTATTCTTAAATTGGCCTCTGATCAAACATATTATATTAATCTCGGAGAATATGAAAATGAATATATCACTATCGAGTTGGTTTGGTCTTGTGTACGGTGAAAATGTTAGTGTTTCTACATTTTAATTACTTTCTTGTTATTTGTGATAGGCAATGTTATAATACTAAGAAACAACTTGAATTTGAACTCTGACATGGTGGATTTTTCATAGGAAAAATTGCTCTGCCTAGTTTCAGAATGCTTAATCAATTCAAACAGTAATGTCAAACTAATTTCCCTATTTTTGGCTTCCTGATGGCTTTTCCATTTCGATCATTTGTTGATTTTGATGACTTGTATTGGTATGCAGGATAGAGATACATGCTATGCAGAGAACCAGCAATAAAACATATCCAATGCAATTTATTTGCTTCCACGACTTGCAATCGGGATTGACGTGAATATAAAATTCAGGAGGTAATGGTTATTCTATACCATTTTTTTCAAGATATTAGTAACCATTTGTTGTGTTTTTAATCAAATTGGCTTAGCATACACCATGCTTGCAGAATTTATAATTTCAAGTTTACTCCTGAGTGTGAAATATTCGATCTTCTGGACATTGCTCTGTATCATGGTTGGATATTTGATCCCCAGGTATGCACTTTTGAATCTTGTACCTTTATATTTTTTTAGAAAAAATAATTTATATATTCTCTTAGTTTATAGTTTTCCTTTTTTTATTATTTCATTTTATTAATATGCAGGTTTGCACGTATATGCATGGATGGGGGTGTTCGGGGGGGGGGGGGTATCCAGGGGGTGTTTAGGTGGGAGGGGGTGTCGAGGGGGGGCATCCGGGGGGGGGGTGTCTAGGGGGGAGGGGGTGTCCGGGGGGGTGTTTAGTGGGGGGTGTATAGGGGGTGTCCGAGGGGGGGGGGTGTTTAGGGGGGAGGGGGTGTACGGGGGGGGGGGGGGTCTAAGGGGGGTGCCTAGGGGGGAGGGGGTGTTCATGGGGTGTCTAGGGGGTGTCCAGGGGGTGTCCTAGGGGTGTCTCCTCACCATCTGTAAACCCCTCCTCTCCCACTTTATCCATTTCCAAGGATCTTGATTTCTATTCTAATTTTCAATATATTCTTAATTGCGTGATTACTTTATTTTTGACATTATATTATTTTAATCCCATAATATATGGTAGTTTTACACCTGATTAACCATGATTTTATTCTTTAATTGATCTTTGATCAAATGTATTATATTAATCTTGAATAATATACAAATGAATATATTGCTATCGAGTTGGCCTGGTCTTGCGTATGGTGAAAATGTTACTATTTCTGCATTTTAATTACTTTCCTGCAATTTTTGATAGGCAATGTTCTACTACTGAGAAACAAATTGAATTTGAACTCTGACACGGTGGAGGTGTCACAAGAAAAGTTGCTCTCCCGGGTTGCAGAATTCTTAATCGATTCAAATAGTAATGTCAAAGTAATTTACCTATTTTTGGCTTCCTGATGGATTTTCATTTTCAATCATTTGTTTATTTTGATGAATTTTATTGGTATGTAGGATAGGGATGCATGTTATGAATATAAACAGTAAGAAAACATAGCCAATGCAATTGATTTGCTTCCACAACTTGCAACTGAGATTGACATGAATATAAGATTTAGGAGGTAATGGTTATTTTATACCATTTTTTTGCAAGACATTAGTAACCATTTGTTGTGTTTTTAATCAAATTGACTTGGAATACACCATGATTACAGAATTTATGATTTCGAGTTTACTCTTGAGTGTGAAATAATTGATCTTTTGGACATTGATCTGTATCATGGTTGGATAGTTGATCCCCAAGTATGCACTTTTGAATCCTGTACCTTTAATTTTTTTTAGAAAAAATATTTTATACATTCTCTCAGTTTACAATTTTCATTTCCCTTTTTTCTTATTTCCTTTTCTTAATATGAATGTTTACACATATATTCATGCATGGGGGTGTCCGAGGGGGTGTCTAGGGGGTGTCTGGGGGGGGGGGGTGTCTAGGAGGGGGGGGGGGGGGTGTTTATGGGGGAGGGGGTGTCCAGGGGGTGTTCGGGGGGGGGGGGGGTCTGGGGGGGAGGGGGTGTCCAAGGGGGGTGTTCGAGGTGGGGGGTGTAGGGGGGTGTCCAGGGGAGGGGGTCTGGGGGTAGGGGTGTCTAGGGGGTATCCAAGGGGGGTGTCTAGTGGGTGTCTAGGGGGAGGGGGTGTCCAGGGGGGGAGTCCAAGGGGTCCAGGGGGTGTCTAGGGGGAGAAGGGGTGTCCGGGGGGGGGGGGGTATCTAGGGGTGTTTCCTCGCAATTTGTAAACCCCTCCTCTCCCACTTTATCCATTTATAGGGATATTTATTTCTCTTTTAATCTGTAATATCTTCTTAATTGTGTGATTACTTTATTTTTGACATTATCTTGTTTTCCTCCCATAATATACAGTAGTTTTCCACCTGATTAACCACAATTTTATTCTTGAATTGGCCTATGATCAAACATATTATATTAATCTCGAAGAATATGCAAATGAATATATCGCTATTGAGTTGGCCTGGTCTTGCGTATGGTGAAAATGTTACTATTTTTTCATTTTAATTACTTTCTTGTGATTTATGATAGGAAATGTTCTACTACTGAGAAACAACTTGAATTTGAACTCCGACACAGTGGAGGTGTCACAGGATAAATTGCTCTCCCTGGATGCAGAACACTTAATTGATTCAAATAGTAATGTCAAAGTAATTTCCCTATTTTTGGATTCCTGATGACTTTTCCTTTTTGATCATTTGTTGATTTTGATGAATTTTATTGGTATGCAGGATAGAGATGCAAGCTATGTAGAAAACCAGCAACAAAAAATATCCCATGCTTGCAGAATTGATTATTTCATGTTTACTCCTGAGTGTGAAATATTCGATCTTCTAGAAATTGCTCTGTATCATGGTTGGATAATTGATCCCTAGGTATGAAATTTTGAATCTTGTACCTTTATATTTTTTTAGAAAAAATATTTTGTACATTCTCTCAGTTTATAATTTTCCCTTTTCATTTTTCTTATTTCCTTTTCTTAATATGCATGTTTGCACGTATTTTCATGCATGGGGGTGTTCGGGGGGGGGGGGGGGGGTGGGGTGTTCAGGGGGGGTCTAGTGGGGGGTGTCTGGGGGGGGGGGGTCTAGTGGGGGGTGTCCAGGGGGGGTTTTCGGGGGGGGGGGGTCTGGGGTTGTCTAGGGGGTGTCCAGGGGGGTGTATAGTGGGGGGTGTTCAGTGGGGGGATGTCCAGGGGGTGTCTAGGGGGGGTGTCTAGGGGGGGTGTCTAGGGGGGAGGGGGTGTCTAAGGGGGGTGTCGAGGGGGGGTGTCCAGGGTGGGTGTCCAGGGGGGTGTCCAGTGGGGGGTGTCCAGGGGGGTGTTCGGGGGGGGGGGGGGTGTCCAAGGGGGTGTCTAGGGGGGAGGGGGTGTCCAAGGGGGTGCAAGGGGGGTCTGTCTATGGGGAGAGTGTGGGTGTGCAAGGGGGGAGGGGGGTGTGCTGGGGGGGGTCTATCCAGGGGGAAGGGAGGGGCTGCATGGGGAGTGGGGGGGAGGGGCTGTGGGGGTGTTTTTTATGAAATTGGAAGGCCTATAACCATGGTTTCAAACCATGGCTATAATCCTTATGTGGCTTAAGGTTATGCTATGATTGGAAACTGTGTCTATAGGCCTTTCCCTATAACCACACCAATTCTAACCATGATCCATGGAACTGTGACTATAACTTATAGTCATGTTTTTTGGGCTTATAGCCACGATTTTAAACCATGGCTTTAACCTTAATTTCTAGTAGTGCTTTCATAATCCCATATCTATAATAATAATAATAATAATAATAATAATAATAATAATAATAATAATAATAATAATATTTTCTTGACATATGCTCAAGTTTCAAATTAAATTAAATATTATATAATCAAATAATATTTAACATATATTATTTCTCATTGGACCTAAAAACTCGGTACTCCATTCCTCCATAATATTTATCGGGCCTGGAATGATGAATATTTATTTAATAAATAAATATCATTGCATTATTCACTAATAAATAAATAAATATTATATCCACTAAATAGAAAATAAATATTTATTAAATATTCCGCTCACATAATATTCTTTTGAATAACTAGTGACATAATATATTCAATCAAGAATACATGAATAATTATTAAACCAAATATAGGAATAAGATTTATTCAACTTGTTAAATAATAAATAATAATATATTATTTAACTAAGATTCTGGATACACTTAGTGTGTAACCCTCCAGGACTCTTTCTTAGTGGCATTTGGTGAAGCAACCTAAAGTCCAAGGTTAATGTCTAGCAATATGCCAAGGCACCCATAGAGAAAGAAGTTAATTCCAAAAAAAAAAAAAATACCTCATACAAACTCTTACTGTGTAATATAACCCCTTTATCATGACATCTCTAATCAAGAAGGTTGCACGCTGGTTCCATTAACCTATGTGCTTGATGTCTCTTTCTTTGACTTTATGAAAATCAGACTTGCCTATAAAACACCATGACCATGGATTTATTTAGGCTATATCATTTCCATCAAAGGACCTAATATATCAAATTCTATTAAGGAATATAAGGGAAAAATCCTTTCTCTCATTATTCATTAATGTAATATTACTTGTGACGTACCCGACATATCCTACCTCACAACGAATATATTTCATCACAGTTTTTTTCAATACATAAAATTATGTAACTCATAATAATCATTAATAATAATATTAAAGTATAAGGATTAATACACATGTATACATATAAGAACATCTAATGACACATATAAATGCATATTTCCTACTGGCGGGTCTCATTCTCATAATATCCTACATTGGATATTACCAATGGCATACACCATGAGAAGGTACCTCAAATTCCTATGAGTATACACCCCTGATATCTTGTATCATTTGTGCCCCTAGAATGATAACATCTGGATATATAACATATATTTAAGAATAGTTTCATAGCACTTCCAGGTTCTCATCACAACGAGGAAATGCTATGACTTTTTAGTGAAAAAACTACTCTTAGGAAATTATCACATACTATGTTACGTGGAAGAACAATCATGATGTGATAATAAGTTTATTAATATTAAAGACTATGAATACATGTTATCATAAAGTAAAAATAAGTAGGTACTAGGGAACCAAATCCAACAATTTCAACCCCAAGTGTCTATTTCAGATTTTAGATCCCCTCTCATGAATTTTAGCTCTCTTTTACATCGGGATGATCTGATGATGCTAGAATGGTGAGTTATTATTATATCTTCTCAAAATTCATTTTATTACTTGAGATATATACATATATATATATTGAATCTATGTTTTTCATGAAGATCCAATTAAATTTCCTTTTCTTCTTAAATTAGTGGAAAATATAGCTAGTTGACATTGTTCCTTGATCAAATCAGGATCTACCATCGAATACAGAAATTATACATGTAAGTGTTTATGGATAATCTGCCTAGACATCTTCTTGATGGAATATTGATGATAGAACTATAATCCATTGATGATACTAGTATATTGGTGGTGTAATAAATGTGTCGACGCCGTTCCTTTGACCAAAGTTTGATTCCTTTATAAATGGTGGATGTTTCTGGGTAAGTCATCATAGAATGACAATATTGAGATTCTCTTTTTCTTGAATTTCATCTTAGATTTATTTTTTGATGTCAATTTTATGGTGGATATATAATCATTGACTTAACCCGAGTATGGAATCCCACCTTTTTATTACATAATTTTTCATTACAATTTACAAACAAAGGATCTTTAAAGTCTAGTGTCTTGGAAATCAGGAACATAATACATGAAAACAACATAAAACATTCTTATAAACCACTCATAAGGCTTCATCATAGGTTCATCCTATGTAAAATTACTACATATCATATCCTAGAGATATACATCAAAGTAAAGGGTGAGCATAAGGCTCAGTAAGGAAAACAAGTGAAACAATTGACATGTGATCTTGAGCAATATTAATAAGAACATGATAAAAATCATAAATACATGAGCAATGGAAGAATAGGAATATCATAATAAAAATATCATGAATCATAACTTTAATATGTGGCTACAACATTTCATTTAGTCATTCATGAACATATCACCAAGGTTTATCCTCGAGGTGTCTTAAAAATTACCAAGGTTATTCACCAAAGTATCATGAAACTTGTCATCTCTAGAGATTAATTTCTTTACCCAATGCATTGAAGCGCTATCAGGGATCACCCTTAATATGTATTTACTTTAATGTGATCCACATATATCATAACCAAACATTTCATAAATAACCCATATATAATAAAAGAAATGGGTTCATTTCAAAATCGTGACGTTTTAAAAGTTCTTAAAAATAAGATCGTTATGTCATTTATAACCCATGGAAAGGGAGTGAGGGTTACATGTATGTCAATTCCAGAATCAAATATATCATTTTTGTATAACTATTAACACCCATATAAACTAAATAGGTATGGGTATTCACATATATAAAACAAGAGAATTTCTTGAGAGAAAGAGAGAGAAATTTTGAGATGAAATTTCTGTATCATAACGGCTATATAACTTGGTTTTAGAAAATACTAAAAGAGTGGGGACAAGGGTATCCCATCCATAAATTGATCATTTTGAAGTATAGGTACATAATAAAAATAAATAAGATCATGGCGTGGATATTTTAATGACACACCACATGAAAAGGAAACATTAAAGGAAAGAGAAAGCGTGATTTCTTTTACGAAAATTCAGAAGCCTAACGACGTCACATAAAAATTCATAAAATCAATTGATGAGGGTGGAAAGGATATCTCATAATTTTGAAAGTAAATGGATATTAATAAATATATATAAGAAAAATTCCCCTCATAATAAAATGGAACTATAATACATAACATAAAGGAAGTCATAACTTAAAAGAGGAGGGTGAAAGGTTCCCTTACCATGAAGAGTAACTTCAAAAGCTTTAAGGTAGGGACCTTGGGAGGATTGAGGGAACCTTAGGAGGAATCCTTGGGAGGTAAGGAGACCAGAACTTTGTTGAGGAGGATTTTGGAATGAAATGAATGAGGTTAATATCTTGGTATTTATAGGAAAAGTGAGGAAATAAATTATTAATTTTCCAAGGGACATCTCGTCGGTGGTATTTGCAAAACCATGGGCTTTCCCATGGTATTTGCCCATGGTATTGGCCAATTGTGACACCTAATATAATATCTAACTATTAATAAGTTGAACAAAAATATTGCATCATTATTACATCATTAATGGTGTCATTAAACACCAGAAACTCAAATCTATATTTTCTACTATTCACAGAAAATTCAACTATTTCAGAAAAATACAAAAAATTCACCCTAACCTAATATTGATGATCTAAATTAAAAAATGAACTCCATTTTATGAAAATAATTTTCTAAGTATTTTTAATTTAATTTTTAAATAAAATCATTATTTATTTCAAAAATATAACTTTAAAACTATAACTCATTTTGTAACACCTTACAAAAGTAATCAAGGTCCCATAAAATTATCATATAACCATAAGAAAATAAAGTAACAATTTATGATTAAATTTTATGAAAATAAATTTCCATTTTAAATTATTAAATTAATTATAAAATTGTAAATAAAATATTTATGACATAAAAAAATACCAAAACTTAAACTATGATCGTTTTTCACTTTTAAGATGTCTAAAATGTATTTATACATTCATGGGTGAAGTTTCTATTTTTTTTGGTCAATTTACTATTCATTACAATTCATATGGGTATGTTACTATTCATACTTTACTATTCACTAAAAAAATCAAGTTGATCTTATTAGACTCTAAAATTCTCACTAATCACAACTGTAGAAGACCATTTTTTGAAAATCATTTCACATTATTAATTATTTAAAGAATACAGAAATATTTTAAAATACCCCTTTTTTTCCTAAATTCATCAATAATACACATCCTATATTTATCCGGATATTTTAAATTCACAAAATTTTCCATTATAAGAAATAGAAATTTTATTTATATAAAAGGATTACACAAAGCAGCTAAGGTCTCATTACATAGCCCCTTATAACACCAGCATAAGACCTAAGTGTAAGGTGTGATATGGTGATAGAATCTTGGGGTGGCTCAGACAACATTGTCTGAGTGGTGATTTCTATCAGCTTGAAATTCTCCCTTAAGGGATTCCGTTCAAGCTTCATATGTTGAAGTTTGTCTTGGGCTTGGTCCAGAGCAAAGCCCAGTGATCCTACCTCCTCCCCAAGCTCTGACAGATGGGCTTCATATGGCCCGAGTCTACTGGATGAGTCCATTCAATCTTCTTTATGTATTAATTAACCAATATAACTGTATTTATAAAAACACAATGTTAATATTATAGTTTCCAAAAGTCATATTGACCAATGGTCATATAACAGTTGAAACCCAATAGTTGCATTTTAATTATACCCACTTTATTAATTAAAGGATATAGTTTTGTTGAGTATAAAATAAAATAACACACAAATTTAGGAAACGAATATAATTAAAAAGTTCAGGTCGTTACACCAAGTCTCCATTCTAGAATTGATAAGGAATTCACGATCCGTTCTTGAATCAATAATGGATTTGATGAATTAGAGACCTCTCCTTAGATATAACTCAAAATTGGTTCCATTGGTGGACTCTTTAAGGTATGTGATTCTAAAACCACCATTCTTGACTTGGATTCTTCTTGAGACTCCATTATAAACCTCTATCATGAAAAACCAAAACTCAAGTTAGGTATCCTTGAAGTGTGAACTCATTCACCATGGGCGTGCGACATGGTTTTATCTTTGATCCTTTGAAAACCCTTGGATCACGTTATCAACAACCTTGAGGTACAAAGTTAATTATAATAAAGAGGCCTTATATATGATGTTTTCATCACATGTTTTTTATGCCTGATATCCCATGATTGTTATGTGTTTTTATATTATTTTGAGAGTGGACTTAAGACCTTTTTTGTTTCTGATCATATGATTTACCTGCGAGAGTGGTATATCATATGATTTACCTATTTTGTGAGAGTGGCCTTGAGACCTTTTTTTTTCTAATCATATGTTTGAGAACTATTCATGATATGCCTTATTGTTCCTTGCTAGGACACATATTTCCTATGGTATTACATAGCTCGTGGAACCCTAATTTATATATTAGGATGACTGGGATATACAGTTTCGGCTAGATGACTCCTTAGAGGGGGATCATGACAAAATGAATATGGATATGACCTATGAATATTTTATTGGTATGGGTTAGATCATGTAATTTTCCATTGATGTGGGAATAGAACATGCATGGTAAATGAGATTATTTTGACTACAATCTAAAATGAAAGAATTCCATGCATGGGTGATGTGTTTATCAAGTTCTTTAGACATGTTAGGTGGGACTTACCATCATCTAAGGATAATTACCACTATCAGGGTGGGGAGTGTTGTGTTCCTAATAAAGACCAGGTGGGGCATGCAACATTGTATATGTTTGGTGATAGACCTGAAGTTCTTATTGGCATCATACCGAATCATGTGGGGTTGGGATTCATGGCACCTTGGTTAGCACACAATAACTCAACACTTGTGTGGTAGTATTTTTATTTAAGAATTTACTTTATATAATGACATAAACTATTATATATTATTCCCACTTATGTTAAGGACACATTAGAGGTGTCCTACTGGGTTTATCACTCACACACTATATGGGTATCTCAGTATGTATGCATATTTCATGTATAAGGTTCCAGTAAAGGGAAAGGGGACCATGGTGGATGGTTGATAAGAAGAGCATAGAGTTATAATAGTACCAAGATGGACCCCATAGGACTACCATAGGGATTTATTTATTTATTTTTCTTCACTTATACTCCATTTTAGATTTCCACTTTAGGAGCCTATTTATTTATTTGTATGACATGTGTGTAATCTGTTACTACATTTGATATTTAGTCTTCCACTTGATATTCTATTTGATATAAAATTATTTATATTATTTGTGGAAGGACATGATATTGAGGGTAGAGTCTCCCCACTGGCAATGTTCAGACCCTTGCTACTAATTGAAAGCCTCTTATATACGAGGAGGAACACATGAGGTCTTATGTCTCCCCAACCCAAACCTGGTGGTTTGAGTTAGGGTGTTAAAAAATGGTATCAGAGTATAGCTTTCTTATTTTCTTTTGACTAACCTGAGACATGGTATAAAGGAATCATGCATAACAGATCTCCAAGTTACCATTGATGGGATTGCTGTCAATGTTTTATGGGATTTGGGCATATTCATGCATCATGACCAGGCATATAGGATCAAATTCCATATATATATATATACCTATTGTGTGCTATATAGTAGTTCTTTAATTTAATTCCCTGATTATGCTATTTGTTCGAGATAAACTTGTATTCTCTATTGAGTGATATATTTGTTTCCCATGCTTTTGTGATATATCTATGTTGACATTAATTAGTTTAACATGATCATACCATTATGTTTTGTGATTCTCCCATTGGGGATGAATCCCTTGTATCATTGCCCGTAGCATAGGGGGTTTACCCCAACACACTCCTATACTGACATTGGTGATTCAGGATGCTGATCTAGTTTAGCTGTAAATATTTTAGATTGTGCCCATTCAAGGTATTAACATCCATAAGACCATGATCAATCATTATTAGGATTTCTATCTCCAACATCCTCTAGCAATTTGGGGTACTTGTGGCCCATAGGATGTAAACGACTGGCTGGATATTATCAAGATAATTTTTGAGCCAATATAGACTCCTATAGTTGGGTGAGTGATTCTGGTGACCTTCATGTTCTAAGGACCATCCACAAGATGTTTTACTACCATGAATCAAGCTAGAATATGAGAGGGTCTTACTTGGGAGACCTCAAAGGACCTTTTTCTTGAGAAATATTTTCCTAACACGATGAAGTTAGACTTTTCCCAGGAGTTCATGGAGTTGCAACAAGGGTATATGATTGTATTTATGTATTCTTCTCAATTCATAGAGTTGCTTCATTTTTCTCCTCCTTTGGATGAGAATGAGGTACAAAAGGCTAAGAAGTTTGATATAGTCCTTTGACCAGAGCTTATACATTAGAATAGGGTCTTTGGCCTGATGAGGTATGTGAAGGTTATTCAAAAGGCCCTAATTTTTGAGAAGGGGATAGAGGATGATAGGGTAGTAGGTTTACTTACAACTTATAGTGGACTAGTGACTGAGTTTCCTCTTACTACTATAGGAGCATATTCTAGTAGTAGGAAGAGGAATACTGATTTGGAGTAGTAGGAAAATAGGTAGATGGGTCGGAGAAGGACTAACTTAGTGTCCTCTATGGGATATGTTTCTAGTAGGTGCTTCAATTGTAGTAAAAGGGGGCATTATATCAATGATTGAGAGAATACATCTTTGGAGTTCCAAAAATTTTTCATGGATGGTAATCTTCAGAGTTTTTACTCACCTTATTATCATAGGAGTGCTGGGGGATCAGGGCAAGCTAGAAGTGGAGGGTCTTATTAGAGGATGAAAAATTCCCAGACTATGATGACTCATAGGTAGGTTCATGTAGCTAAGGCAGGATGAGTTTATGTAGTTGATCAGACTCTAATAGATAGTGTAAAGGAACCATATAATATTTAAGTCATGGTCTTGATCACTTCTATTTTGTCTACTACTTTGTTTAATTTTGGTGTTTCCCATTCCTTTATATTTTCAAAAGTTGTTTCTATACTTGACTTAACATTTAAGTTGTATTCTAAGTTACTTTATCTCAATACACCACTGTGCATGAAAGTGGGATATATTCAATGATGCTCAGAGTATCTTATAATTATTTCTGGTTATGGAAATTAGTGGGACTTCATGATTCTAGAGATGATAATATTTGATGTGATTCTTGGTATGGACTGACTGACCAGATTCCAAGATCACATTTATTTCTATTATATTTGAGTATATTTTACTTTAATAAAGTGAGATAAGTTTTTTATGACCGGTGAGTGGGAACTAGGAGTAGGTAGAGTTGGTCTAGACTTTAGTCCACTTGAGATGGTCATGACACAAATTTTAGGATTGGATCTTTCAGTAGGATTAGTGACAATCCACTTGTCTTTTCCTATAGTTTTGGATCCTTATTAGGACATCAGTTAAGATGAATTAATAGGAATTACCTCTAATATATGAGTTTACTTTGATATAGATATCATGACAGGTGTGCAACCCATTTTGGTACCCCCTTATCGTATGACATTAGCTGGGTTGAAGGAGATCAAGGTATAACTTGAGGACTTGAAGAATAAGGGATTTATCAAGTCGATTACTTCACCATGGGGTGCACCTATTTTGTATTTCAAGAAGAAAGATGGCAGTCTTTAATTATATTTATATTATCAGAAGTTAAATTATGTGATTATGAATAAAAAATATCCTTTACCTAGGATCGAAGCTATATTTGATGAATTGTAGGGATCTCAATGCTTCTCCAATATTGATCTTTGATTGGTCCATCACTAGTTGTGTGTTAGAGAGGAGAACATCTCAAAGATGGTTTTTTAGAGAAGTTATGGGATATATGAGTACTTGGTGATGTTGTTTGGAATAAATAATTCACAAATAATGTTCATAGCTCTCATGAAGGATTTTGAGGATCATATATCAATGACACGTGCTTCGATGTTGGACACATCTTCTTTGGTAGACTAGGTAAAGGCTGAATAAGAGACTGACCCATAGTGCTTTGTAACGAGAGATCAATTACTAGGTGGTGACCTGATACTCAGGTGGTTGTTGGATGATGTGATACTTGTGTGTGGGAGTGTTATAGTCCCTAATTTCATTAGGTAATAGAATATGAGAGACTTTCATACTTCTAAGCGGGTGGTGTATCCTAGAGTGAAAAATATATACCTGATTTTTGGTGACATTTCTAGTAGCTAAAGATGAAGAGGGACATTGCTATATTTGTTTCTTGATGCCTTACATACCAAAGGATAAATATTGAACACCAGTTTCCAGATGGTATACTAAAAGCACTTCTTATTCCCATGTGTAAGTGGGTGGATGTCACGATGGAATTCATGATGGGGTTACCCAGGACCTCGAGGAGTCGTGACACTATTTGGGTGATTGTTGATTGAATAAAGAAAGTTTATCATTTCTTACTGATCCGTGAGACTCAATTACTATACAATATGGTAAATATTTATATATGTGATAAAGTATACTTTTATGGATCCCCCTTGAGAATTGTATCTAGTAGAGATAGGTATTTTACATCACAATTTTGGCAGGGCATGCAGAAGGTGTTAAGGACTTGGATGATATTAAGTATAACATACCATCCTTAAACAAATAGAGAATCAGAGCAGACGATTTAGATACTAGAATAAATTATTCAATCATATATCCTAAACTTCAGTGGAGCATGGGATGATCACCTAGCCTTGGTTGAGTTTTCATACAAAAATAGTTACTAGGATTCCATTCAGATGGTACCTTATGAGGATCTCCATGTTGTTCACCACTTTGTTGGAATGAGGTAGGCAAGGAAATAACTATGGGACCTAGTATGGTACATGAGACCTATGAGAGATTGTATTTTATTTATAATAGGTTGGTTACAAATCAAAGTAGGTATAAGTATTATACAAACTATAGGAGGATACCTTTGGATTTTGTTATAGGTGACCGAGTTTTTCTAAGAGTATCTTCTTGGTTAGACCGCTGAAGTTTGAGGAATAATGGAAAGCTAGTGCCATTCTATATTAAACCCTTCATGATCACTAAAAGGGTTGGGATAATGGTGTACTATTTAGACCATCCTTCTCACTATCGAGGTATGCACAATGTGTTTCATGAGTCTTGGCTCCATAGGCATATTCTCAATCCTATGCATGTCATTGACTGTGAGGATGTTGATTTGGATCATGAAGCATCATACATGGAGTTCCTAGTGAGGATTGTGGACTAGAGAAAGAAAGTAATTTGAGAGAAGATGATACCACTATTCTAGATTCTATAGTGTCATGGATGGATCTAGGAGGATACTTGAGAGTGGGAGTCTAATGTTTGGTCTCAATGGACCAAGTTGTTTAAGCCGAACCTATGAAGGTACTTCTTAAGGATGAGAAATAATTATAGGAGGAAAATTGTAACATCCTTGCTTTATTTTGATGTATGAGATATTTCAGGTTTATAATTTTCACCTTTATCATTTGTTTTTTCTCTTATATAGGAGTTAATGGGTCTGGTTTTCATGAATAAAGGACTCAAGAATTGGGGCTAGAGTTTTGAGAGGGGACTTGTATATTTAGTGGCTAAAAAATACCACCATCCCACTGGTGGAGTTTCTACAAGTCTATAGGGAAATTCAAAACCCATTGGCTAGCCAGTGGTACTGGCAGATCCCTGGTGGTTCTGCCAGCTGCACCGACCAACTGGTGCCCCTAGTTAGAGGGTTCAATTATTTCACCCTATATCCTTTTACCTCTACTCATTTTTACCCTCTTAATTACCAAATTCAAACCCCCCAAGTTCCTATTTTGGATTTTATATCCCCTCTCATGAATCTTGGATCTCCTATTCTTCTCCCCATGCCTCTTCAACATTAGGATGATATGGTGATGATAGAATAGTGAATTTTTCTTAGACATTCTCCAAATTATTTTTCTTCCTTGAGATATATACATAGATCTATGTCGAATATGTGTTTTTCATGAAAATCTAATGATGTTTCCTTCTATTATTCTTAGATTAGTGGCAGAGCTATCTAGTTTATTTCATTCCTTGATGAAATCAATATCTACCATTTAATATAGATGTTATATGGGTAAGTTATCATGGATAATCTTCCTAGACCACTTCTTGATGGCATATTGATGGTAGATCTATAATCCATTAATGATCCTTTGGTATATTGGTGGTTTAATCGACATGTCAATGAAATCTCTTTGACCAAAATTAAATTCCTTTATAAACAGTGGACATTTTTGGGTAAGTCATCATAGAATGATCATATTGAGATTACCATTTTCTTGAATATCATCTTGAACATATTTTCTGATAAAAATTTGATAATGGATCGATTATTATTGACTAGAATTGAGTCTCTCTTCTAGAATTAAAAAGGAATTCACAATCCATTCTTGAATCGAGAATAGATCCAGTGAATTGGTGACCACTCCTTAAACATACCCCAGAATTGGTTTTGTTGGTGGACTAATTAAGGTATGTGATTTTATAACTACCATTCATGACTTTGATTCTTCACATGTCTCTATTATAAACCTCTTTCTTGAAAAATCATAACCCGAGTTAGGCATCCTTGACGTGTGAGCTCGTTCTCCATGGGTGTGTGACATGGTTTGGTCATCAACCATTTAACAAACCTTAGATTACTTCATAAATAAACATGAGGTAGGAAGTTCCTTACTATAAAGTGGACTTGTATATGATGTTTTCAGGACATGTTTGTTTATGATTGATAACCCATGATTGTTTTGTGTTTTCATGTGCGTGTAAGAGTGGCCTTGAGACCTTTCTTTTTTGTGATCATATTATTTTTGTGTAGTCTCTTGAGAACTATTCTTGATATACCTATTGTTCCTTACTCTGATACATATTTCTTATGGTACTGAATAGCGTATATAACCCTTCTTCAGGAATCAAGATGATTAGGTCATAGAGTTTCAGCTAGATGATCCCTTGGAGGGGGAGTGTGATGACATGATGATGGCATGGTCCATGACTTTTTTTTATGGTATGGGTTGGATCATAGACTTTTCTATTGATGTGGGAGTATACTATACATGGGAGATGATATTTTTTTCATCTTCAAGATGAAATGGGATAATTCCATACAGGGGTGATGTGTTTATTTCGTTACATCAGACATGTTATGTGGGAATTACCATCATATGAGGATAATGAACACCATCCAGGTGGGGAATATGATGTTCTTAATAATGACCATTGTTAGGGTGGGTTGTGCGACATTGGAGATGTGTAGTGATAGAACTAGCATTCTTACTGGCATCATACCAAAATAGGTGGGGTTGGGGTTCATGGTAGCTTGGTTAGTGCACGATAACTTGACACTTGTGTGGTTTTATATTTATTTGAGAATTTACTTTATGTCATGTCATACAATGTTATATATTTTGTGCAATTATGTTAAGGACACATTGGTGGTTTCCTACTGGGTTTATTACTCACACTCTATATGAGCATCTTGGTGTTCATGAAAATTTCATGTATAAAGATCCAGGAAAGAGAAAGGGGACTATGGTGGATGGTTGATTTGAGGAGCATGAAGTTTTAGCAGTACTAAGATAGAATCCAAATGAAAACCATAAAGATTTACTTATTTATCTACCTTTACTTATACTATAGTTTTAATTTCCACTCGTGGCACCCATTTATTTATTTGTATGACATGTGTGTCATCTATTACTATATTTGATATTTAGTCACCCACTTGATATTATATTTAATATACCATTGTTTATATTATTTGTGAAAGGAAATGATATTAAGGGTATATTCTACCCACTGATGGCGTTTAGACCCTTACTGCTTATCAATGGACTCTTTCATATGGGGAGTCATGAATGAGGTCTTGTAGCTCTCTGAATTGGACCTTTTGGTTCAGATTGTGACATTACAATATGTGTGTTGTCTACATGGAATGGGCTAGCTGGTTCCCTTCACCTATGAGCTAGTGTTTACTACATTTCTCCATCTTCAAGTATGGACTCCTGAGTTTCCTTCTATGACCTTCAATTGATATTCCAAAATCATTTAAAGATATCAAAGCATGATAATATATTGGACTAATCCTTTTACAAGATCAAAAATTTTCCTTTGAATTGACATTAATAACTTCAATAAGTCCATTAATTACATGACTTGGAGTTTGAAAAATGATACTGAAAAAAACTCAATGAAATTTTTAGAAACATAAATGAGTGTTTGTGATCCTAAAAACACCAAGAGAGAGACATATAGAGAGAGGTATAATAATATCCCTTTTTGATGATCATAAAAACATAACTTAAAAAATATATATCAAGTGTAAATATAAAAAAGTTATTTAGGATGTCAACATAAGATATTTAATAAGTTCAATAAGTCAATGTATCAAATAATCCATATATAAAGTAAGAGTAAAACATTAAACACAAACTTCAATAACCCCCCTTTGTGAAATAATTAAGAAATAACATAAAATTAAACAAAAACTTTCCCCATTTTTGATTATCAAAATAAATAAGGATAGGGAAGAAATATTTAAAAGGAAATATTTTAAGAAAAACTCAAGATAGGTTTTAAAATATTCTGAAAAACTAAAAATAGGGATTTGAAATAGAGTTTAAGAGAAAAATATACTTTGAAAAAGAGAATTAAAAACAACAAAAATGTTTAAAAACATATCTTAGATTCCAAGCACCCCCTTAATAGGATAGAGAGAGAGAGAGAGAGTAAATTTTAAAAGATAAATTTTAACAAAGAGACTAAGAAAATAGAAATAAAAAAGAGATAGAAAAAGAAAGGTAGATGGAGAATAAGAGAAAAGATATGGAAAATAAGAAAATAAGACAAAAAGAAATAAAAATTAAATTGATACATAAATTTTCCCAGATGGTAATTTCCTCAAAGAATGATTTTACCACCATTTAAAGATCCTTTAATTTGAAAAAAAATTGATGTAGTTTTCTTTGGTTGTGAAAAAATACTTTTAAAGTATCCTTTGATTTTCATTTTTTCAAAGACAATTCAAAAAAAATGTTAGAGTGATGAGTATATATAGAATTTTTAATCATCATTAATCTTCCATTAAGAGAGATAAAAAAACATTTTTTGAAAAATAATTTGAGCATATACATAATTTCTCATATAAGTTTTGAAAACAATCTTAAAATATATTTAAATAATAAACTAATTTAATTCAAAGTTTGAAAAAAATTGAGTTTAAAATAGTAAAAATATTCTAAAAAGTAATTGTTTTAGAAAATATTATATAAGGTATTTTTTTTCAATTTTTAAAATAAAAGTCTCTTAAGGAAAATTTCATAATTAAGAGATAAGGATTCCCCTCAAATGAAAACACAAGTGAGATATAAGGATCATAGCTAAAACCAAATAAAGAAGAAATAATATAAAGATAAAACAATATTTAAAATAAAATTTTAAAAATATTTCTCAAGTTATCCATAGTCAAATGGAGAGTATCATAAGTGTACCATTCCTAAATCACCTTTAATGAAATCGAAATGATCAATAGAAAGGGATTTAGAGAAAATATCAGTAAGTTGATATTCTGTCCTAAAAAATTATGATAAGATATCACCCTTTTGGAAGTGATCTCTTAATAAATGGTGCTTGTGGTCAATGTGTTTAGTGTGAGAGTATTGGATAGGATTTTTTGAAATATTAATGGTACTAGTGTTATCACCCTTAATAGGGATATGATTATATGTAATCCCAAAGTCTAAGATACTATGCTTCATACATATTATTTGGGTGTAATAGCTCCCAACAACAATGTATTCATCTTTGTTTATAGAAAGATAAATAAAGTTTTTTATCTTAATACTACATGAGATGATGGATTTTCCAAGTAGGTGGAAAGCCCTACTTGTACTTTTTCTATCTAGATGGCATCCACTGAAATCAGTGTTGAAAAAACTAGTTAATTCAAAAGAAGTTCCTTTGGGATAAAAAACCAAGATTTTTAGTTCCATATAAATAATAAAAAAACATTTTAACTTATTTGAAATTAGATTAATTTATATTTGATTAAAAATGAGTACAAAGACAAACACTGAACATTATGTCAGGTTGGTTCACAGTAAGATAAAGTAGACCACTGATCATACTTCTATAAATCTTGTTGTCGATCATCTTATTAGCTTTATATATCATTATATTACAAGTTGTACTGATGGGTAAGTTAATTTCCATAGCTTGATCCATGCCAAATTGTTTTAAGAGTTCATTAGTGTATTTTATCCAGTTTAGAAAAATACCATTATTTCTTTGAGAATTTTGAAATTTGAAAAAGAATTTGAGTTCACCCATAAAGCTCATTTCAAATTACATTTTCATTAAATATGAAAATTCAAAACAAATATATTCATTTTTTGAGTAAAAAAACCACATCATTAATATAAAATTGGACAAGTAACATATCATTTGAGATGTGTTTTAGAAAAATTGTTGAATCAGTTTTTCCCATTTTAAAACCATTTGATAAAAGAAAATTAGAAAGAATATCATACCAATACTGAGGGGATTGTTTTAATCCATAAATATATTTATCTAATTTGAAAACTTGATTTAGAAAAATAAGATTTTCAAAATCAGGTGGTTATTCCACAAAAAAATAATCATTAATAAAACCATTTAAAAAGTCAATTTTGAAATACATAAGAAAGAGTTTGAAATTAAGGTGAGAGGAAAAAGATAAAAGATTCTAATGGATTCTAACTGATAAATGGGTATAAATGTTTCATCATAGGCAATTACTTCTTCTTTGTTATAACCTTTATCTACTAGGAAATTTTTATTTCTAGTGATATTACAAAGTTCATCTAACTTATTTCTAAAAATCCATTTAAATCCTATGATAATATGATCATTAGGTATTTCTATGAGAGACCATACATCATTTATAGTGAATTGATTTATTTCCTCTTGTATCTAAATAACCTAATTTTCATTGTTAAGGGAATTATTTTACAGTTCTAGATATAGCAAAAGCACTTATTGGTGCTGATCCCAACTTAACAAATGTCAGATTCGATAGATCATTCACATATTGTACAAGACATGAATTTCATGACCAATTTTTTTTCCAAATAATATTATTAATTACAAATGAAGGAATCAAGATGATATTATTCATGTTAAATTTATAATTAATTTAAGTAAATTGGAAGATATATTACCTCCTTCTTGATATCTTTATTCATAGTATATATTAATCATTTGAAACCCTTTTTGGTAATCCATATTTATACTTGTAGGATCAAAGTGTAGATTACCTCTAGTGGTGATCCACACATGATCCTATAATCTTCAAATAACACCGATGAATCATTGGGTTCTAGCATGGTCAATTGATCATCTTGTGTTTTTCATCTTGACTGCTTCATGTTTCTTTGGTATTGAATAAATTCTCTTGATCTTCTCATTCTCAAGAGGATGTGAGAAGGAAGAGGAGGATTCTAAAGAACAATATTCCATGTACATAAATTCTTGATTAACCACTCTTAAAAAGCATTAACATTATCTTTATAGACCTATGGTTAGATTTTTTAATTTAATTAATTGCACAAGTGCCTTTAATAAAATGTTAAATCCATATCTGATCCCATTACATGTATTAAATCAATTATATTATTTTATTCCATGGTATGAACTAAATGGAGAAATAATAAATATTATTTTATAAGCTTGTAAATTAATATTTATCACCATAATCAATCTTGATCCTCTAGTCCTCCTTGGTATTTATTGAATACCTGAATAAATTAAATATATATTTAATAAATAAATAAATATTATATATCCACATAATTTAACAATTACCTAACAAATAAATATTTATTTAATTTATGTGATCATTAATCTTAAATAAAATTATTTATCAATCTTGAGAATAATATTTATTACAATAATTAAATTCAAATAGAATTTAATTGAGATCAACAAAAACACTTAATGTGTATCCCTTTAGGATTCTTTCTCATTGTCATTCAGTGGGATTGCCTAAAATTCAAGATTACAGTCTAGAAATGGGTCAAGACACCCAAGAGAAAGAAGTTAATCTCAAAAATTTGATAACCACATATGAATGATCGTTGTATAATATAATACCTTTTTCACAATATCTCATTAAGTAGGTTGCACACCCATATCATCAACCTATTTGTTCGATACATGTTTCTTTGACTATCTAAAATAAATTTTTCATTTCACCTTGACCATGTAATTTAATGTGATAGTTATATTTCAATAAAATGGTTTATATATCAACTTCCATAAAATATGGGATGGAAAAATCCTTCCTTGACTTATTGATTAATAACATGTAATTCGTGATGCACCCAATATACCCTACTTCCCATGAACATGTGGTGTCATGATTTTGGTTAGTAAAACTAAGTGTGTGATTTATGACATGTATAAATAATAATCCTAAATTCTAAGTACCATTACACACACTCACAAACATTAATATCCAATGACACATAAACATGCAAAATTCCTACCGGTGGGTCTATTCTCATAATCTCTTATCTTGGAGATTACCAAGTCTGAAATTTATGAGATAAAGTCTTATCCACTTATTATTACTCACACCTGATATTCAAAATAATATATTCCTCATAATAGAATGTAATCTAACCATAGAACTAGGTTTATGAATATCATCATGGCATTTCAAGGTTCTCATCATAGTGGGAAATTGTTATGCCTCTTTTTAATGTGATAGATACTCTAGGACATTATTACATTAAAATTATATATAATAATGAATAATATGTAATAATATATTTAATTAATATTAAATTATTTGAATATAAATATAATATAAAGTACAAAAAATTGGTTCTAGAACACCAACTCCAATATCATTGACATTTTGGGGTTCTAAGTGAGCGACAAAGGCAAGATGTTTAATATCATTTATGATTTATCTTCTATTATGAGTTCCTTATTGAAAATATCCAATGAAATTTTCAAGGGTATGGTATTTATATTTTTTAAAATATTTTGGTAAAGAATTTAATAGTGATTTTTCTTTAACTTTAACTTCTTTAGGCTGAAAATGTTTGTTTAAAAGATCATTTTAAACAAAAAAAATTTGAGAAAAATATTTTGGAAAATTTTCATAAAAAACAACATGGAATGATTCTTACAACGTTTTAGTACTTTTTTAAAGATTCGATATGCCTTGATTGAGTTTTAATACCCGAGAAAGGAACCTTCATCGAATTTTGAATTCAATTTTCCAAGATTTTCTTTGATGTTGAGAATAAAACATTTGCAACGAACAACTTTTAAAATTACAACTTTGGGTTTTTATTTTTCCAAAGTTCATAAGGGGTATTTTTAAGAAAAGGACTTATGATAATGTGATTAATGATAAAGCATGAAATATTTATAGCCTTAATCCAAAAATATTGAGGTAAATTAAATTCATTTAAAATAGTTTAAGAAATTTCTTGGATAGTTTGATTTCACCTATCTACTACCTCATTTTGTTGAGGGGTTCTGGGAGTAGAAAAATAATAATTATAGAATCAAGAAGAACATAAATCTATTTTTTTATTATAGAATTCTCTACCATGATCACTTTTAATGGAAATAATTTTAAAAACTTTTTCATTTTCAATTTTTTTATAAAACTTTATTAATTATTTTTAAGCTTCACTTTTATGAGATAAGAAGTAATAACAAGTGAATCTTGTAAAGTCATCAAAATTAACAAAAAATATAGGATTTATTGCTCAGATTTTCAATTTTTAAGGGTCTGAATAAATCAAGATGAATTAATTATAGACTCTTTGAAGTGGAAATTTTATTTTTATATTTAAAAGAGGATTTTTATTGATTACTATATTGGAATTATTAAAAAACCATGTTATATTTGAAATTAAATTTGGGTAAATCTTATACTAGTTGATAATGGTTGAGTTTAAAAAGTGAGTGTTTTCTATAGTGACTAAGGTGTATATGCCAAAGCCATAGCTAACTAACTTTTTCACTAAAGCATTTGGAATTTTGGATAGTGAGAGATTTTAAATTGAATGTATATATTTTTTTTGGAAAATGATAATTAGTAAATAAAAGATTTCATTTTGAGTAAAAAACTTTCCAAAAATAATTTGAAAAAGAAAATTTAAAACCACTATCATACAATTGAATAATGATTAGAAAATTTTGTTTCAATACTTTGAAGAATAAAACATTTTTAATAAGAGTTGAGTTAAAAAAACTAATGGTACCTTCACTGATTATCTTACCCTTAAAGTTATCACCGAAGGTGATGCAACCTTATTCTAGCACCAAACCCAGGAGTGTGAGGCTAGGGAATCTTAAGTATTGTAGTAGTTTCATTTACTACCATAGGAATTTTTGAATTAAAATAATGGTTTTTATATAAAAAGGGTAAAATGATAAGATGATAATTATTTTTTACTCATGAGAGATTGTACATATTTACTATAAATAATGTGGATAATGCGAATCTCCAAATCATGATGTGGATTTTCTTATGATGATACCAACTGCTAAAACTTTTTATGGATGATGTATATTTATTATAAAGACAATGATGAATGATAATATGAAACTCATCAATTTGATTGATGAATATCTCAAAATGGTGATGTAGATTGAATATTATAATGATATGGGAATCTCATGAAGATAATTTGAATAACTAGTGGAGGTATGAATATGACTTTATGATATGGATATTTATATTATTAATATAGTAATTTAGTGAACTATGATGATTTTGTAAATGACATTAAACTGTCATTAATTTTTGATATACCAAGTTTATGGAAAATCCTAGAGAAAACTACAATGTTTTTTGGATTATTACATGGGAAATTCCAAGTGATTGATAGATTAATCATTGATTAAGTGGTGTGATTTCTTTACTTTCTCACCTCATTGTATGCGTGATGTAATCCCGTGTTTGGAGGATATCAATGATAATGGTACATTATAGTGACCACTCTCAAACTCACTAACTATACCAGGTTAGTAATGGACGATGATATCCAAGTATTTATCTTATTCTCACCCATAACACCAAGTTGGATACTATTGATGATATACCTAAGTATTTATTACTATTCTCACCCACTGTCTCGGGTTTGAGGTAGATAATATTTTACCTAAGTGTTTACACTTTTTATCTCCCATATATCTAAGATCTATGTGGATGATGATACACCCATTACTTATTATTTTCTTACCCATAACTTTGGGTTCAATTCAGACTAGTTATAGAGGTGATGATCTTGCATGAAACTATCAATAGAGGCGCTTATTTGGCATGAGAGAGTGGTGCATCCTGAGTGATTCATGGGGAATGGAGTTTATGATAGGATGTGATATATGATATCATAATTCTATGATATGCAATTTATTTACATGAATACCATATTCATGTGGAGTGGATGAGTTTCAATATCCGTTGAGGGAAGCATATAATGATTCTTTGAATGGATAAATTGTTATAATCATTACCACTTTCTGAGTTAGAGGACAAGATAGAGGCATGGTTTGAGGTATTATGATCCAAGTGGCCTCTAACAAGTTTTAGTTTTTGGGGGACCTTCTTATTGTGATATTTGGAAATGTGAGTATATATATATACATATATTTAAATACATTGTTATCTGGTGAGTGAAGCAGTTGTGAGACATGGGATTCCTTGATATAAATTGAATTGTGGATATTAATGTGAACATTAATGATGTATATTGATATGTTTAGTTTTTCCTACACTTCATATGTTAATTATTTACATAGAAAATAATAGTTTATTAGAGTCAGTTCACTACATGGGATGACTATACTGAATATTATTACTCACCCCTAAATGTGAACTTGTTCTTTTTCAATCTTATGTTTATAAAGATAAATAAACACAACTATTGGATAATCTCAAATATTAAATATAGAAAATATATATGGTAGCCTATGGATTGGATTATTCATTAGGGTGACCCCATTGGCTTTGTCCATATTCAGAATCATATTTAATTACATCTATTTGAGATGATTATTTTATATTTTGGGGATATTCATTTTATATTCATGATTTACATTACACCATTGGTTATTTATTTATAATACGGTAGATGATGTTACATGTTAGTATAATACATGTTATTTGAAAAGGTAATGCCACTTGTTATTTTTAATGGATAACTTTGCATTAGTTACCAATCCTTGATCTATTGGAGGTGGGATTGGGGAGTTAATATATTGGTAAGATGGGATATGACTATATCATATCCCACCAAATCATTGACCTCCATGGAACTATTTATCATGATCCATAACTCCATCACACATTTAATATTTTAACCTATAATAAAATATGAATTTATACCCATGTACATCAAAATACATATCATTTACATGGGTTTGGTGTGAGTCTAATGCCTTAATAGGTTTATCCCACTATAAAAAACTTAGTGCAAGAGATCACCACAAATAAAATTTTTATTTTAAAATAAATTTTAAGGGAAAATTTGGAAACCAAAAAAGTTCGGAACATAGAAAATAATAAAACCTTATAAGAAATTAAAAATGCATTCTAGAACAAATTATTGTAATTATAATCCTTAACCTTAAGAAGTCTCCAATCAATAGAGGTAACCTCCATTTCTGGATTTTCTTTAATGAGATCCTCGAAGTGAGAAGCCATCCTATCCCAAGTACACACATGCTCCTCTAGGCTTGTTTTCCCCTCGTTGAAACCACATGTCAATATCCTATTCTTTTTTTTCAATCCACAAGGAATATTCTTCATTCAAATAAACTCTCAGTGGTCTTTCAAACATTATGTGTGCATCCACATTTGATATCTTTATTAGGAAAGACTCCTCTAACATTTCTTCATTCAAGTGCATGAGAAGCTCTTGGGTATTGTCAAATTTAATGGCCTTCTTTTCAACATTCATCAGACCAGAGGTAGATAGTTCATCTGCTAGTGTTTTAGTCACCTCATCAACTCATGGATCCACATGAATAATAGACCTCTTACACTTATTCTATATCTTTTTAGATACTACTTTAAAACTCACTTAGGGGGGGGGGTTGAAATTTGCTCGAAAACCTAGTAATAGGAGTTCTAGAAAAATTTGAGTAGTCCTTCCATCTCTGTGGCCTCCGCATATGCTGAATAAATCCATCTAAATCCATAAGGGTGTTATTTCCTTTATTTGAAGAGGATCAAAGGTACTCTTCCACAAGATCTGATTCCTTGGGCTCTGAGGACCAACAATCAGAGGTAGAATCGATATCCACTCCTATTTCATCTATCCTACCTCATGGAGGATGATTATATTCATAACCATCCTCCGCAACAATCCCTTATTCAGATGTAGGGGAATTCACCTTCTCCAAGCATTGCAAAATGATTCTGAGATCCATTATCAAAAAATCAAGCTTTAACAATACCAGCTTGAGAGGTACTTTAATTGTGCACTTGTCTACATACAAATTCTTATCCCACCAAATACCCTTACCATGCATGTTCCTGATTATTGACTTTGAAAGATCTATCCTTACATATTTCCTATATCGTGATCTCATGTGAAGAATTACAATCGGATCTCACAATATCTTCAAATGAAGGAGATTTCTGGGAGAAACTTCTCAGCACCACACACACTCCCTCATCCTTCTCAAAACCTCCTTGGACTTACTTTGAATTTGAGCTAACACCCAAGTCACGCCACAAATGAGAAAAAACATTCTCAACCAGCGATTTAGTAACCTTAAGACTTACCTCCTTCTGAGAAATTGAATGAATCCCCAATTACCCATCATCCATTAGATCCACTTCAAGGACATTGCATGCTAAAACAAAATTCATGTTGAAATCCTCCTTGATCATACATGAAGCCACATTAAATAATTAAAAATTGGCAAAACAATACCTCTATGATGACATCACTAGGTAGAGTGACCTTAGATGGAGCAGGCAGAATAGTAATGGGTCTAGGACTCATAAACAACTGGCTGTTTGAGTCTATATTATCCTTCAATATCAATCCAAACAAAATCTAGAAGAGGTTTAGAAACGTCAACCTCTACATAAATTCAGGGTTCAATGTGATGGAAGGCCACTTTGGTCCTAGAATCCACAACCAAGAAATGACCCACAAGATTTCCTAGCATTTGAAATATAGAAGGATTTTGGAAGGAGAGAGAAAAACTTGTAAGACAAACCCAAATCGTCATTGTATCTGAGACACAATTCAAATGCATATCAAAGGACCACCGAAGGAGAAAGAAATGGAAGTTTTTTACCGATCAAAATCCACTAGACCACATGAGGGAAATATCTTCATTAGAGGAAAAACGAATCATCATTTGTCATGAGTTGAGCAACCCAACCACCACATGATGACTAAAACCCCTTTAGGGTTGATGAATTTGTCAACAACATCCATTGAAGGCCATCACCATTATAATTGAGTAACCAAGGTAATGTTATTCATGGAAGAAGATTCAGAAAACTCTGCAAGGGAAATCGGAAGAGAAGGAGCTCTGATGGAAAAGCTAGGAACTTTTAGGGTGAGCACAATACCAAGGAAAACAGGGAGAGAACCTAGGTTGGTGAAGGGAGAAAATCGGAGGGAAGTGCCAACAAGAGTGGGAAAGATGATCCTATTACCACCCTCCCCCATAGAAAATACATATACATTTACCTCATACTAGGAAAAACATACCCAAACTATCCAATGACAAATCAGGTCCAGCCTACCTATTACTAAGGATAAATTAATTTACATCCAATCATGATATGTAATAAGGACATACTATTATCGCATCATAGTTATTAAGAGGAATCACTTCACACTCCCTAAGTGTTGACTCCCTAAATCTCATATATAATAGACACAACCCATTGGTCATATCACAACAACATAACAAAGATCCCACCTATCACCACAATTTAGTATAATCTCACTAATCCATACTTGTTTAGTATATATTAAGTTATCCAAAAATCTTAATCTACTTTATCTCATGAATGATGTAGTCTCATAAAAATTAACACCCACTACAAGTAAAGGGAGTACCCACAAATCCACTTTTATCCCTCAAATCAATTCAACAATGAAAATAAATTGAAGGACCATGGTTCAAACCCACAACATCAGTAATTAGTCCTATGAATAATGAGATAACATACACATATCCTACTATAGGGTTGAAATTCCCTGAAATTTTAGTATCGATTTTGTCTTCAAATAAATACTATGTAAAATATCTTATTTCACACACAACACCGAACTAAGATGAAACTGTGATAATTTAAAATAAAATTATTAAATTTTAACATTATAATATATCCACTAAATTAGAGGGTATAAATTTAAGTAACTACATAATGAAATATATGTAGAAAAAAATAAGAAATAAATATAATTAGGTAGTATATGTCTTCTATACAATGCTCATTTTTCCGATCTTAGAAGGGAGGTAGCTTCAAAAGGGTTTTCCCTAGACCAAGCCTAAGACGAATCCAAAAATTACAGTTTAAGAAAAATAATTTATGATATAATTTCAAGATTGTTGAAATTTCCACAAGATCTATGCTAGCTGAACCTCCACCCTTGACTATCATCATAGATTATCTTATCCATTGGTCTTATTCAAAGATCTTAGGGGTATCTAAGAAGAAGTTATAATGATTTAAACATGCAATTAATGTAATAAGTTATTTAGATATATCACATGTATTTTAAAATTTTCACATTTCAACTTTTAATAAAGTTAATTTTTAAAACTAATTCATCGATGAAATTCAATTAGTATAGCTAATCAACTAATAAGATCATTTAATGCTTAAAATTTTATTAATTTTAAAATTAGATTTTTATGTGCTAGGAATTTTTATTTCAAGAAATTAAGTATATTATGGTTAAATTATAATAAAATTTATTATTGATATGAATAATATATTAATACCAATTTAATTATAAATTTATAGGAAATAATAATAAAAATAGTTAATATTTGAAAAATTCATTTCCTTATAAAATTGTTTTAATTATATTTTATGATTCCATTTAAAAGTTGAATTCCTAAATTTTAGAATTTTAATGTGAAAATATGAAATTTATATTTTTAATTAGTATAAAAATATTAAATTAGGATGAATTTTTATGATTTTTCTGAAATGGTTGATTTTTAGGTGAATAGTGAAAAATATAGTTTTCACCAATATAAAGCATTTATGAATTCATCCTAACATAATTACGAATTAAAAACTTATAAAACATTTTTATAAATAAAAAATTTATTAAAGGAGTAAAATTATTCATCTATAGTATGTTTAATTTAGAAAATCCATGTTTAATGTTTTGGAAATTAAGTAACATTTTACTCTAATAAAAAACATTTTTAGTCTTTTATTTTAATTAAGTATTAACAAGGTGGAATTCAATTTTGGATTGATTTGAAATCCACACACCCCTTATTTGGTTAATATAAAAAAATTTATTTCATTAAGAATAATAAAATTCATAATTTTATCATAAACTTTTTTCTATGCTTAAAAATATTTTTTCCTTCTAAAAACCATTTTTAATGTGTTATACATTTGTTGTTTTAGAATTGATTTTTATCATATTTAGAAATCATGACACCCCACAGATGTGGACATATTTATTTCATGAATTATAGTAAATATTTCATTACATATAGTTCCAAGACCTTTTAGGATTAGAGTTTTAGAGAGTTAGGAAAAAACATTAACTAACAAAAACCATGTATTTTTCAATTAACATAAAATTTTCACACTATAAAAGATTCCACTTAGCCCGTAACAAGTATTAAATATCTCCCACAAAATATCCACACATGATACTCTTCTAGACACATCTTACATATTAATTTTTTTCATAACCTAAGGAAATGGAAACATAAGAAAGGGGTGAGATCAGATGATCGGTAAGGGATAAACAATGAAATCAAAACATATCATGAGTAAGACTTGGGGAATAACATAATAATATGAATATAAGAACACTAATATAAGTACATGAGACATTATATAATCATAATTTCATGATGCATTACTTGGAAATGTGGCTGCAACATAAACATGATACATTCATAAGCATATCACCAAATTTCATCACTAAGGTTTTATAAAAAAATCATTACCAAGGTCATTCACCAAGGTATTATAAAACATTACCAAGGAATTATTATAAGGCATCATAAACATGTTATCTCTAGAGATTAATTCTTTACACAATGCATTGGAGGGATATTAGAGTGTACCACTCATATTACCAAGGTTGTTTATGAAGGTATCATAAAACATTGTCAAGAAATACAACTAAGGTATCATGAATGTGTTATATATAGAGATTAATTATTTACCCAATTCATTATAGCACTATCCGGACACACCCTTTATATTTCTAACATTATATGTGCCATATAAGAAAATCATAAATAGTTCTATACAATATAGTTAAACAAATAAGGAAACAAGTTATATAATAATACACAACATAAGAATGAGTCATATAGAGAAAGAATGTGTATGGTATCATAAAATAACATCATAGGAATTCATATAGGATTTTTAAATAGATGAAAAATATCTTTTCAAGATTATTGGGTAAATCACTTTGAAAAATAAGAGGTAATGCCCCTTTTCATTTGAAAATCATTATGAATTATGATTATTTGGAAATTGTTTTTTAAAACAAGTAAAGGAAGCTTTATTTAAAGGAATGGTTTTAATGATGAAAGGATGTGTTAACATGGAAGAAAAAATTTAAATGAGATTTTAGAATCTTTTTAACATTATTTTAAAAAGACGAAGCCATATGTCACTTTTAGAAGTTATTTTCAAAATGGTGAAATGAATGTTTTTGAAAATTTTCACTTAAAAAAACCTTCAATAATTGATCCTTTAGAAATACCTAAAGTGTATCCCAAGTAAACTTGTAGTGTAAGATACAATAAATTATCATGGAAGGAAAACTATTTTATTATTTTAAAATATCTTTATTGAAATACCACATCATAAAAAGAGTAATAAAACTTCTTTTTGAAAAGAGGACAAGGGAAATATGAAGGTCACATGAGATAAGATATAATTGGGTTTCCAAATATAAAGTATAACATTTATGGTAAGGAAAAATAGATAAGGAGGGGGAACTGTCGTTAATGATGATGAGAATCATTCTCAACAATGATATAATTTTTGAGAAAGTATTTTATCAAAGTAAATATTTGAATTAAAAAATGAATTATCCCCAAAGAGTAAGATAAAGTTATATGAAATAAAATACTATGGTGGAAGAAACCAATCATATAATAAAAATATTTAATAAGAGGCATTATAACTGAGAGAAATAATATTTTGAGTTACCAAGATCTATTACAACATTAGTAACACTTGAAATCAAAATTAGAATGAAGGAAGGAACTCGATTGGGTTTTTTATAACCCATGGATTATAGATTAAAAGACTTTAATTAGGAATAAATCACACTATATCAAGTATATAATGGTGTAAAATATAAAATATGTCTTAAGAAAATAAATTTGATACGAAGAATGACTTACCTTAATTCCTAAATTCCACTAAAGCGCTTGAATATATTATATAAAAAATTAATATCTTAATAAAATATTTTATAATATTTTTAATATTAATAACCTTTTATAAAATTTATTTATAGTTATTCTCCACATGTATGTTAGTTAATTATCATTTGTTTTTAAAATCGGGTGTGAGTAATCTTAATCATTTTGAACTAGTTTCATAATAAAAATGTTGTTATTCATTATTCTCCAAAATTTTATCACTATTATATTATAAAAGGTATTAAAATTTATGTTTTATAATTATTTATAATGTTATAATTTTATTTCCAAAGTATTTTAGTTATTATTCATGATGATGAATTTGGTGATGATCTTCTTTTGGTAATTTATAAAAAACAAACAATGTTATATTAATTAATGATTTAAATGTTTATATTAATATTAAATAAAAAAATTTACTTATTAATATACAATATTAAGTTTATAAATCCATCATTGATATAAATTTATAGCATTGTTCACGTAAGTGGTCAAATCAACCCAATAAAAATTCTATAATCTATGTGTGAGTATGGATATGGAAGAGATTATTTTGTTATAATACCATCATCACAAAATTATAATGACATATTTTATATTCTATTAAGGTGATTAATTAGAATTGGGAATAGTTATAATAACAAGGTAAATGAAAAATAAGTTTTCACTTATAAAAAAATTGTTTTTCCTCTTAGTATGTTGGTTTTAGGCGATTAGTTTTACAATGATTGATTATTGCTAATATTACTTATATAATGCATAATTTAAATTTTAAAATAAAAATAATGACATAAATAACATATATATTCACTAAACTCATTTCTATAACCATCCTTGAAAGGTGGTGAAAAACAAAATGTGTTGTTCATGGAGGTGGTAGTCCACACATGCACATTAACATCTTTTTCATTTTTTCAACTGAACGAGAGGAGAATAGATAATGGTCACACCAAAAATATAATAAAATTTTAGTATATTATTTATATTTATGTCATTATATACATGTTTTTATAATGGGTTTTTAGTATTGTGGATGACAAGGATAAATAAAGGAAGTTAAATGGTAAATAATACCTACGTTGAGAAATTGGATCTTCTATTAAAGTATCCTTTGGAAATGAAGAGATTGAGGAACTTTGTTGAGGAAAGAGGATGAAAAACGTGCATAGGATATATTTAATAAGTAAATTAAGTATCATTTCATAGTAATTTCAAACTACAGGCGTGTCTTGTAATAGATGGAAGTGATCTCCATTTATAGGTGAAAAGAGGGAAAAATATTTGAAAAGAATGTTAGGTAAGAGGTATGAATGGAATTGCATGATATTTAGCTGATTTATGTGGTTAAATATCTATGAGACATGTAGTAATGCTTTTAAAACCAAATAAATATATTCTAGAAGGTATAAGTTTCAAATTTATTTATTGAAATTTGAGCCACATTAGGTTACTCCATTTAACACTTATTAATATTGATTAAAATTTAACAATGGTAATTATTTTATTACTAAGAATATAAGATGAATCTTATTACAAAATTTAAATGTGATAAATATGAATTTTGACCGAATTTAATCAAATTAAATTTCTAAATATAATAAAATTAACTTTTAAATTAAAACATATAATGCATTGAAAAACCATTTTTGTAGAAAAATATTATTTTAATCGTTAAGTTTTATTAATATTATTTAACATTTATTACTAATTAAATGAGTTATAATTCATTTTTACATATTTGTAAACATAATATATGATTATTTATTTTAATATGGATCCATTTAATTTAAAAATGCATAATATTTAGAAAAGTATCATTCTTTGAAAAATAATTGTTTTACCATGGTAACTAATATTTATCTTGGTAAATTAATTTTATGAATAAAAATAAAATTGGGATAATTTCCTAATTTTAAAATTATTATTACAAAAATTCAAATCATTTTATGTGATTCAATTTCTAAAAGTGATAAAATCAATTTTAATATAAGCACACATAACACATAAAAACAATTTTAAGAAACATGCATCTTCTAAGCATAAAATAAATTTATTAATTGCCTAATAATAGGTATTATATGGATTTTAACTTATTTTATTGTATAAATTATAACTAATTTATATTTAAATCATTATTTTACAACAATATAATAAAATTCATAGCACATGAAAAGGAAATTTTTAAGAAAATATATTTTTTCGCATAAAATTATTTTATTTGTTATTTAGATATACTAATTGAATTTTATAAATTCATTAGTAAAAAAAGACATTTATTTTTATATGTATATGTTTTTCATAATTCAGTTACCTCTATATTTACCCTCCAATTCAATGGTTACATTTTAAAGCTTACATAACATTCCACAATTTGTTTTGTTTTGTTGTTGTGTGTGAAGTGAGATACTGAGCACATTAGGTTTTAAAGGAAAATATATAATCTTGGGGTTTTACATTCTCCCCCATAAAATACATCGTGTCCTCACAATTTTAATTATCACACTTGAATAAAATTAGTTAGTGTTATCTAAAAGATAATCATGACTCATGATATATGTTCAAATGAGGTGTCTACCTTAATATCTTAGGAACAAATAGGAGACACATATTTTCCATTCACTGTGTAAAATGATTGCATTGTTTTTACTCATAAATGTATTTCTATATTGCCACCTTTTCCACACATGAAGCATCTTATAGTTCCTTTGAAACATTCCCCTAGGATCCTCTCCACACATTCTTGAGACGTAAAAAATTTAATCTTCTTTACTTTGAAATTCTGTCTAGGGGGAAGGGAGGGGCTGCATGGGGAGTGGGGGGGAGGGGCTGTGGGGGTGTTTTTTTTATAAAATTGGAAGGCCTATATCCATGGTTTCAAACTGTGGCTATAGTACTTATGTGGATTAAGGTTCTACTATGATTGGAAACTGTGTCTATAGGCCTTTCCCTATAGCCACACCAATACTAACCACGATCCATGGAACTGTGATTATAACTTATAGTCATTGTTTTTGGGCTTATAGACACGGTTTTAAACCATGGCTATAACATTAATTTCTAGTAGTTCTTTCATAAAACCATATCTATAATAATAATAATAATAATAATAATAATAATAATAATAATAATAATATTTCCTTGACATATGCTCAAGTTCCAAATTAAATTAAATATTATATAATCAAATAATATTTAACATATATTATTTCTCACTGGACCTAAAAACTCGGTCCTCCATTCCTCCATAATATTTATCAGGCCTGGAATGATGACTATTTATTTAATAAATAAATATCATTGCATTATTCACTAAAAAATAAATAAATATTATATCCACTAAAAAAAATAAATATTTATTAAATATTCTGCTCACATAATATTCTTTTGAATAACTTGTGACATAATATATTCGATCAAGAATACATGAATAATTATTAAACCAAATATAGGAATAAGATTTATTCAACTTGTTAAATAATAAATAATAATATATTATTTAACTAAGATTCTGGATACACTTAGTGTGTAACCCTCCAGGCCTCTTTCTTAGTGGCATTTGGTGAAGCAACCTAAAGTCCAAGGTTAATGTCTAGTAGTATGACAAGAAAACCACAGAGAAAGAAGTTAATTCCACAATGAAATAATACCTCATACAAACTCTTACTGTGTAATATAACCCCTTTATCATGACATCTCTAATCAAGTAGGTTGCACACTGGTGCCATTAACCTATGTGCTTGATGTCTCTTTCTCTGACTTTATGAAAATCAGACTTGCCTATAAAACACCATGACCATGGATTTATTTAGGCTATATCATTTCCAACAAAGGACCTAATATATAAAATTATATTAAGGAATAGAAGGGAAAAATCCTTTTACTCATTATTCATTAATGTAATATTACTCGTGATGTACCCGACGTATCCTACCTCACAACGAACATATTTCATCACAGTTTTTGTCAATACATAAAATTATGCAACTCATAATAATCATTAATAAAAATCTTAAAGTATAAGGATTAATACACATGTATACATATAAGAACATCTAATGACACATATAAATGTAGATTTCCTACTGGCGGGTCTCATTCTCATAATATCCTACATTGGATATTACCAATGGCGTACACCATGAGAAGGTACCTCAAATTCCTATGAGTATCCACCCCTGATATCTTGTATCATTTTTTCCCCTCGAATTATATAATCTGGTTATAGAACATATATTTAAGAATAGTTTCATAGCACTTCTAGGTTCTCATCACAACGAGGAAATTCTATGACTTTTTAGTGAAAAAACTACTCTTAGGAAATTATCACATACTATGTTACGTGGAAGAACAATCATGATGTGAGAATAAGTTTATTAATATACAAAACTATGAATACATGTTATCATAAAGTAAAAAAAAGTAGGTACTAGGGAACTAACTCCAATAATTTCAACCCCAAGTGTCTATTTCAGATTTTAGATCCCCTCTCATGAATTTTAACTCTCTTTTACATCGGGATGATCTGATGATGCTATAATGGTGAGTTATTATTATATCTTCTCAAAATTCATTTTATTCCTTGAGAGATATACATATATATATTTTGAATCTATTTTTTTCATGAATATCCAATGAAATTTCCTTTTCTTCTTAAATTAGTGAAAAATATAGCTAGTTGACATTGTTCCTTGATCAAATAAGGATCTACCATCGAATACAGAAATTATACATGTAAGTGTTTATGGATAATCTACCTAGACCTATTCTTTATGGAAGATTGATGATAGAACTGTAATCCATTGATGATCCTTTAGTATATTGGTGGTGTAATAAATGTGTCGACGCCGTTCCTTTGACCAAAGTTTGATTCCTTTATAAATGGTGGATGTTTATGGGTAAGTCATCATAGAATGACCATATTGAGATTCTCTTTTTCTTGAATATCATATTAGACTTATTTTTTGATGTCAATTTTATGGTGTATTTATGATCATTGACTTAACCCAAGTATGGAATCCCTCCTTTTTATTACATAACTTTTCATTACATTTTACAAACAAAGGATCTTTAAAGTCTAGTGTCTTGGAAATCAGGAACATAATACATGAAAACAACATAAAACATTCTTATAAACCACTCATAAGGCTTCATAATAGGTTCCTCATATGTACAATTACTGCATCTCATATCCTGAAGACATACATCAAAGGAAAGGGTGAGCAGAAGGCTCAGTAAGGAAAACAAGTGAAACAATTGACATGTGATCTTGAGCAATATTAATAAGAACATGATAAAAATCATAAATACATGAGCAATGAAATAATATGAATATCATGATAAAAATAACATGAATCATAACTTTAAAATATGGCTACAACATTTCATTTAGACATTCATGAACATATCACCAAGGTTTATCTCAGAGGTGTCATAAAAATTACCAAGGTTATTCACCAAAGTATCATGAAACTTATCATCTCTAGAGATTAATTTCTTTACCCAATGCATTGGAGCGCTATCAGGGTTCACCCTTAATATGTCTTTACTTTAATGTGATCCACATATATCATAACCAAACATTTCATAAATAACCCATATATAATAAAAGAAATGGGTTCATTTCAAAATCGTGACGTTTTAAAAGTTCTTAAAAATAAGATCGTTATGTCATTTATAACCCATGGAAAGGGAGTGAGGGTTACATGTATGTCAATTACAGAATAAAATATATCATTTTTTATAACTATGAACACCCATAGAAACGAAATATGTATGGGTATTCACATATATAAAACAAGAGAATTTCTTGAGAGAAAGAGAGAGAAATTTTGAGACGAAATTTCCGTATCATAACGGCTATATAACTTGGTTTTAGAAAATATTAAAAGAGAAGGGACAGGGGTATACCATCCATAAATGGATAATTTTTAAGTATAGGGAAATAATAAAAAGAAATAATATTATGGTGTGGATATTTTAATGACACACCACATGAAAAGGAAACATGGAAGGAAAGAGAAAGCGTGGTTTCTTTTACGAAAATTCAGAAGCCTAACGACGTCACATAAAAATTCATAAAATCAATTGATGAGGGTGGAAAGGATATATAATAATTTGGAAATGAAATTGACAGTATTAAATATATATAAGAAAAAACCCCCTCATAATAAAATGGAACTATAAGACATAACATAAAGGAAGTCATAACTTAAAAGAGGAGGGTGAAAGGTTCCCTTACCGTGAAGAGTAACTTCAAAAGATTGATGGTAGGGACCTTGGGAGGCTTGAGGGAACCTTGGGAGGAATCCTTGGGAGTTTAGGAGACCATAAATTCGTTGAGTAGGATTTTGGAATGAAATTAATGAGGTTAATATCTTGGTATTTATAGGAAAAGTGAGGGAATAAATTATTAATTTCCAAGGGACACCTCATCGGTGGTATTTGCAAAACCATGGGCTTGACCATGGTATTTTCCCATGGTATTGGCCAATTGGGACAACTCATATCATATCTCACTATTAATAATTCAACCAAAAATATTACATCATTATTACATCATTAATGATGTCATTAAACACCAGAAACTCAAAACTGCATTTTTTACTATTCACTGAAAATTCAACTGTTTCAGAAAAATCCCAAAAATTCACCCTAACCTAATATTAATGCTCTAAATTTAAAAATGAACTCCATTTTATGAAATAATTTTATAAGTATTTTTAATTTAATTTTTAAATAAAATCATTATTTATTTCAAAAATACAACTTTAAAACTATAACTCATTTTGTAACACCTTACAAAAGTAATCAAGGTCCCATAAAATTATCATATAACCATAAGACAATAAATTAAAAATTTATGATTAAAATTTATGAAAATAAATTTCCATTTTAAATTATTAAATTAATTATAAAATTGTAAATAAAATATTTATGACATACAAAAATACCAAAACTTAAACTATGATCGTTTTTTCACTTTTAAGATGTCTAAAATGTATTTATACATTCATGGGTGAAGTTTCTATTTTTTTGGTCAATTTAATATTAATTAATATTCATTACTATTCATATGGGTATGTTACTATTCATTCTTTATTATTCACTAAAAAAATCAAGTTGATCTTATTAGACTCTAAAATTCTCACTGATCACAACTGTAGAAGACCATTTTTTGAAAATCATTTCAAATTATTAATTATTTAAAGAATACAAAAAAAATTTAAAATACCCCTTTTTTTACTAAATTCATCAATAATACACATCCTATATTAAATCGGATATTTGAAATTCACAAAATTTTCCATAATAAGAAATAAAATTTTTATTTATATAAAAGGATTACAGAAAGTAGATAAGGTCTCATTACATAGCCCATTATAACACCAGTATAAGACCTAAGTGTAAGGTGTTCTATGGTGATAGAATCTTGGGGTGGATCAGAAAACATTGTCCGAGTGGTGATTTCTATCAGCTTTAACTTCTCCCTTAAGTGATTCCGTTCAAGCTTCATATATTGAAGTTCATCTTGGGCTTGGTCCATAACAAAGCCCAGTGATGCTACCTCCTCCCCAAGCTCTGACAGATGGGCTTCATATGGCCCGAGTCTACTGGATGAGGCCATTAGATCTTCTTTATGTATTAATTAACCAAGATAACTGTATTTATAAAAACACAACGTTAAGATTATAGTTTCTAATAGTCATATTGACCAATGGTCATATAATAGTCGAAACCCAACAGTCGCATTTTAATTATACCCACTTTATTAATTAAAGGATATAGTTTTGTTGAGTATAAAATAAAATAACACACAAATTTAGGAAACAAATATAATTAAAAAGTTCGCATCATTACACCAAGTCTCCATTATAGAATTGATAAGGAATTCACGATCCGTTCTTTAATCAATAATGGATTCGTTGAATTAGATACCTCTCCTTAGATATAACTCAAAATTGGTTCCATTGGTGGACTCTTTAAGGTATGTGATTCTAAAACCACCATTCTTGACTTGGATTCTTCTTGAGACTCCATTATAAACCTCTATCATGAAAAACCAAAACTCAAGTTAGGTATCCTTGAAGTGTGAGCTCATTCTCCATGGGTGTGCTACATGGTTTGATCTTTGATCCTTTGAAAACCCTTGGATCACGTCATCAACAACCTTGAGGTACAAAGTTACTTATCATAAAGAGGCCTTATATATTATGTTTTCATGATATGTTTTTATGCTTGATATCCCATGATTGTTATGTGTTTTCATATGGTTTTGAGAGTGGCCTTAAGACCTTTTTTGTTTCTGATCATATGGTTTACCTGCGAGAGTGGTATATCATATGATTTACCTATTTTGTGAGAGTGGCCTTGAGGCATTTTTTTTGTTTCTGATCATATGTTTGAGAACTATTCATGATATGCCTTATTGTTCCTTGCTAGAACACATATTTCTTATGGTATTACATAGCCCGTGGAACCCTACTTTATATATTAGGATGACAAGGATATACAATTTCGGCTAGACGACTCCTTAGAGGGGGAGCATGAAAAAATGAAGATGGATATAACCTATGAATATTTTAGTGGTATGGGTTAGATCATGGAATTTTACATTGATTTGGGAATAGAAAATGCATGGTAAATTGAAGTATTTTGACTACAATCTGAAATGAAAGAATTCGATGCATTGGTGATGTGTTTATCAATTTTGTTAGACATGTTAGGTGGGACTTACCATCATATAAGGATAACGACCACTATCAGGATGGGGAGTGTTGTGTTCCTAATAAAGACCACCATTAGGGTGGGGCATGAAACATTGGAGATGTTTGGTGATAGAATTTAAGTTCTTATTGGCATCATACAAAATCATGTGGGGTTGGGATTCATGGAAGCTTGGTTAGCACACATTAACTCAACACTTGTGTGGTAGTATGTTTATTTAAGAATTTACTTTATATAATGACATAAACTATTATATATTATTACCACTTATGTTAAGGACACATTAGAGGTGTCCTACTGGGTTTATCACTCACACCCTATATGGGTATCTCAGTATGTATGCATATTTCATGTATAGGGTTCTAGTAAAGGGCAAGGGGCCCATGGTGGATGGTTGATAAGAAGAGCATAGAGTTATAGTAGTACCAAGATGGACCGCAGAGGACTACCATAGGGATTTATTTATTTATTTTGCTTCACTTATACTCCATTTTAGCTTTCCACTTTAGGAACCTATTTATTTATTTGTATGACATGTGTGCCATCTGTTACTACATTTGATATTTAGTCTTCCACTTGATATTATTTTTGATATAACATTATTTATATTATTTTTGAAAGGACATGATATTGAGGGTAGAGTCTCCCCATTGACAATGTTTATACCTTTTCTACTAATCGAAAGCCTCTTGTATATGAGGAGACACACATGAGGTCTTATGGATCCCCAACCCGAACCTGGTGGTTTGAGTTAGGGTTTTAAAAAATGGTATCAGAGCATAGCTTTCTTATTTTCTTTTGACTAACCAGAGACATGGTATAAAGGACTCATGCATAACAGACCTCCAAGTTACCATCGATGGGATTTTTGTCATTGTTTTATGGGATATGAGCATATTCATGCATCATGACCAGACACATAGGATCAAATTCCACATATATATACCTGTTGTGTTCTGTATAGTATTTCTTTAATTTAATGCCCCGATTATGCTACTTGTTCGAGATAAACTTGTATTCTCTGTTGAGTGATATATTTTTTCCCATGCTTTTATGATATATCTATGTTGACATTAATTATTTGAACTTGATCAAGCCATTATGTTTTGTGATTCTCCCATTGGGGATGAATCCCTTGTATCATCGCCAGTAGCATAGGGGGTGTACCCCAACACACTCCTATACTGACATCAGTGATTCATTATGCTAATCTAGTTTAGCTGTAAATATTTTAGATGTTTCCCATTCAAGGTATTAACATCCATAAGACTATGATCAATCATGCTTGGGATTTACAACTCCAACATCCTATAGTAATTTAGGGTACTTGTGGCCCATAGGATGTAAACAAATGGCTGGATATTATCAAGATAATTTTTGAGCCAGTATAGACTCCTATAGTTGGGTGAGTGATTCTGGTGACCTTCATGTTCTAAGGACCTTCCACAAGATGTTTTACTACCATTAATCAAGTTAGAAGATGATAGGGTCTTACTTGGGATACCTCAAAGGACCTTTTTCTTGAGAAATATTTTACTAACATGATGAAGTTAGACTTTTCCCAAGAGTTCATGGAGTTGCAACAAGGGTCTATGATTGTATCTATGTATTCTGCTCAATTCATAGAGTTTCTTCATTTTTCTCCTCCTTTAGATGAGAATGAGGTACAAAAGGCTAATAAGTTTGATATAGTCCTTTGACCAGAGATTAGACATTAGAATAGGGTCTTTGGCCTGATGAGGTATGTGAAGGTTATTCAAAAGGCCCTAATTTTTGAGAAGGGGATAGAGGATAATAGGGTAATAGGTTTACTTACAGCTTATAGTGGACTAGTGAATGAGTTTCCTCTTACTACTATGGGAGCCTCTTCTAGTAGTAGAAAGAGGAAGATTGATTTGGAGTAGTTGGGAAATAGGTAGATGGGTCAGAGAAGGAATTACTTAGTGTCCTCTATGGGAGATGTTTCTAGTAGGTGCATCAATTTTGTAAAAGGGGGCATTATATCAATGCTTGAAAGAAGACATCTTTGGAGTTCCAAATTTTTTGCATGGATGGTAATCTTCATAGTTTTTACTCACCTTATTATTATAGGAGTGCTAGGGGATCAGGACAAGCTAGAAGTGGAGGGTCTTAGTAGAGGATGAAAACTTCCCAGACTATGATGAATCACAGGTAGGTTCATAGAGCTAAGTCAGGCTGAGTTTATGTAGTTGATCAGACTCTAATAGATAGTGGAAAGGAAACATCTACTACTTAAGTCATGGTCTTGATCACTTCTATGTTGTCCACTACTTTGTTTAATTTCGATGTTTCCCATTCCTTTATATTTTCAAAAGTTGTTTCTATACTTGATTTATCGTTTAAGTTATATTCTAAGTTACTTTATCTCAATACAACACTGTGCATGAAAGTGGGATATATTCAATGATGCTCAGAGTATCCTATAGTTGTTGCTGGTTATGGAAATTAGTGGGACTTCATGATTCTAAAGATGACAATATTTGATGTGATTTTTGGTATGGACTGACTGAACAGATTCCAAGATCACATTTATTGCTATTAGATTTGAGTATATTTTACATTAATAAGGTGAGATAAGTTTTTTATGACCAGTGAGTGGGAACTAGGAGTTGGCAGAGTTGGTCTAGACTTGAGTCAACTTGAGATGATCATGACAAAAATTTTAGGCTTGGCTCTTTCAGTAGGATTAGTGACAATCCACTCGTCTTTTCTTACAGTTGTGGATCCTTATCAGGGCATCATTTAAGATGAATTCATAGGAATTACCTCTAATAGATGAGTTTACATTGAGATAGATTTCATGATAGGTGTTCAACCCATTTTGGTACCCTCTTATCCTATGACATTAGCTGGGTTGAAGGAGCTCAAGGTATAACTTGAGGACTGGAAGAATAATGGATTTATCAAGTCGATTACTTCACCATGGGGTGAACCTATTTTTTTTTCAAGAAGAAAGATGGTAGTATTTAATTATATTTATATTATCATAAGTTAAATTATGTGATGATGAATAAAAAATATCCTTTACCTAGGATCGAAGCTATATTTGATCAATTGTAGGGAGCTCAATGCATCTCCAATATTGATCTTTGATTGGTCCATCACTAGTTGTGTGTTAGAGAGGAGAACATCCCAAAGATTGTGCTTTAGAGAAGTTATGGGATACATGAGTACTTGGTGATGTTGTTTGGAATAAATAATTCACCAATAATGTTCATAGCTCTCATGAACAAGTCATTCCACCCATATATTGAATTGTTTGTCATGGTGTTATTTGATGAAATACTCATCGACTCACTGACACCAGAGCAAAATTCTATATATATTGAGATAGTCTTGAGTATTATTTGAGCACATTATCTTTATTCCAACCTATTTAATTTTGACTTTTGGATTCAAGCGGTGAAGTTCTTGGGGCATGTGGTTTCTGAGACCAGTATATCTGTGGACCTAGAGAAAATTAAGGTAGTGATGTCCTAGAAATGTTCCAGAATGTGTTAGAGATTAATATCTTTCTAGATTTAGTGGTATACTGTTGATATTTTATCTAGGACTTCTTCCATTTATTAGTATCTCTGAAAAATAAGGGAGTGGAGTTTTAGTGGTTAGACCAGTGTGAGGAGGTGTTTTTTGAGTTAAATAGGAGGTTGATTAAAAATTTAGTATTGATACTTCTCAAGCTAGGGATTGGTTATGTTATATAATTTGATGCATCAAACATTGGTTTGGGAGTAGTACTAATATAGAGGGATCTGGTAATATCTAATGAGTCATGTCAGCTATGAACCCATGAGTAGAACTATCCTACCAATGACTTGGAGATGATAGTCTTGGTCCACACTTTAGAGTATTGGTGACATTATCTCTTTAGTGAAAGGTTTATTATATACATGGACCACAAGATACTTCACTATATATTCACACAATGAGACCTCAATTTAAATTAGATACTTCGGGTTGAGTACCTGCAAACATTAAAATTTGAGATTACTTATATACCATAGAAATTAAATGTTGTTGCAGATGCCCTTATCCGTAAGACGCAGGTAGCTCATGACTTAGTAAATGACCTTTATAGGAACAATAGTACCTGATATTATTATATTATTTGAGGATGGAGGATTTTTAGGATCATAGATTGTTGACACGTGCTCCGGTGTTGGTCACATCTTCTTTGGTAGAATAGGTAAAGGCTGAATAAGAGACTGACCCATAGTGCTTTGTAATGAGAGATCAATTACTAGGTGGTGACCCGATACTCGGGTGGTTATTTGATGATGTGATACTTGTGTGTGGGAGAGTTATAGTCCCTAATTTCATTAGGTAAGAGCATATGAGAGACTTTCATACTTCTAAGTGGGTGGTGTATCCTAGAGTGAAAAATATATACCTGACTTTTGGTGACATTTCCAGTGGCTAAAGATGAAGAGGGACATTGATATATTTGTTTCTTGATGCCTTACCTACCAAAGGATAAATATTGAACACCAGTTTCCTGATGGTATACTAAAATCACTTCTTATTCCCATGTGTAAGTGGGTGGATGTCACGATGGAATTCATGATGGGGTTACCCAGGACCTCGAAGAGTCGTGACACTGTTTGGGTGATTTTTGATTGAATAAAGAAAGTTGATCATTTATTACTAATCCTTGAGACTAAATTATTATAAAATATGTTAAAGCTATATATATGTGAGAAAGTATACTTTTATGGATCCCCCTTTAGAATCGTATCTAGTAGAGATAGGTATTTTACATCACAATTTTGGCAGGGCATGCAGAAGGCTTTAAGGACTTGGATGATATTAAGTATAACATACCATCCTTAAAAAAATAGAGAATCAGAGCAGATGATTTAGATATTAGAATAAATTATTCAATCATATATCCTAAACTTCAGTGGAGCATGGGATGATCACCTAGCCTTGGTTGAGTTTTCATACAAAAATAGTTACTAGGATTCCATTCAGATGGAACCTTATGAGGCTCTCTATGTCGTTCACCACTTTGTTGGAATGAGGTAGGAAAAGTAATAACTATGGGACCTAGTATGGTACATGATACCTATTAGAGAGTGTATTTTATTTATAAGAGGTTGGTTACAAATCAAATTAGGCATAAGTATTATACAAACCGTAGGAGGATACCTTTGGATTTTGTTATAGGTGACCTAATTTTTCTAAGGGTATCTTCTTGGTTAGACCGCAGAAGTTTGAGGAATAAAGGAAAGCTAGTGTCATTATATATTAAACCCTTCATGATCACTAAAAGGGTTAGGATAACAGTGTACTATTTAGACCATCCTTCTCACTATCGAGGTATGCACAATGTGTTTCATGAGTCTTGGATCCATAGGCATATTCTCAATCCTATGCATGTCATTGACTATTAGGATGTTGATTTGGATCATGAAGCATCATACATGGAGTTCTTAGTGAGGATTGTGGACTAGAGCAAGAAAGTACTTTGAGAGAAGATGATACCACTATTCTAGATTCTATAGTGTCATGGATGGATCTAGGAGGATACTTGAGAGTGGGAGTCTAATGTTTGGGATCAATGGACCAAGTTGTTAGAGCTGAACCTATGAAGGTACTTCTTAAGGATGATAAATCATTATAGGAGGTCAATTGTAACATCCTTGCTTTATTTTGATGTATGAGATATTTCAGGTTTATAATTTTCACCTTTATCATTTGTTTTTTCTCTTATATAGGAGTTAATGGGTCTGGTTTTCATGAATAAAGGACTCAAGAATTAGGGCTAGAGTGTTGAGAGGGGACTTGTATATTTGGTGGCTAAAAACTACCACCATCCCACCGGTGGAGTTTCTACAAGTCTATAGGGAAATTCAAAACCCATTGGATAGCCGGTGGTACTGGCAGATCCCTGGTGGTTCTGCCAGCTGCGCTGACCAGCTGTTTCCCCTAGTTATAGGTGTAAAGACCCGTAAAATTCAAGGGAAATTTTTTCTAAATTTTCTTTGGGATTTTACAAGAACGCAGTTTCTGACGACGCCTGATTCCGAGACCGGGTGTGCCCGGAATCATTTTCTGAAGTTTAGCTCGGGTACATTCAGTGAACGAACCAGCGGGTTTTTCTAACTTTTTAACCGGTGCTCGGAATCGAATTACAAGGGCACCGATGGAATCGCAGCACCGATATTTGCTTAGAAACGCCTTTTCCGGAGTTGCGTTTGCTCGGGTGTGGTTTTTAATTTTTGGGGGTTAAGTGAAGAAAATAAAATAAAGTGGTGCGACAACTTTATTTTATTTCACTTAAAGCCACTTAAAGCCACTTAAAGCTACTTAAGCTAGGTTGAAGCGGATAGGGTGCAATCCAAAATATCCTACCCTCTTGGTAGGATATTTGTGAGGTGGGGCCCGCACGAGCCCCACCGTTTCTTTTCCTCTAATTAACGCACCCGCACCCCCTCTTAATGTCAAGTCAACCCTTGCATATTATAAGTTATTAAATGCCCCTATTAAATTTGGGGGATTAAAGCATTGCATTTAATTCAATTGAATTAACTGTTTTAATCTTATTAAATGCAAACTTATGACTTGGTTAATAAAATAAGAGATACACTTATTTTATTTGGGGGGTTAGCTTGTTGAGAGGATTTTGGGAGAAAGATCCAAGGCTTGAAGTTCTTCATTCTTTGATGAAGAACGCGAAGAATGCATCACCGCCAACGAATAACGCCGCCCTCCGACGAAGGTCGACAAAAATGCCGGATCCTCTGAGATCGACGACGTAACGTCGACGATCCCCTTCCCGCGACGCTTTCTTCCGCAACGAGAAAATCCGCGACGAACCCTCGCTTGACGATGCTTGAGGTAGGGATTTAATTTTTAGAATAGTATCTTTACCCATGGATGTTTCCTTTTGAAAAATAAGAACGCGGATCAAATCAATATTAAGTTGATCCGCGAAGAGTATGTTTGCGGGTTAGAAATTCTTGTTTTGCGAGAAAAACTGTTTTTGGTTGTTTTCTTTTGCTCATGAGAACAACAAATCCTTGTTGTTCTCCGTCTTTTGGGCCATTTGTCACCAACTAATGGGAGGAGGTTGGACCGCACGAACACTGCCGACTCTCCTTCCCCTTTGTTGTTTTGATTCATTGCGGCACGAACAAAGGTGGCGTGGTGCAACGACACCGCGCAGACACGAGAATGAACGCGGCGCCGTCGCGCCGCGCCATTGGGGCCGAACGAAACCGCGGGCGGAGTTGGGGTCGAGGAGGCGATTTGAAGACCCCGTTGTTTGTTGTAGACATGAGGATCGACAGACGATGATGAGGCAGGCCGCAATGGCATTTTGAATCCTTTGCAGTGATCTTCGGCTCCCGGGAGGACCACCGGCGTAGACGAAATTGAAATCCGACCATCGGAGCAACTCCGGTGGTCCGCGGAAGACTCCGCCGGCGCGCCACGCCGACACGGCGGCAGCGGTCGACAGACCCGCGACCGCGCGGGTCTGGCAAGACACGGGACGCGGCCCTGCCACATCCGCTGACCAAGGGCTGCCCCACGTGGGGCTGCGGTGTTCACACGTGGGGGCAGCACGCCCCCCGCGCCGCTCGGCCGTAACCGGCCGGGCCGCGCCCGCGTTGGCCGGGCCGGGTCGCGCCCAGGCCGGGCCGGGCCACGCCTACCGGGTCGGACCCGGACCCGGGTCGGGTCGACCCAGGGGGGTTGGGTCGGGTCGGTCCAGGCCCAGACCCCCCCCGCTTTCGGACCTTTTCGGTCTTTTGCCCGTATCTTGAGTTACGGGCCTCCGATCGACGCACCGTCAGTGGAGATGCGATCCTTGGATCAAGACAGTCGTTTTGGTATATCACACTCAAGGTTTCAGAGTACTTTGTGTTTGGCCGGGTTGGTTCGTTCACAAAACCAACCGGGCCCTCGGAGCAGAAACGCCCATATCTTGAGCTCCGGACGTCCGATTGATGTGCCGTCGACATTGATGGATTCCTCTTAGTGAGACGGATCTTTTGGCTTACTCCACTCGAGGTTTGGATACCGTTGGAGTGCGGTCGGGTTGGTTTGCTCATGAAACCAACCGGGCCTCTGGAACGAAAACGCCAATAACTAACAGACCGGGCGTCCGATTGACACGCCGTCTATCTCATTGAATTTCTCCTGTTGAGATGGAAATTTTGGCATACTTCGCTTGAGTTTTGGTTACAGTTGGATAGTGGCCGGGTTGGATTGCACCCGAAATCCAACCGGGCCCCTAGAACGGAAAAGCTGATATCGTTCAGACCAGACGTCCGTTAGACGAACCGTCAGCGGCGTTGGTGATCTCGTTGAGAAACAGTCCCTATGAGTATACCCTATGAGAGTTCAGGGTACAGTTAAGATACAACCGGGTTGGTTTGCTCACGAAACCAACCGGGCCCCTGGGACGAAAATGCTAATAACTCACAGACCGGGCGTCCGATTGACGCGCTGTCTGTTGCGTTGAGACCCCTATGACGAGGCGGTCCTTTGAGATACTTCTTCGTGGGACTTTGTGATACTTGTATTATCGACCAGCAGCTCATGGAGCGGACCCTCCCAGAGACGAGCGTGCGGAGTACGGAGACCGTGTAGCCGACTGAGACCTGACGACTGCTTGACCGAATCGACTTGGAGTGAGTCGACTAGCCCAGTGGACGGATCACTACTTTGTGAGGTGCAGACCCATGGAAGACGGAGCACTACCTGTGTGAAAGTGCAGACCCGCGGTACTCGTCTGGAGAGTACCTCTGCAGGCTACTAGGGGGTGTGCACTACTGTGTTTGGGTGGCATACCCCAGCGGGAAGCACTATTGTGTTTGGGTGGCTGGCCTGCGGTACTCGATAGGAGGAGTACCTTAGCAGTCTTAGGTTAGTGAGCAGTACCTCAGAGTCGTGACAGGACCATTGTACACTCCAGAGACGGAGCTCTTTAGCAGTTACGGTTTCGATAATAAAAATCCTGGTTTGAGCTGAGTCTATGACCTTTGTGTTTCCTCATGATTGAGATGGGTTACTTGATAACTTAGGTATATGTATAGGCATATACCTTGGTAGTGGTTATCCGTTGATTTCATAACCCTTGTGTTTCCTCATGATTGAGATGGGTTACTTGATAACTTAGGTATATGTATGGGCATATACCTAAGTAGAGGTTATCTGTTGAGATCTTCTTTGTGGTTATCCTTGTTGGTTTTAGTGAGACCTTGAGGGTATCGGGGTCCCTACTGAGTATCGTTATACTCACCCCTGCATGGGCTATGCCCGTACCTCTTTGTGTTGGTTGCAGACGACGGGTAGTGCTGACGGAGGCCGAGTGTTCGAGGACTGGATGGTACCCAGAGGTGGACTACACAACGAGTCAGTACCCGGAGGTGGACTACACGACGAGTCAGTATCCAGAGGTGGACTTCACGGTGAGACGACACTCGGAGGAGGTTGATGGGCGAGAGAATTATGGAGGCTATCTGTACCTACCCTTCAGGTAGGATCCGTGGTGGATGATCCAGGAGCTGCGCCATCTGTACCTACCCTTCAGGTAGGATCTGAGGAGGAAGACCCAGGAGCCACTTCCGTCCTTCCAGCTATTGTCTTTTTCTTTTGTACTTTGTTCATTTGTAGTTGTACTTTCTTTTGGGTTTTTATTCTGGCCCATTTACCTTTCATCACTTCCGCTTGTACTCTGTAGTGTTTTGTTTACTTTTATAAAGGCAATGCCTTCCCAGTTATCAAGATTTACGCCTTTGGTGCTAGTCGCCAGCCCCTGGCCTATGGAAGGCAGGATTGGGGTAGTCACGGCACGAGCCCCAAGGATGGGTCGTGACAAATTGGTATCAGAGGAGTCGGTTCTACCACAGAACTTATAACTCTGATATTTTCTTTCTGTGAAGAAATATTGTTAAGAGTACCGAGTGTGGTTTTCAGTTCAGGGAGTCCAGTGTTGGTGCGGGCGGCCGACGTATCCATACACCAGGACCCTGACAACTGATTTTCGACTTTGTGCATGAAAACACTGATTGTGTGTGTGTTTACAGAAGTTTTTAAATGTCAGTTCAAACCAGGTCAGCTCACCAGGTATAATCGTTTGACTGTGTCACGTTGTTTCTTTCAGGATGCCTTTTCTCGGATGACCAGCTAAAGCCCAGAGGGATGTGCGTACTGACAGCCTGTCGAGCGACGAGGCTTTGGTACAGGGACCTCTTGCAGTTGAGGCACCAGCGGAGGCACCAGCGGTACTACCATACGTTGGGCCACCGATGCCACCAGCCCCAGCAGTAGGAGATGCACGCCACTCGAGTGCACTGCACGAGTTCCAGCGCCAGAGGCCACCTAGGTTCCGGGGAGAGACGGACCCGCAGGCGGCTGAGGATTGGCTGGGGGCAGTGGTGAGAGTCTTCAGGCTAGTGGGGACGCCTGCAGATTTCATGGTGATCTTTGCTGCCAGCCTTCTTCAGGCAGCAGCAGGCAGGTGGTGGAGCCACTTGTTCCAGTTTTGCGACGGGATGAACTTCACATGGTAAGACTTCGAGACCTTCTTCAGGGTGGAGTTTGTGCCAGTAGCTCTACACCCCGAGCGTGTACAGGAGCTTCTGCCTTTTCCGCAGTGTTTTTGATCAGTAGCCGAGTCATCTATGGGCAGTAGACAGATGATGCAGAGGTCCAAGAGGACCAGAGCCAGCCGTAAGAGGAGTAGGAAGTGTTATGAATGCGGCAGGAAGGGTCACCTGGCACGTGACTGTCCGAACCCCCGCACAGTCGATCCGCAGGCTTTAGAGGAGCCACCGAGGAAGAAGCAGTGGCAGATGCTTGAGCAACAGCCGATCAGTGGACAAGGCAGTAGAGATCCGGGAGCAGGTGGACAGGAGAGGAACTAGTGGATACGTCCCTTGTACTTCTAGCTCCATGTTGCTGTTGTATTCATGTCTTTGTACTATGAGCTGCAATAATAAAAAGACACTTATCTTTGTGATGTTTGCTTTCCTGTACCTTTGTTTGGTTGATACTGAGAGGTCCCAGTTAAAACTGTTGACTTGACCCTCACTTTCGATATTTCTACTGGAGGAGACCCAGTGACCTCACACTGATTCCGACAGCGTGACTCGACCCTTGGAGGTGAGAGTGACGGTTGGATCTCTTGGTATTTACATCGAGGCCTTACTATGCCATCCATGGCATGAATGTATCATCCATTTCAGGATTGACTGTATTAGGAAATGGGCGTGGTTCATCCAGGGGATGAGACAAAGTTTCTCTTTTCGGCAAAGGAGAAATTTTAGCAGCTCTTTCAGATCATATGCAAAGAAGGTGCAGATCATCCAGGAGTGGATGAAGACTGCACAGTGTAGTATGAAACAGGAAACTGGCGCCAGTCTTGGAGACTCGGGCATGTTAAATGTTTCCATAAGAGGAATCTTAAAGGAGAGATGAGTCTGCGAAGCAGTAGACGTGGAGGAAGATCTAGGAGAGCAACATGAGGTGGTGTACATCTTAACATGCTACAACCACCCGCCTTAGTTATCCCCGCCAGGCTCAGGGAGCTGGAGGGCAGAGGAAGAGTGCGGCTGCATGCGGTCAAGGAGAGTGACCCGATGGCTCTAAGAATGATTCAAGGGACAGTCTGTGTCCACTACTAGCTACTGTAGTAACGGACGTTGATATGAATCATTACTTGCTTTCAAAAATCTTGTTCCAGACCTAGAGTTTCCGGTAAGCCGTGAACTTGACCCACACGTCTGGAGATACCTTGGGAGGAGACTCGATAATCACACTTATGCCGACGGTGTGGTCAGACCCTCGAGGTGAGAGTTTCGGTTGGAATCTCTTGGTGGCAGCGTCGAGGCCATATGACGTTGGTTTGAGTATGGACTGGGCAATCACAGTTCATACACAAATTGACGGTATTAGGAAAAAAGGTTGTGGTTTAACTACGACGTCGGAATGGGTTTTCCTAGATCGGTGAAAAAGGAAACCCCAGGCAGCACAGGGTAACTCATACACAGGAGGGTGTGACCGATCACTCTTGAGTCGGTCAACCTTACCCTCATGGCAGCAATCGTTTTGAGTTCCAGTTCTAACAGGAATTGGAGACCTATGGAGTTCGAGGATGACGATCACATCCTTATATGGGTCTCACCTCAACGAGGTTTACGGAGATATGACCAAGGCAACAAGTTATCTCTGAGGTTCAGCGGACCTTCTTAGGTCCTCAGCCAGGTAGGTGGGGTGCTTTACCACTTGACCCATCCACCTCAGTTGCACCAGGTGCACGATGACTTCCACGTATCTCAGTAGAGGAGATACGTGCTCAATCATTCGCATATCATCTACCATGGGGAGCTGGATGATGGCGATGGGGTGACTTTCACGGAGGTTCCAGTGGGGATCGAGGATCGACAGGGGTGGTCCTACGAGGGTGTTCGATTCCTCGGGTGCGCTTTCACTGGCAGTACGAAAGTCTCCAGGTAAGCAAATGGGAACGGAAGGCTTAGATGTGTGCTCAATATCGCTTTTGTGACCCTAGTTGGTGTTAAAGCTTTACGAGGACGTAAATCCCTGAGGTGGGAGTAATGTAAAGACCCGTAAAATTCAAGGGATATTTTTTCTAAATTTTCTTTGGGATTTTACAAGAACGCAGTTTCTGACGACGCCTGATTCCGAGGCCGGGTGTGCCCGGAATCATTTTCCAAAGTTTATCTCGGGTACATTCAATGAACGAATGAGCGGGTTTTTCTAACTTTTGAACCGGTGCTCGGAATCGAATTCTGAGGGCACCGATGGAATTGCAGCGCCGGTATTTGCTTAGAAGCGCCTTTTCCGGAGTTGCGTTTGCTCGGGTGTGGTTTTTAATTTTTGGGGGTTAAGTGAAGAAAATAAAATAAAGTGGCCGCGCCTGCCGGGTCAGACCCGGACCCGGGTCGGGTCCACCCGGTTCGGGCCAACCCAGGGGGGGTTGGGCCGGGTCGGTCCGGGCCCAGACCCCCCGCTTTTGGACCTTTTCGGTCTTTTGGACGTATCTTGAGCTACGAGACTCCGATCGATGTGCCGTCAGCGGAGATGTGATCCTTGGATCCAGATGGTCGTTTTGGTATATCGCACTCAAGGTTTCAGAGTACTTTGGGTTTGGCTGGGTTGGTTCGTTCACGAAACCAACCGGGCCCTCGAAGCAGAAACACCCATATCTTGAGCTCCGGATGTCCGATTGACGTGCCGTCGACTTTAATGGATTCATCTTAGTGAGATGGATCTTTTGGCTTACTCTGCTCGAGGTTTGGATGCCGTCGGAGTGCGGTCAGGTTGGTTCACTCATGAAACCAACCGGGCCTCTGGAACAAAAAAGCCAATAACTAACAGACCGGGCGTCCGATTGACGCGCCGTCTGTCTTGTTGAATTTCTCTTGTTGAGACTGAACTTTTGAAAAACTTCGCTTGAGTTTTGGTTACATTTGGATAGTGGCCGGTTTGGATTGAACCCAAAATCCAACCGGGCCCCTGGAACGGAAAAGCTGATATCTTTCAGACCGGACGTCCGTTAGAAGAACCGTCAGCGACGTTGGTGATCTCGTTGAGAAACGGTCCCTATGAGTATACCCTATGAGAGTTCAGGGTACAGTTGACATACGGCCGGGTTGGTTCACTCACGAAACCAACCGGGACCCTGGGACGAAAATGCTAATAACTCACAGACTGGGCGTCCGATTGACGCGCCGTATGTTGCGTTGAGACCCCTATGACGAGGCGGTCCTTTGAGATACTTCTTAATGGGACTTTGTGATACTTGTAGTATTGACCAGAAGCTCATGGAGCAGACCCTCCCAGAGACGAGCGTGCGGAGTACGGAGACCGTGTAGCCGACTGAGACCTGACGACTGCTTGACCGAATCGACTTGGAGTGAGTCGACTAGCCCCGTGGACGAAGCACTACTTTGTGAGGTGCAGACCCATGGCGGACGGAGCACAACCTGTGTGACAGTGTAGACCCACGGTACTCGTCCAGAGAGTACCTCTGCAGGCTACTAGGGGGTGTGCACTACTGTGTTTGGGTGGCATACCCCGGCGGGAAGCACTACTGTGTTTGGGTGGCTGGCCCGCAGTACTCGACAGGAGGAGTACCTCAGCAGTCTTAGGTTAGTGAGTAGTACCTCGGAGTCATGACAGGACCACTGTACACTCTAGAGATGGAGCTCTTCAGAAGTTACGGTTTTGATAATAAAAATCCTAGTTTGAGCTGAGTCTATGACCTTTGTGTTTCCTCATGATTGAGATGGGTTACTTGATAACTTAGGTATCTGTATGGGTATATACCTGGGTAGTGGTTATCCGTTGATTTCATAACCCTTGTGTTTCCTCATGATTGAGATGAGTTACTTGATAACTTAGGTATATGTATGGGCATATACCTAAGTAGAGGTTATCTATTGAGATCTTCTTTGTGGTTATCCTTGTTGGTTTTAGTGAGACCTTGAGGGTCTCGGGGTCCCTACTGAGTATCGTTATACTCAACCCTGCACGGGCAATGCCCGCACCTCGTTGTGTTGGTTGCAGATGATGGGCAATGCTGACGGAGGCCAATTGTTTGAGGACTGGACGGTACCCGGAGGTGGACTACACGACGAGTCAGTACCCGGAGGTGGACTACACGAAGAGTCAGTATCCAGAGGTGGACTTCACGGTGAGACGACACTCGGAGGAGGTTGACGGGTGAGAGCGTTGTGGAGGCTATCTGTACCTACCCTTCAGGTAGGATCTGTGGTGGACGATCTAGAAGCTGCGCCATCTGTACCTACCCTTCAGGTAGGATCCGAGGAGGACGACCGAGGAGCCGCTTCCGTCCTTCCAGCTATTGTCTTTTTCTATTGTACTTTGTTCCGTTGTAGTTGTACTTTCTTTTGGGTTTGTATTCTAGCCCATTTACCTTTAATCACTTCCGCTTGTACTCTGTGGTGTTTTGTTTACTTTTATAAAGGCAATGCCTTCCCAGTTATCGGGATTTACGCCTTTGGTGCTAGTCGCCAGCCCCTGGTTTATGGAAGGCGGGCTTGGGGTAGTCACAGCACGGGCCCCGAGGACGGGTCGTGATAATAGGGTGCAATTATTTCACCCTATATCCTTTTACCTTCACTCATTTTGACCCTCTTAATTACCAAATTCAAACCCCCAAATTTCCTATTTTGGATTTTATATCCCCTCTCATGAATCTTGGATCTCCTATTCTTCTCCTTATGCCTCTTTAACATTAGGATGATATGGTGATGCTAGAATAGTGAATTTTTCTTAGATATTCTCCAAATTATTCTTCTTCCTTGAGATATATACATAGATCTATGTAGAATATGTGTTTTTAATGAAAATCTAATGATGTTTCCTTCCTTTCTTCTTAGATTAGTGGAAGATCTAGCTACTTTATTTCATTCCTTGATCAAATCAAGATCTACCATTTAATATAGATGTTATATGGGTAAGTTATCATGGATAATCTTCCTAGACCACTTCTTGATGGAATATTGATGGTAGATCTATAATCCATTTATGATCCTTTGGTATATTGGTGGTTGAATCGACATGTCAATGAAATCTCTTTGACCGAAATTTTATTCCTTTATAAACAGTAGACATTTTTGGGTAAGTTATCATAGAATGATCATATTGAGATTACCATTTTCTTGAATATCATCTTGAACATATTTTCTGATGACAATTTGATAATGGATCGATGGTTATTGACTATAATTGAGTCTCTCTTCTAGAATTAAAAAGGAATTCACAATCCATTCTTGAATCGAGAATAGATCTAGTGAATTGGTGACCACTCCTTCAACATACCCCAGAATTGGTTTTTCTGGGGAACTAATTAAGGTATGTGATTTTAGAACTACCATTCTTGACTTTTATTCTTCACATGTCTCTAGTATAAACCTCTTTCTTGAAAAATCAGAACCCGAGTTAGGAATCCTTGACGTGTGAGCTCATTCTCCATGGGTGTGTGACATGGTTTGGTCATCGACCATTTAACAAACCTTAGAGTACTTCATAAATAACCATGAGGTAGGAAGTTACTTACCATAAAGTGGACTTGTATATGATGTTTTCATGACATGTTTGTTTATGATTGATAACCCATGATTGTTTTGTGTTTTCATGTGGGTGTGAGAGTGGCCTTGAGACCTTTCTTGTTTGCGATCATATTATTTTTGTGTAGTCTCTTGAGAACTATTCTTGATATACCTATTGTTCCTTACTATGATACATATTTCTTATGGTATTGAATAGACTATATAACCCTTCTTCAGGAATCAAGATGATTAGGTCATAGAGTTTCGACTAGATGATCCCTTGGAGGGGGAGTGTGATGACATGATGATGGCATGGTCCATGACTTTTTTTGTGTGGTATGGGTAGGATCATAGACTTGTCTACTGATGTGGGATCATAATATGCATGGGAGATGATATTTTTTTAGCTTCAATATGAAATGGGAGAATTCCATATAGGGGTGATGTGTTTATCCAGTTACATCAGACATGTTATGTGGGACTTACCATTATATGAGGATAATGACCACCATCCGGGTGGGGAGTATGAAGTTATTAATAATGAGCATTGTTTGGGTGGGTTGTGCGACATTGGATATGTGTAGTGATAGAACTTGAATTCTTATTGGCATCATACCAAAACAAGTGAGGTTGGGGTTCATGGTAGCTTGGTTAGTGCACAATAACTCGACACTTGTGTGGTTTTATATTTATTTGAGAATTTACTTTATGTCATGTCATACAATGTTATATATTTTGTGCAATTATGTTAAGTACACATTGGTGGTGTCCTACTAGGTTTATTACTCCCACTTTATATGAGCATCTTGGTGTTCATGAAAATTTCATGTATAAATATCCATGAAAGGGAAAGGGGACTATGGCTGATGGTTGATTTGAGGAGCATGAAGTTTTAGCAGTACTGAGATAGAATCCAAAGGAAAACCATAAAGATTTAATTATTTATCTACCTTCACTTATACTGTAGTTTTAATTTCTACTATGGGCACCCATTTATTTATTTGTATGACATGTGTGTCATCTATTACTATATTTGATATTTAGTCACCCACTTGATATGCTATTTAAAATACCATTGTTTATATTATTTGTGAAAGGAAATGATATTAAGGGTATATTCTACCCACTGATGGTGTTTAGACCCTTACTTCTAATCAATGGACTCTTTCATATGGGGAGTCATGAATGAGGTCTTGTAGCTCTCTAGCTTGGACCTTTTGGTTCAGATTGTGACGTTACAATATGTTTGTTGTCTATATAGAATGGGCTAGCTGGTGACCTTCACCTATGAGATAGTGTTTCCTACATTGCTCCATCTTCAAGCATGGCCTCCTGAGTTTCCTTCTATGACCATCAATTGATATTCCAAAATCATTTAAAGATCTCAAAGCATGATAAGATATTGGACTAATCCTTTTACAAGATCATAAATTTTCCTTTTAATTGAAATTAATAACTTCAATAAGTCCATTAATGACATGACTTGGATTTTGAAAAATTATACTGAAAAAAACTCAATGAAATTTTTAGAAACATAAATGAGCATTTGTGATCCTAAAAACACCAAGAGAGAGATATATAGAAAGAGGAATAATAATATCCCATTCTGATGATCATAAACACATAACTTAAAAATATATATCAAGTGTAAATATAAAAAAGTTATTTAGGATGTCAACATAAGATATTTAATAAGTTTAATAAGTCAATGTATCAAACAATCCACATATAAAGTAAGAGTAAAACATTAAACACAAACTTCAATAACCCCCCTTTGTGAAATAATTAAGCAATAACATAAAATTAAACAAAAAATTTCCCCATTTTTGATTATCAAAAAGAAACAAGTAGAGGGAAGAAAGAATTAAAATGAAATATTTTAAGAAAAACACAAGATAGGTTTTAAAAGATTCTGAAAAACTAAAAATAGGGATTTGAAATAGAGTTTAAGAGAAAAATATATTTTGAAAAAGAGAATTAAAAAAAACAAAAATGTTTAAAAACATCTCTTAGATTCCAAGATCCCCATTAATAGGATAGAGAGAGAGAGAGTAAATTTTAAAAGATAAATTTTAACAAAGAGACTAATAAAATAGAAATAAAAAAGAGATAGAAAAAGAAAGGTAGAAGGAGAAGAAGAGAAAAGATATGGAAAATAAGAAAATAAGAGAAGAAGAAAGAAAAATTAAATTGGTACATAACTTTTCCAAGATGATCATTTCCTCAAAGAATGATTTTACCACCATTGAAAGATCCTTTAATTTGAAAAAAAATTGATGGAGTTTTCTTTGGTTGTGAAAAAATACTTTTAAAGTATCCTTTGATTTTCATTTTTTCAAAGACAAATCAAAAACATTGTTAGAGTGATGAGTATATATAGAATTTTTAATCATCATTAATCTTCCTTTAATAGAGATAAAAAAATATTTTTTGAAAAATAAGTTGAGCATATATATAATTTCTCATATAAGTTTTGAAAACAATCTTAAAATATATTTAAATAATAAACTAATTGAATTAAAAGTTTGAAAACAAATTTAGTTTAAAATAGTAAAAATATGATAAAAAGCAATTGTTTTAGAAAATATGATTTTAGAGATTTTTTTTTCAATTTTTAAAATAAAAGTCTCTTAAGGAAAATTTCATAATTAAGAGATAAGGATTCCCCTCAAATTAAAACACAAGTGAGATATAAGGATCATAGCTAAAATACAATAAAAAAAAACAAATAATATAATGATAAACCAATATTTAAAATAAAATTTTAAAAATATTTCTCAAGTTATCCATAGTCAAATGGAGAGTATCATAAGTGTACCATTCCTAACTCACCTTTATTGAAATCAAAATGATCAATAGAAAGGGGTTTAGTGAAAATATCAGTAAGTTGATATTCTGTCCTAAAAAATTATGATAATATATCACCCTTTTGGAAGTGATATCTTAATAAATGGTGCTTTTGGTCAATGTGTTTAGTGTGAGAGTATTGGATAGGATTTTTTTAAATATTAATGGTACTAGTGTTATCACCCTTAATAGGGATATGATTATATATAATCCCAAAGTCTAAGAGACTATGTTTCATACATATTATTTGGGTGTAATAGCTCCCAACAACTATGTATTCATCTTTGTTTATAGAAAGATAAATAAAGTTTTTTATCTTACTACTACATGAGATGATGGATTTTACAAGTAGGTGGAAATTCCTACTTGTACTTTTCCTATCTAGATGGCATCCACTGAAATCAGTTTTGAAAAAACTAGTTAATTTAAAAGAAGTTCCTTTGGGATAAAAAACCAAGATTTTTAGTTCCATTTAAATAATAAAAAAACATTTTAACTTATTTTAAATGAGATTCATTTATATTTTATTAAAAATGAGTACAAATACAAACACTGAACATTATGTCAGGTTGGGTCACAGTAAGATAAAGTAGACCACTGATCATACTTCTAGAAATATTGTTGTTGATCGTCTTATTAGCTTCATATATCATTAGTTTACAAGTTGTACTAATGGGTAAGTTAATTTCCATAGCTTGATCCATGCCAAATTGTTTTAAGAGTTCATTAGTGTATTTTCTTCAGTTTAGAAAAATACCATTATTTCTTTGAGAATTTTGAAATTTGAGAAAGAATTTGAGTTCACCCATAAAGCTCATTTCAAATTAAATTTTCATTAAATATGAAAATTCAAAACAAATATATTCATTGGTTGAGTCAAAAAACCACATCATTAATATAAAATTGGACAAGTAACATATCATTTGAGATGTGTTTTAGAAAAATAGTTGAATCAGTTTTTCCTATTTTAAAACCATTTGAGAAAAGAAAATTAGAAATAATATCATACCAAGATTGAGGGGATTGTTTTAATCCATAAATATATTTATTTAATTTGAAAACTTGATTTAGAAAAATAATATTTTCAAAATCGGGTGGTTATTCCACAAAAAAAAATCATTAATAAAACCATTTAAAAAGTCAATTTTGAAATACATTAGAAAGAATTTGAAATTAAGGTGAGAGGTGAAAGATAAAAGATTCTAATGGATTCTAACTGAGAAATGGGTATAAATGTTTCATCATAGGAAATTCCTTCTTCTTTGTTATAACCTTTATCTACTAGGCAAGTTTTATTTCTAGTGATATTACAAAGTTCATCTAACTTATTTCTAAAAAAACATTTAGATCCTATGATGATATGATCATTAGGTATTTCTATGAGAGACCATACATAATTTATAGTGAATTTATTTACTTCCTCTTGTATGTAAATAACCCAATTTATTGTCAAGGGAATCATTTGATAGTTCTAGATGTATCGAAATCACTTATTGGGACTAATCCCGACTTAGCAAATGTGAGATTCGATAGATCATTCACATATTATACAAGACATGAACTTCATGACCATTTTTTTCCAAGGAATATTATTAATGAAAAATGAAGGAATCAAGAGGATATTTTTCATGTTAAATTTATAATTAATTTAATTAAATTGGAAGATAGATTACCTCCTTCTTGAGATCTTTATTCATATTATATATTAATCATTTGAAACCCTTTTTGGTAATCCATATTTATACTTGTAGGATCAAAGTATAGAATCCCTCTAGTGGTGATCCACACATGATCCTATAATCTTCAAATAACACCGATGAATGATTGGGTTCTAGCATGGTCGATTGATCGTCTTGTGTTTTTCATCTTGACTACTTCATGTTTCTTTGGTATTGAATAAATTCTCTTGATCTTATCATTCTCAAGAGTATGTGAGAAGCAAGAGGAGGATTCTGGAGAACAATATACCATGTACATAAATTCTTGATTAACCACTCTTAAAAAGCATTAACATTGTCTTTATAGACCTAGGGTTAGAGTTTTTAATTTAATTAATTGCACAAGTGCCTTTAATAAAATGTTAAATCCATATCTGATCCCATTCCATGTATTAAAATAATAATATTATTTTATTCCATGGTATTCACTAAATCGAGAAATAATAAATATTATTTTATATGCTTGAAAATTAATATTTATCACTAGAATCAATCTTGATCCTCAAGTACTCCTTGGTATTTATTGAATACCTAAATAAATTAAATATTTATTTTATAAATAAATAAATATTATATATCCACATAATTTAACAATTACCTTAAAAATAAATATTTATTTAATTTATGTGATCATTAATCTTAAATAAAATTATTTATCAATCTTGAGAATAATATTTATTATAATAATTAAATTCAAATAGAATTTAATTGAGATGAACAAAAACACCTAACGTGTATCCCTTTAGGATTCTTTCTCATTGTCATTGAGTGGGATTGCCTAAAATTCAAGATTATAGTCTAGAAATGGGTCAAGACACCCAAGAGAAAGAAGTTAATCTCACAAATTTGATAACCACATATGAATGATCGTTGTATAATATAATCCCCTTTTCACAATATCTCATCAAGTAGGTTTCACACCCATGTCATAAAATTATATGTTCGATACATGTTTCTTTGACTATCTGAAATAAAATTTTCATTACACCTTGACCATGTAATTAAATCTGATAGTTATATTTCAATAAAATGGTTTATATATCAACTTCCATAAAATATGGTATGGAAAAATCCTTCCTTGACTTATTGATTAATAACATGTAATTCGTGATGCACCCAATATACCCTACTTCCCGTGAACATGTGGTGTCATGATTTTGGTTAGTAAAACTAAGTGTGTGATTTATGACATGCATAAATAATAATCCTAAATTCTAAGTACCATTACACACACTCACAGACAGGAATATCCAATGACACATAAACATGCAAAATTCCTACCGGCGGGTCTATTCTCATAATCTCTTATCTTGGAGATTACCAAGTCTGAAATTTATGAGATAAAGTCTTATCCACTTATGATTACTCACAAATGATATTCAAAATACTATATTCCTCATAATAGAATGTAATCTGATCATAGAACTAGGTTTATGAATATTATCATGGCATTTCAAGGTTCTCATCATAGTGGGAAATTTTTATGCCTCTTTTTAATGTGATAGATACTCTAGGACATTATTACATTAAAATTATATATAATAATGAATAATATGTAATAATATATTTAATTAATATTAATTTATTTTAATATACATATAATATAATGTACAAAAAATTGGTTATAGAACACCAACTCCAATATCATTGACATTTTGGGGTTCTAAGTGAGCGACAAATGGAAGATGTTTAATATCATTTATGATCGATCTTCTATTATGAGTTCCTTATTGAAAATATCCAATGAAATTTTCAAGGGTATGGTATTTAGATTTTTTAAAAGATTTTGGTAAAGAATTTAATGGTGATTTTTCTTTAACTTTAACTTATTTAGGCTGAAAATGTTTGTTTAAAACATCATTTTAAACAAAAAAAATTTGAGAAAAAGATTTTGGAAAATTTTCATAAAAAACAACATGGAATGATTCTTACAATGTTTTAGTACTTTTTTAAAGAATAGATATTCCTTGATTGAGTTTTAATACTTGAGAAAGATACCTTCATCAAATTTTTAATTAAAATTTCCAAGATTTTCTTTGATGTCGAGAATAAAACATTTGTAACGAACAACTTTTAAAATTACAACTTTGGGTTTTTATTTTTCCAAAGTCCATAAGAGGTATTTTTAATAAAAGGACTTATGAGAATGTGATTAATGATAAAGTATGAAATATTTATAGCCTTAATCCAAAAATATTGAGGTAAATTAAATTCATTTAAAATAGTTTAAGAAATTTCTTGGATAGTTTGATTTCACCTATATACTACCTTGTTTTGTTGAGGGGTTCTAGGAGTAGAAAAATAATAATTATAGAATCAAGAAGAACATAAATCTATTTTTTTATTACAGAATTCTCTACCATGATCACTTTTAATGGAAATAATTTTAAAACATTTTTCATTTTCAATTTTTTTATAAAACGTGATGAAGGATTTTTAAGCTTCACTTTTATGAGATAAGAAGTAATAACAAGTGAATCTTGTAAAGTCATCAAAATTAACAAAAAATATAGGATTTATTACTAAGATTTTCAATTTTTGAGGGTCTGAATAAATCAAGATGAATTAATTAAAGACCCTTTGAAGTAGAAATTTTATTTTTATATTTATAAGAGTATTTTTATTGATTACTATATTGGAATTCTTCAAAAACCATGTTATATTTGAAATTAAATTTGGGTGTATCTTATACTAGTTGATAATGGTTGAGTTTAAAAAGTGAGTGTTTTCTATAGTGACTAAGGTGTATATGCCAAAGCCATGGCTAACTAACCTGTTCACTAAATCATTTGGAATTTTGGATAGTGAGAGATTTTAAATTGAATGTATATATATTTTTTGAAAATGATAAGTAGTAAATAAAAGATTTCATTTTGAGTAAAAAACTTTCCAAAAATAATTTGAAAAAGAAATTTTAAAACCAATATCATACAATTGAATAATGATTAGAAAATTTTGTTTCAATCCTTTAAAGAATAATTTTTTTAATAAGAGTTGAGTTAGAAAAACTGATGGTACCTTCACTAGTTATCTTACCCTTAGAGTTATCACCGAAGGTGATGCAACCTCCTTCTAGCACCAGACCCAGGAGTGTGAGCCTGGGGAATCTTAAGTATTGTAGTAGTTTAATTTACTACCATAGGAAGTTTTGAAAGAAAATAATAGTTTTCATATGAAAAGTGTAAAATGATAAGATGATAATTATTTTTTACTCATGAGAGATTGTACATATTTACTATAAATAATGTGAATAATGCGAATCTCTAAATCATGATGTGTATTCTCTTATGATGATACCAACTACTAAGACTTTTTATAGATGATTTATATTTATTATGAAAATAATGATGAATGACAATATGAACCTCATCAATTTGATTGATGAATATATCAAAATGGTGATTTAGATTAAATATTATAATGATATGGGAATCTCATGAAGATAATTTGAATAACCTGTGGAGGTATGAATATGACCTTATGATATGGATATTGATATTATTAATAAAGCAATTTAGTGAACTATGATGATTCTGTAAATGACATTGAACTGTCATTAATTTTTGATATACCAAGTTTATGGAAAATCCTAAAGAAAACTACAATGTTTCTTGGATTATTACATTGGAAATTACAAGTGATTGATAGATTAATCATTGATTAAGTGGTGTGATTTCTTTACTTTCTCACCTCATTGTATGCATGATGTAATCCAATGTTTGGAGGTTATCAATGATAATGGTACATTATAGTGACCACTCTCAAACTCACTAACTAGACTAGGTTAGTAATGGACAATGATATCTAAGGATTTATCCTATTCTCACCCATAACACCAAGTTGGATACTATTGATGATATACCTGAGTATTTATTACTATTCTCACCCACTGTCTTGGGTTTGAGGTAGATAATGTTTTACCTAAGTGTTTATAATTTTTATCTCCCATATATCTAAGATCTATGTTGATGATGATTCACCCATTACTTATTAATTTCTTACCCATAACTTTGGGTTCAATTCAGACTAGTTGTAGAGGTGATGATCTTGCTTGAAACTATCAATAGAGGTGCTTCTTTGGCCTGAGAGAGTGGTACATCCTGAGTGATTCATGGGGAATGGAGTTTATGATAGGATGTGATATATGATATCATCATTCTTTGATATGTTATTTATTTACATGAATACCATATTCATGTGGAGTGGATGAGTTTCAATATCTGTTGAGGGAAGCATATAATGATTCTTTGAATGGATAAATTGTTATAACCATTACCACTTTCTGAGTTAGAGGACCAGATAAAGGCATGGTTTTAGGTATTATGATCCAAGTGGCCTCTAACAAGTTTTAGTTTTTGGGGGACCTTCTTATTGTAATATTTGGAAATGTGAGTATATATATATACATATATTTAAATACATTGTTATCTGGTGAGTGCAGTAGTTGTGAGCCATGGGATTCCTTGATATAAAATGAATTGTGGATATTAATGTGAATATTAATGATGTATATTGATATGTTTAGTTTTTCCTACACTTCATATGTTTATTATTTACATAGAAACTAATAGTTTATTAGAGTCATTTCACTACATGGGATGACTATACTGAATATTATTACTCACCCCTAAATGTGAACCTGTTCTTTTTCAATCTTATGTTCATAAATATCAATAAACAAAACTATTGGATAATCTCAAATATTAAAGATAGAAAATATATATGGTAGCCTATGGATTGGATTCTTCATTAGGGTGACCCCATTAGATTTTTCCATATTTAGAATCATATTTAATTACATCTGTTAGAGATGAGTATTTTATATTATGGGGATATTTATTTTATATTCACGATTTACATTACACCATTGGTTATTTATTTATACTACGGTAGATGATGTTACACATTAGCAGAATACATGTTATATGAAAAGGCAATGTCACTTGTTATTTTGAATGGATACCTTTGCATTAGTTACCAATACTTGGTCTATTAGAGGTGGGATTGGGGAGTTAATCTACTGGTAAGATGGGATATGACTATATCATATCCCATCAAATCATTGAACTCCATGGAACTATTTATCATGATCCATAACTCCATTACACATTTAATATTTTAACCTATAATAAAATATGAATTTATACCCATGTACATCAAAATACATATCATTTACATGGGTTTTCTGTGAGTCCAATGCCTTAATAGGTTTACCCCACTATAAAAAACTTAGTGCAAGAGATCACCACAAATAAAAAATTTTATTTCAAAATAACTTTTAAGGGAAAAGTGGGAAACCAAAAAAGTTTGGAACACATAAAATAATAAAACCTTATAAGAAATTAAAAATGAATTCTAGAACAAATTATTGTGATTATAATCCTTAACCTTAAGAAGTCTCCAATCAATAGAGGTAACCTCTATTTTTTGGATTTTCTTTAATGAGATCCCTGAAGTGAGAAGCCATCCTATCCCAAGTACGCACATGCTCCTCTAGGCTTGTTTTCCCCTCGTTGAAACCACATATCAATATCCTATTCTTTTTTTCAATCCACGAGGAATATTCTTCATTAAAATCAACTCTCAGTGGTATTTCAAACATTATGTGTGCATCCACCTTTGATAACTTGATTAGGAAAGACTCCTCTAACATTTCTTCATTAAAGTGCATGAGAAGCTCTTGGGTGTTGTCAAATTTAATGGCCTCCTTTTCAAAATTCATCAGACCAGAGGCAGATAGTTCATCTGCTAGTGTTTTAGTCACCTCATCAACTCCTGGATCTACATGAATAATAGACCTCTTACACTTATTCTCTATATTTTTAGATACTACTTTAAAACTCACTTAGGGGGGTTGAACTTTGCTTGGAAACCTAGTAATAGGTGTTCTAGAAAAATTTGAGTAGTCCTTCCATCTCTGTGGCCTCCTCATATGCTGAATAAATCCATCTGAATCCATAAGGGTGTTATTTCCTTTATTTTAAGAGGATTAAAGGTACTCTTCCACAAGATCTGATTCCTTGGGCTCTGAGGACCAATAATCAGAGGTAGAATCAATAACCACTCCTATTTTATCCATAATACCTCATGGAGGATGATTATATTCATAACCATCCTCCACAACAATCCCTTATTCAGATGTAGGGAAATTCACCTTCTCCAAGCATTGAAAAATGATTCTGAGATCCATTATCAAAAACTCAAGCTTTACCAATACCAGCTTGAGAGGGACTTGAATTGTGCACTGGTCTACATCCAGATTCCTATCCCACCAAATACCCCTACCATGTATGTTCCTGATTATTGAATTTTAAAGATCCATCCTTACATATTTCCTATATCGTGATCTCATGTGAATAATTATAATCGGATCTCACGACATCTTCAAATGAAGGAGATTTCCTGGAGAAACTTCTCAGCAGTGCACACACCCCCTCATCCTTCTCAAAACCTCCTTGGACTTACTTTGACTTTGAGATAACACCCAAGTCATGCCTCAAATGAGAAAAAACATTCTAAACCAGCGATTTAGTAACCTTAAGACTTGCCTCCTTCCGAGAAATTGAAGGAATCCCCGATTACCCATCATCCATTAGATCCACTTCAAGGACATTTCATGCTAAAAAAAATTCATGTTGACATCCTCCTTGATCATCGATGAAGCCACATTAAATAATTAAAAATTGGCACAACAATACCTCTATGATGACATCACTTGGAAGAGTGACCTTAGAGAGAGCAGGTAAAATAGTAATGGGTCTAGGACTCATAAACAACTGGCTATTTGAGTCTATATTCTCCTTCAATATCAATCCAAACAAAATCCAGAAGAGGTTTAGAAATGTCAACCTCTACACAAATTCCGGGTTCAATGGGATGGAAGGCCTCTTTGGTGCTAGAATACACAACCAATAAATGACCCACAAGATTTCCTAGCATTTGAAAGATAGAAGGATTTTGGAAGGAGAGTGGAAAAATTGTAAGACAAACCCAAATCATCATTGTATCTAATCCACAATTCAAATTCATATCAAAGGACCACTGAAGGAGAAAGAAATGGAAGTTATTGACCGATCAAAATCCACTAGACCACATGAGGGAAATATCTTCATCATAGGAAAAACGAATCATCATTTGTCATGAGTCGAGAAACCCAACCACCACATGATGACTAAGCCCCCCTTGAGAGTTGATGAATTTTTCAACAACATCCACTGAAGGCCATCACCATTCGAATTGAGTAACCAAGGTAAGGTTATGCATGGAAGATGTTTCAGAAAACTCTACAAGGGAATTCAGAAGTGAAGGAGCTATGATGGAAAAGCTGGGAACTTTTGGCATGAGCACAATACCAAGGAAAACAGGGAGATACCCTAGGTTGGTGAAGGGAGAAAAGCGGAGGGAAGTGCCAATAAGAGTGGGAAAGATGATCCCATTGCCACCCTACCCCATAGAAAATGCATGTACATTTACCTCATACTAGGAACAACATACCCGAACTATCCAATGACAGATCTGGTCTAGCCTACCTATTACTGAGGATAAATTAATTTACATCCAATCATGGGATGTAATAAGGAAATACTATTATCGCATCATAGTTATTAAGAGGCATCACTTAACACTCCCTAAGTGTTGACTCCCTAAATCTCATCTATAATAGATACAACCCATTAGTCATCTCACAACATAACAAAGATCCCACCTATCACCACAATTTAGTATAATCTCACCAATCCATACTAGTTTAGTATATATTAAGTTATCCCTAAATCTTAATCTACTTTATCTCATGAATGATGTAGTCTCATATAAATTAACACCCACTACAAGTAAAGGGAGTACCCACAACTCTAATTTGATCCCTCAAATCAATTCAACAATGAAAATAAATTGAAGGACCATGGTTCAAACCCACAACATCAGTAATTAGTCCTATGAATAATGAGCTAACATACACATATCCTACTATAGGGTTGAAATTCCCTGAAATTTTAGTATCAATTTTGTCTTTAAATAAATACTATGTAAAATATATTATTTCACACACAACACTGAACTAAGATGAAACCGTGATAATTTCAAATAAAATTATTAAATTTTAACATTATAATATAGCCACTAAATTATAGGGTATAAATATAAGTAACTACATAATGAAATATATGTAAAAAAAAGTAAATAAATAGAATTAGGTAGTATAAGTCTTCTATACAATGCTCATTTTTCTGATCTTAGAAGGGAGGTAGCTTCAAAAGGGTTTTCCCTAGACCAAGCCTAAGACGAATCCAAAAATTACAGTTTGAGAAAAATAATTTATGATATAATTTCATGATTATTGAAATTTCCACAAGATCTATGCTAGATGAACCTCCACCCTTGACTATCATCATAGATTATCTTATTTATAGGTCTTATGCAAAGATCTTAGGGGTATCTAAGAAGAAGTTATAATGATTTAAACAAGCAATTAATGTAATAAGATATTTAGATATATCACATGTATTTTAAAATTTTCACATTTCAACTTTTAATAAAGTTAATTTTTAATACTAATTCATCGATGGAATTCAATTAGTATAGCTAATCAACTAATAGGATCATTTAATGCTTAAAATTTTATTAATTTTAAAATTGTATTTTTATGTGCTATGAATTTTTATTTCAATAAAGTAAGTATATTATGGTTAAATTATAATAAAATATATTATTGATATGAATAATATATTAACACCAATTTAATTATAAATTTATAGGAAATAAGAATAAAAATAGTTAATATTTGAAAAAGTCATTTCCTTATAAAACAGTTTTCATTATATTTTATGATTCCATTTAAAAGTTTAATTCCTAAATTTTAGAATTTTAATGTGAAAATTATAAATTTATATTTTTAATTAGTATAAAAATATTAAATTAGGATGAATTTTTATGATTTTTCTAAAATGGTTGATTTTTATGTGAATAGTGAAAAATATAGTTTTCACCAATATGAAGCATTTATGAATTCATCCTAACATAATTAGGAATTAAAAACTTATAAAACATTTTTATAAATAAAAAATGTATTAAAGGAGTAAAATTATTCATCTATAGTATGTTTAATTTAGAAAATCCTCGTTTAATGTTTTGGAACTTAAGTAACATTTTACTCTAATAAAAAACATTTTTAGTCTTTTATTTTAATTAAGTATTAACAAGGTAGAATTCAGTTTTGGATTGATTTGAAATCCACACAACCCTTATTTGGTTAATATAAAATAATTTATTTAATTAAGAATAATAAAATTCATAATTTTATCAGAAACTTGTTTCCATGCTTAAAAATATTTTTTTCCTTCTAAAAAATATTTTTAATGTGTTATACATTTGTTATTTTAGAATTTATTTTTATCATATTTAGAAATCATGACACCCCAAAGATGTGGAAATATTTATTTCATGACTTATAGTAAATATTTCATTACATATAGTTCCAAGACCTTTTAGGATCAAAGTTTTAGAGAGTTAGGAAAAACATTAACTAACAAAACCCATGTATTTTCCAATTAACTTAAAATTTTCACACTATAAAAGATCTCACTTAGCCCGTAACAAGTATTAAAAATCTCCCAAAAAATATCCACACATGATACTCTTCTAGACACATCTTACATATTACTTTTTTTCATAACCTAAGGAAATGGAAACATAAGAAAGGGGTGAGATCAGATGCTCGGTAAGGGATAAACAATGAAATCGGAACATATCATGAGTAATACTTGGGGCATAACATAATAATATGAATATAAGAACATTAATATAAGTACATGAGACATTATATAATCATAAGTTCATGATGAATAACTTGGAAATGTGGCTGCAACATAAACATGAGACATTCATAAGCATATCACCAAATTTCATCACTAAGGTTTAATAAAAAATTCATTACCAAGGTCATTCACCAAGGTATTATAAAACATTACCAAGGAATTATTATAAGGCATCATAAACATGTTATCTCTAGAGATTAATTATTTACACAATACATTGGAGGGCTATTAGAGTTCACCACTCATATTACCAAGGTTGTTTATGAAGGTATCAGAAAACATTATCAAGAAATACAACTAAGGTATCATGAATGTGTTATATCTAGAGATTAATTATTTACCCAATTCATTATAACACTATCCGGACACACCCTTTATATTCCTAACATTATATGTTCCATATAAGGAAATCATAAATAGTTCTATACAGTATAATTAACCAAATAAGGAAACAAGTTATATAATAATACACAACATAAGAATGATTCATATAGAGAAATAATGTGGATGGTATTATAAAATAAAATCATAGGAATTCATACAGGATTTTGAAATAGATGGAAAATATCTTTTCAAGATTATCGGGTAAATCACTTTGAAAAATAAGAGGAAATTCCCCTTTTCATTTGAAAATCATTATGAATTATGATTATTTGGAAAAAACATTTTAAAACATGTAAAGGAAGCTTTATTGAAAGGAATAGTTGTAATGATGAAAGTATGTGTTAACATGGAAGAAAAAATTGAAATGAGATTTTAGAATTTTTTTAACATTTTTATAAAATGATGAAGTGACATGTCACTTTTAGAAGTTATTTTCAAAATGGTAAAATGAATGTTTTTGAAAATTTTCACTTAAACAAACCTTCAATAATTGATCCTTTATGAATACCTAAAGTGTATCCCAAGAAAACATGGAGTGTAAGATACAATAAATTATCATGGAAGGAAAACTATTTTATTATTTTAAAATATCTTTATTGAAATACCACATCATAAAAAGAGTAATAAAACTTATTTTTTAAAATAGGACAAGGGAAATATGAAGGTCACATGAGATAACATATAATTGGGTTTCCAAATATAAAGTATAAAATTTATGGTAAGGAAAAATAGATAAGGAGGGGAAACCGTCATTAAAGATGATGAGAATCATTCTCAACAATGATATACTTTTTGAGAAAGTATTTTATCAAAGTAAATATTTGAATTAAAAAAGGAATTATCTCTAGAGATTAAGATAATGTTATATGAAATAAAATATTATGGTGGAAGAAACCAATAATATAATAAAAATGTTTAATAAGAGGCATTATAACTCAGAGAAAGAATATTTTGAGTTATCAAGATCTATTACAACATTAGTAACACTTGAAATCAAAATTAGAATGAAGGAAGGAACTTGATTGGGTTTTTTATAACCCATGGATTACAGAGTAAATGACTTTAATTAGGAATAAATCACACTATATCAAGGATATAATGGTGTAAAATATAAAATATGTCTTAAGAAAATAAATTTGATACAAATAATGAATAACCTTAATTCCTAACTTCCACTAAAGTGTTTGAATATATTATATAAAAAATTACTATCTTAATCAAATATTTTATTATATTTTTAATGTTAATAACCTTTTATAAAATTTATTTATAGTTATTGTCTACATGTATATTAGTTAATTATTATCTGTTTTTAATATCGGGTGTGACTAATCTTAATCATTTTGTACTAGTTTCATAATAAAAATGTTGTTCTTCATTATTCTCCAAAATTTTATCATTATTATATTATAAAAGGTACTAAAATTTATGTTTTATAATTATTTATAATGGTATAATTTCATTTCCAAAGTATTTTAGTTATTATTCATGATGATGAATTTGGTGATGAGCTTCTTTTGGTAATTTATAACAAACAAACAATGTTATATTAATTAATGATTTAAATGATTATATTAATATTAAATAAAAAAATTACTTATTAATATACAATATTAAGTTTATAAATACATCATTGATATAAATTAATAGCATTGTTCATGTAAGTGGTGAAATCAACCCAATAAGCAATTCTATAATCTATGTGTGAGTATGGATATGGAAGAGATTATTTTGTTATAATACCATCATCAAAAAATTATAATGACATATTTTATATTCTATTAAGGAGATTAATTAGAATTGGGAATAGTTATAATAACAAGGTAAATGAAAAATAAGTTTTCACTTATAAATAAATTGTTTTCCCTCTTAGTATGTTTGTTTTAGGTGATTAGTTTTATAATGATTGATTATTGCTAATATTACTTATATAATGAATAATTTAAATTTTAAGAATAAAAATCATGTCATAAATAACATATCTATTCGCTAAACTCATTTCTATAACCATCCTTTAAAGGTGGTGAAAAACAAAATGTGTTGTTCGTGGAGGTGGTAGTCCACACATGCACATTAAGATCTTTTTCATTTTTTCGAATGAACGAGAGGAGAATAGATAATGGTCACACCAACAATATAATAAAATTTTAGTATATTATTTATATTTATGCCATTATATACATGTGGTTATAATGGGTTTTTAGTATTGTGGATGATAAGGATAAATAAAGGAAGTTAAAGGGTAAATAATACTTACGTTGAGAAATTGGATCTTCTATTAAAGTATCCTTTGGAAATGAAGATCTTGAGGAACTTTTTTGAGGAAAGAGGCTGAAAAACGTGCATAGGATATCTTTAAGAAGTAAATTAAGTATCATTTCATGGTAATTTCATACTACATGCATGTATTGTAATGGGTGGAAGTGATCTCCATTTATAGGTGAAAAGAGGGACAAATCTTTGAAAAGAATGTTATGTAAGAGGTATAAATGGAATTTCATGATATTTAGCTGATTTATGTGGTTAAATATTTATGAGACATTTAGTAATTCTTTTAAAACCTAATAAATATATTCTAGAATGTCTAAGTGTCAAATTTATTTAGTGAAATTTGAGCCATATTAGATTACTCATTTTAACACTTATTAATATTGATTAAAATTTAACTATGGTAATTATTTTATTACTAAGAATATAAGATGAATCTTATTAAAAAATTTAAATGTGATAAATATGAATTTTGACTCAATTTAATCAAATTAAATTTCTAAATATAATAAAATTAACTTTTAAATTAAAACATATAATGCATTGAAAAACCATTTTTGTAGAAAAATATTATTTTAATCATTAAGTGTTCTTAATATTATTTAACATTGATTACTAATTAAGTGAGTTATAATTAATTTTTACATATTTGTAAACATAATATATGATTATTTATTTTAATATGGATCCATTTAATTTAAAAATGCATAATATTTTGAAAAGTACCATTCTTTGAAAAATAATTGTTTTACCATGGTAACTAATATTATTCTTGGTAAATTAATTTTATGACTAAAAATAAAATTGGTATAATTTCCTAATTTTAAAATTATTATTAAAAAAATTCAAATCATTTTATGTGATTCAATTTCTAAAAGTGATAAAATCAATTTTAATATAAGCACACATAACACATAATTTTTTTTAAGAAACATGCATCTTCTAAGTATAAAATAAATTTATTAATTGCCTAATAATAGGTATTAGATGGATTTTAACTTATTTTATTGTATAAATTATAACTAATTTATATTTAAAGCATTATTTTACAATAATATAATAAAATTCATAGCACATGAAAAGGAAATTTTTAAGAAAATATATTTTTTCGCATAAAATTATTTTATTTGTTATTTAGATATACTAATTGAATTTTATAAATTCATTAGTAAAAAAAGAAATTTATTTTTATTTGTATATGTATTTAATAATTCAGTTACCTCTATATTTACCCTCCAATTCAATGGTTACATTTTAAAGGTTACATAACATTCCACAATTAGTTTTGTTTTGGTGTTGTGTGTGAAGTGAGATACTGAGCACATTAGGTTTTAAAGGAAAATATATAATATTAGGGTGTTACATTCTCCCACATAAAATACATCGTGTCCTCACAATTTTAATTATCACTCTTGAATAAAATTATTTAATGGTATCTAAAAGATAATCACGACTCATGATATATGTTCAAATGAGGTGTCTGCCTTAATATCTTAGGTACAAATAGGAGACACATATTTTCCATTCACTATGTAAAATGATTGCATTGTTTTTACTCATAAATGTATTTCTCTATTACCACTTTTTCCACACATGAAGCATCTTATAGTTTCTTTGAAACATTCCCCTAGGTTCCTCTCCACACATTCTTGAGACGTACAAAATTTAATCTTATTTACTTTAAAATTCTTGTCACCCAAACTTCCATGAGACTCCATCATTATGTTATTTTTTTTTTAAAAATTAAACCATTTTTATGTTGTGAATAATAATTCTTAATCATTAGTTTGGAATAATCACAATATTTATCAATTTAGTTCTTATCTCATCAGGTTTCTTTTCGGGTAACTCTCTATATTGTTTGTGGTACCCATTATTAATGTGATTCTTTAGGGATTCGATTATTACTAAAACTAAAAGGATTTAACATGAATGATGACCAATTATCACCATAAGATAATTATTGTAAGATGAAAAATTCAAACTCAAAATTTATTAATCTTAAAAATTAATACATTAGCATTCAATTCATTCAATATCACTCTTGGTTCATTCTAGGTTTCTTTAGGTTGGGTTCTCACATATTAATTAACATAATTCCTTAATATAATAAATCCTTCATAATTTCTTGTAAATAGAAGGTGATTAAACAAATAATATCCTTGGGGAGGGTTTATCTGGATGTGTTTTGACACCCATATGTCATTGTAGAGATTAATTTTCTCTATTTTATCTTATCTTGGGTTGTTCCAGGTTTAAGCATTTTTTGAGCCAGAATTTGGAGTTTTTGGATGTTTTTTGATTGAAGCATGTTTAGACCACATGGTTAAAAGTAACCATTCCATGACTATGTGGAGGGGCCTGTCAAGGTGACGTAGCCATTTTTCACAGCTTCCACATGATTTTTCAAACCATGTGGAGATCCCCAGAAACTGTGCAGCTATTCTATACTAGGTAGAGGTTGGCACATAGTTGTTATAAGGGTTGGAAAACCATGTGCGTACTAATGTCCAAGGCATTGGATTTCACATAGTTGGAACATGATTTGGAAAACCATGTGTCCAAACCATACAGATTTACCATGTGTTAAAATTTTAGAAATTTCCCAAAATCCCCTATTTGAATTTAAAGTGGTTTACACCCATCTTCTCCCCCATTTTCATTGGATAAACCTTAGGAGTCCAAGGAGGATATATACCCTCCTCCCCTATTGATTCTTGGCCTTTCTTTGGTGTTTTACAAGATATTCCATGGTATTTCTTCATCTATTTCTCCTTTACCCTTCCTTTTTCTATCTTTTTGAGGTTTTCCCTTCCTCTCAAAACCCTAATCCCCTGTGCAAGCAAGGGATTAGTTTTGTAATTGTTCTAACCTAGGTATTTGGTCACTTATGTCTTGTAGATTAGGCCATATTTCTTCATTGGGTGGTCATCATTGAATGCAATACATTTTTACTTGGTTTCTACTTCTTCCAAGTTAGTGTTTCTATGAAACTATTTCATTTTGGAATTGAAAGTGTTCCAGTTCTTTCTAAATTTACTTTTCATGTAAGTATTAATATACGTGACATCCTTATGATGATTTAAAATAGTTTCATAGTGTTTTTATATTGGAATAAGGGGTTTCTCATTTAATTTACATTCTTTTTTGTTTGAAATCGAATGTTTTATTATGCTAAGTTTATGTAAAATGACTATGAGGATTTTTGAAATGGTTTTAAAGATGTGGGCTAGTTTTTTATCTAGTTTTATTTTTCAACAAGTGAAAACTACGTTTAAAATTGGAAATGGTTTTGAAGTGAGGTGTTGGACTCTAAATGATTTATAAAGGGGTTATTTTATGAATTTCAAATGGTGATTTGAATTGAGTGTGTGGTTTACCCTTATGGAAAATTCCTTAGTGGCTCTTAAAAATTTGTTTGTTGGAAATGGTTATCCTTTGGACTTGTTTTGGATTTAAAATTCGTAGTCCCATATTTTAAGGGTGGATTTGAAGTGTTTTTAAATAGTGTGTGTGATTTCCATCATTTTCTAAGAAATTTATAAAGTGGTTCCTTATGAAATGTGAAAGGGGATTGGAATTTTGAGCCATGTTTTAATGTTAAAGGCCCATTTGGAACTTCGATTTAAAATGGTTAATGTGAAAGAAACCCCTTGATTTCCCCTTTACTTGTTTAACCCTTGTGTGGGTTTTTTATGATAGTTTCTCCCCTTGTGTGAGAATATTCATGTTTATACTATGGGTACATGGGATATAAATAGGACTCTTAATTATTGGGTGTTGGGGGTGAGGGATAGTCATTTCTTGTGCCTTGATTGCTAATATTGGATTTCATGTTTTTTCGCCACACTTCTCTATTGGTCCTGGGAACCTAAACACTAAGTGGTAGATCTAATTATATTATGATTTTTGGTTCACATGCAACCAACAACTCTCCTATCATGATAGGCACTAGGTCTAAGAGGGGGTGTCATCGTAATGATGCTTGTGTGGAATAATTGGATGACTTTTGGTTTTAACTTCAGTTTAGGCCAGTAGCCAGTCCAGAAGTTAGAAAACTCTTAAAATATTAGATGCATCTCACGTTAGGGCTATAGGGTAGAGACTATAACACATTCAATTGCTTGATTGGTTGTTGAGGTAGGGGATTTTAAACTAGTGCTTTATTGTATCACTTCCCCTTACTTACACTATTGTGGAATCCATATCTTTATTATGTTATGTGCCTCATTATATATGGTACCTACATTGTTATGTTTTACCCATATCTGTTGGGTTGATTCTTTTGGAAAATGAGTTTTCAAAGATATTTGGAAAACTTGTTTTTGAATTTAAAGACTTCTGTATGGGTTTTTAAAGTATATTTCAAAATGGTTGTTTTTGTTTAAAGAAGGCTTCATCTAGTTAAATATTTATAAAATTTTCACTTTTATTTAAATAAAACAAATGAGTTGTTTTGAGAAATGTTAATGAATGTGCGATTTTGAAACAAGTTTGGCTGATGTAAATGTTTTCAAGGTGTGTGTTTTCAGTTTAAGAAAATAATGTGGAAAATTTTGTAAATTTATTATGATTTTTTTAGTTTTTCATAAGTTATATTTGAAAATCCTACCTTCTAGTTTATTTTAAAACTATAATTTATAAATTTCCTTATGAAAAAATTGCATAGTCTCAGCGGGTTGTGGTGTCCTACTAGAATTTTTATCTCACACCTATATACTTTAGGATCTAGGTTTCTAGCTAGATTTGTTTTTGTCCCACAAGGATGACATGGGTTGATTTAGGTGGTGGTGAGAAACTGGAGTTTGCATGGAGATGGTTTTGGGCATAACTTGAGTTTTTATTTTTTACCTAGTTAGTGTTTTATCTATTATACCATGATGTATCTCTCTGTTTATGGTTAATTATTATATTTATGCAAATGGATTGAATCAATGTGGTTGGTTATGACATGTTTGGAATTGAAGAACCCAAATTTATTAAAGTAATATTTTTGCTGTAATTTTTATCAATACACTTAATTGAATTGATAAAAAGTCAATGTGATAGTAATTGGAGATTAGTGTTATTCCATTGAATTTTTCTTGAAAAATATTCATAATTTAGAAATTATTATTTGGTTTGAATAATTTTATTTATATGAAGAGACATTTAATGTGATGATTGTAGAGTTGTTATTATTGACCAAAACATGTGCCAATTTCATTAAGAGAATGTACATTGTTTACCAAAATTGTAGAAGACCATATGATACTGATTATTAATAAGTAAATTGAGGAAATTTAGAAAATTGGAGATGTTTTTTTATGTTATGTTGTTTGATCATTATATGGTTGAATATTTTAGGAGTTAAAAGAAAGAGGAGTTTGTAATGATCATGACAAAACATGTGCCAATTGCATTAAGAGAATGCACATTGTTTACCACAATTGTAGAAGACCATATGATACTGATTATCAATTAGTAAATTGAGGAAATTTAGAAAATTAGAGATGTTTTTTTATGTTTTGTTGTTTTATCATCAGATGGTTGAATATTTGGGGAGTTAAAAGAAAGCAGAGATTGTAACAACCATTAAAATATTATTTTAATGTTTTTCATGGGGAATATTTTGAGAACCTTAGTATGATGATTTGGATTTATTCTTGGAATATTTTTTTATGTAATCCTACTAAAAATAGGGGCTTCACTTAGCCACCAATGGGGAGCCACATCCTCTACTTGGCTGGGAAGCTAAGCCCCTAGCTAGATTGGGGAGATGATCACTAAAAAGGGGAATGGGAGGTAGTGACAAGCCACCATATGGGGCGACATGGTGGTGGAGGCAAGTGTTGGCATGAGGGCGGTGCTAGTTTCTAATGGGAGTAGTGTGGTAACGAATTTTGGCCAGCTTGGGTCATGATGTGTTATAAAAAGAAGTGTGCAGTGATGATCTATTTCGACATGTGATTGATATACTATAGCACTAAATAAACTGAAACTGTCTGATCATCTCAGCAACATCATCTTCTATATCGATCCCATCCAAGTACAGTAGATCATCATGCTCCTTCCTTACAGCATCATCCATAGATTGAACTAAGCTTCCGATCACTATTTGACTATCCTAAAGATTTAAGATGATCAAAATATAATGCAATGGTATTTTCATGATTTAAACGAGGATAAAAACAATGATATATAGTGTGGAGTTCCTCTATTCGTCGGGATATCTTTATGTAGTGATTTCGATAGAAGATTGAGAAGTGATCACCGAGCTTCGTTTGAATCTTTTGATGATCTGAAACTGATTGAAATCTCATGAAACTTTGTTTTAATCTATTAATAATGATCAAACCTAATAAATAAATCATGAAGAAAATATGATATTTTCGATGACGGTGATTTCCTATGTTGTGAAACAGAGGCGGTTCGTGTGAAGTGAGGCAATACTGATTACCTATAAATATCATATGAATCAAGGTCGAGCTGTGGTCTGTTGTGAGAGGCTCTTGTTTCCAAAGAAATGGAGCTACTGTGAACATATGATTTGTGAAAGATAAGTTATATACATTCTCTATTTTTGTGCTAAGTGGAAGATATTCTATGATTATACGATATGTTCTTTGCACACTCATAGAGCTTCATAAAGAATAAGGTTCTGCAAGGAAATCGAGATATCATATTTCTCCTACACATATATTTTCATGATTTTTTGTGATAATGTCTTAGAGGATCCACAAGATAGTGTATACTCTCACTAAGTCTCATAAAGAAAGACTTGTGTGTATATACATCTTATACTAATTCTAGTTTGCATATATGAAGAAAGACAATGAGTGCACCACTGTTGTGTGTGAAGGGGTAGAATAAAACATTGACTTTGGAAGTAAAATAGGTATTGACAAAAAATCCAAATGGGGAGATTGAAGAACAAAAATTTGTTAAAGTAATATTTGTGTTGTAATTTTTGTCAATACACTTAATTTAATTGATAAAAATTCAATGTGATAGTAATTGGATATTGGTTTTATGCCATTTAATTATTCTTGAAAAATATTTATAAGCTGTCAATGATGCTTTGGTTTGAAGAAGTTTCTTTAAATGAAGCAACATTTAATATGACAATTGCAGAGCTGTTCTTATTGACCAAAACATATTCCAATTTCATTAGAAGAATGCACATTTCTTACCACTTGTTTAAAACCGTATGATAATGATTATAAATTAGTAAATTTAGGAAGGGGAGTTTGTAATGACCATGCAAAAATTAGTTTAATGTTTTGCATGAGGAATATTTTGAGAACATTAGTATGATGGATTAGATTTATTTTTGGAGTATTTTTTTATGTAATACTATGAAAAAGGGGATTCACCTAACCATCCAACAAAATGGACCATGAGAATGTTAGAAATATGCATGACAGGTACTGGAAAACCACCACGCAGGGAGGCATGGTGGCGGAGGCAGGTAGTGGCACAGGGTGATGCCAGTTTCTAATGGGATCAGAGTAGTAAAAATTCGGAATACCTTGGGTCACATTGTGTTATAAAAATAAGTATGCAGTGAAGATCCATTTCGATGTGGGATCAATATACTATAGCACCGAATGAACTAAAATCATCTGATTTCTCAATCTATTTTTCTAAGACGTTCGATCATCTTAGCGAAATTGTCTTTTACATCGAGCCCATCCGAGTATAGCATATCGTCATGCTCCTTCCTTATAGCATCGTCCGTAGATTGAACCAAGATTCCGATAACTATTTGATTATCCAATAAATTAGGCTAATATTCATTGTTAATATATATAATATTCATGTGCTTTATTATTCATAAACACCATTTTTAGTTCATTTTACACTTTGAACATCATTTCACATTATGATTGTAATTCCTTCTTAAAATGCACTATTATGTGGTGCATTTTTGAACATCATTTAAAGTAACCAATGATATTGATTTTATTTTCATATTTAATTTTCAGGTGTATAATTATATTGGGAACAATTCATACTTGTGGAGTGTTGGAAGATTCACATTGGAAGACCACCAAAATGGGATTTCATGCAAACAATTCTGGAGAAGGCAGATTGGACACCAGCCCACTGATGAGAATATGGGGCCCAACATATAAGCCCAATGAAGTCCAAATTTTGTGGTATTATAGAATAAATATATAAGAACAAACCATTATTCATGATCCAGTGCTAATTCGGCCTCCATTGTGGTTATTCAGGCGTCCCAAGTTGAAGATAAAATTCTAGGCTAGATTCTTTGGCCCAGAAAAACAGCCCACCATTTTATACATATCTCGTTAACCATTAAATATTTTGGGCTGAAACTTTACATAAGATTAGGTCACATCAGGAGATTATTTTTTGTCTTATATTTCCCACTCCAATTCGGCCATCTAGAAGGTCTTCCAGGCGCATCTGTTCGGTGGAAGCAAGTTGGCTGCCACCTCGGGTCAAGGGTGAAAAAGTCTTCTCTCCCTTACTTTCTACCACCATAGGCCTACCATACTCAAGTGGGATCTTTTGTACTTTTGGGAGATCGACCCAAGACTCTATAAATGCCTATTTAATTCTATGGTGGTGGAGGAGTTGATCATCTTTTGAGCTTTCTTTCATTGTAATGTTATGCTGCGATTTTGATGTCTCAAGTTTGTCTTTCACATGTAAGTTGTTTTAATTTTTCCTAGTTTATTAATAAAATTTATTCTTATACTATTATTATATTATTATATATATCACTTTGATACCATTGGTTCAAGGTGTGTAATTATTCTCACCAAACCTTGTGAAATTATCACACAACGGTGGAGTGATCGTTATTTCATTGTTTTTTTACTTCTCTATTTCCTCCCTCATGAGTCTACTTCCCACTTCCATTAAAACCATAGAATAAATGGAGGGCTATCACACTTATGGGTTGATCCAAGGGAGTATCAAGGGGATGTATTGGATGTTATTTATCACCCCATTAATGTCTAATCAATTCTTTTAATTGATATTTTTATTTGATGATTTTTAAACTCCATCATCCTTGTTGAATTTAAGGCCACACACTTCAAGTGCTAATACAAACCTTTACCTTGAAGTGATCAAAACTTTGATACTTAAAGTGTATATTCAATTAGTATTAAATTGTGTAGGTATTAAATCAGTAAGTGAGGATGTTGTTTGATCTTCTTAAATAAACCCATCTCAAATATAAGAAATTGAAATAGTTGAAAAAGAATTTCATCCAATCCACCCCGAGTGATAACCTAGGATCAACTCATTATTTTAAATTGAATTCACTTAAATATCTTAGTTATCCTTTAAAAACATATAAAATCAACTCAATTTGGCCAATTCATATCAAAAAACAGTCTGTAGAATGTACGTGTCATAGGTTTCTTCTTAGGTCTCTGAGGATTCGACAACCAAAGCTAAACTATAAGGACCGTTCTACCTTCATCTCTTGGGTAAATTTGAGCGTGAATAAAATTTTGGTGCCGTTTCCGGGGACCCAAGTAAGTAATATCAACACCCATTCTATTATTCCCCATTTCTTATATTCTCACCCAAGATCTCTTATCTTGTCCCTTTCTTGTTTTTTTTCTTTTGGTGCATGTCCGCCTACACTTGTGATCAATCAAACCATCTAGTTAGGGTGGAAAGTTCTAGGGTTGGGGAGTCAAGTGAACATAGGGGATTGTTTCCATTATATATTAATCCTATTGATATTCCAGAGTCCAAAATTGATCCAATTTCAATGGAAGGTATTTAAAGAAACCAACTCATAAACCTGGGTGGAAACCAAAATCAGAATCCAAATGAGGCAGCCCCAAACTTGGGGAATGCGGTCGATCAAACCATGAATGGATACCTCACACCTTCCTGGACCAATGAAACCTCATTAATTAGGCACAATTACATAGGAGATTCCAACTACATCTTTAAACCCCATGTCCTAAACCACCTTCCCACATTCCATGGAATGGAGTCCGAGATGCCCTACCTTCACGTTAAGGAGTTCCATGACATTGTAGAAACCATGTGTCCCCCACATAAACTAGAATTAGATAAGATGAGGATATTTACTTTTTCTTTAAAGGATTGAGCTAAAAATTGGATAAACAATTTGAGACCATCATCCATCAACTCTTGGGACCAACTACAAAGAGAATTCTATAAAAAATACTTTCCCCACCATAAAACAATTGCACTTAAAAAGAGTATCTGAAAATTTTTTGAAAAAGAGGGAGAGTCATTCTATGAAACACGGGAGAGGTTAAAAGACACTCTAAACATGGTTACACACCATGGTTTTTCTATTCCTAAACAAGTGAGAATTTTCTATGAAGGGTTGGGTCCGGGGAACAAACAATTCATTGACATGATGTGTAATGGAACCTTTAAAAACAAATCCCCAAATGATGCTTATGAGTATCTAGAAATCCTTACTGAACAAAACCAAACATAGGGAACTTCAACTTATTTTGAAAAGACACAAAGAACTACTATAATTACTACACTTAGAGAAGAGGAAAGCCTTAGGGCTAAACTCGTAGCACTCTCTAGGAAGGTTGAAGAGATAGACCTTAGGAAAGTCCATGAAATCCAAACTGTTGACCCTGTTTGCACAATTTGTGAAAAACATGACCATAATACAGAAAACTACCCAACCATTCCATCCATCAAGGATGTTCTTTTAGGAGGACCCCTATTGGAAGTAAATGCCTTGAACTTTTAAAATCATCAATACCAAAACAACTTCAACCCAAGGTATACTGACCACCCAGGATTCTGCTGGAAAGATAACCAACAACATAGCCAACCATAGGGACAAAATCCTTACCCCCATCAGAACTACCAAACCCATAACCAGTTCCAAACCCAACCTATCCAATATCAACAGCCACCAGTCCATTTTCAAAAAACCATCCCACCTCCAAAATATCCCCCTGGGATAAACCAATATTCTCAAGCACCAACCCAAATTGTTCCAAAAATCCTACTAGAACTTCTATGAAAACAAATGGATAGGATGAACTCGGAAGTCACTTCCCTTAAACAAGAACTTAAATCCATAAAAACTAAAAAGACACCCATGCCTACTTAGGCGGTACCATCCTCAAATTTAAGGGGAGAGTCAAGTTACAATCAAACAACTCATAAACAAATAAAGACTGTGACTATTTTAAGAAGTGGGAAATCAATTGAGAAACCTAAGAAACTAATTCAGAACCCATATGAAGATTCAAACATGGATGAAAATTTAAATGAACCAAATGATCAAACTGAAAAACATGATAACATTGTCAAAGAAACAACTCTTCAACAAACAACCCCACAACCTGCACCATTTCCTCAATGCACGAGGGAGAAAACCAAGCCTGGATTGAGTGAAACATTGAGGGAAATCTTCTCACAAGTCAAGTTGAACATTCCCATTCTCGATGCAATCCAAACCATACCTGCCTACTATGTAACGACCTGAAATTTTGAATAAATCTTGTTTCCTAATTTTGTGTATTATTTTATTTTTTCATACTCAACAAAACTGTTTCATTTGATAGCATAAGTATAATTAAAATGAGACTGTTGGGTTTTGACTATTATATGACCGTTAGTCAGTATGATTGTTGAAAACTGAATGTTGCGACTTTTGTCTCTAAATACAAGTGACCTTGGTTAATTAATATAGAAAGGAGATTCGATGGCCTCATCCAGTAGTCTCGGGCCAATCGAAGCCCATCTAACGGAACTTGGGAAGGAGGTAGCACCACTGGGCTTTGCTCTAGACCAAACCCAAGTTGAAATTCATCGTGTGAAGCTAGAAAAAAATCGCCTTTGCGAGAAGTTCAAACTGCTAGAAATTACTACTCGTGCGATGTTGGCTGACCCTCCCTCGTATTTTCTCACCTTAGCACACCTTACACTTAGGTCCTATGCTGGTGTGATAAGGGGCTATGTAAGGAGACCGTAACTACCTTTTGTAATCCTTTGTTTTAAATAATTTTTTTGATTTCTTCTTATGTTGAAGTTTATGAATTTTCAAATTCTGGATAAATATAGTATGCATATTTTTTTATGAATTTTAGAGAAAGGATATTTTAAAAATGTTTATTTAAACCTTAAATAATTAAAAACGTGTAATGATTTTCAAAAAATGGTCTTCTACAATTATGTTCAGTACGAAATTTAGAGTCTAAAAAGATCAACTTAATTTTTGATGAATAGTAAATTATGAATAGTGATTTTATGCTTAGGATTAGTAATGTGACCAAATGGATTAGTAATCTCACTTAAAGAAAGTATTAATATAATCTAGGCACCTTGATTAAGTAATGTGATTCAATAAAATGGTTAAGTAACGGTTTTATAAATTATTAGTCAAGTATTAGTTTTTTCGGGTGGATAGTGTTTTTTAATTAAAAATTAAATTAAATATATTTAGAAAATTATTTTTATAAAATGGATTTCATTTTTGAACTCAGAGCATCGATATTATGTTAAGGTAATTTTTGGGGATTTTTCTAAAAAAATGAATTTTCAGTGAATAGTGTATTTATTTAAAAATTAAATTAAAAATATTTAGAAAATTATTTTTATAAAATGGAGTCCATTTTTGAAATCAGAGCATCGATATTTGGTTAAGGTGAAATTTTGGGATTTTTCTGAGAAAGTTGAATTTTCGATGAATAGTGAAAATACAGTTTTTAAGTTACGGGTGTTTAATGAAATCATTAAATGATGTATTAAGTATGTAATAAATATGGTCGACTTATGAATAGTAAGATAAGGTATGAGGTGTCCCAAGTGTCCAATACCATGGGAAAATACCATGGGCAAGACCATGGTTTTTCCAAAACCACCAATGAGGTGTCCCTTGGCCATTAATGCCTTGTTCCCTCACTTTCCCTATAAATACCAAGCCATCCTCTCATCCATTCGAATAAAAAATCATCCTCAACTAAGTTTTGGTCTCCTTACCTCCCAAGGAGTCTTCCTAAGGTTCCCCCAAGCCCTCAAGATCCCAACCTTTGAGTTTTAAGAGTTACGTTTAAGGTAAGGGATCCAAACTCCCTCTTTCTTTTCAAGTAATCTCTTTTATGTCATTTCTTTAATGATCCATGATATTATGTTGGAGGATGATATTTTATATTCCTATTACTTCCCTTTTCATTTTCATATGATTATATACCCCCTCTTTCTCTCATCAATTCATTTTAAGAAAGTTTAAGTGGCGCCGTTAGGCTGCCGAATTTTTAAGGGATTCTTTCACCTTTCTCATTTTTCAAAGTTCTACTTTCATGTCAAGTCTTTCAATTTCCTTTTTATTATATTGGGGTATGATCTCTATATCTATCATACTGATCTTTTATGTTCATATGATTAGAGACCCTATTTGATCTCTTCAATTCATTTTTGTTGAAGTTTAAGTGGCGCCGTTAGGCTGCCGAATTTTTAAGGGATTCTTTCACCTTTCTCATTTTTTTCAAAGTTCTACTTCCATTTCAAGTCTTTCAAGTTCCTTTTATTTATTTTGGGGTATGATATCTACATCTATCATACTGATATTATATGTTCATATGATTAGAGACCCTATTTGATCTCTCAAATTCATTTTGTTGAAGTTTAAGTGACGCCGTTAGGCTGCCGAATATTAATAAGAGAAATCTTATTTTTGTCTTCCCTCCATGTTTTTCATTTCATATGGTATGTCTTTAAAATATCATTACCATGTTCTTATATCCATTATATTCTGTCCCTATACTATTTTATGGGTCATTTAATAATGTTTGACCCATGTCCCCTCTCTTTTCAATGTTTTCTAAAACCCCGAAACATAGCCGTTATGCTGCAGAATTTCCGCCTAAAAAATGTCTCTCTCTTTTTCTAAAGTTCTTTTATTTTATTAAGTGAATACTAAAAGATATATCTTCTATAGGGGTATTCACATATATACCAAGTTTTTCTATTTTAAATTCTGGGATTTACATACATGAGACCCGCTTTCCCTTTCCGTGGGTTTAAAGTGACATAAATATCATGTCGTTAAAACAGTTTTAAAACGTTATGATTATGAAATGAAACCCATTTCTTTTATGCTATATGGTTTGTTTATGAAATGATTGATGATGATATATGTGGCTCACATGATAATAAAGACATGTCAAGGGTGTGCCCTGATAGCGCTCTAATGCATTGGGTAAAGACTTAATCTCTAGAGATGACCTTTTAGACTAATACCTTGGTAATTTTTATTGACACCTTGGGGATGGACCTTGGTGAAACGGAAATGATTGTCAATATTAAATGTTTTATCCACGTATTAAAGTTATTAAATACGTTATTTTTATTATGATATGACTCATGATTTCATTCTCATGCCTTAAAGTTCTTTTCATGACTTTATTGATGTATCTCAAGTTCACATGTTAAATGTTTCCCTTATTTCCCTTACTGGGCCTTCTGCTCACCCTTTATTTTGATGTATGTACCCAGGTTATGATATGCAGTAATGAACCTAGGATGAACATAAGGAGAATCCTTTCAAGTGTTTAATAAGAATGTCTTTTTTTTGTTTCATGTATTAAGTTCCTGGTTTCCAAGACACTAAACCTTAAAGATCCTCAGTTTTGTATAATGCAATGAAAGTTTATGTGACAAAAAGTCAGGTTGCTATAGTTGGTATCAAAGGATGGTTTAGTTATTTGTGGAAGTTAGGATATGAAAACTTTAGGAAGAACCCTATATAAAAGTTTAAATAAAGGAAATCTTCCTGGTATTTTGGTGAGTATTGAGTAAGGGGTTTCCAAGCAAATACATCCCTGTCTGGATACGAGCAGGTAGAGGTGGATCTGGCACAGATGTACATAGGGGTAAAACTCAAAAACACCACTTTGAGCTAGACTTGAATGGGAACTGGTACATGACAATGGGCCTTGCTGCACTCTTGGTTACAACACTCCTGGGGGATATGCTTTGGTAAATTCATAATCTTAGTATGAACCATTATTAAAGGAACAAAGATAAAATAAAGATTCACATAATAATATATGATCATGGATAACCTAGATTGGAACCCAGGGGATCACAAGTTAGGATATACTTTTCTTCTATAAGTTTATCCTTTTATTCTTAAAGTTTCCTTTTCATGATTATTGGCTAAGTATTTAAGCCCCCTAATTATACATTCTTTTCTTAGTTAATGGTGGGAAATGGAAGAGCATGTCCCAACAACCAATGTGATAGGAAATGTAACGATTTCCCCATTAATGTGACAGAGATGATGAGAGATCAAGTTGAACATATTGTGATTATGCCAAACCAGCTATCAAAAATTACAATTAATAATTTTTACCTAGTTGAATGCCCAAATTCATCAAGGAAGAAGAAGACAAAGTCTCAGGGATGTTCATCTGATAAAGTTGATAAGGGAAAGAAGACCCAATTTATTGTTTGCAAAAAGTGTGGGAAGAGGCATCGAGGAGAATGTCACAAAGGAATCGGGATATGTTTTGAGTGTGGGAAGATAGGGCATAAAGTAGCCAATTGCTTTAAAAAAATGGATAATGTGATGAATGGAGATAAGGTTCGATCTAATGTAACTTATACATTTCGATTTCATAAATGTGGAGAAGTTATACATTATCCAAGGGAATTCTCTCTTGGAATGGGTGAGAAGCATAATGAGCATCAAAAATCTTATAGGACAAGGGAACAATGCAAGTCCTATGCTGAGATGGATCATGATGACTGAAGTACATGTAACTTCTTCGCAATAATTGTCTATGTCATGTTGTATTTTAGTTCGTGCTCTATGAGCATATCTTTTATGTTTTCTAAGATCATCAAGTCACTACCTAAGATGATTTTATATCATTACGGAAAACATATATTATTATGTACCACATGTTTATGTAGTGAAGATGTTCTTCTTAAAAAAAGGTGATTAGGGGATTAAAAGATGATTATTATTTTGGAAGACGTTCACTATTTTGGGAACCCTATTTGATCAAGGTAAATAGATTACTACGGTATTTTTGTTGAGGAGTAAAGGTTGACTTATATTTTGAATAATCGATGAATTTAATGTGGAATTATAGTAATTTAGGTTACTTATGGAAATTATTAACCTATCTTGGGTAAAATATGTTTAGGTTAGCTACTTTTGTTATAAGATGTTAGGAGCAGTTGATGTTGTTTGGAGATGAACAATGAAGTTTATTTTGGAAGACTATGTTATCAAATCCTTCTTATATTTGGGTTTCAATCTTAGTTTGGTTTATTTTGAGGAATTTTAAGAACAATTATTTATGGAATGGTATATGATGAACTTTGGGTAGTACTGTGGAACTTTTAATATTTAAAGTAGTTTTCCTTCCTCTAGGGTTATTTCTTTTGGAAGAGTCGTTTTATCTTACCCTTCTATTTTTGGGATAATGTTTAAAGATAGAAGAAATAGATAGTTAATCCATGGTGGATTATGTGATTCTCTAGAAGATGATTCTTGTGCTTTGATGAGACCAAGTAGTTTTGAATGCTCATCGTTTGGAGAAAATATTAGTTTTGGTAGAAAATTATTAAAGGATGAAACTCTACATGAAGGTAGGTATATTTTCCTTATGTTTTTATTCTATGTAGTAAATGAATTCCTCAAAATTATTAAAAGTAACGTAAAACAAAAACATTTTTGGTTTAATCTTCCTACTGGGTAATCAAAGACCATTTACACACATCATAAGTTTGTGATTTTCTTATGGTTAACTTTCTCCTAATCATGTTTTCTATCACTCTCCGTCAGAACTTGACCCTTTGTTTTTTTCTTCCATATCCATGTTTTCCTACATGGAATCCTAGTATGGGTTAACTCGGGTGGCCTTTGTACTTCCTTTTCTTTCTTTTAAAGTAATAGTGTTATTGTCTCTTTTTCCGATGTGGTACTTTCAATGAAATTTCAAAACCCAATTTTAAAAATTGCGAGGACGCAATTTCTTAAGGGGGAAGATTGTAACGACCCGAAATTTTGAATAAATCTTGTTTCCTAATTTTGTGTGTTATTTTATTTTTTCATACTCAACAAAACTGTTTCATTTGATAACATGAGTATAATTAAAATGAGACTGTTGGGTTTTGACTATTATATGACCGTTAGTCAGTATGACCATTGAAAACTGAATGTTGCGACTTTTGTCTCTAAATACAAGTGACCTTGGTTAATTAATATAGAAAGGAGATTCGATGGCCTCATCCAGTAGTCTCGGTCCAATCGAAGCCCATATAACAGAACTTGGGAAGGATGTAACATCACTGGGCTTTTCTCTGGACTAAACCCAAGCCGAACTTCATCATGTGAAGCTAGAACGGAATCGCCTTTGTGATAAGTTCAAACTGATAGAAATTACTACTCGTGCAATGTTGGCCAAGCCTCCCTTGGATTCTCTCACCTTAGCACACCTTACACTTAGGTCCTATGCTGGTGTGATAAGGGGCTATGTAAGGAGACCATAACTGTCTTGTGTAATCCTTTGTTTTAAATAATTTTTTTTGATTTCTTCTTATGTTGAAGTTTATGAATTTTTAAAGTCCGAATAAATATAGTATGCATATTTTTGATGAATTTTAGAGAAAGGATATTTTAAATTTTTTTATTTAAACCTTAAATAATTAAAAATGTGTAATGATTTTCAAAAAATGGTCTTCTACAATTATGTTCAGTACGAAATTTAGAGTCTAAAAAGATCAACTTAATTTTTGATGAATAGTAAATTATGAATAGTGATTTTATGCGTAGGATTAGTAATGTGACAAAATGAATTAGTAATCTCACTTAAAGAAAGTATCAATATAATCTAGGCACCTTGATTAAGTAATGTGATTCAATAAAATGGTTAAGTAACAGTTTCATAAATTATTAGTCAAGTATTAGTTTTTTTGGGTGAATAGTGTTTTTTAATTAAAAATTAAATTAAAAAATATTTAGAAAATTATTTTTATAAAATGGATTTCATTTTTGAACTCAGAGCATCGATATTATGTTAAGGTAATTTTTGGGGATTTTTCTGAAAAAAATGAATTTTCGGTGAATAGTGTATTTATTTAAAAATTAAATTAAAAATATTTAGAAAATTATTTTTATAAAATGGATTTCATTTTTGAAATCAGAGCATCGATATTTGGTTAAGGTGCAATTTTGGGATTTTTCTGAGAAAGTTGAATTTTCGATGAATAGTGAAAATACAGTTTTTAAGTTACGGGTGTTTAATGACATCATTAAATGATGTATTAAGTATGTAATCAATATGGTGGACTTATGAATAGTAAGATAAGGTATTAGGTGTCCCAAGTGTCCAATACCATGGGCAAATACCATGGGACAACCCATGGTTTTTCCAAAACCACCAATGAGGTGTCCCTTGGCCATTAATGCCTTGTCCCCTCACTTTCCCTATAAATACCAAGCCATCCTCTCATCCATTCGACTCCAAAATAATCCTCAACTAAGTTATGGTCTCCTTACTTCCCAAGTATTCCTACCAAGGTGCCCCCAATCCCTCAAGGTCCCAACCTTTGAGTTTTAAGAGTTACGTTTAAGGTAAGGGATCCAAACTCCCTCTTTCTTTTCAAGTAATCTCTTTTATGTCATTTCTTTTATGCTCCATGATCTTATGTTGGAGGATGATCTTTTATATTCTTCTTACTGCCATTTTCATGTTCATATGATGAGATACCCTCTCTTTCTCTCATCAATTCATTTTAAGAAAGTTTAAGTGGCGCCGTTAGGCTGCCAAATGTTTAAGGGATTCTTTCACCTTTCTCATTTTTCAAAGTCCTACTTTCATGTCCAGTCTTTCAAGTTCCTTTTTATTATGTTGGGGTATGATATATATATCTATCATACTATTCATTTATTTTCATATGATTATAGAACCTATTTGACCTCTTCAATTCATTTTTGTTGAAGTTTAAGTGGCGCCGTTAGGCTGCCGAATTTTTAAGGGATTCTTTCACCTTTCTCATTTTTTTCAAAGTTCTACTTTCATGTCAAGTCTTTCAAGTTACTTTTATTTATGTTGGGGTATGATATCTATATCTATCATACTGATATTCTATGTTCATATTATGAGAGACCCTATTTGATCTCTTAAATTCATTTTGTTGAAGTTTAAGTGACGCTGTTAGGCTGCCGAATATTCATAAGAGAAATCTTATTTTTGTCTTCCCTCCATGTTTTTCATTTCATATGGTATGTCTTTAAAATGTCATTACCATGTTCTTATATCCATTATATTCTGTCCCTCTACTGTTTTATGGGTCATTTATGAATGTTTGACCCATTCCCCCTCTCTTTTCAATGTTTTCTAAAACCTCGAAAATAGCCGTTATGCTGCAGAATTTCCACCTAAAAAATGTCTCTCTCTTTTTCTAAAGTTCTTTTATTTTATTAAGTGAATAATCAAAGCTCTATCTTCTATAGGGGTATTCACATATATACCCAGTTATTCTATTTTAAATTCTGGGATTTACATACATGAGACCCACTTTCCTTTTCCGTGGGTTTAAAGTGACATAAAGATCATGTCTTTAAAGCAGTTTTAAAACGTTATGATTATGAAATGAAACCCATTTCATTTATGATATATGGGTTGTTTATGAAATGATTGATGATGATATATGTGGCTAACATGATAATAAATACATGTCAAGGGTGCACCCTGATAGCGCTCCAATGCATTGGGTAAAGACTTAATCTCTAAAGATGACCTTTTAGACTGATACCTTGGTGAATAACCTTGGTAATTTTTATTGACACCTTGGGGATGGACCTTGGTGAAACGGAAATTATTGTCAATATTAAATGTTGTAGCCACATATTCAAGTTATGAAATAAATTATTTTTATTATGATATGCCTCATGATTTCATTCTCATGCCTTAAAGTCCTTTTCATGAATTTATTGATGTATCTCAAGTTCACATGTTAAATGTTTCCCTTGTTTCCCTTACTGGGCCTTCTGCTCACCCTTTCTTTTGATGTATGTACCCAGGTTATGAGATGCAGTAATGAACCTAGGATGAACATAAGGAGAATCCTTTCAAGTGTTTAAGAGGAATGTCTTTTTTTTTGTTTCATGTATTAAGTTACTAGTTTCCAAGACACTAAACTTTAAAGATCCTCAGTTTTGTATAATGTAATTAAAGTTTATGTGAAAAAAGGCGGGATGCTATATAATAAAAGTACCTTAAGGACTTGTGCACTTTTAAAAGAAAATTTTCATATAAAAACCAAGTCCTTTTGGCAGCTAATGTGAGTACTATCATTCAAGGGACCATTCCTCCTAATTTGAAAGACCAGAGTTTCCCTTACATCAATGTTGAACTAGGAGAGATCAAAGTTATCCAGGACTTGTGTGACCTAGGTTCTAGTGTCAATCTCATTCCCTATACTGTGTACTGTTAGTTATTCCTAGAAGAGCTCCAACCCACATCTGTCACACTTCAACTTGTTGATCATAGCATTAGGGTTCCAAAGGGGATTTTAAAGGACATTTTGGTAAAGGTTGAAAAATTCATCTACACTGCTGACTTCATTATCCTTGACAACCATCCAAACTTAGGAAATAAGGAACAAACCCCAATAATCCTTGGTCATCCCTTCCTTGTGACAATAAACTCTATTATCTGAGTCTGAAATGGGAACATGACCATCACCTTTGGAAACATGAGTCTAGACTTGAACATCTATAATGAAAGCTCACAAATAGGGGATGATGAGGATATTCATGAAGTAAACATGATAGGAAGCATTGATAATGAATCCATATAACATCAAGGAACATTTGATGGATATTTAAGTCAGGATGAGATTGAATTCCTTTGTTCAAATGAAGTAAGTTTATCTCCTTGGCTTGAATAATTTTCAAATTACTCTTATGATTAAGTCTTAGGTCCAACAATCAGTGAAACCTTTCAGGAAACCACTTTCATGGAAACCAATCAAACTTCCTCCCCTAAATCTGATCAAACCAATATTGTATCTGAAACTTCTACCCATGGGGAATCAATCCTATCTAAAAATCTAGGAAACAAAAATTGATCTTGGTCCAATGTCCCAATCTTCTACTAAAATTCTGAACCAACCTGATCTTGAATTGAAGGAACTTCCCAATGCACTCAAGTATGCCTTCCTAGGGGAAAATCAAACACATCCTATTGTCATTTCTTCTTCTCTTGAAACCAATCATGAGAGGATGCTTCTAGATTTCCTTAGGAAACATAAGAGAGCCATTAGTTGGACCCTGTATGATATTCCTAGGATTATCCCACTTATTGGGACTCATAGGATTGTTTTATAATCTGATTCAAAGCCATGTCGTCAACCTCAATGGCGACTCAATACTAATATCATGGAAGTAGTGATAAATGAACTTATGAAATTGTTAAAAGCTGGTATCATATATCCCATATCTAAGAGTGAGTGGGTCAGCCCAATCTAAGTGGTTCCCCAGAAGGTAGGAATCACAGTGATAACCAATAAGGATGGAGAGATTATTTCAACTAGGGTGAGCAGTGGATGGAGGGTCTGCATTGACTATAGGAAGCTAAACTCATTCAACAAAAAGGACCATTTCCCCTTACCATTCATTTTCCAAGTCCTTGAGAGAGTGGTAGGTCATGCCTTCTACTATTTCTTAGATGGGTACTCAGGGTATAATCAAATTGAGGTATCCTTAGAGGATCAAGGGAAGACTACATTCACTTGTCCATTAGGAACCTTTCCCTTCAAATGCATGCCCTTACGGTTATGAAATGCCCCTAGAACCTTCCAGCAGTGCATGATGGGAATATTCTCATACACGGTAGGGGATTTTCTTGAGGTCTTCATGAATGACTTCTCTATATTTGGGGATACATTTGAGGGATGTCTTAGGAATGTGGATAGATTTTTGTCCAGATGTGAAGAAATGAATCTCGTCCTAAACTAGAAAAAATGCCATTTCATGGTAAAACATGGATTAGTTCTTGGCCATATAGTCTTAGGTAGGGGGATTGAAGTTGATAAATCCAAGGTTGACATCATTCGTCACCTTCCATAACCCAAAAATGTCAAGGAAGTGAGGTATTTATTAGGACATGCTGGTTTATATAGAATATTCATCAAGGACTTTGGTTCAATCTCCCGTCCCCCTTGTGCTCTCCTAGTAAAGGATGCTCCATTTGTTTGGACAGAAAACTGCGAGGGTTCATTCTCAACCCTCAAATCCTATCTCACCTCTCCTACCATTATGAAATCTCCAAATTGGAACCTTCATTTTGAACTTATGTGTGATGCCAATGACTTTTCTGTAGGAGCTGTGTTAGGAAAACATTGTGATAAAACTCCTTATGTCATTGCTTATGCAAGAAAATACTTAAATGATGCCCAAATCAACTACACCACCACTGAAAAGGAGTTACTTGCTATTGTGTTTACCTTAGAGAAGTTTAGGTCCTACCTCTTAGGATCCCCCATCACTGTGTTCACTAACCATTCTGCACTAAAATACCTCTTCCAAAAACAAGATGCCAAGGCTATACTAATTAGGTGGGTCCTTCTATTATAAGAATTTGACCTCACAATAAAGGAAAAAAGGGTTTTTAAAATGTTGTAGCTGATAACCTCTATAGGATAGAATTCAAAGACAACTCAAATCACCTTTCTATGTCTGATTCATTTCCCGATGAACACCTATACTCTGTGAGTGACTACCCTTGGTATGCCGACATAGCCAATTTATTAGTTACTAGAGTTATTCCAAAATTCTTAGGGACTCAAGCTCAAAGAAAATTACTTTCTGATGTAAGACACTATGTGTTTGATGATCCATACCTCTATAAGTTCTTCCCTGACCAAGTAATTAGGAGGTGTGTCCCAGAATCTGAACAAGAGTCCATCCTTAAATTCTGTCATAGTGAGGCATATGGAGGTCACTTTTATTCTAAGAAAACTTATGCTAAGATTATTCAGTGTGGTCTCTTTTGGACCACCCTCTCAAGGGACTCCTACACATTTTGTCAAAGGTGTCCTAAGTGTCAACAAGTAGTGTCAATCACAAAAAGGAATCAAATGCCACTCACTCCCATCTTAGTGATTGAAATATTTGACTGCTGGGGAATCGATTTCATGGGTCCCTTCCCAAACTCTAGGGGATACCTTTACATCCTCTTAGCTGTTGATTATGTCTCAAAATGGGTTGAATCTATTCCCACTAAGTCTAATTACCATCATGTTGTGATCTGATTTTTGAAAGAGCACATATTTTCATGATTTGGAATTCCTAGGGCTATAATCAGTGATCAAGGAACCCATTTCTGCAACCGTCCATTCTCTTCACTCATGTCTAAGTATGGGATTTCTCATAAAGTTTCCACTACGTACCATCCTCAAACCAATGGTCAAGCTAAGTTAGAAAATAGGGAGATTAAGAATATTCTTAAAAAACTATCAATCTTTCTAGGAACGATTGGTCCAATAAATTCTTGGATGCTCTTTGGGTATATCATACAATATACAAAACCATCCTAGGAATGTCCCCATATAGGTTGGTTTATGGTAAATAATTCCATTTTCCATTGGATATTGAACATAAGGCCTTTTAGTCAATTAAGAAAATTAATTATGACCTCTCATTGGCTGAATCAAAAAGAAAATTAGATCTCAATGAACTTAAGGAACTTAGGATGGAGGCTTATGAAAATTCAAGGATCAATAAAGTTAAAGTACAAGCCTACCAATATAAAAATATTAAAACCAAACACATTGTACTGGGTAAACCTATTCTTTTGTATAGTTATAAACTTCATTTACACCCAGGAAAGTTCAGCTCTAGATGGTCAGGTCCATACATAGTGCATAAGGTGTACCCCCATGGGGCTGTAGAAATCCAAGATCCCACCAATGGTCAAACCTTTAAAGTTAATGGTCATAGAGTCAAACTATTCGTTGAACCATTCCAAAAAAATGAAGTTGATGAAAACTTGTGTGAACCAACCTTAGATGAGGAAAATACTTAAATAATTAAGGGTCTAAGTTGAGCTAGCAATGTTAAACAAAGAGATTCATGGGAGGTAACCCATGGTTTTCAAGTTTCCAATTATTTTGTTGTTTTAATCAACTTTATATTTTAAATAGGATTAATGAATAATTTTAATATTTAAAAAAAATATACTGTTGACCTGTTCTTCTATTATGAGTATGGATGGGTACGAAAGGGGAGCACCATATTTATCCATGTCACGTAGTGTGATCCTTAAGTAATACCTTATCCATAAATGTAACGACCCGAAATTTTAAATAAATCTTGTTTCCTAATTTTATGTGTTATTTTATTTTATTTTTATACTCAACAAAAATGTTTCATTTGATAACATGAGTATAATTAAAATGAGACTATTGGGTTTTGACTGTTATTTGACCATTGGTCAATATGACCACTGGAAACTAAACGTTTTGACTATTGTCTCTAAATACAAGAAATCTTGGTTAATTAATATAGAAAGAAGATTCGATGGCCTCACCCAGTAGTCTTGGACCGATCGAATCCCATCTAACAGAACTTGGGAAGGAGGTAGCACCACTGGGATTTGCTCTGGACCAAACCCAAGCTGAACTTCATCGTGTGAAGCTAGAACGGGATCGCCTTCGCGAGAAGTTCAAACTGATAGAAATTACTACTCGTGCGATGTTGGCCGATCCTCCCTCAGATTCTCTCACCTTAGCACACCTTACACTTAGGTCCTATGCTGGTGTGATAAGGGGCTATGTAAGGAGACCGTAACTGCCTTGCGTAATCCTTTGTTTTAAATAAAAAGTGGGATTTCTTCTTATGATGAAGTTTATGAATTTTCAAATGTCCGGATAAATATAGTATGCATATTTTTGATGAATTTTAGAGAAAGGATATTTTAAAAATGTTTATTTAAACCTTAAGTAAATAAAAATGTGTAATGATTTTCAAAAAATGGTCTTCTACAATTATGTTCAACACAAAATTTCGAGTCTAATAAGATCAACTTGATTTTTGATGAATAGTAAATTATGAATAGTGATTTTACGCTTAGGATTAGTAATGTGACCAAATGGATTAGTAATTTCACTCAAAGAAAGTTTTAGTATAATTTAGACACCTAGATTAAGTAATGAGATTCAATAAAATGGGTAAATAACAGTTTCATAAATTATTATTCAAGTATTAGTTTTTTCAGGTGAATAGTGTTTTTTAATTAAAAATTAAATTAAAAATATTTAGAAAATTATTTTTATAAAATGGATTTCATTTTTGAACTCAAAGTATCGATATTATGTTAAGGTAATTTTTGGGGATTTTTCTGAAAAAAATTAATTTTCGGTGAATAGTGTGTTTATTTAAAAAATGAATTAAAAATATTTAGAAAATTAATTTTATAAAATAGAGTTAATTTTTGAAATCAGAGCATTGATATTTGGTTAATGTGAAATTTTGGGATTTTTCTGAGAAAGTTGAATTTTCAGTGAATAGTAAAAATACAGTTTTAGGGTTTCGGTATGTTTAATGACATCATAACTGTGTCATGATGATGTCATGAGATATTTTAAAGGATGGTCGACTAAATAGGATGAATTATTGTGTGGGGGTACCCATGTGGCCTAACTCTATGGGAAGTACCATGGGAGGGCCCATGCTTTTGAGAAAACCACTTTTGAGGTGTCCCTTGGCCATTAATGCCTTGTCCCCTCACTTTCCCTATAAATACCAAGACCTCCTCTCATCTTTTAGACTCCAAAACCATACTCAACGAAGTTATGGTCTCCTTAAATTCCAAGGAGTCCTCCCAAGGTGCCCCCAAGCCCTCAAGGTCCCAACCTATGAGTTTTAAGAGTTACGTTTTAAGGTAAGGGATCCGATCTCTCTCTTTCTTTTCAAGAAATCTCTTTTATGTAATTTCTTTTATGCTACATGTTCTTATGTTAAATGGTGTTCTTTTATACTACTATTACTGCCCTTTTCATGTTCAAATAGTTAGAGATCCCCCTTTACTCTCATTATTTCGTTTTATGAAGTTTTAAGTGGCGCCGTTAGGCTGCCGAAATTTTTGTAACGGATTCTTTCTCCCTTCTCATTTTTCAAGATCTATTTTCATGTAAAGTTTTTCAAGTTCATTTTTATTATGTTGGGGTATGATCTCTAAATTTATCATACTAATATTTTATTATCATATGATGAGAGACCCCATTTGATCTCTTCAATTCAGTATTTTTAAGTTTTAAGTGGCGCCGTTAGGCTGCTAAATTTTTAAGTGGTTCTTCACCCTTCTCGTTTTGAAGTTCTAATTTCATGTCAATTCTTTCAAGTTCCTTTTTGTTGTGTTGGGGTATGATATCTATATCTATCATACTGATATTTTATAACCATATGATGAGAGACCCCATTTGATCTCTTCAATTCAGTATTTTTAAGTTTAAGTGGCGTCGTTAGGCTGCTAAATTTTTAAGTGGTCCTTGCACCTTTCTCCCTTTTCAAAGTTCTAATTCCATGTCAAGTATTGCAAGTTCCTTTTTATTATGTTGGGGTATGATATCTATATCTATCATACTTAATTTTTTTTATGTTCATATGATGAGAGACCCTATTTGATCTCATCAATTCATTTTTGGTTGAAGTTTATGTAACGCTGTTAGGCTGCCGAATTTTCATAAGAGAAATCTTATTTTTGTCTTCCTTTCATGTTCTTCATTTCATATGGTATATTTTAAAATTTCATCACCATGTTATTAAATCACTTATATTATGTCCCTCTACTGTTTTATGGGTCATTTATGAATGTTGGACCCATGTCCCCTCTCTTTTCAATGTTTTCTAAAACCCCGAAACATAGCCGTTATGCTGCAGAATTTTCGTCTCAAAATGCCTCTCTCTTTTCTCAAAATTATTTTATGTTATTAAGTGAATACTAAAAGATCTTATTTATAAATGTGTATTCAAATATATATCAAAGTGTTCTATTTTAAATTCTGGGATTTACATACATGAAACCCTCTTTCCCTTTCCGTGGGTTTAAAGTGACATAAAGATCATGTCTTTAAAGCAGTTTTTAAAACGTTATGATTATGAAATGAAACCCATTTATTTTATGCTATGTGGGTTATTTATGAAATTTTTGATGATGATATATGTGGCTCACATGATAATAAAGGCAAATTTAAGGGTGCGCCCTGATAGCACTCCAATGCATTGGGTAATGATGTAACCACTAGAGATTACAATTTTCACGATACCTTGGTGAATAACCTTGGTAATTTTCAAATGACACCTTGGGGATGAACCTTGATGATATGCTCATGATTGTCTATGTTAAATGATGTAGCCACATCTTCAAGTTATGAAAAATGTTATTTTTATTATGAAATGACTCATGATTTATTTCTCATGCCTCAAAGTTCTTTTCATGACCTTATTGAAGTATCTAAAGTTCACATGTAAAATGTTTCTCTTGTTTCCCTTACTGGGCCTTCTGCTCACCCTTTCTTTTGATGTATGTCCCCAGGTTATGAGATGTAGTAATGAACCTAGGATGAACATGAGGATAAGCCTTTCAAGTGTTTAAGAAGTGTGTTGTATGTTTTCATGTTTTTTGTTCCTGGTTTCCAAGACACTAAACCTTAAAGATCCTCAGTTTTGTGTAATGAAATGAAAGTTTATGTTATAAAAAGGGTGGGATGCTATAATAAATTTAAAAAGAAGACAATGTATCATCAGTTTATTTTATTTTATGTGTTTGTAGGTTAAAATAAAAATACAAAAAATAAATAAAAATATAATAATAATAATAAAAAGGGACATGTCGTAGGTCTTGGGTCAAAACCCGTCACAACCAGCAAAGCCGCAGGGAATCGAACCCGGGACTGAAGGGAGACAGGGGCACACACTTAACAATGACCAATGAATTTTTGTGATTCATTATTCTATAATTTATATATATATACTTATATTTTACTTTCTTTATTATATATATATATATATAGTTTTTTTGTTTGTTTTTCTTTTTTTTCTACTAGAGAATTCTCAGAGTGACATCAATATCAAGGGATTAAAAGTATGCAACAAGAATTTCAACTTCAACCACTAGGTGACTTCATTCCATGATCCTTGTTTTAAATTTCCCTTTTGAGCTCTCATTCTCTACCTCTACCCCCTTCTAAATTTTCTTTTCTTTAAACACTAGGGACAATGTTATTTTAAGTTGGGGGGAGATAAAATAAAAAATGCTTTTGTGTAAAAAAAATGACTGATTTGAAAAAACAAATGTGTGTAAATGGAAAGAAAAATTCCTTTAACTTTGAATATAGTAATACACATTGAAAAATTTGAAACTAAATATCAAATAATTTAGTATGCCCTGATTCTGATTTTAATCCTTGTATAATTTCATGAGCATTGATTTTGGAAAGTGTGGCTGTCCAATGTGACATTTCATCGTTTATATTTTCATCCAAATAAAAAAAAGATCACAATGCACACCCTTTGGATAGTGGGGTATTAGTTTGAGTTCATGAGGTCCCCCAAATAAATAGCATAAGTTTGTTAATCATTTTTGTTTTAATATGAGTATTCAATAATTTTTTTTTAAAAAATAATAATAAATTTGAGCGTAGAGCAATGAAATGACCTAATGTGTGGATTTCAACACTTGGGGATCATGACTCCATAGTTTTCTGGACCAAAGTTAGTAATTTTATCTCTATTTTTGGTAATTTGAATTTTTTTTGATTGAGTTAACTCAAGATGATGCCCGAGTATGCGGGATTTACTTGGTGCCCTAAGGTCTTTGAGCCTGGGAGTCATCGACAAAGTCTCGCTACATGGGTTGACTCTTTTGAGTGCAATTTCAATTACCATGGAAAAATTTCAAAAAAAAAATGAATACTCATCTTAATATTGAAATGTTATTCCACCTAGCGATTCCGTCATTTCCCCCTTGAATAAAGATGAACCCCCATATCTATTGTGATTCATAACACATCCTCATACTTAATTGATATTGGATGAAATATGGAAATGAATTTTAATAAAGGAATGGGCTTGTTATTGGGATCTTCTTATGAAAATATCTTGTATTAAAACATTTTGATGGGTTTCATGATTGTTTGGTATAAGGGATTTTGGTGATCATCGTGTATTAAAATGTCTTTGGAAAAGGGAATTAGAATTTCATATTGTTGAGATATATTTTGATCAGGAATAGAAAAAATAAAGTTTCAGGTGTGATTAGACACTAAATGATTCTAATATTCATTGTTAATATATATAATATTCATGTGATTTATTATTCATAAACACCATTTTAGTGCATTTTACACTTTGAACATCATTTCACATTATGATTGTAATTCCTTCTTAAAATGAACTATTATGTTGTACATTTTTGAACATAATTACAATACCCAATGATCTTGATTTTATTTTCATATTTATAATTATATTTTTAACAATTCATACTTGTGGAGTGTTGGAATATTCACATTGGAAGACCACCAAAATGGGATTTCATGCAAACAATTCTGGAGAAGGCAGATTGGACACCAGCCCACTGATGAGAATGTGGGGCCCAACATACAGGCCCAATGAAGCCCAATTTTTTTTATTCTAGAATACATATATAGGAACAAATAATTCTTCAGGATCCAGTGCTAATTCATCCTTCATTGTGGTTATTCAGGCGGCTCAATTTGAAGATAAAATTCTGGGCCAGATTCTGTGGCCCAGAAAAACAGCCCACCATTTTACACATATATCGTTAAAAATAAACTATTTTGGGCTGAAACATTACATAAGTTTAGGGGAAATCAGGAGATTATTTTTTTTATTATATGGACCACTTCAATTTGGCAATATAGAAGGTCTTCCAGGCACATTTGTTCAGTGGAAGCAAGCTGGCTGCCACCTCGGGTCAATGGTGAAAAATTCTTCTCTCCCTTACTTTCCACCACCCTAGGCATACCATACTCAAGTGATATCTTTTTTAATTTTGGGAGATATACCCAAGACTCTTAAAATTCCTATTTAACATAGTGGTGGTGGATGAGTTGATCATCTTTTGAGCTTTCTTTAATTGTAATGTTATGCTGCGATTTTGATGTCTCAAGTTTTTCTTTCACATGTAAGTTGTTTTAATTCATCCTAGTTTCTTAATAAAAGTTCTTCTTCTACTATTATTATATTCTTATACATATCAATTTGATACTATTGGTTCAAGGTGTTAATTTATTCACACCAAACCTTGTGAAATTATCACACAACGGTGGAGTGATTGTTATTTCATTGTTTTTTTTACTTCCCCATTTCCTCCCTCATGAGTCTACTTCCCGCTTCCATTAAAACCATAGAACCAATGGAGGGATAAAACACTTATGGGTTTATACAAGGGAGTATCAAGGGGATGTATTTGATTTTATTTATCACCCCATTAATTTATAATCACTTCTTCTAATTGAGATTTTTATTTGATGATTCTTAAACTCCATCGTCCTTGTTGAATTTAAGGCCACACACTTCAAGTGATAATACAAAACTTTACCTTGAAGTGCTCAAAACTTTTATCCTTCAAGTGTATAGGTGATTAGTATTAAAGTGTGTAGGTATTAAACTAGTAAGTGAGGATGTTTTTTGATCTTCTTAAATGAACCCATATCATATATAAGAAATTGAAATAGTTGAAAAAGAATTTAATTCAATCCACCATGAGCGATAAACTAGGATCAAATCATTTTTTTAAATTGAATTCACTTAAATCTGTTAGTTATCCTTTAAACCCATATAAAATCAACTCAATTTATCTAATTCATAGCCAAAAACAGTCTATATAATGTACGTGTCTATAGGTTTCTTCTTAGGTCTTTGAGGATTCGACAACCCAAGCTAAACTATAAGGACCGTTCTAACTTCATATCTAGGGTAAATTTGAGCGTGAATCACTATTTGATTATCCTAAAGATTTAAAGATGATTTAAATATAATGAAGTTTTTTTATTATTTAAACGAGGATCAAACCAACGATATATAGTTTAGATTTCCTCTGTTTGTCATGATATCTTTATGCAGTAATGTCGACAGAAGCTGGAGCAGTGATCACAAAGATTTGTTTAAATCTTCTGATTATATGAAACTAATCGAAATATCATGAAACTTCATTTTCATGTGTTAATGAAGATCAAACCTATGAAATGAATCATGGATAAAATATAATATTTCTGATGATGGTGATTTCCTATATTGTGAAATAGAGGCGGTCCGTGTGAAGTGAGGCGGTACTGATCGCCTATAAATATCATATGAACCAAGGTCGAGCTGTGGTCTGTTATGAGAGGATCTTATTTCTAATGAAATGGAGCTACCATGAATGTGTATTTTTCGGAAGATAAGTTTTATGTAGGTTATGTTTTACGTGAAGAATAAAATTATTCTGTGGTTAAACTACATACGCATAGCATTCTAGTTTTCCTCGCAAAGAACTTGTTTTCACAAAGAATTTGGGATAACACTTCATGCATATCCCTTTTATTTTATGAAGTTCACTTATATTATTCATACTGTATTACGAAGGACACAGAGAAACCGTTCATTCTCATACTTGCATGAAGATATTGGCAGTGTATAAATACACTGTATCTTGCGTGAAGTGCATTAAAAACATACCTAGTTTGTGTGGATTGCTTAAGAAGGTCTCTTTCTCACCTTTAATATAGTGTGTTGCATGAAGGATAAATGGACAGTGTGTGTATATATTCACATGAAGGTTATATCAGTGACATTGAGAAGATTGTTCACACTATTATGTAGGGAAGGTAGTGAGAAGTACATGCATGGTTCATAGCATATGTGAATGTATTTTCACATTGAATAATGGACAGTATGTGCATAAAATTTGAGTGAAGAAAATAAAAAGTAAACAGTGTATTACACATACTCTAGACCAAAAGTATTTGTATGGTATATAGAATAAACATGCATGTGAGAATATTCTTGCATGAGAATAATTGAGTTGTGTTAATTGTGAAAGAAAATGTGTTAGTGTTTGTATATGTACTACCTTTGTGAAACATTCAAGAAAATTAAATTCATATCTCTTTATCTTAGTTTTTTATTTGTCAATGTTTTACTATCTTTTTATCTATGATTTGGGTGAAATAACTCTTTAAGGGGTTTCTATGATTCCCAAACACTTGTTTCTAGCCCATGGGGATTGTGAATGCCCTTCAGGCTATGTGGAAAACCGAGTCACGTTCTAGGTTAATGGAAGCCCGAGTTGGTTCAATATAAAGTGGTATAAGAGTATTAGGGTTTCCTTGGAAAGAGCCTAATATTCTTGAGTATCCCTTGTTATTTGTGGATGTCTTGGTAGAAAGATGAATAATATTTTCAGAACTTAAGAGGTTTGGGAATGGAGAGTTTAGTTAGCTCTTTCTTTTCCTAAACCTCAAGTTTCCCAAGGAATTTGGGTTTTGAATTGTGAATTTGAGCTTGTTTTTAGTTGTTTCTAATGGATTTTATATAGATTAATGTTGTTTTGACCCCCCTTTGAGTATTCAAGTGATATTTGGGGCACTTCCTTGGTTTTAAGGTGAAAATAGAGGATAACTTGAACTACAAAGTTAGCTCACATGACTTGGGAAACCATGTGGTGTCTGTGAAGTTGATTCTAATACCTTTACATAGCGTGTTTCATGGTTGGTGCATAGTTTTCCAACCTATGAGAACAAATATTTTTTAGTACTATTTCTTCCCTAGTTGATCCTTTTTTACTCATATCAATTCCAAATTTCTCTTAAAGTGAGTCTCACTTGTTGGAGCTAGATTGGGGAGTGTTTTTATATTTGTTTTGGGATGTTTTTTATGTGAACCTTTCTTGAAAATTTTCACAGTGATTTGAGTGAACTTGATTTTGAAACCTTGTTTTGGAAAATGGGATGTTTCAACTTTTCTTCCTTGGGTTTTACCAAAAACAATTTATTTCAAAAAGGAGTTTTGAAAGTATTTTAGGATAAAAAAGAGGTGTTTTTAAATAAGTTTAGAAGGTGTATTGAAAAAAGAAAGTGGGTTTTGATGAGAATTATTCAGATTATTGGTTTTCAAAATAGAATGGGATTTTGAAAAGAATTTATTTTTGTGACTTTCATTGTTTGGGTTATTTGTGTTCCATCGAGGTTGTTTTGTTTTTTAAGTGTGTTTTGGCTTAGTTTTAAAGAATACACTTTATAGGAGGGTGATTTCAAAATTTCTTGGTGAAAGTTGATGGTTTTTAAAGAAAAGTTTCTTTTTTGGTGTGAATGTTGTGTGGCTTCCTTAATGGCTTATTATTTTGGAATAATTTATAGATTGTGATGTAACCACATGGTTTATGTTTTGAGGCATGAATTTATGTTGTTCATGTCTAGTATTGTTTGTAATATTACTCCCAAAATAGTTAAAAATGTATCTTTGGTTCCAGTATCTACCCAGACTCTGAGTGGAGGGATGGACATGGAACCTTCCTTATGCTCGGTCGCTATTTTGGACTTCTTGAATCTATGTCCACCTTCTTTTAGTGGTGATAAAGGGTTGGTGGAAGTTGTTAGTTGGTTGGAAGAAATTTAGGTTACCCTCAATTCTCTCTAAACACTAAATGATTAATGGGTAAGATTTGTTGAGGGATTTCTTGTCAATTTTAGTCGAGTTTGGTGGGAGTCTATGGTGCCTTCTCATTTTCATGAAAGTATGGATTTGGAGTTTTCATTATGGAGTTTATCTAGTGGTTCTTTATTGAGGTTGTGAAAATAAAGAGAGAAATTGATCTTGTGATCCTTCATCAGGTGATCAATCAGCGTGGGAGTATGTTGATCACTTTTTAGAGTTGTTTATCTTTTCTTCAAGGATGGTCATCAATAATTCTGAGAAAAATTGTTTCTTCGGAGGCGATCTTTGCCCAGATTTTATTACAGCTATATTTTTATCTATCCTAACATCTTTTAATGAGTGTCTAATGAGTAAAATAGAGTGGAGGCTAAAATATCTAGGTAATTAGTGGTGGGTGACACCTTATTTCCATTTGATGGGTATAAGGGTAACCTAGAGAGTGAGGAACAGAAACAGGGTAAACCAAATCTAGAAACTACTACAAATTCGACCTTTATCAGAACTAGAAAAGGGCATTAATAGCATTAAAAAAGTTCTGTTAATTAAGGCGAAGATGGGGGGGTCCCCTTTATCAGTGCTCTAAAAAGCGCTGATAAAAGCCCCTTTTATCAGTGATTTTGTTGAGTGCGGATAAAAGTTTAAAAATCATTAAAAAATAAAAAAAATATTTTTTTGCAATTTGGGGAGGCTTCAACAGCACCCCCACCCCCCTTTAACAGCGCCCCGACCACCACACCACATGCCCCCAACCACCACCCTCGCCCGCACCCTTTAACAGTGCCCCCACCCCCCTTTAACAACGCTAGCTGTTATTCCACCCACGCGCTTGACCTGCCTCCCCTGGATTCGAACTCGGGACCTATTGCCTGTGCACCCTAAGCCTTTACCACTCCACCATATTGTTTTGCTCTTTATTTATTAATATATATATATATATATTTATATATATAGTTATATTTACTCATATATATATATATTAACATATATATATTTATATTAATATATATATATATATTTAGTTATATTAATATATATATATATATATATATTAATATATATATATTGTTATATTAATATATATATATCCGTATATTAATATATATAGTTATATTTATATATTAATATATTTATTCGTATATTAATATATATTTATAAGATCGGTTTTGAATACATTTATAAAATATGATTTTTATGTGTGTTTATAAATAAATATATACATATATACAGTACACACACATATTATATGTATATCTGTATGTATAATTATACATATTTATATATATTTACAAATATTATATATTAATATGTATAGACATATGTTTAGAATATATAGATAATATATATTAGTTTGTCAATAAAAATGCACAAATATATATATATAGACACACACACACACACACATTATATGGGTAAAAAATGGAGAAACCCTCAAAACCCGTAAATACAGTCAGAAAGTTAAATAAACCCTAAACTCAGGGTAACAATGAAAACTTCTGATCCGAGAGTCCGTTCCAGCTCTGTGACTAGTCAAATAAAATACCATCAAATGATATTTGATTTGATAAGTGGTGGAGGCCAAATAGACAGGTAGATCATAATTTATAGCTGTTTGAAAAAATAGCAGACAAGACAAAAGTGCTAGAAATGGGGGCTTGAAAAACCTAACAAACTGCAGAGTCAGTGAAACAGGCATAAATTCTTCTTCGGGTGTGCATTTCAGCTCTGTGAATAGTAAAAATGAATCTCATGGAACAAACTATTATATAACAAGTTATAGAAGCCAAACAGACACAATAATCGAGAGTTATGATCGTTTTAAAAAAAATTTAACAGGGGCCCAGACACAGAAACTGAATTTTGGAGGTCATCTGGTGGTTTTTTTCAATTTTGGGGACCCATAATTGAATTTAACTATGTTAGAGTCATCCTTCTATGTATATCTCTTCGCTGCCTTCGATTTGATATGTGGTAGAGCCCAAATGGACACTCGTAGTGAAAGTTATGGCCGTTTGAAGTTGGAGTTTTTTTGGAGTGGTATAACTGATATATCTTCCCTTCCTTTGATCTTCTCACATTTTCGACTAGATTTGGTTATCACTCATTTCACGAGCTTCAATTTTACTGGTTGTGATGCTTAAATGGACACCCATATAAAAAGTTATTCCTATTTTAGTGAGTTGCAAGTTTCTTAGGTTTTTAGGTGCTGCGAGGGTTGCAAAATTTAAAACGACAATAACTTCCGATCCGAGTGTCCGTTTTGACTCTACCACATATCAAATCAAATATTGCAAAAAGTTAGACACTCTGGTGACCAATTTAACCCCTTCTCATGTTCTTCAAGGCCCTGAAAGGCCTAAAATACCTCCAAATGGTCATAAGTTTGGCTCCAGGTGTCCGTTTTTCCATAAATTCTGCTCCGGGTGTCTATTTTGCCTCAACCACATATCAAATAGAAGCTTACGACTAGACATACACTATGACAACCACTATAACACTTTATTATATTTTTCCAGGTATTAAAAGGTCCTTAATTCCTCCAAACAACCATAATTTTTGCTCCAGGTGTCTGTTTTGCATCTACCACATATCAAATCGATATAAAACATATTTAAAACATATTTATTATATTTATATCAATATAAATATACTTATATGTCAATATTTTTTATTAAATACATTTTTTTGGAAATATACACTTTATCAGTGCTAGGAAGAAAAACCACTGATAAACCCCCCCTTTATCAGTGTTACTAAAAAAAGCACTGATAAAGGGGGCCCCTTTAACAACACTAAAAAAAGCACTGATAAAGGACCCCCCTTTATCAGTGCTTTTTTTAGCACTATTAAAGGGTGGCACTATAGAAACCCTATTTTGTGTTAGTGAGAATTAAATGGTATTTCTCATGGGAATAAAAGATATCTCATGTGTTTCTAGTGTGGGACTTTAGGGAATTATAAACCATCCTATCATAAGTATCCTAGATTTAGCATTCAATGTGGTAGTTTGAGTCATCTTTAGAAGTTTTGAAAGATGGGTTCTTATAAGAGGTCCCAAGTTTAATCCTTTTTGGGATGTGTTGTTTTGGGACCTTTTATTTGATGGTTGTAACATGATTTGATCTTTTGGATCTTTGTCTATCATTGATGGAATTTTATGGTTAGATACTTTTTTAGATATTTCTCATAGATGGATTTTAATGTTGTTATATAGAATACATTGTTTATTTTGGGGAATACCCATTGTGGATGACTTTTGAGGTTTTTATTCTTGTTTTCCTCATTCTTATGAGGTTTTATATGAGTTCCGTTGTGTTGTGCCTCATTGTTTGGATAAAACTTTATTGAGAGTTTTGGTTGTGCTCATTGTTCATGATGATCATTTGAGGTGATCATTATTTAGACATGAGAAAGGATTGGGGTGCATATTTGGGTAACTAGGGAATGTAACCTACTATTTGAGTTTGGTATACTAGCTAGTGTTTGACTTGGGCCATTTGGGATGCACCATGTGAGGGCGATCCATTTTTGACCCTAGGTTATTCCTATGTGTTGTGACCCATGGTGAGAGATCATGTCCTTCCTTTGAGGCCACTTGTGGTTTTTATTCCTTTGGTTTGGAAGTAATTTGGTGTGATACTAAGTTTCTATCATGGATACTTAGTTGTGATTCTCAATAGTTTATTTGGTTCCACCATGTTAGAGGGATTCTAAATGGAGGGGAGACCATGTTAGGCATCCCATGCTTCTTACAACTTCTTGTTTTAGATCCATATTTTTGTTGTGCTTGGGGATGTGTGAATATATTTTGGTTGACCAGTTCAATTGTTTTTTAGGATCATGGTTGTTGGATTTGAGGTCGAGTTATATTGAGTGGTTATTTTGGATAGGTAATCTTTGGATATTTCATTTTATATCATCATTTTTTTGACCATGGAATTTCTGGGGGAAGAAAGTGGCATGGTGGAGAGAATTTTGACACCCACATGTCACTATAGAGATTAATTTTCTCTACGTTATCTTATCTTGGGTCGTTCTAGGTTCTCGTAATTTTCAGGCTATAATTTTGAGTTTTTTGAGGTTTTATGGGTTAATCACATTTAACCCACATGGTTATGAGTAACCATGCATAGGGTCATGTTATGATGATAGAGTCGTTTTATAGGGCTTCCACACAATTTTTCAAACCATGTGGAGCTCCCCAGAAACTATGTAACCATTCTATCCTAGGTAGAGGTTGGTTCATGGTTGGAACATGGGTTAGTAAAAAATGAGGCCAAACTATGTGCATTATCATGGCCTAGGTAGTGGCCTATGAATGGTTGATGCACGGTTTGGAAAATCGTGTGTCCAAACCATGTATCTTGTCCATGTGTTAAAGTTTTGATAATTTCCCAAAATTACATATTTTAATTAAAAGGGGTTTACACCCCACTTCTCCCCTATTTTCATTGGTTGACCCTTGGGATCCCAATTAGAATCTCCACCCACCTTACCTCTTGATTCTTATCCTTCCTTTGGTGTTTTTCAAGAAATTCAAAGGCATTTCTTCCTCTCTTTCTCCTATACTCTTCTTTCTTCCCTCTTTCCTAGGTTTTCCCTTCCTCTTGGAACCCTATTACACTTTTCAAGCTAGGTATTGGGTTTGGAATGATTCTAGACTAGGATTTTGGTTTCTTATGGATTATAAAGGATGCATTATTACTTTCTTGGGTGTTCGTTGTTGAAGGCAATGTGTTTTGGCTCGGTTTTTGCTTCTTTAAAGTAGGCGTCTCTAATAAATTATTTCATTTTGGAATTCAAAGTGTGCCTATTCATTTTAAATTCCCTTTTTATGAAAGTATAAATATATTTGATATCCTTATGATTATTTAAAACCATTTCATGGTGTTTTTATATTGGAATAAAGGGTTTCTATTTTAAGTTCCATGCTTTTATGTTTGAAATGGAATGTTTTATTATGACAAGATTATGTAAAATGTGTATGAGGATTTTTGAATTGGTTTTAAAGATATGGGTTGTATTTTTATTTAGTTTTAGTTTTTAATGAGTGAAAACTATGTTTAAAATTAGAAATGGGTTTAAAGTGAGTTATCCTCCAAATGATTTATAAAGAGGTTCTTTTATGAATTTAAAATGGTGATTTTAGTTGAGTGTGTGGTTTATCCCTTATGGAAAATGACTTAATGGATCTTAAAAATGGGGTTGATGGAAATTATTGTCCTTTTTCCTTGTTTTGGATTTCAAAGTAGCAGTTTCATGTTTTAAAGGTGGATTTGAAGTGTTTTTAAATGGGTTTTGTGATTTAAATCATTTCATAAGAAATGCCTAAAGTGGTACCTTATGAAATGTGAAAGGGGATTAGCATTCCAAGCCATGTTTTAGTGTTAAAGGCCCATTTAGAACTTTGAATTAAAATGGTTGATGTAAAAGACACACCTGATTATCCCCTTTACTTGTTTAAACCTTTTGTGGGTTTTTATGCTATTTTATACCCTTTTGTGGAAATATGATTGTTTATGTCATGGGTACATGTGATAAATGTGTGCCTCTTCATTGTTGGGTGTTGGGGGTGAGGGATAGTCATTGCTTGTGCCTTGTGTGATAATCTTGGCTTGAATGTTCTTTCACCTTCCTTATTTATTGGTCATGTAAACCCATGTACTAAATTGGAGATGTAATTATATTATTCTAGTTGGTTCACATTCCACTAAAAACCCTCCAATTATGCTAGGTGCTAGGGCTAGGAGGGGTTTTAATCGAAATGATGCTTGTGTGGTCTAGTTGGATAACTTGTGGTTTGGACTTCAGCATAGGATGGTAGCTGGTCCGTGAGTGATAAAACTCTTAAAATATTAGATTTGTCTCATGTTAGGTATCTAGGGTAGATCCCATAACACATTCGATTGCTTAATTGGTTATTGATGCAGGGGATTTTGACCTAGTTCTTGATTGTATCACTGCTCCTTTATTATATTGTTGTGACATCCATATCCTACTTATTTTATATGTATTGTGATATATAGTTCCTACATTGTTATATTTGAACCATATTTATTAGGTCATTTACTTTGTAAAGTGAGTTTCAAATGTTTTTGGAAAACCTGTTTTGAATTTAAAGACTCTTGTGTGGTTATTCAAAGTATATTTCAAAATGGTTGTTTTTGTTTAAATAAATATTACACTGGTTAAATGTTTATAAAGTGGCCATTTTAATTTAAATAAATAAATGAATTATTTTGAGAAATGTTAATGGGTTTATGGTTTTAAAACATCTTAGGCCGATGGAAATGTTTTCAAGGCACATTTTAACAATTTAAGAAAACAATGTGGAAGGTTTTGAAGAGTGATTATAGATTTATTTAGTTTTTCATAAGTTATATTTGAAAAGCCTACCTTCTAGTTTATTTTCAATATATAATTTATGAATTGCATTATGGAATTAATTTAATAGTTACTATAGGTTTTGGGGACCTATTGAGATTTTTATATCATGCTTGTATCTTTAAGGTTCTAGGATTCTAGTTGGATTCAATTTTTTCCTTGAGGATGACATGGGGTGGGTTGGGTGGTGGTGAGTAACCTAAGGTTGCGTGGAGATGGTTTTGGGCATGGATTAGGTTTTTTTATCTGGTTAGTGTTATATCTGTTATTCCATGATATATCTTTCTAGTTATGGTTTATGCTTATATTTATGCAAATGGGTTGGATCAACATGGTTGGTTATGACATGTTTGGAATATCTATTTACCTTGGTTTCATATTTTTAAATGCTCCACTATATTTTTATCTCCAATTCAGGTGAAATCATTCCCAAAGGGTTTACTACAATGAACATGCACTAGTTTCCTACCCATGGGGATCGGGAATTCCCTTCGAACCATGTGGTGGATTAGTTTAGGTGCAAGGTTTGTGGTAGCTCGGGTTAGTTTTTTACATGTATAGTCTTAGGCCCACTCATCATATACCAGAGTAAAAATTGAGTTGATACTCAACCCAAATTTTTAAAGATGTTTACCCCTAGGTGCATCTGTTACATAACCGCATCTAATTTCCAGTATCCAAATAAGGATATAATTGTTGGGAGAACCCCACAATATCTACTTTACAAAATATTTTAGATGTTATCATATAATTAGACTTATCCCTTAAACTTATATCTAGGTTCTTCACTAAAACTTTCTTATCATAATCCCTAAAATATTAAATATTAACTCAACTAACCTAAAGGATAATCCATACCTTTGAAATTATGATCAAACTTAGCTTATCAACCCTTAAATTATCCTCCACTAACAATCTTACCTCTAAATTTATCTAAACCTTGCTCTAATACCAACCATGACACCCCACATACATGGTCATCTCAATTAAATGACTTATAGAAAATATTTAATTACATATATTCCCAAGACCATTTAATTTTATAGTTTTAGAGAGTTATAAAAAAATCACTAACTAATAAAACCCATGTTTTTTTCAACTATTATACCTTTTCCACTATATAAGCTACTGCTTAATATATAAAAAGTCTTCAACATCTCCTAAAAAATCTCCACAAATGATACTCTCCTTAACACATTGTACATATCACTTTTTCTTTATAACATGGGGAAATGGAAACATAATAAAGGGGCAATCTCAGATGCACAATAAGGGACAAACATTCAAATAAAAACATATCATGGGTAATACTTGGGCTATAACATAAGAATATGAACATAAGAACATGAATATAAGTACATGAATCATTACATGATCATACATACATGAGGAATATCATGGGTGCAACATAAACATGATACATTCATAATAATATTTCCAAATTTCATCATTGAGGTGTCATAAAACCTTTATTACCATGGTTTTTCACTAATGTATCATAAAATATTACTAATTCATATTTCCAAGGTATCATAAACATGTCATCTCTAGATATTAATTCTTTACCCAATGTATTGGAGCACTATCAGGGCACACCATTCATATTACCAAGGTTGTTCACTAAGGTATCATAAAACATTACTGAGGCATACAGTAAAGGTATCATGAATATGTCATCTCTATAGATTAATTCTTTACCAAATGCATTATAGCTCTATTAGGACACACCCTTCATATGTCTAACATTATGTGTTCCACATAAGTAAATCATACATAATTATATAATGTATAATTAACCAATAAAGAAAATGGTTTATATGATAATACACAACATGATCATAAGCCTTCCAAATAAATAATGTGAATAGTATAATAAAATAATATCATAGTAATTAATAAATGATACTGACATAGATAGAAAATATCTTTTCAAGATCATTGGGTAAATAAATTTGAAAAATAATAGGAAATACCCCTTTTCATTAAAAAAACATTATGAATTAGGATTATTTGGAAAACCATTTTAAAAAATTTAAAAGAATATTTACTAAAAGGTATGATCATAATAGATAAAGGATGTGTTCACATGGAAGAAAAACTTAAAAAGGTATTTTGGAAAACATTTTTAACATTATTGTAAAAATTGAAGTTACGAGTCACTTTAAAAAGTTATTTTCAAAAAGGTGAAGGTATTTTTTTGAAAAATTTTACTTAAAAAAAGAACCTTCAATAATGGAGACTTGAAAAATACCTAAATAGTATCCCAAGGAAATGTGGAGTGGAAGATAAAACAATCAATCATGGAAGGAAAACTATTTTATTATTTTAAAACATCTTTGTTGAAATACCACATCATAAAATGTGTAATAAAACATCCTTTTAAAAATAGGATAAGGGAAATATGAAGGTTACATGAGATAACACAAAATAAGGTTTCCAAATATAAAGGATAACATTGGAAAGAAGAAAAATATAGGCAAGGAGGGGAAACTATCTTTTAAGTGGATGCAAATTATTCTCAAAATGATATTTTTTTGAGAAAGAATTTTATCAAGGTAAAAGTTTTTAATTAAAAAGGTATTATCCTCAGAGATAAAGATAAAGTACCATGAAATAAAATACTAGGTTATAAGAAACCAATCATGGAATAAAATGTTTCAAGAAGTGGCATTATAACTCAAGGAAAGGATATTTTGAGTTACTAAGATTGTTGGAACCATGGTCTTCTATGTATGATTTGGAGTATGGTTTGTGTTTTTTGTCAATCATCAATGGAAGTTCAGATCGTGTACCAGTAAAGAGATTATACCGTTCAAGCAGACAACAGTATTGAAGGTGGCGCCGTTTCCCAGTGTTTGCCAAATTTTTTGGGGTCCAAAATCTGGAAGTTGCTGAGCATCGCAAAAAGTGGATTTCCATGAAGAAAATAATTAAATATGGAAAAGGCATGATTTTCGCAAAGAGAGGATTCATGGTTTGGAAATTGAGAAGACAAGAAGAATGGAGGCGGTGAGTCTTCGCGATTACATCAAATCTTCGCGAACGGCAGAGTTGAAGTGCATCGCGGTGGTGAAGGGATTTGCAAGGGAGATTCACGGCGAAGGCGCGAAGGATAGATGACGGTGATACTTCGCGATTATGACGAGCTCCGTGATCCGAAAATTGCTGAGGTGCTTCGCGATTTGGACAGAATTCTGGCGGAATCTTCGGAGCTTCGCAATTTGAGATGACATGGCGTTGACTTCGCGCTGAAAGTTTGAGGGTCGGTGGAATATCCTATAAATAGAGGCTGACCCCCTCAAGAGAAGTAGAGGGAATTTCAGAGAAAATCCTTTGCTCTGGGTTCGCAAAGGTCTCTCACGAAGGCAGTGTGCTTAGTGAAAGAGGAGCTTCGCGGTGGCTATTATAGCTCCGCGAAAGTCGTGAGCCCCGCGTTGGCTCAGTGAGCTTCGCGAAGAGGCGGGAGCTCTGCAACAGCCAAGCATTGCGAAGGCTGGAGCATCGCGAGAGTGCTTCGTGATTGAGCTTCGCGAAAAGACAAGGACTCCGCGAAGGCTTGTTTGAGCTTTGTAAAATTGGGAGCCTTGCGAAGTAGGGTACTTTGTGAAGGCCCTTTCCAAAGGTTGTTTGCCCAGTGGACAAGAAAAAAGGGGGTATTCATCAGTGGATGGAATTCAGACTTTAATAGAGCATCAACTCAGGACTCTGATGCAAGTAAAGTCTCATGCTGAACAGGAGACAAAGACCCTCATGTCTATCAGTTGAAGATACCTTCACGTCTACAAACTGAGTGAGACTTCACCAATGGCAGTGAGCCAGGGGGAGTCAACGGGAGTGACCCGAGGGAAGCAATGAGCTCTCCCTGAACCTTTGTAAAGGCAGTGAGCCTGGGACAGAGTGACTGTGTCTGAACAATTTTAATCCACAACTAGTGAAGATTAATGGATTTTGGTACGACTGGAAACCTGTCAGCGTATGCTCCTTGGACGTAGCCCTTAGTGGTGAACCAAGTAAAAAGGGTTGTGTTTTCTCTGTGCATGTGAATGTTTGATTTCTGATCATTTTCATCATACAGGTTCAAAAAGTTCCTACCAACGTGGGAACAAGATCCATCACTTTAAAATAAAAAGTTGTCACCCTGATTCACCCCTCCCCTCTCAGGGTGTCCCAGGGTCTTTCAAGTGGTATCAGAGGCAGGTTGCTGGTGTTGAATCTGTCCTTTACCATCATGGAGAATGCAGTCAATGTCAAGGGAGTCCCTCACTTAGATGGAAGTAATTTCCAAATCTGGAAGAACAGAATGAGATCTCATCTAAGATCTCTTGGAATGGAAGTTATCTTTTCTATTGTGCAAGGAATACAAGTCACTGACCCAACAGGCCTGGCTATGACTGAAATAGACAGGAAAATTCTTGATGCAGATGCTAAAGCACAAAATGCTCTTACTGCAGCCCTTTCTGATCAGATCTACCTAAAGGTGATGAATTGTACCTCAGCAAAATACATGTGGGATAAACTCGAGAATATTTTTGAAGGAGATAGCAAAGTGAAGGAGGCGAAACTACAAGTGCTGCACAATCAGTTTGATGATCTGAAGATGCATCCCGACGAGAATGAAGACTCTTTCTTCAATCAAATTACTGAAGTGGTTGGAGAAATTCGGGGTCTAGGTGAATAAATCAAAGACATTGATATTGCAAAGAAAATATTAAGAAGACTTCCACCTCTGTACAATGCAAAGGTGTCAGCCCTTGAGGAAATAGATCTATTAAAACTTTCTCTGGATGATCTACTTAGCAGCTTGGTAGCATATGAAATGAGAGTCAAAACAGAAGATGCTACGACTCGTGTGAGCAAGGAAATGGCATTCAAGGCCATGGATAAACTGAAAATCTCAAAAGATAGTAGTGGTGAAGATGAAGTAGAAAAATAAATTATTTCTCTCATTGTAAAGAAGTTCCAGAAGGGGAAAGGGAAATTCAAAGGGAAGTTACCTCTCACATGTTTTTGTTGTGGAAAAGTTGGGCACATTTCCTCTAAGTGCTTAAGAAAGATCAATGATGAAGATTGTGAAGATGAATGCTTCGATAAGCCTCAGAGAAGGTTCTTAAAAAAGGGAGACTTCAAATCTAGAAAGAAAATGCAAAGGAAGAGTTTTGTCTGTGAAGAGGAAGAAGATGATAATGAATTCTGTGATGAAGAAGAACCAGAATTCAAAACTGGGAACCATGCTTCCATGATGGCCACTATTGAAAATTCAGAAGATACTGGTGGAGAAAAACAACTGAGAACTTTTGTAGATCCTGAGATTCAACTTAAGGATGCGGTTAATAAGCTTAAGATTAAATGCAAGAGTTGCAACAAGTGGAAATCTATTGTAGAAGAATCAGCTGAATACATTGATCAACTTGAAGCTGAAATTGAACGAATGGAAGAATTTGTGAAGTTACAGTCTAAAATAATTGAAAGCAATGATGATGTAGTGGATCTGAAGCTGAGAATTGAAGAGCAGGAAAAGGTCATCAATGACCTCACCTCGAGACTAGATGAAAAATCTAAGACTGCTGAGGGTCTTGAGGAGGAAGTTGTTACTCTAAGGAGTAAACTTGATACTGAATCAATTCCAAAATAATTGAGGAAGAAAATACAGTTTGGAAGATTATCAGATGCAGAATTACTTGCAAGAGCCAAGTGCGGTTCAGATGGGGTTGGAAAAATATTGAGTAATCAAAGACCCGCTTGTATGGGAAAGAGTGGAATTGGCTATGAGGTTGAGACATCAACTGCTGGAAGTGAAAGGATCCAAAATAAAGATAAGATGAATGTTGAACATGTTGAAACATTGCCTAAAGTGCTGAAAAAGGAACCCTCAACTAAAACTAAAAGGGGAACTAAAAATTATCCTTAAACATTCAGAAATGATAGACAGTCGAACTTTTCTCCCAAAGAAGAAGTTATGAGGAGAAATTCAAGTGAGAAAACTTTTCCTCTCATGAAGTGTCAGTTCTGTGGCTATCTGGGCCATACCATGTCTTATTGTGAAGAGGCAAGAATCTATCTGAATAGAGAAGATATAAAAGTTCAACAAAGGAGAACAAATTCATATCCTAATTCTTATAGAAGAAACAATTTCTATGGATATTGTTTTTGTTGTTCTAACTTTGGTCATAAAGCTGCTAATTGTAGGAAGAGAAGGGACATGGACACCTCATACCGAAGTTCAAGACAAGTCAAGTCTTTCCAGCAAGACAGTGTTGCTCTTTTAAACAGGTTTTCTCCTCTCGAAGAAGATTTTGACTATGAAGAACCTGGGTATGCGGAAGAGATAATTGAAAGGCCATTAGTACTATATACTCGATCCAATGTCTCATGGAAGGAAAGGAAGAAGATTGAGAAATACAACCTTGCAGAGGTAGCCCTCAATGCTACAAAGAACAACAGTACCTGGATTCTGGATAGCGATTGTTCATCTCATATGAAGGGTAATGCGGGCCTGCTAACAGATATCAAAAGGATGGTTGATGGTACAGTACGATTTTGTAATGATGGGGCTCTGAAAATCAAAGGGAGTGGAAGTACCGAGTTATCTAATGGAGAACTAAATAAGACTTAAGTCCTTTACGTAGATGGTCTACGTCATAATCTCCTCAGTGTGAGTCAACTCTGTGACTCAGGACTTATAGTTACTTTTAATCAGAAAGGCTGCACTATTAAAGGAAAGATAGGAAATTCACTTATGAAGGGATGCAGAACAGAAGGTAACTTGTATCAGGTTGATAGTGAAGAGAATGTATGTTACATGACTGTTGAAGAAGAAAACAATTTGTGGCATCGGAGACTGGGACACATCAATCAACAAGACATGGAGAAAATATCAAAATTGAGAATTGTCATGGACATTCCCAACCTGAAGCGTGAGCGTGAAAAATCTTGTGATGCTTGCATTCGCGGGAAGCTGGTCTAGAGTTCATATCGGCCAAAGAAGAAAATGACATCTCACCTTCTTGATCTGATTCATACAGATGTATGTGGGCCGATAAATGTTTCCGTAACTCATGGAGAAAGGTACTTTGTCCTTTTCATAGATGATTACAGTAGAATGGTATGTGTGATGATAATTCACAGGAAACGAAAAGTCCTTGACTGCATGAAAACATATCGGCGAATCGCCGAGAATGATACTGGACGAACAATCAAAGTGTTGCGATCTGACAATAGAGGAGAATACACGTCCATTGAATTTGAAAATTATCTGGAGAAGCATGGGATACAAAATGAGGTAGCTGCTGTGAGAACTCCACAACAAAATGGAGTTGTTGAACGTAGGAATCGACAGGTGAACAACATGGCACTAACTATGCTGATTGAGAGTCATATTCCACGACATTACTGGAAAGAGGTTGTTCAAGCTGTAGTATACATTCAGAATCGAACAGGACTTTATATGGGTGAGACGAAGACACCATATGAATTGTGGCATGGACAGAAGCCTTATTTAAAATACTTTCGTGTCTTTGGAAGTAAATGCTTCATCAGGAACAAAGAAGGAAATCAAGGGAAATATGGTGACAATGCAGATAAAGGAATTTTCCTCGGTTACTCAATGAACAACAAAGCCTACAAGTGTTTCAACAAGCGTTTAGGAAGGATTGTGGAAAGCAGTGATGTTAAGATAATTGAAGAGAAAAGTACAAATTCTTCAAGGACGTCATATGATGATGTGATAGAAAGTCAGGAAGAAAGTTAATGGGAAGAAAATACAAATGCAGAAATAGAGGAAGTTGTTCAAAACACTCAGCAGTCACATCACGATGTTGACTCAGACGAAGAATCTGAAGAGGAAATCTTGGATGGTGAGAATGCGACTGAACCTCACAGGATAAATCTAAGAGTAGAGATTGATCCATCTAACATAATTGGAGACAGGAATGCACCTACACAGACAAGGAGGATGAGTAATAACACACCATATGCATTTCTGTCAGTTGTGGAGCCATCCTCATTTGAAGAAGCTGCAAAGGATGAATCCTGGGTGAAAGCCATGAATAACGAGTTAGATCAGATTGACAAGAATCATACATGGGATCTTGTCCAGAGACCAAAAGGTCACAATGTTATTGGAACAAAATGGATATTCAAGAAAAAGTTTGATGAGCATGGAAGTGTTATCAGAAACAAGGCTCTACTTGTATGTAAAGGGTATTCTCAGATAGAAGGTGTTGATGTTGAAGATACCTTTGCTCCAGTGGATAGACTGGAGTCAATCAAGCTGTTTCTTGCCATGGCTCTCCAAAGAGGATATAAAGTATATAAAATAGATGTCAAGATAGCATTCTTAAATGGTGTACTCAAAGAAGAAGTCTACATTGAACAACCCATGGGTTTTTTTCTTGGTGCTGATGAATCAAAGGTCTGAAAGCTAAAGAAAGCACTTTATGGCCTGAAACAGGCACCACGGGCGTGGTACTCCAGACTGGATTCTTACCTCAAGAAGCTGGAATTCAAAAGAGGAGGAGTAGATTACAATCTCTATGTGAAGAATTCTTCGAAAGATCTGTTCATGGTTCTAGTTTATGTCGATGACATTATATTTGGTGGCAGCAGGTAGAAATCAGTGGATGAATTTGACAATCATATGAAATCATAATTTGAAATGTCAATGATTGGGGAGCTCACATATTTCTTGGGACTGCAAGTGACTCAAAGGAAAGACTTCACTTTTATCTCTCAGGAAAAGTATGCCAGAGAGCTACTGAAGAAGTTTAAGATGCAAGACTCCAAACCAATGTCAACTCCGATTGCAGTTGGCACCAAACTTGGAAAGCATGAGGAAGGGACATCTGTAGATCCCACCATGTATAGAAGAATCATTGGGAGCCTACAGTACCTGCCAGCGACACGAACAGATATTGTCTTTGCCACATGTATTACATCCCGCTTTCAGAGTAGTCCAAAGGAGGAACATATGGCAGCAGTCAAAAGAATCATGCGGTACATTCAAGGTACACACAACTTTGGATTACATTTTCCTGCAAGTAGGGATAGTGAATTATTAGCATTTTCTGATGCTGACTAGGCTGGTGATGTAGTAGACAGAAAGTCCACCAGTGGTGGATCTTTATATATTGGGCAGAAATGTGTTGGCTGGTTGATTAAGAAACAAGAAAGTACTTCTCTTAGTACTGCTGAATCTGAGTATATATCTGCCACAAAGGCATACACTCAACTGCTATGGATGAAACAACAATTAACAGATATTGGTGATGAGGTAAAGAAACCAATGGTGATTTACTGTGATAACAAGAGTACAATTGATCTTACAAGAAATCCTGTTCAGCACTCTCATACAAAACATATTAAAATCAGGTATCACTTTATCAAAGAAAAAGTTGAGCAAGGGGTGATTAGAATGGATCACGTGGGAACTGATGAGCAAGTAGCTGATATCCTGACAAAGCCACTGTCAGCGGCTGTGTTTGAGAAGCATAGGTTGAACCTCGGTGTTCAGCCACCTCCCAGTGCATAATGAGGTTATGGAAATCCCCTCTCCCCGTTTGTTATAACTACTTTAATCTATTTATGGCTGTGATGTAGATTTATGGGGGAGATACTATCCAGGGGGAGTATGGTTTGAGTTGAACGTGAAAAATTTTACTGGTCTTTGGCTTTATTGTCAATGGGGGATAAAGGAGAAATGAATAAATTCAGGCAACTTCTGTGATGAGAAGAATGAGAAGGAAAATAGTGGAACCCAATTCAAGCCTCCTCTCTTGTTTTCTACTCCGAGCATTGCTCACGTAGACTTAGAGTGTTGGCTGAGTTGATTCCTGCGTTTTTTGGTTTTCACATAGATGGAGATCTATTGAATTTATTTTCTGATTGCCAACAAACCCAAAGGGGGAGATTGTTGGAACCATGGTCTTCTATGCATGATTTTATGTATGGTTTGTGTTTGTTGTCAATCATCAATGGAAGTTTGGATCGTGTACCAGCAAAGAGATCATACCGTTCAAGCAGACAATAGTATTGAAGGTGGCGCCATTTCCCAGTGTTTGCCAAATTTTTGGGGGTCCAAAATCTAGAAGTTACTGAGCATCGCGAAAAGTGGATTTCCATGAAGATAATAATTAAATATGGAAAAGTCATGATTTTCGCGAATAGAGGATGCATGGTTTGGAAATCACGAAGATAAGAAGAATGGAGGCGGTGAGTCTTCGCGATTACGTCAAAGCTTCGCGAACAGCAAAGTTGAAGCGCATTGCGGCGGTGAAGGGATTTGCGAGGGAGCTTCGCGGTGAAGGCTCAAAGGATAGATGATAGTGATACTCCGCAATTATGATGTGCTCCGCGATCTGAAAATTGCCGAGGTGCTTCGCGATTTGGAAAGAATTCCGGTGGAATCTTCAGAGATTCGCGATTTGAGATGACGTGGTGTTGACTTCGCGCTGAAAGTTCGAGGGTCGGTGGAATCACCTATAAATAGAGGCCGACCCCCTCAATAGAAGTAGAGGGAATTTCAGAGAAAATCCTTTGCTCTGGGTTCGCAAAGGTCTCTCGCGAAGGCAGTGTGCTTCGCGAAAGAGGAACTTCGCGGCGACTATTCTAGCTCCGCGAAAGTCGTGCGCCCCGTGTTGGCTCAGTGAGCTTCGCGAAGAGGCGGGAGCTCCGCGACAGCCAAGCATTGAAAATGCTGGAGCATCGTGAGAGTGCTTCGCGATTGAGCTTCATGAAAAGACAGGGACTCCGCGAAGGCTTGTTTGAGCTTTGCAAAATTGGGAGCGTTGCGAAGTTGGGTACTTTGTGAAGGCCCTTTCCAAAGGTTGTTTGCCCAGTAGACAAGACAAAAGGGGGTATTCATCAGTGGATGGAATTCAGAATTTAACAGAGCATCAACTCAGGACTCTGATGCAAGCAAAGTCTCATGCTGAACAGGAGACAAAGACCCTCATGTCTATCAGTTGAAGAGACCTTCACGTCTACAAACTGAGTGAGACTTCACCAACGGCAGTGAGCCAAGGGGAGTCAACAGGAGTGACCCGAGGGAAGCAGTGAGATCTCCATGAATTTTTGTAAAGGCAGTGAGCCTGGGACAGAGTGACTGTGCCCAAACAATTGTAATCCACAACTAGTGAAGATTAGTGGATTTTGGTATGACCGGCAACCTGTCGGCATATGCTCCTTGGACGTAGCCCTTAGTGGTGAACCAAGTAAAAAGGGCTGTGTCTTCTCTGTGCATGTGAATGTCTGATTTCTGATCATTTTCATCATACAGGTTCAACAAGTTCATACCAACGTGGGAACAAGATCCATCACTTTAAAATAAAAAGTTGTCACCCTGATTCACCCCTCCCCTCTTAGGGTGTCCCGGGGTCTTTCAAAGATCCCTTACAAATTTAATGACACATGAAATAGAAATACAAATAAAGGAAGAAACTTAATATAGATTTTTATAACCCATTAATTACATATTAAATGACTTTAATTAGGTACCAATCACACCATATCAAGTACATTATGATGGACAATATGAAATATGTCCTAAGAAATTAAATTTGATACAATAAACCCCTTACCTTAATTTTTGACTTCCACTAAAGTTATTGAATATCCTATATAAAATAATAAATATCTTAATCACCTATTTAAAAACCTTTTTCATATCCACAAGCTTTTATGAACTTTATTTATAATTATTCTCTATATTTATACTATTTAGTTATTATCGATTTCAATATCGGGTTTGAGTAATCTTGATCTTTTTGAACTAGTTTCTTAATAATGGTATTGTTATTCATTATTATCCAAAATTTCATCATTCAAAAATCATAAAAAGTATTTTAATTTATGTTTTATAATTATTTATAATGTTATAATTCCATTTTATACATATTTTAGTTATTATTTTTGACAAGGTGATGAGCTTATTTTGATTTTTTATAATGAACAGAGAGTATTATCTTAATTAATGAGTTAAAGTATTATATTAATATTAAAAAACCAAATAATAATAATAATTTACTTATTAATATCCAATATTAAGTTTTTAAATCCATAATTTATAGAAATTTATAGCATTTTTCATATAGGTGGTTAAACAGACCCAATAAAAACATGTTATTATCTATGCATGAGCTGAAGGTAATGGGGCATGCAACAGAAGCTGGTGAGACATAAATTTAAAAAAATTCATCACTAAAGTGATGAAACATGTCATATAAAATGATTTGATCCCCAATAGAGGTTTTAGGATCTAGTGTGAATTTAATAAGAATGGAAAATAAATCGAATGGTTACCTCATTCGAATCAAAGCATGCTCGATTGCAACTCATCGCCGGTGATTGTTACATAAAGGATTCGAATATGAAACCCTATAGATCGTCCACACATGCTCCAATAATCCACATGATTTCCATTTTTGAGTTCTGGGTTCTATCATTGAGCTTTGATGAATCCTTCATTGCCACAACGATCACCTCAATCTCATGCCTTCGGTCTGTCGAAGGCGTCATTGAATCAATTTCTCAGAGACAAAATTTATCTATCTAGAAAGTGGGAGGAAAGAGAATCTCTAATTCCATTTTAATAAATAAAACCATTAATGAATTCCTCTCTCTTTCTTATATAGTGGGAAGATCAAATACCCAGAAAGGGTTCCCCAACCTATGAAAATAAAATTCCCACTAAATATAAAATAAATAAATAGTTATGAAGAACTAATTACATCATTAATAGCATTTATATTTTATCAAAAAATTATAATATATAATAAATACATTACATGATAAAACCCGAGTCATTAACTTAACTTTAAATTCTCACTAATATTAAATGAACCTTTAATATTAAAATAATATCCATTCGTAAAATATTTTTTCAGTATTCACTTAATACCTCAAGAATACTTTTAATAAATAAATTCAACCCAATTATTATATATTAAAATAATAATAAATTTATTTATTCAATGGTGATCAATTATTTGGACAACTCACAAACCCTATGGTGGGGACCACCATGTCCAATATACCTATTCACTAGAATAAGGTAGATTCTTGAATTCTCTATTGTGTGTGACCCTCTAAGACCTTATCTCGATTGTAGTGAATAGTATTCACAGACTAAGAGTAGAGTCTAGTAACCCATGAAGGCCCCTAAAGAGATAATAAATTTTCATAGTAACGAAAACCATCCTAAAAACACACACTGTGTAATATAATCTCTTTATCTTTTGATATCTCATAAAGCAGGATGCACACCTATGTCATCGTACTTTATTATTTATTGATATAACTGGATGAACTTACCTTAAACTACCTTAGATAAGGATTTATAAAGGTACTACCATCTGGATCAACCAGGACCAAGATATTAATTCCTCAACTTAGAGTCGAAAAAATCTATCATGAATATTCAACCAATGCCATACCTCTAATGACGCACCCAACACAAGATACCTCACCATGAATTTATTGTAATGGTTTTTTACTTGCATCAAAGTATGTGATCAAATGTCACACATTGATAATGATATCAATTCAGGATACTGATACACATGTCTATATATAGGAACATACAATGACACCCAAAACATGTGGTGTTCCTATTGTCAGGTCTTTCCTCATGATCTCACCTACCAGAGATCACCAAGTGAGAAATTTATGAGAATAAGTCTCAATGATTACGATCCCCCAACATTTTATATTTATACATCAACCATTTTTAGTTAGTATGCTGTATCTAAACCATAGAACATATGTTTAAGATTAATACCATAGTATCTCAAGATTCTCATTATAGCCTAAGAACTAATATTATATTTTTATATAACAAATAATCTATGGATATTACCATTTAAATAGCGAGTTTATAAATATCTACACTATAATGGAGAGTGTACATCATGCATAACTCACTGTAAACATGATATGATAATCGAAAAGTATTGATAAAATTGGATATAAGGAACCCACTATTACAACACTCCCACTTCCACTAGAGCTAACTTGATAACTATCCTTGTTATCTCTCACATTATTAAGATCATGTTTCTGCTGATCCATGGATTTAGTTGACAGGTCTTCCATGTATCCCTTATGTGGCTATTTTGTTATCTAAGAATTTACCTTCTTGAGAAATACTTCTCAAGAGATAATACCGTCGAGTATATCCCTTTTTTCTATTATCTAATCATAATATCTTGGCTAGTACCAATAAAATAATTATCATTATGATAAAACTTTACTTACTAGGTGATATTCTAAGAAATGGAACAAATCATTGCATATTTTACACTGCTTCTTTAGCTACCTCAAAATTTTAAACATACTCAGTATTTATAGGTATGGATACCACTGGATTGTATGAGATTTTGTCACTCATTAAGTTATCCTAACTGCAATATAAGATCATATTGACTTATAGGAAGTCTAGTTTGTGCCCCCTTATAACTAGTATCCATTCCTCTCCACTTACTAGGTATATATCATTTGTACTTCATCAAGTACAATAAGATAGTTTTAACTTCTCCCCTTGTAGTTCTCCAGGATATAACTAATATTTTCCTACTATAAAGTATATGTTGGAAATATCATATCTTGTACATATCATGGAATACATTATTGATCCATAACTAAATCATATGGAATTAAACTCACCACATTAATCTCTTTATATGCCCATGCATGTCTTCTTGGAGAGATTTATGCCATATGACATTATTAACAATTATCTCTTGAATTATTACAAATTGTATTTTTCAATACCATGTCAGTATATGTATTATTGAATTGGTCTAAGAAACCTTTATATCTACATCAGTAGATGAAATCCCCTAAAACATAGGTTTATACTTCAAGTTAATTTCTAGAGAGATTCTTTTATTCTGGTCTTAACTAACTATAGTACCAATACTTGTTTTCCATATGTTATTAAACATATTTTACTTGGAAAACAGTGTCTCTCCTACTAACTTTTGCAAACACATGGTAAATATTCATTCCAAATGAATGTTTTATGATCTTGTTTCTTACTTCAATCCTGAATTGGATTTCAGTAACTTTCACCCCTATTGGCACTCTATAGTGTCACCATCCCTTTATGGTTTCATTGTATGCACACTTTCTATGATTGGTGGTCTTGAAATCCAATGCTCAATAAAATGATCATATAAATTAGCTATGATAAGTGAATTTCTAATGGATTTAGGAATAAAGACTTGGTTTAACTAATCGAGCCTCATTAGTACCACTATTGTACCATCCATGTATAATCTCACTTGAATACCAACCATAGTATTCAAAATAATAATCCCCTACACTTTGATACATGGAATCCATTATTTAATTTTAGTTTACCTTGTCAATTTTATCTAATTTCCATATACTTATTACTTGTAGGAATTAGTATTATTAATGAATAATATATCATCGAATGTGATGAATATAAAACCATCACCATGGTTTTATCCTTCCTATGCAGTATGTGTCTCTGGAACATTATCTTACACACCTCTTGTGGAACTCATTACTAAGATAACCATTTGTTTATCTCTAACATTGAATAAACCCAAGTCAATATTTCTCCCACTATCTCAAATAGAGATATGCACACATTTATATAAATATAGTTTATAACTTGACTATCTTTTTTCTATCTTATGGATTTATGTAATATCTGAAAAAAACTTTTAGGATAATTACTTCAGATGCATTTTGTGTTTTTCTTGATGAAAGTTGTATTTATATCCTTAACAAGCAATTCACATTGAAACATATGTTATTATGACATAATGTATTTCCATCATACTATAACTCATATGATATCCATTTTCATGATTGTTGGTATGTCATTATGGGATTACACCGTTATTTGTAATGCATATCTCAAAAATAATGGAAGTCATTGTAATGTATATATGTCTCAACATTGATGCATATTTTACTTACATCAAGTCTTTGATGGGTATAAGGAAATATAAATTTAATAATTCCTCCACACTACATTTTATTGGTTAATGTTTATATGTAAGACTCATCATCAATTCTCCCTACTAACATCATAGCTCTGATGTGGATAAGGTAACATGAGTTTAGAAATTACTCCATGCTACATTATATTTATCAACAAATGATTGGTCAAGATATTATTTGGCACCCTATCCTGAAGCAAATAATATCTTATAACTATGCATATAACATACTTCACTTTCATATTTCTTAATAACCTAAAGGAATCTTATGAATTATATTTACCACTAACTTACCCGTGGAATAGTTCATGCCCTCTAGCTGAATTAATTATGAAAGTCTTATGGAATAACTTTATTTATAAAGGTTTCTTTTTCCAAAACTAAGTTCATAAGTGTGTCAATAATACCTAAGGTCTTTAACTCCAAAGATTCTAGAACCATATTGGGTATATCATTGAAAAATTCTTAGTTTTTATTGACAAAGTATTTTCTTCCCACAATGGGGTATATAATTCTTACATTTTTTTATTCATCAATTATTTATAATGATTCAAGAATTATTAAACAATTCATTGAGAATTAAACAACACAAACAATATCCATTCCAAAACTGGAATAATGTCTCCTTATGTCCAATAGACACATGAGATTAATGTTTTTGGAAATACTTATCAAAAGTTCAACTAAAATCATTTACTTGGAAGTTAAAAGTCTTGTAATTCTCCCCACTAACTTAGGAACCACCCTTTCTCAGCCACTTAGATAACACACCTTACTTCTTATAACATTTATATACTTACTTGGTTACTATATTAAAATACACACATGTTATATGAATATTTCATTCAATACCCAAAAAAAGTATTATAAAAACATTAAAAAAATTATGAATATTCCTAAATAAGACACAACTACTTGATTATTTTATTCAGTTCATTGTGTTTAAAATTTCATTGACTTATACCAAGAAAATAACCACTTGTATGATAACCAACCTATTTTCTTTAAAGGAAATTGTGAATGAACCTTTGGAATCACTCTTTCCATTGGCCTTTTGCCATGTCTTTCTACTTGTTCACTATAAGAATTAAATATTAATCTTTCTTTAATGTTCTTATTGCTTGGAGAACCTTACCTAAAAGGCAACGAAGTGTTTTCTACATACTATTAGTTTTGTAATATTAAATGAAACTATAGAAAATAGGTGAAAATGATATGAGAAAGGGATCCATTAAAAGATCATGATTCATATTTCAATTTACACATATCCAATGTAATCATCACCAATTCATATCTACACTTATCTTTCTCCTCACAAGATTCTTAGAGTTGAGACTACATGTAATATCATTCATGTCCTGATGTAGAACCCATAACTTACATCAGATGTTGATTATATCATTATGAAATAACCATCATATGTGTCATACATGAGTCTCCTATAAGCAATTTTTACACACTTTATTTTTGAGGTGTCTTAATAGGTATTAGGGACACCGACACCTTGAATTTATGATGTTGTAGTACTTTTCAAAAGTTCCTGTACTACTCTTGGGAACTCATTCCAGTTTGGACATGTTATTTTTCCAATAATTATCATAGTGTACTTTAGATATTTCTTTCCATTTTCTATAAAAATAAAATTTGACAGATTAATAATTTTATCTTGATTTCTAATTAGACATCACATATTATTTAAATAATTAAATGTCTAACTATTTAACTAAACTCTAGAAACCCTATGTACCAGAATCGGAACAATATGTTGCTTGAGTATTCTAGTGGAAAGTATCCTTGAAACTCACCTCATAATCTATAAGCTATTACTATACCACTAATCAGAGAGTTCAAGGTATGCATTTGACTAACCAATCACATTAAATCATGTCTCCTTGACCTATTGAGTGAAGTCCCAGCTTCAAAAATCATAAATATGATTTACTCAATGTTTTCCTATAAAGTTACAATAAGAAAACTATGGCTAATCCTTTACTTCCAACTTTAGTTAATTCAACCCATTGTTCTCATAAGAACTCCTTAGTAGTAAGAGGTACCTTCAACTATGGCCAATGAACACCCCAAACACCTAGTTGTGTTCAAATTCAAACAATGGAAGGTGTTTGCGACTTAATATTTCATTGAGGGTTTTTAAATATTTTTTGATGAATGCTATCCATTTTTATTAACATGTTAATTCTATGTTGTCATGATCACAACTAAAAATTAATAGAAAAACATTCATTGTGACTTTATGAATTTAGATATTTATTATTTTATGTGTTTCCCATTATCAAACAAACGCATAAAATAATAAACAATGTATAAAGGAAATAAATCACCCAACTGGTCTTGAGAATATAATATTGGTTGATCCATTTAAACTTAATATACTAACCATGAACTATGGTAATCACACCTGAGTCATGTATTGACTCATGATATAGCTCATTCCCATCTAGTGTGTCCATTTCTCATTTGGATTTCGCCTTAACTCAACATGGTTCGTGACTTATAGCGTCATCTTTATACTACAAAAATACCCACATGTAGGAAAGAGGGTATTGGAATTAAAAAATATAGATACCTCAATTTTATTTGGGCATGTAGACCATTATAAATATTAAATAAAGAAATGATAATGTGTATAAAATCTTATTTAAAATTTAATTACATACACCACACACAATGAAATAATTAATTAAAAACTGACATACATGGATGGTTAATGCTCAAGACTAGTCAATAGGTAAAAGTAAAACATGATAAAAATTAAATGAAATAAATTTAAGTATGATTCATTGATTAAATTAAATGAATTATTTAAATTAAAATAATTTAATTCTATTCTGTCCTACTATTAATTTATTTTTTATTCTAGAATTAAATGAATTAAATAATTTAATTTTAGACCCAAAATTAAATTACTTGTTTAGAATATTAAAATTATTATTTTTATAATCCTAAATTAATAAATTAATTTTGATTATATTGAAGATAATTATCGGGGCCCCAAAACCCCACATAGAGCCCAAGCAGACCAGGTTAACCCCATGCAGAGGAGTTTTGGGCTTGGCAGACCCACCCTGACCCGTTACGGGTCAAGAAGATCTTCATAAGCCCATTACGGGGTATGTCAATTCAAATAGGACCTAGGGAGTTGTGTTGCTTGCCCAAACTGGGTAGGGGGTACCCTGAGTAGGGGCTGACCATAACGGTGTATGGAAGGGTGGAAGACGGTCCTTTGGGAGCTTGGTCTATGACTGACGAGGGAGAAACCCGTGATGACGGTTCCAGGGGGTCCGACGATCTCATGGGAGTGGTGGCCAAAACCCACGATGGTGGTTCTAGGGGGTCCAATGATCTTGTAGGAGGGAGGAGTAGGCCAATGGGGTGTCCTCAATGATTGAAAAAGTTGACAGCTCAGTGTAGAGGCTAAAAAATAGCGACGATCAACTTTTCATAGAGGAGGGGGTCACAACGTACAAGGACTACGAGTGGAGGAGAAGGTTGGAACTTAGAGGGTGGAGGTGGCGTGCTCAGAATGGGTCATTTGTGGTAGGACCTCCAAAATTTTAATGAATTTTTTCTTCTTCTTTATTCATATATGATAAGCATGTCATGTGGAAAATTCCACACCCTTGTTTTTGTTTGTTTTATTGTGTGGAAAACTGCAGTCATAGGTTTATTTACAACCCTTCACCACAAAAATTTGTTTTTTTAATAATGATTATTTATTATGATTTATTTTTTAATTAAATATATGATTAAATATAAAAAAACCTATGAAAATGAGGTCCTCCTAGAATTATTTTTCCAGAAAAAACATGGAAGGAACAAGGTAGCAGGAAAAAATCAATATCTGAGAACCGCCTAGAAAAATGAAAAATTAATGTGTTACTCTATTTTAATATCTATAAAAACACAATTAATCTATATTAAAAACTTTGGATGGATATATCTTGGACATATAATATTGGATCAAAATACGATTGAAGCCATTTGGACCAAAATAAAACCCTATAATTAATTTAATACAAATTATTTTTTCTGACTCCGTAAATTCACATGATTCCCTATGATACCAATTCAAGGTATCGGGGCATGTAACGTAAGATATTGGGCCAAGGATTTAAAATTTTTTATCACTGGAGTGACGAATTTTTTTGTCTCTGGTGACCCAAGCCCAGGTAGAGGTCTGAGGATCTCACATAAATTTAATAAGCATAAAAATTAAACTGAATGGTTACCTCATTCGAATAAAATCACGCTCAACTACATCTCATAGTTGGTGAAAATTTCATGAAGGATCCAAAGACGAACCCCTATAAATCATCCACAAACACTCTAAGAATCCACATACACACCGTTTATTGAATTTTGGGGGCTAGCGCAGAGCTTCGACAAATCCTTCAGCGTCACGACAATCACCTCAATCTCGCGCCTTTGATCTATCGAAGGAATTCTTAGATTGATCACTCAAAGAGATAATTTATCTCTCTATAAAGCAGGAGGATTAAGAGGTTCTCATTATATTGGAATGAAAAACACCACAAATTAATGCCTCTCTCCTACTTATATAGTGATATGCTCAAATGATTGGAAAGGGTTCCCCAAACCTCAAAAATAAAATGCTCACTAAATAAGAAATAAATAAATAGTTATGAAAAACTAATGAAAGCATGGATTATTTTCACCTATCAACCATTAAAAGTTCTAATACTCTGCTAATGTGTATAGAATCACTCAAGTCGAATCCTCAACAATGATACTTTTTAATAGTCGATTGTTTTTAGTTGATTGTATTTTGATTGGGGGGTTTGTTTGTAGAGATTAAATGAAGTGATTAATGATTGGTTTTTGATTTAACAATTTGATAAATATTGGGATGAGTTCATTTTTAGGGAGTTAAGCTTGTGATATCCCTGATCTTGTCTTTATATTTCATTTAAATTAATACCCACTTCACAAGATAAAGTTGATTAGAATTCATAAGTGTTAAGGCTTTAATCCAAGACTTAACTTAACTTAGGGTTCTAATCTCAATCATAGATTGTTTATGGAAGTGTATTTATGGTTCCAATAATCCATGGAAACCACATGTTAAACAAAACAAGTCATTAATACATGACATGTTAAGTCCAACATACACAATGTTAAATTAAAGAATACTCATCAAGAAAAAGCTCTCAATCACTTAACATCTCTAAATAATGACTCAAACCAATGGTAGATTTACTAATACATTAATATGGTTATTAATATTTTAATATATGATTATGGTGGTGAATTATAAATCGAACCAAAAGAATGTGATAAGAAAAGAGTAGTGCATCGAACACACACGATCGTTGAAGAGAGTTAAGAAAAAGACTTTTGATTGAATGGGGAAGAAAAAGAAGGGAAAGAGTTTTAACTTGATTTAAACTATTTTAATAAAATTAATATTAAACTGTAGAAATTGTATGATTAAAATAGAATATTAAGAAGAAACTTTCATTAAAATTCAAATGAAATTGAAAACAGCTTACACAAATACAACTGAAAACAAATGAAAAGGAGAATGAAAATAAAAGTGGAGGAGAGGTATATCTTATTGAAAAAACATTAAGTCAAGTCCTCCCAGGACATTAGAAAGGCTCTAATCATTCCAAACCTCTACCTTAAGTGCTGAAATTCCAACTCTTTTGGAAGGAGAGGAGGGGATGTATTTATAGCCCAAGGTGGTGGACTGTTTGCATTCCAAAACTACCCCTCCATTTGGCTTGACAATTTGAACATCCAGACACCAGAATATTGAGATATCATCATCATAAAAGTTTTTGATAATAATTTTGGTCGACTACTATCAAAATTTGGAGTCATTTTGACTTATGGATCCAAAGTTATGGCGGCTGGAGTAAACAATTGTAATCTATTAATTTCAATCCATACTTTTCAGAAGGTTGAAATGTGAATGAGTTTTTGAATAGGAATATGCCTTAAAATACGAATTATTTCTCCAAAAAAGCAGGCTACCTATATCTCCTCTTTCACACTGCAAAATCTCAGCTTTATTTGATGACTAGATCATGAGAAATGTCATGAATAGTGTCTGGATTGTAATTTCCGGCCAGAATGGTGGGCTGGATATCAAAGATTAATTTGGGCCCCTTGTTCATGTAGTTGGACCTTAAAAATTTTATCCGTGATTATTTTGGATAATAATGAACATATGGTGGAGTTTCATAAAATTTGGGCTTCTGGATTTAGATAAGTAACTCAATCATCATGGTTGGTCTAGTTTCTTTATAGTTTCTTTGGGTATTCTTATGTGGACCATATGTCCCTCCAAATGGACGATTTGTCCATATATTCCTTATAATTAAATGTTGTAATTTGAGTAAGGAATCCTAAAAAATAATAATCATGCAATTTGGATAAGTAGGGTTAGATTCATTATTAAAATATTAAACAAAATTGAATCTGGATGAATTCAAATAGTGCTCTAAAATTATATTTAATATTTAAACATTAATATTTCACACAAATTATGCATATTTAATATAAAATCAGTAAGGAGAGTATATAATAACTTATAAAAATATTAATAACATCCACTCCCCACACTTAGTCTTGTGAATTTCCTCATGTAAAACAAATATAAAACCATGAAAAAATTATTTTCACTCACAAAAAAATATTAAATTTTTTTTCCCCAATCAGGGGAGGTTTAGGCAATTTCAATCATCCATATTGAATTCCACCATAAGTAGTTACAGAACTAATGTTCCAAAAACAATTCATTTTTTCATACTCAAATTTAGAAATTTAAAATTGTGGCACACAAAACTTACTCCTCTCAAGATGATAAAATTAATTTATAGAGCTTCATTCATTCACCAACCAAAAGTGAAAATCTTAGAGTTTTTAAGAGATCTCATCTTACACTCCCTTTCCTAAAGTTCTCAAAAATAAAGAGGTCTTTTTAGGTATTTTTCTATGGCTATGGTATGTTAGAAAGAAGATATCCAAAAGATAGGAAAAAGGGGGTAAAACACCGACATGGAAAAAGAAATGCATAAAATTTATGAAATAAAACTTGGAAGGAAATAGAAACACATATTTCCAAGGGCATGACTGTGTGAATAAAGACACAAAGGAGGAAGAAAATTTAATGGGGATGAGAAGATGAAATATTTATAAAACTCAAAACTTCTCACAATGACATAATAATATAATGTAAGTATTTTTTTTTTCTTTTTTTTTTCATTTTTCAAAAGTTGAACTTGAAACAGATCTCACAATCATCTCCCAAACCATGATTGATCTCCTCACGACACTAATTGTAATAGTTATAATAAGATCAAAGGTTGAGGAAGAGTGATTTTTGACCCACCCAAGACACAACCCATTCTTATTTTCACTTTTTTTGATTTTTTTGAACACTTTTCATTATCATTTGTACAATATAAACATATATACATTCCCAAACCCCACTGAAGGAAAAACTCTCCCCCACACTTAAATTGATAATTTCCCTCAAGAATATGATAACATGGTGAAAATCAACAAAAGGGTACCCAAAATGAAATCTATTCCCACCACACTTAAATTTCAAAAAATTATGCAATGAAAATACATGTTGATATTGGGTTGGATAAGGTATTGGGCTTGTAATGTGGCTATCAAAGAAAAGGTTTTCATAGGCTCTAATGGGATTTCAAAAGGAGGATTAATTTATGGGAAATGGGAGGATATTTGGCTATTGTGATTCTTATGAGGTTCAAAAAATACCTCTATCATATTAATGCACACTAAAGTAGGAAATTCAGATCGAAGGTCCACAAAATCAAGACTCAGAAATGGGGGTGAAAAACACACATTTTTAAAAGATGTCTATAGGTGGCCTTGGCATGAAAGCAAATGTTTTTCCTCATGGGTAGGGAAAATAATTTTCCAAATCAAAAACTGAGCATTCAAAAGTTTTTGGTTTTGAGACAATATTATTTATCCAAATTTATGAAGAAACCATAAATTTTTGAGATGAAACCATGTCTTTTGACTCCCCAAAATGGTTGGACAAAATTTGAAAATTGGAAGGTAAGTAAGTACGACTCTTGATTTTTCATATATTTGTAATTTTTTTTTAGTTTTTTTAGTTTTTAGGTTTTTTTTTATAAAGGAACACCCACACAAAAGAGGAAGAGTAAATAAACAAGTGTGATGTATAAAGTGTTAAAAAACAAAATGATAATGAGGGAGGAAGAAGAAGAAAGAGAGAGAGAGATATGGAGAGAGAGAGGGAGAAGAGGAGTTAGAGGGAAAGAGGTTCCCCCTGGTTTGGATTTGGTGGGTTGCCATCTTCATCCAGTGGTGGGTCAGTGGAAGTTATGGATCTGATGGAAGTTGAGGTGGTTCCCAGAATGTGTGTCCTCTCATGGTGATGCTTTAATCAATGTCTATTAACTGTGAATGTCATTTTGGAAAATGGGTCTTGGACTTGCACTACACCAAATGGATAAACATGAGAAATAATAAAAGGACCTTCCTATAGAGAATTAAGATTACCTGGGTGAAGTTGAAATCGAGAGTTAAAGAGTAATACCTTTTCACCTTCATGGAATACCTTTCTCAGGATGTGTTTTCATGGAATACCTTAGAATTTTATTTGTACATATTATAATTCTCATAGGATTCAAGTCGAATACCCTCTAGTTCAGCCAATTGCAACAATCTTTCTTCACCAGATTTTTCACAATCAAAATTATAGGTTTTCACAGCCCAAAATGACTTATGTTGGATTTCAACTGGTAAATGACATGCTTTACCTAAAACTAGTCTAAAAGGAGACATCCCAATGGGTGTTTTATAGGCATTTTGATAATCCCAAAGTGATTTACCAAGTCTTTTAGGCCAGTCTTTTCTGGTGGGTTTTACAATTCTCTCAAGCACTCTTTTCACCTCTCTATTAGAAAGTTCAACCATGCCGTTTGTTTGGGGGTGATATGTAGTCGAAGTTTTATGTAAAACGCCATTATTTTTCAAAATATATTCTATGGTTTTATTAGAAAAATGGGTTCCTAAGTCACTTATCAAGGCACGTGGTGTTCCAAATCGATTCAAGATGTGTGTATTTAGGAACTCACTAACAATATGTGAATCATCCTTTCTAGTGGGTTTGGCCTCAACCCACCTAGAAACATAATCAACCGCAATAAGAATGTATGAGAATCCATTGTAAGGGGGGAATGGTCCCATGAAATCGATTCCCCATACATCGAAGATTTCATATAAAATTAAAGGCTTTTGGGGAATTTCATTTCTCTTTGAAATTGTGCCAAACTTTTGGAAAGTGGGATATTATTGACAGAGATCATGTGAGTCCTTGAAAAGTGAAGTCTAGAAGAATCCATAGTCTAGGACCTTTCAAGAGGTCCTTTTTGGTCCAAAGTGTCCACCACGAGGCATTGAGTGACAAAATTATAAGATGAGAGAATATTAATTTTCATTAACACATATCTTAATTACCATGTCTACCCCAGTTTTCCAAAGATTATTTTCTTCCCAAAAATAGTATTTTGAATCACTTTTCAACTTCATTTTTTGTTCTTTTGAAAATTTTTCATAAAAAACACCAGAAACCAAGTAATTTAAAATTGGTTAATACCATGGTATTTTTAGAGTGAGAGATGAAAGGTGCTCAGTGGGGAATTCAAGATCAATGATTTTTGAATGATAAGTACTAAAAATTATACTCAGGTGATCAGCCACAAGTTTTTCTTTTCCTTGTATATCTTTGATTTCAAGGTCAAACTCTTGGAGCCTTAGGATCCATATTATTAGCCTCGGTTTGGAATTAACTTTCTTGAGTAAGAACTTTATAACAGAATGGTCTATGAAGATGATGATTTTGGCACCTAAGACATAGGGCTGGAATTTATCGAAGGAAAAAACCACTTCTAAAAGTTCATTTTTAGTCACAATGTAGTGAGATTGAGTTTCATCCAAAGTTTTTGAGGCATAATAGATAACCCGAGGAATCTTTTCTCTTCTTTGACCTAGAACAACCCCAACGACTCTATCAGAAGTATCACACATCAAATCAAAGATTAAGGAACAATTTGGGGGTTGGATTATTGGGGCAGATGTAAGATCAGTTTTGAGTTCAACGAAGGCTCTCTTGTAAAACTCATCGAAATGGAAAGTGAAATCATTTTGGAGCAACCGAGTGAGTGGGAGGTAAATCCTACTGAAGTTATAGATGAATCTCTGATAGAAACTAGCATGACCAAGGAATGAATGGATTTCTCAAATAGAGGTGGGTTCAAGAAGTGATTGGATCACTTCAATTTTGGGAGGATTAGCTTCAATACCATATTTTCAAACTATTTGACCTAGAAAAATTTCATTTTCAACCATGAAGTGACATTTTTTAAAATTTAACACAAGGTTGTACTTGAATCACTTTTGGAAGACTAGAGAGAGTGAATTCAAGAAAGATTCAAATGACTCAAAATAAATGGTAAAGTTATCCATGAAGACTTCCATGCAGTGTTCAATGAATTCAAAAAATATACTCATCATACACCTCTATAATGTTGTAGAATCATTGCAAAGGCCAAAATTAATTCTTCTATATGAATATGTTTCAAAGGGAAAAGTGAAAGTAGTATTTTTTTAGTCCTGAGGTGCGATTGGGATTTGGAAGTAGCTGGTGTATCCATCAAGAATGTAATAGTGTGACTTTCCAGCTAATCGTTCTAGAATTTGATCAAGGAATAGAAGAGGGTAGTGATATTTTTGTGTTTCAACATTCAATTTCCTATATTCAATGCACACACACCATTTGTTCTTCACTCGAGTTGTAAGTACCCCCCATGTTCATTTGTGACAAAAGTTATCCCACCCTTCTTATATACAACTTGAATTGGACTAACCCATTCACTTTTGGAAATTGGATAAATAATACCATCTTGAAGAATCTTGGTGATATCTTCCCTAACTACATCAATTATGAGTGGATTGAGTCTTATTTGTGGTTGTCTAATTGGTTTGGATGATTCCTCAAAATGGATGTGATGCATACAAAGAGTAGGGTTGATTCCTGGTATGTCATCTAGGGTCCAACATAAGGTCTTTTTGTTTTTCTATAACACCTTAACAAGTTTGGACTCCTCAATTTTGGTAAGTGAAGCAGAGATAATGACAGGATAAGAGTGATCATGGAAATAGAATGCATATTTCAGGTGTTCAGGAAGAGGTTTCAGATCAGTCTCATCTTTCATTTGTGGGTTAGACAACTCAGGAATGGATTAAAGGATTTCAATTTCTTTTGATTCATTGTCCTTAATGTTGTATAAGGTATAGAAGTAGATATCATATTTGATGTGGGATTCTAGATAGTTTTCTAGATCTTGTAGATTGATGGAATCTATGAATGAAAGGTCCACATCAACTTCACCATTTATGAATTGGTTAATCATGGTGCAAATTTCCCATGATCTTATATCATTAGAAAATGATGAACATGATGGAATGGGGATCAATTGACTCTCAGAAGTGTCCTCAAAAGCATGGATTGAGAATTTAGAGTGATACTCAGATGGGTATCACATGGCTTGGAAAATGTTGAACTTGACCAGTTGGTCACCAAATTCCATGGATAATATGCCTGAATGGACATCAATCTTGGTTCTAGTAGTCATGAGAAATGGTATTCCTAAAATTAGGGGATATCAAGAAGAGTTTTTCTCACCTTCTATGTCAAGGACATAGAAATCAGCAGGGAAGATATGATCATTCACACGAACAAGGACATCCTCTATTATACCCTCAGGATTATCAATGCTTCGATTGGATAACTGAATGAAAACACCTGTTGGATGTAAGGGACCTAGACCAAGGTTTGAGAAGATGTATTTGTGTATGAAATTAATTGAGTCTCCTAGGTCTATGAGTGCATCAGCAAAGTTGGAATTTCTAATTTGGCATGGAACCATAAAGGTCCTTGGATATTTGCACTTTATGGGAATAGACTACCATTTGGAAAATTTTTCAAAGGTCCTAAGTTGACTCTTATGGGTGCACAATTACTTAAGAAAATTGGCATACTTAGGGATTTGTTTTATGGCATATAAGAGGGGAATGTTGACTTCAACACATATAAACATTTCAAGCATTTCAAGATCAGGTTCAAAGGACTTCCTTGGTTTAGAAATAGCTTGTGGAAATGGAATTGGGTTCCTAAGTGGAATAGAAATAGGTGAGGGAATGGATTCATATTCCTTTTCAAGTTTCTTTTTCTTTTCATTTTTTAGGTCAACATTTAAAGGGGAGTTAGAGTGCTTATATTGAGGCATAGAAATTTGATTTCCTGGTCAAAGTGAAATTGCACTTACATTAACCTTGGGGTTGGGTAATGGTTGATCTAGGAGTTGAGAATAATTTGATTATTATTGCTGGCTCAGGTGGGATTCAAGTTGACCAATTTGGGTTTAAATGTTTTTGATACTGGAATGGGTGAAGGAGGAAAGATCTTCTACAACACTTTCCTATGGTTGCTTGGAAGAAGAGGCTTGTCCCAGATTGGGATTTCCTTGATTTTGGTTCTTGGGAAAGTGATTTTATTGGTTTGGGAATTGAGAAGGCTCACTAGGATAGTGGAATTTAGGAGGAGGATTGTTCCTTTGAGGTTGAGGAAAAAAAGGATAAGGTTGTTGGAAGTTACCACCACCTTTACCATATTGGAATTGGTTTGGGTTTTGATGAGGGAATTGAGGGGGGTGTGAAATGGTATTACTATACCTCAATCCTTGGTTGAAGGTAGAAGAGATGGGCTCAAAGTGGGGTTGGTTGAAGTTTCTAACAAACTGACCTGATTGTTGAGTGTTGGGGTTCCACTGAGCATATGCTGCATTAATCTCCATTGGTCCGGATGAATCAGATTGATCTTCTTGAAGTGGTGGACATGTGTCAGTTGGATGAGATTGGTAGATATAGATTCTATAGTTCTTGATAGGTCTAGGGAATAGAGATTGTAAAGAATATGAGGTTGGGGCTTTGGACGCCACAACTGGTTGTCATACAAGACCTGTAAGTTCACTCATCCACTCGGTAATCTTGTTAGACTCTATTGATTGATTATCTTGAGCTTTTTTGATTTGAGCATGTGCTCAAGTATGGAATTGTTGTGTGTTTTCATCCATGTTACTTATGAGATCTCTTGAAATAATAGGAGTTTTATCAACAAGAGCACTGCCACTTGCGGCATCAATGAGAGTTCTCTCCGTAGATAATAACCCCTCATAGAAGTATTGGATAAAGAGTTGGTTAGGGATTTTATTGTGTGGGAAGGTTTCCAAAATATTTTTAAACCTCTCCCAGTACTCATGGAGTGATTCATTTGGGAATTTATGGATACCACTTATTTCCTTTCGGATGGATGTAGCTAGAGAAGAAAGAAAGAATTTATCTAAGAAGAGTCGCTTCATGTCATTCCATGTGGTTATAGAACTAGGAGGGAGTTGTAAATCCATGAATTTTCAGTTTCATCTAGGGAGAAAGGGAATTCTCAAAGTTTGATTTGTTCCTTAGAAACCCATTGAGGCTTCATGATAGAGCACACCACTTGGAAATCTTTAAGATAAAGATGTGGATCCTCATTGGCTAGCCCGTGGAAATGAGGGAGAAGATGAATCAAACCCTATTTGAGTTTGAAGTTAGCCTTTATGTTTGGATATTGAATACCAAGAGGTTGGTAATTCATATCCGGGGACAACAAGTTCTTTAAGTGTTTGTTCCCTAGGATTGACCATATCTAATTCAATTGGTTGGACAAAGACCAGTTCTTGATTTATTCGATTATACCTAATTTTCCTCCTAAGTTGGTGAAGTGTTTGATCAATTTCAGGGTCAAACAAATCCAAGGGATTGTTTGGGAGGATACGGGGCATTCAGAGATATTTTGGAAGAAATAGGAAGGCATGTTTTTCTTTGTGTTTTTTTTTAATTTTTTTAATTTTATGTTTTTTTGTGTGTTTTTTTACAATAACCATAAACCAATAACTACTTAATTGCACCATCCTTAGAAATGGTGCCATTTTAAAGTGAGAACGATTGTTTCCTATCGACTGTTCAAATATCCGATGTTTTTCTAATGTGTATAGCAGCACTCGGGTCGAATTCTCAACGATGATACTTTTTAATAGTCGATTATTTTTTGTTGATTATATTTTGATTGAGGGGTTTATTTGCAGAGATTAAATGAAGTGATTAATGATTGGTGTTTTATTTAACAATTTTATAAATATTGGGGTGAGTTCATTTTTAGGGAGTTAAGCTTGTGATATCCTTGAGGTTTGCTTTATATTGCATTTAAATTAACACCCACTTCACAAGATAACGTTGATTGGAATTCTTAAGTGTTAAGGATTTAATATAAGCCTTAAATTAACTTAAGGTTATAATATCAATCATATATTGTTTATGGTGGTGTATTTATGGTTCCAATAATCCATGGAAACCACATGTTAAACAAAAAAAGTCATTAATCCATGACATGTTAAGTCCAACATACACAATGTTTAATTAAAGAATACTCATCGAGCAAAAGCTCTTAATCGCTTAACATATCTAAATAATGACTCACACCAATGGTAGATTTAATCATAAATTAAGATGGTTATTAATATGGTAATATATGATTATTGTGATTAATTATAAATAGAACAAAAAGAACAAGATAAGAGAAGGGTAGTGCGTTGAACACACACGATCGTTGAAGAGAGTTAAAAAATGAATTTCGATTGAAAGAGGAAGAAAAAGAAGGGAAAGAGTTTTAACTTAATTTAAACTATTTTAATAAAATTAATATTAAACTATAGAAAGTGTATGATTAAAACAGAATATTAAGAAGAAACTTGCATTAAAATTCAAATGAAATTGAAAATACCTTACACAAATATAATTGAAAATAAACGAAAAGGATAATGAAAATAAAAGTGGAGGAGAGGTATCTCTTGTTGAAACAAGATCAAGGAAAGTCCTCCCAGGCCCTTGGAAAGTCTATAGTCATGCCAAAACTCCTACTTAAGTTCTGAAGTGCCAACTCTTTTGAAAGGAAACAAGGGGATGTATTTATAGCCCAAGGTGGTGGACTTTTTTGCATTCCAAAACTACCCCTCCATTTGGCTTGATGATTTGGACATCCAGACAGCTGAATATAGAGATATCATCTTCTTAAAAGTTGTAGATAATAATTTTTTCCAACTATTATAAAAATTTGGAGTCATTTTGTCTTATGGAGAACAAGTTATGGAGGTTGAAGTAAATAATTGTAATCTGTCCATTTCAATCCAGACTTTTCAGAAGGTTGAAATGTGAATGGTTTTTTGAATAGGAAGATGCCTTAAAATCCAAATTATTCATTCAACATATCAGGCCTCTTATATATCCTCTTTAACACTGAAAAATATCATCTTTATTTTATGACTAAATCATGAAAAATGTCATGAATAGTGTCTAGATTGTAATTTCTGGCCAGAATGGTGGGTTAGATTTCAAAGATTCAGTTTGGCCCCTTGATCGTGTAGTTGGACCTTAAAATTTTTATCCACGATTCTTTTGAATAATCAAGAAAATATGGTGGAGTTTCATAAAATTTGGGCTTCGGGATTTAGACAAGTAACTCAATCATCATGGATGGTCCAATTTCTTCATAGTTTCTTTGGGTCTTCTTGTGTGGACCATATGACCCTCCAAATGGACGATTTGGCCAAAGATTTATTCTAATGAAATGTTTTAATTTGAGTAAGGAACCCTAAAAAACAAGAATAATGCAATTTTGGTAAGTATGATGAGAGTTATTATTAAAACATTAAATAGACTTGAATCTGGATGAATTCAAATAGTGCTCTAAAATTATATTTAATATTTAAATATTAATATTTCACACAAATTATGAACATTTCATATAAAATTAGTAAAGAGAGTATATAATAATTTATAAAAATATTAATAACATCAAATAACCATGTCATAAATATTATTTATATTTTATCACCTCCTTTTAATATATAATAAACATATTACATGATAAAATCAGAGACATTAACTCAACTCAAAATTCCCATTAATATTAAACAAACTTTGAATATTAAAATAATATTTGTTCATATAATATTTTTCTTGTATTCACTTAATACCTCATCAATACTTTTAATAAATAAATTCAACCCAATTATTCTGTACTCTAATAATAATGAATTTATTTATTCATTGGTGATCAATTATTTGGACAACTCTCAGACCTCATTGTGGGGACCACCATATCCAATATAATTATTCACCAAAATAGGGAAGATTCTTGAATACACTATTGTGTGTGACCCTAAGATATTACTTTCTCATCTTGGAAGAAAAAAACTCTATGTTGACCATTCAAAAAATACCACACCACCAATGATGCACCCAAAACAAGCTACATCAACACGACTTCATTTTCATAGTTTTTTCCTTACATAAAAGTATGTGATAAAATAGTGTACATTTATAATGATTTTAATAGCTCAAAATTTAATAAATAAAATTCATTTTGTGATTAAATTAAATTCTCTATTATGGTTATAGATAACACATTCACTAATTTGGTTTCATTATATCCTATAAAATTTAAAAGACTATTAAGAATCATTACCATTGATAAATTATCCAATGAATGATGATTATATGATTAGTATAAATATAGAGTTATGATAAATCCAATTGACATAGACAAAATAAGCAATGACCTCGACCAGTAGAATTATACCCAATGAAGCCCATTTATTAGAGCTTATGAGGGAGATAAAATTATTGGGATTTTCCCTTGACCAAGACCAATCCAAGATCTAATAACCCAAGCATAAGAAAAACTATTTACAGTAGAATTTATTTCTCATAGAGATCACAAACCAAACCATGTACGCCAAACCACCCCATGAAAATCTCACTATCGCGCACCTTACCCTTAGGGAATTTTTTGGTGTAATAAAGAGATATGTATCAAGACTCTAATAATATGAATCTTTATATTTTATTTTTTATATAATAATGGTTATATTTACTTATTATTTTTTTTACTTTACAAATGATTTTGATTTTGATATGATAAAACATAAATTGTATTTTTGGGTAATATACAATTTTAATTAAGAAATTCCTTTTAATGAATTAATGGGTTTTTAAATAAATTATATTTTTATAAAATATTATTATTAAATACTTTTTATTAAATATAAATTATAATATAATTTTAATGGAGTCAAATGTAATTTTTATAAGGGTTTGAAAACTGTTATTGTCGAAAAAACTAGCATTTATCAATGAATGTCGATTCTTGTTTTAAAAGTGAAAATTTAAATATTTTAAAAATTATTTTTATAAAATAAATATTATTTTTGGAACCATACTTTAAAAATTATTCAATATTTAATTGTTCATAAATTTTCGAGACAATTGAATTTTTGAGTAAAAATTAAATACAGTATAAATATTCAGTATGTATCATGACATCTTAATGACCCAAAAGTGATATAATAAATTATATAGAGGGTATCCACGATCAAATATATATTTTATATTTAAAATAATATGATTTTGAGGTTGTTTTATTAATTTTATAAAGGCTTTATGAATCCTCCAAAACCTATTTTATATTTTAAGGTATTAAAATCATTTCTTTATGAACATGACTCACTTCCATATCACCAAGGGTAATATTTTAATGATTTCATACCTTGTACTTATTCAATAAATTAAAAAAAATCATATTTTAAATAAACCATGGAAAAAAACCATGGTAAGGTTTTTGGTTTTGATTAATTTATCATATAGATTCCAAAACCTAAGTTTGAGAAATAATAAAGAAATCCCATCTCTTTTCCTATATAAACCCACCCAATCTCCCATTTCTATTCACTAAAAAATATTTTAAAACATAATTAGTCTTCCCTACCATATCTATAGTCCTCCCAAGGTTCCCCAATCTCTTAATAAACTCCTCCCAATATTTTTGGAATCACCCTCTCAAGGTAACAGATCCTCTTATTATCCTCTTTATTCAAGCATATTCTTCATTTTATACCTTTTATTTTAAATTACTAATGTTGATATTTGTTTTTAAATATCCCTAATAATATTAATTTTATTTTAAAATTATGATATATTCCTTTATATATCATTAAATAATTTTATAAACTATTATGTACTACCATTATGCTATCGAAATTTCACTGTGATTTTTCTATGCCAAACCTTTGTGTTGTGAATACCGTCGCTATTTCCACTCATGGTTATTAAACTAGACATACATATACTTGTTTTATTTGGTAATTTAATGTATTTATTCCATAATCCTTGATTGTGGAATTAAGTGTGATGAAATATTTTCTTATGTTATATGATCTATGTGGCACACTTATGCATGTACATGATATGATTATGATGGGTTCACCCAGATAGTGCTCCAATTCATTGGGTAATGTTTTAGTCTCATGAGATTACATGTATGGTGAATGTAAGGTTATCATAAGAACATTATGTTATTATTTATTTTTGGTTAACCTTTAACTTATGATTATGATATCATGTTTAAAGTTGTTTCCATATTTCCATGTTTCCTTTATGATATCATGCTATATCATGATTTATTGTTCATGTTTAGGATTATCACCCCTTTTATGTCCCATTTAAATGCCTATTTTATAACATGTAACACTTTCTTAATGTTATGATTTGTTTATTCCCATACTGGGATTTATATCTCATTCCTTTCTTATGTATATCCCTAGGTTATCCCATGCAGTTTTAAGTACGATAGAATATTATGAGCATGTTAAGGAAGTTTTCAATAATGCCAATGCACCTCTATTTTAAGTTGTTATGTAATGTACCTAATTACCCAAAGAAACTATAATTATCAATATTTTGGGTTGTATTATATGTATTCTTATGTAATAAATCATGAATTTATGTGTAATAAAGACAAAGGTTGTCATAATGATCTCAATTCAGGAGACCAATATATATATATCCGTAGATAGGAACATCCAATGACACCTAAAACATACAATGTTCCTATTAGAGGGTATAATAGTATGATCTAACCTACCAGATATAACAAAGTGATAATTTATTGATAATAAGTCTCAATGCTTATGAGGCCTCAACACCTGATAGTGTACATCAACTATTTCAGGTCAGTAAGATGTATCTAGACTATATGTCATATGTTTAAGATTAATGTCATAGTATCTCGAGGTTCTCATTATAGATTGGGAACTATTATAACATTTTAATATGAAAAATAATATTTGAACATTTCCATTTAAACAGTGGATTCAAAAATATCTACACTATAATGGTAAGTGTACATCACACATAACTTATTGTATACATGATATGGTAATCAAAAAGTATTGATAAATTAGGGTCTAGGGAACCCACTATTACAACATGAGAAAGAATATGGAAGAGATTATTTTGTTATAATATCATTATAAAAAAAGGATAATTACATTATTTACATGTTATTAAGGTGATGAATTAGAATTGGGCAGATTTATAAGAATAAGGTAAATGAAAATGAAGTTGTTACTTATAAATAAATCGCTTTTCCTCATGGTATGTTTGATTTAGGCAGTTTTAAAATGATATCTTATTGATAATATTACTAATAGAATGACTAATTTATATTTACATAATATAAATAATTTCATAAATAACATATATATTCACTAAACCCATTTATATAACCATCCTTGAAAGATGGTGAAAAAAAACGTGTCTTTCTTGGAGGTGGTAGTTTGCACACGTGCATGAGCAACATTTTCATTTCTTTGATTGAATGAGAGGGGAATAGATAATGATCATACCATAAATATAATAATATTTTAGTATACTATTTATAATGATTTCATTATATACATATTGTTAGAATGGTTTTTGAGGAGGGTGGATTAGAAGGACAAAGAATTAAAGTTAAAGGGAAAGTAATACTTATGTTGATAAATTACATCTTCTCTTGAAGTATTCTTCGGAAATAAAAGGATTGAGGAATTTTTTGAGGTTATAGGATTCAAAACGTGTAGAGGTGATCTAGAATAATTAAATTGGTTAGAGTTTCATGGCAATTTAAAACTAGGAGTGTGGAATGAAATAGGTGGAAGTGAGTAATTTTTATAGGTGAAAAAGAGGGACACATCATTGGAAAAGAATGTTAGGTAAGGGGTAAGAATAAAATTTCATGAGATTTAGGTGATTTATGTGGGTAAATATTTTTCAGACATTTATTTATGACTTTATAACCTAAAAAAGTTATTATATAAGGCTTAAGTGTCAAATTGTTTTAGTAAAATTCGATCCGCATTAGATTAGCCATTTTAACACTTATTAATCTTGATTAAAATTTAACCATGGTAGTTATTTTATTACTAAAACTATAAGAATATCCTTATTAAAAAATTTATACATGATGAATATGAATTTTTACCCCATTTAATCTAATTAAATTTCTGAATATTTTAAAATTAACAATTAAATTAAGACATATAATGCGTTGAAAACTATTTTTTTAGAAAAATGTTGTTTTAATCACTAAGTGTTATTAATCTTATTTAACATTGATTACTAATTAAATGAGTGTTAATTTATTTTTATATATATTTAAAAATCATATTCGATTATTTTTTTAAAAATATATACATTTAATTTAAAAATTCACAATATTTAGAAAACTATCATTTTTTGAAAAATAATTGTTTTACCGTGATAAATATCATTTATCCTGATAACTTAATTTTATGTCTAAAAATGAAATTAAACCCATTAATTAATTTGAAAATAACGATTAAAAATATTTTAATCATTTTATACTACTCAATTTCTAAAATTGATAAAAATCAATTTTAATATAAGCGCACATAACGCATAAAAACAATTTTAAGATACATGTATCTTATAAGCATAAAATAAATTTATTAATTGCCTAGTAATAATTATTAGATGAATTTTAACTTATTTTATTATATATATTATCAATAATTTCCATTTAAACCATTATTTTACAATATATGATAAACTTCATATCCCATGATAAGGAATTTTTTAAGAAAATATATTTTCATGCATAAAATGATTCTATTTATTACTTAGCTATACTAATTGAATTTTATAAATTTATTAATAAAAAAGACATTTATTTTTATTTATAAATATATTTTATAATTTTGTTACCTCTATATTTACCCTCCAATTCAACAACCACATTTTAACATTTACATAACGTTCTGTGATTCGTTTTATTTCAGTGTTGTGTGCGAAGCAAGCTATTAAACACATTAGGTTTTAATGGAAAATTTATAATTTAAAATCTCATGGTGTTATAGAAATTATATATAATAAAATTTATTTTATATTTGGAGATATAAAGACTAAATCATGTAATAATTTCCATTTTATATTTAGTCATAAAAAATAAATTACCCAGGTAAATATTAATACCATGATAGAAGTAAAAATGGTAAAAAGGTAAAATATAAGGGGTAAAAGACCTAAAACATGTTAAAAAATGTCTCAAAATGAGTGGTTGAGTACTTTATTGACCTTAAATTATCCTAAACGCCATTATTTTCCACTTTCTATCCATTTTCCATGCTGAAAACAATTTTTTTTATATTAAGAAATTATATTTGTAAAAATAAGATTCCCTTTCACTAATAAAAGGATTATACCACCTCCCCTTGAATGATACACCAAAAATTAAAATTATCCACTTTACTCTACCCCATTTATTTCATATAAAATAATCTCCCATGTTCTTGACCTTCTGTTCCTTATAGATTTACTAAATCCCTTCCCAATAAAGAAGGCTTCCTAGAAGAAATCAAATTCTTCTACATAATTATTTTCTCCTCTATAATCATTTCCCATTTATTCTTCTTCTATATATTCTTAAATATATTTAAACCATTATAATATAATTAAATCAATATTATTATTATATTTAAATGTTTTAATATTGATGGTATAACCATTATATACCTTTCCCCTTTCCATGAATAACATATTTTATTTTTCATCACCAACTTACATGGATAGTTAAAAAGGGGTATTTAATGAATAAATATAATATTTATAACATGATCCAGACTCTAAAAATATAAATCAATTTATTCCTTCTTTTTGTTTTATAGAAAATGAAAACATCACCTATGTGTACATGTGTACTACCATCTCCACAGAACACCATATTTCATTTTTCATCACCACCATACTTGGATGATTATAATAATTTATATGAATTAAAATTATGTTTATAAAATTATTATGGTTATGTAAAGGTTATATTAATATTTAATTCTTCATTAATATACCAACATTTTTTTTTTCAAAAATTACCAAAACAAGATCATCATCGATTTTGTTTTTGTGAATCATGACTAAAATTCTCATGGAGTGAAATTATAACCTAATAAATTATTATAAATAATTTATTATAGAACCTTGTATAACGTATTAATGATGAAATTGGTATCAAATAATGGAATAAACACCGACATTTTATATCTTGTCAGAAAAATTGAAAACTGCTAACTTCCAATGATGAAAATAAACTATAACTAACTAATAAATGTATAATAAATGATTATAATTGAAGAGTATATAGGGTAACAGATATTAATAAGGTTATAAAATAGGTTATTAATATGGTTATGTTTATTTTAAAAGAGGTTAAAGAGATTTTATGGAAGTTGGGAGTAAAAGGTAATGGGTTTTCTTAACTTAGCTTCTTTTCTTAGATCATAATTATTCCTCTTTGAATATAGCTTTATAAGATTGTTTTCTTTAATAATATTATGATATTATATTTCTTTTTCTCATCCTTTTTGAGTAATTACATTTACACATAAAATATATCTTTTTTGATGGATTTCTTTCTTCATAAAATTTGATGATGTTGAGAATAATTCACATCCTCTACAAATGAACTCGTTTTATTCCATTTATATATTCAATATTCCCACTAATGTTATCCTTTATTATTTTGAAATAAAAATATGTATTATTTATAGCAATCTTCAATATTCTCTTTACCTATTTTTAATTTTAATATTTATCACTCTTTTTATGATATGGGTTTCGATGAAGGTATTGTTAATATTGAGAAGTTTTTTTCCCTTTATGATCATACATTTTATCTTCCACTACACATTTATTTTGGGAAAAATTTATGTTTTTAAGGATTATTTATTGAGATTTATTACTAAATAATGTTTAAAAAAAATTCATGATAACATCTCAAAAATGATCTTTTTGAAATTGACTCATAAGTTCATCTCTTTATGATGATGTTATGAAATGTTTTATAATGATTTTTTTTTTAATTTTACTTCAATTTTCATATTTATTTCAAAAGGATCCATATCATATGGTGTCATGTTTTATGAATTACATTACAAATTCTTTTATTAAATAATCTTTTTGGGTGACTGAATTTTTGGTATCTAATTCTTAAAGTCATTTTACGTGATACCATTTGGAAATATTATGATACCCATTTTATCTCCATGGGTTCCTTATGATATGATGAATAATTTATTTCATATAGGACACATATGTATGTATATTTATTAGTGGGGTCCCATATCTCCCTCTAATTCACCGGTTAAGGTTTTACATCTCATGAGATAATGGAGTATTTACATACTTGGATTTATTTTCAAATTAAAGGTTGGGAATTATTGGATATGATCACAACTTAAAGGGAGATACTTATTGGATATAATCACAATTTAAAGGGTGGGACTTCTTGTATATGCTCACAATGTGATGATTCCCTATGCTTATGTTTTCTCCATAGTTCCTTATTATGTTTCCATGACATGCCACATTTTTATGTCATATGTCTATGATTATGATCCATGGATCATGTTTATTACCTCACAATCTCATTACATAGTATATTGTTAATTTTAGATTACAGGTCCTTTTATCATGAATTATAGAAAACTAATATTATTCCATATTCTTTTTAATAAGATATTTCTCCAATGCTCATGTTTTCTTATATGATTACGACTTAACCCTTGACAACATGTTGATGATTTTTTACCTTACCGAGTGATTAATATCAACCCTTTATTATGTTTCCATTACTTGAGTTATACAGATGAATATTGTAATGAATCATGTTTTTTCAGACTGGAAATTCGAGCAAAAATTTGAATTTTACTTTCAGATGCTTATAAGGAAAAAATGGTCATTTTACTATAGTAAATGATCTTGGATAATTTTTCTAACCACTATATTGTTCCTATAATAGGGTGTTTACCATAGGACAAGTGTTTTGTATAATTTCTAACAGTTTGAATTTTCATGGAATAATTAATATTTAATATATATTTAATTAAATATTAATTTATTCAAACACATCTATTCAAATGTATCTTTTAAATAGAGAATTATATTAAGATTTTGTATCAATTTTTGAGTATAAAATAGGGGGTTTTACCTATGAAAGGCATAAACTCATATTGGGCACCAGGGCCAGGTGCCTTTTTCCTTTTCCTTTTCTTTCTTTTTATTTCTTTTTCTTCTTTTCTTTTTTTTCTTTTCTCTTTTTCTCCCCCAGATTATTATGTACACCCCCTGTAGGATTAATTATCTATGAACTAGATAATATAGGGATAGGTAGAGATAGAAATAGGGATAGAGGAAAGGAGGTATTTCCGTAGATTTCGGGAGGAGCCAGATTATCATCCGACAACTATGGATTGTGAAAACAAACAAAGCTTCAGTGAATTCTTCCCAAAGATAAGACATTTTTATGTTTTTCCATAAATACCCATATATTTAAAATTTTATATTTTTAGATCCCTATTATCACTTCTTATAACCCCTTGAGGGTATATCTATATCTTTTGGGGAGAAAAATGGGGTTTTAGGCCTATTTAAGGGGTTTCCCAAGTGGAAATCCCGATCACATGATGAGTTGTTCCAAAACACACGCTGTGTGTTCTTCCAATTCAGGTAATATGACCTTTTTATAAGTAAATAATATTTATAGGGTATACACTTCATGTACTGGTACTTAATAGTGTAGGTGAGTACATGGCCAGACAACCCGTGTAGGGGCACATGACCATGTAGAGTACACAGCCAGACCCTGTGTGGGTTACATGCTGTGTACAAGTACAATACTAGGATTATATACATGGCTAGGACATTTTAGGTACATGAGTAGGTACCCTATATAGAGTATACATCATGTACTTGGGTTTTACATGACAAGTACGTCTGAGGTACACATCGTGTACTAGGGTATATACACTATGCACTACTCGCTTAATACCCTTCTTAGAGTTTTTCATATTTTACACCATAGAGTCAAAATTGGAAATATTATTAGTTAATTTTGATCATTTTTTCATGTATATCATGATAGTTAAACCCTTGAGGTAATTTTAGGACTCGTATATTATTTTTTGGGGGAGTGAGCTATAATGGAGAGGTAATTACTCCAGTAATTATTGTCTATCATCTCATGAGAGTGAGACCCTCAATATGAGATGGTCCATGATCTATCTCCCCATACCAGTGGTTATATATCCCTTCCCTTGAGGTGAAGTGGATGGTTGGGTGTAACCCTATGAGGCTAGTCATGACCAAGGATCCCCTGAGGGATGCCTTTACTTTATACTCTAACCTAGAGGCTCCTGAGTAGGATGACTCTACCTTTGTAACTTCTTATTAGAAGATTCTTTGAGGGATACCTCTTTCCATGTAATGTTCTAAGGATACCCTATAGGATACCTCTATTTTCTTATTATTCAAGGATACCATGTAGGATTCCTAATTTTAGATTATCTATTGAGGATCCCAAGTAGGATTCCTTCGTTTATGTTCAAACAAAAAGGATCCTAAGAGGGATGACTTAGTTTATCTATGGGATTATAGGATCCTGAGTAGGATGCCTATCCCATGTTTTGAATTAAGAGAACTAGTGGCTACCCCAATATTTGACAAAACCCGAGTTAGTACATTGGATTTGGGTAGAGATGGTAGCGGGTGTCACCTTAGAACCTGTACCAAACTTGTAATCTAGGGGATGTGATAATAGTGGTGGTTTTAAGTCTTCATCCACCCTCACTCTTTTATTTATGAATTCACTTGATTACTATTGATGAAGCTATTATTTACAGAGGTGCTTCTTAGTAGTTGGATTATATTCCTGATGCGATGTGCCTTTCCTTATTGGAATGCCTAGATGTATTTCTTAGGATCCATCTTCTAAGACTTTATTGATTTTTATATTATTGGGATGCCCAGATGTATTCCCTGGGATCTGTATTTTGATCCCTATGATTATGATGTTGGAGGCGAGTACGGGTGATCCCAGGGCTAGGACATGTATCCCCCTATGGTGGCATAACTTTCTTAGATACATTTCCAGTGCTAGTTAAAACATGTATTGTTGATCGGGATTATGGACCCATAGACTAAATTAATTATACATAGCTCGAGTGGCATGACATCTAGCTCAAAACCCTTTTCACAAGATGACCAGAAGATCAAGATTATGGAACCAAGGATTGATTGATGTTGATTTATATTATTTTTCAACTTAATCATGTATATACATATCTATATATATATATATTTAGGGGAATATATATATACACATATAAATATATTTATATATACATGATGGCACCTTTCCTAGTTGACCGGAATCACAGACCTAGGGATCTACTATGGTTTCACTTGATTTATTTTATATATCATTTCAATTGTATCTCATCTAGGTTGAGCATATTGTATAAGCATGCACTTATGATAATAGATTTATAGGTTCATCATTGGGGTGGACTACTAAGATTATTTATCACCCCTATACATGCAGCTCTGTGTGTATTAAGACCTTATATTTTCTTTTCAGGTTGAGCACAGATTGCATCATGGATAGGGTTGAGGCCTAGGGTTGCATGATCAAGTGAAGTTGCTTGTGAAAATTATTTTTATTGGGATGAAGAGGCTCGGTAGTGTCATGGAGACCATGTATGTGGACTGGATCAGTGTTAATAGTAGATCCTTGTACTTTTATTTCAATTTTCTTTATGTACTTCGATATATGTGTTCAATCCTATTGGTGATCAGTCTTTTATGTATGGAATAATTGTTCAGGATTTTATGAAATTTCATTTATTATCACTACATGCTTATATTTCATCTTATTTACTACTTTCACACTTAGATTATTATTAATATAGATAATTTTTAGTTATTTACATTATTTTTTACTTAGATATGTGGGAATCATATCTCCACTATCACACCCTAGGCCCCACTACTAGTCAACAACCTTTGGCGTATGAGGAGGCATTCTTGAGGCCTTTTGAAAAAATAGCTCAGGTCACTGTTTTAGTGGATTATGGGTTGGGATGTTACAAATTGGAATTAGATCTATTACTTTCCTATTGTATTACTATTTGGGATATGATAGACATGAGTATTAGGAATGTGTCAGAATCTATTATGGATATTAGACTGGTGTGTCAAGAACACTTGTTCTGGTAAGAATTCTAGGTTTCCAAGTCCATGGGATTGCAATTATGATCTATGATTTCATAGCTGCATATTATTTTCTCATTTATTTATGAACATGTTATGTGGATGTTATGATTTATTATGGTTTTTTGTCTCTTTGATGCCATAAAGACACAATTGATTGATTTTTACTCCTGATAAACAATGAAAAGAGGTGTATCATACATCATATTTAGCATTTAGGGTCCACATGTTATAGGACTTCTAGTATTTGATTTTACTAATGGTAGAGGAAAATTGTTTAAAGTGTTAGAAAAAACCTAAATGGTGATTTCCCAAACCAGCTATTGGTGTCATTCTACTCAATTAGGCCGAATTGTATATATATTTTCTTTTGATGGTAGGCTATGTGGATCTATGGTGATACGTTTAATGATGTGGATGATGAATTATTCATCATGCACAATATGTGAAGTGACCCTAGTAGATTTGTAGGGAATATTATGCTCAATTTTTGAACCCATATTAGGGTATTTTTTATTAGGTTTAGTTGTTTGAAGTGTCAGTAACATCCTATATAGTGTTTTCTGGAATAGATTGTAATTAAATTATACTTAACCGAACCATGTTCTTATGATATGACATGGATCATTGAGATGAACAACCTTAGTTTATGGTTATATAGTTGGATTTTTGTGTACAATACCGATAGGTACCAAGACGATTCTAGTGAATTGGACCTTGAGGGTCTATTACCATATACAGATGCCCAATGAGTGTTAGTTTGGTATCTCTTATATATTGATATCATGAACTCTAGGGATCAGTTCCTTATGAGGATGCTCAAAGAGGGTTAGGACCTTATAGGACATGTTGACAATTTTGACCCTTATAGGTTGTTATTACCCTTACCTCCCTCATTGAGGTTTAATATTATGGATAAGATGGTTAGACCTAGTGACCCTGATGTGATAATAGATCAGTAGGGCTAGGTGAGAGACCTAGATGCCCTTATTTTTGGATTAAGCCCTTTTAGGTAGATGTTTTGTTTTAATCAATGAAAAATTGTGAGTAGGGTTGGCCCGAGTTTATGGATTCCATTTTAGGTAGTGATCTTGGTTGTATGCTCTTGTTGAGACTGACGCACAATAGGTGCTTAGGTTTTTCGATATTAGTTGGATGATGCCTGGTTTTTAAGATAGCACCAAAGAGTGATTTGGTTTCGAGATTGGCTTCGATAGGCAGGACTATTCAGGTGCCTAACCCATTTGAACAATAGTTGCATAGTTGATACTTAAATTTAGGAAATGAAACCATGTTATAGGCCGTCGTAGAAATAAATTGTGGCACATGTGAGGTGCCTAATTTTGAATAGGAGTTCCATGGGAGATTCTAGATTAATGAGACTAACGTGTTGTGTATCATGGTTATATTGGACTTGTTAATGAATTTATCATGAGAGTGTGAGTAAAGTGATGATTATTAGGTGGTATGGTATTGTACACCCCCTATGTAGAACATTTTAGTACATATTGAATACACGTGGTGCCATTTAAACCCTAAGGCGGTGAGTGGCTATATGAGAGCCAAGGACCAATGGGTTAAAATAAATGCTACAGGCCTAATTACCTAGATTTTGTAACTTAAATGATAAATTTTCTTCTTTGGTAGAGGATACATCAAGAATAAATTGTGATCCATGTTATAATTGTCCTATAGATGGGATTGGACACTCATTTTTGGGAAATGAGGTGTCATGTGTTGTTTAAAGGCAAGTATGTCATGTTTTATGTGATCATGGATCAAGAGATCCATATACACCTACCGATAAAATCTTATCATACTTCTAGTTTTATATGATCACACCCTATGTATTGACATCATCATAAGTATGATGAGAGAGTGTCATTTATACACTGAGGTTTTTAAATATATTTTTTGGTTTGATGGATGAACTCCTTGAAGTTGTGCTCAAGGAGCAGTATAAGGTAATCCATATGATGGGGAGTGCACCATTAAATGTTTGAGGGTGGTGTCCCTCATTTTTAGAAAAATTTAAACATTTTTCATGGAAAACCATTATTGAGAAGTAGTAACAGGTGATGCTTTTATGATTTTGTGTTGGTACTATTGTATGAGTAGTTCTGGCCAATCTAGTAATTGTATCCAGTAAGGGACAAAGTATGGGAATTTGAGCTTTGAACTCAACTATAGGGTGATGATAAGGATATTTATTTGGTGGGGAGTATTGAATCGATCATGGTTAAACACCTTTCTTGATGGAAGAGTTGTTAACGCCATGAGAGAAATTGTTGGATAGTCAAGATGGCATAATTGCACAGATGATTTGGATGAGGGAATAACTATTTTTTACCACAAAGGATTCATGGTGATGATAAGTTTTATGGTGACGTGTTTTTAATGACCCGTGTTTTTTCGGACAGGAAATTTGAGAAGAAATTTTAAATTTTGCTTTTAGATGATTAAAAGAGGTAAAATGGTCATTTTAACATATCATATAACTACATATATTTTTTTACCACTCCGTTGGTCCTGAAATAGGGGTTTTACCCCAGGATAGGAGTTTGGTATAATTAAGAGTCATTTGAATTTTCATGGCATAATTAATATTTAATGTATATTTAATTAAATATTAATTTATTCACACACATTCATTTGGGTGTATCTTTTGAATGGAGCATAGGATTGAGATTCCATCTTCACCATTAAGTCTATAATGGGGGTTTTTCCAAGGAAAGACATAAACTAATGTTTGTTGTCAGGGTCGGGCCCCTTTTTCTTTTCTTTTTCTTTATTTTTCTTATTTTATTTTTTATTTTCTACTTTTCTCCTCTGGATTCTCACATATTCACCTTGTGGGATTCTTTCACCATTACCGAGAGAGGAGAGGGAGATGGAGAGGGAGATAGAGAGAGAGAAAGATAGATAGAGGAAGGGATGTACCTCCATAGATCTCAGGAGGATCTGGATCATCGTACGACAACCATGGATTGTGAAAATGGGTGGAGCTTTAGAAGTTTTTTCCTAAAGGTAGGCCATTTTTACGTTTTGTCATAAATACTCATAGATTTACCTTTTTTAGTTTTATATCCCTATTATCACTAATTAGGATCCCTTGAGGGTTGATCTATAGATTTTGGGGAGAAAATGAGGTTTTGGGTCAATTTGAGGGGTTTCTTATTTGGAAATCTTGATCACACAATGTGTAGTTTAGGAACACATACCATGTTTTATTCCTATTCAAGGAAGATGGACTTTTTATAAGTACATTACATGTATAGGGTATACACACTATGTATTGATACTTGACCACATAGTTAAGTACATGACCAGATAGCCCATGTTGGGGAACATGTCCGTATAGAGTACATGACCAAACCCCACGTGGGTTACATGCCATGTAAAAGTACATGACTAGTCTGATATACATGGCCAAGCCATGTGAGGCACATGGGTAGGTACCCTACATAGGGTATATTCCATGCACATGAATTACTCACTATTTACTTGGGTTTTACATGCCATGTCTGGCTGAGGTACATGCCTATCTGGGTCTTGAGAGTACACATTGTGTATTAGGGTATAAACACCATGTATTTCTCCCTTGTTACCCTTCTTAGAGTTTTTTATATTTTTATGCCCTAGAGTTATAATTGGACATATGAGTAGTCCATTTTGATAATTTTTTCACATAAATTGGGATGGTGAAACCCTTGAGGTAATTTGAGGACTCCTATATGATGTTTTGGAGAGAGTGATCTATAATGGATAGGGACTTCCTACACGAATTGTTTTATATCATATCCTAAGAGTGAGAACCTTGATATGAGATTGTATATGAGACATATCCCTAGACTAGTGGTTATTTAGACCTTCCCTTGAGGTGAAGTGACCGGTTGGGTGTTACCCTATGAGGCTTGTCATGACCAGGGATCCCATGAGGGATGCCTTTATAATCTGACTTAGAGGCTCTCGAGTAAAATGCCTCTACCTTTGTACCTTCATCTTAGAGTATTCCTCAAGGGATGCTTCTTTCAATGTAATGTTCTAAGGATCCCCTATAGGATGCCTCCATTTTATTACTGTTCAAGGATCCCATGTAGGATTCCTCCTTTTACCTTCTCTACTGAGGATCTTGAGCAGGATGCCTTTACTTATATTCAACCTTAAAGGATCCCAAGAGGGATGCCTTCATTTATCTGTATACTTAGAGGATCTTGAGAATGATTCATCTCCTGTGTTTTGAATTAAGGGACCCAGTGGGTACCCTAAAGTTTGACGGACCTTGAGTTAGTACATTGGGTTTGGGTAGAGATGTTAGTGGGTGTCACCTTAGAACCCATACCAAACTTGTAAGCCCAATGGGCTATGACAGTAGTGAGGGGGTTAGGAATTTGACCACCCTCACTCTTTTATTTATACATCCACTTAATCACTATTGATGTAGCTATGATTTCCATAGGTGATTCTTAGTATCTGGACAATGAGTCCGATGCGATGTGATTTTCCTTATCGGGACACCCATATCTATTTCTTAGGATCCGACTTCTAATACTTTATTTTTTTATATTATTGTTATAAAGACCTGGCCTTATTACATTACATAATCTTGAATTTAGTCAAGAAATAAATTCCTTGAGGAAATTTTCAAGTTTATATCTTTAGAGAATTGGGACATAAATCATTCATAACATTACATATTTTTATAGAGTGGATACCATAAAAAAAGTACTCATTTCTCTCAAAATATAAAACTTTTCAAATATAACATAATTTTCTTTGACAAATCCAAAAACATTAACCTGGATTCCTTATTTGTCTTACAAATCCTTATAACCTGTGAAAATAATTTAGAAACTTGGGATGAGCACAAAAATCTCAGTAAGGGATATAAAAATAAGGAAATAACAAATTATTCCTTGAATACTTATAACGTATGAAATCATTTTCAAAAGGCATACTTGTCACCCATATATACTTACTTTGTGAAACATGAGATTTAAACAAGATCAAAACAAAACATAAGAACATAAATATAACCATAAAGGTATCTTGGGGAATTAATTACATAATATTTTAACCCTCTATGCTACCTTATAATTTGTAACCCTCATGGGTACCTTAAAATTTGTGTAACCATCGCAGTTACACTTGGAGTAACCATATATCCGACCTCCAAATTACACATACCCAATGCATTGGAAGGAAATATAGGTCCCAAAATTCATTATAAATAATTCCCAAGAACCATAAAATAATCATACAACATGAATAATTGCATAAAAACATTTCTTTTGGAATCTTGTAAAACAAAATTTTTAAAAGAGGATTTTAAAAGTAAAACCCCTTACAAAAATCATATAATTGAAGTGATAATTAATAGAGTGGATGGAGTATGTATATACTATATAAATACACATTATTAATCATAATATAATCACAATTCATCTCACAAAAAATTTAAATACTACATAAATAATGAAGTATAAGGTTAACCCAAAGGATGGGAATCAGGTTAAGAATTCCCTTACCTTGGGCTTGTCTTACTTAAAAAATGTTTAAAACTCTGGTATAATGGTTAAAATAGTGTTATTAATATCTAAAATAAACATACCCATATTTATAATACCTTATATGATCATTTCATTACATAATTTCATCCTTTAATTGTTAGTATTTTGTTCCTTGCAATATTTTGGGTGAGTTCTTTGCATGATTTTCATGATCAGTTCATGATGGATTGTTCTTGTCGATTGGAAGTGAAAATATAGAATTGAAAAAAATTAGTATTTAAATATTTATATTATTATAAATTATACCATTTATAATTTTGAATTCTTACATGAGTATTATTCATAATTTAAAACATTAATGATGTTCATTTAGATCATTTTAGTGGTTCTTTGATAATAACGACTTTATTTTGTTTTATAAATTAAATCCATATGTAAAAAAGAATTAAAGAACCATGGATGATACATAATACATATACTATAACCTGGTTCAACCATAAAAATGGTTTCATGACCAGAATTGAAGGAATTAAAGCAGATTGAAATCACATCATCCACGATGTTGGTAATTTGACACATCATGAACAATGTTTTTAATTCCTTGAATAAGTGAGGGAGGAGAAGAATATTGATGAGGAATTTTAAATGAACATGAGAATATCTAGAATATACAATATTCTGGAGCTTTTATTCCTCTTGGATAATAATAGGTGAGGAAAGAAGAAGAAAAGAAAGGAACTCAAAATAAAAGAAAATTTGAGAAAACCCTTACGAAAATTCGACAGCCTAACAGCGTCACTTAAAATTTCATAAAATATTTTGATGAGAGAAAATGGGTATCTCATCATTATTAAATAATATAGGAATTAATGGGGGATATAGAATGAAATATTCAAACATAATCCAAAGGGAATGAAAAAGAATAACATAAAATGACATAAAAGAAAGAAAATAAAAGTGGATGTTTACCGCTTGATCTCTTCTCCTTGAGATCCTTATTAAGGCCTTGGGTTTTGGCCTTTTGGTGAGACCAAAAGATCTAGGACGTGGGGAAGAGCCTTGGGAGGAGTATTGGGTAGAACATAGGTAATTCTCAAGGCTTTAGAGGTGTGGGAGGAAGAGGGAAATGAGGGTGGTATTTATAGTGGAGGAGAGGAGGTATTTTACATTATTTTAATCATTATTATAATATTTTTGCTCAAGACTATGAATAATATTAATTCATGTGACCCCAAATAGTAATAATGGCATGTAAGTTTGAACCAAGTGGGATTACATCACTTATGATGTCATAAATAGTGTATTTTACTGATAATTTGAATATACGGTATTTTACCGTATTTCACTATTCATCGAAAATTCAAGAATTTCAGAAAAATACCAAAAATTCACCCTTAGAATTTCTCGAAATTTATAATTCAAAAATGAACTCTATTTTTTGAAAATAATTTTCTAAATATTATTAATTTATTTTTAAATAAAATCATACTTAATTCAAAAATTAACAATTTTAAAACTATAACAACTTTTATATCACATTGAAAAATTAACCAAAATGTCATTATCTTAAAGTATTAAGAAAATAAAATAATAGTACAATTTACTATTCATTAGGGTCATATTACTATTCATATTACTATTCACAAGGGTATGATACTATTCACCAACAAAATAAGTTGGTTCCATTAGGCTCTAAATAACTTACTGAATATAATTGTAGATGATCATTTTTCGAAATTAAAAACATAAAAGTGGAAAATTATTTTTAAAGGCTAGTTATAAATATCTACTTAAAACAGAGTTTCATTTCAATTTATTTTTAAAACCTTGGGGTGTTACATTATCCCCACCTTTTTGAAATTTCATCCTCACAATTTTATTTACTTATTCAACAAGTGAGGGTACCTTTATCTCATAGCATTTTCAGACTCCCATGTTGCTTCTTCTACCAAGTGGTTTCTCCACAAAACCTTTACCTGGTGGATTATCTTACTTTGAAATACCTATTCCCTTTTTTCAAGGATCTGAACTGGTTTCTCTTCATAAGAAAGGTTCTCTTCCAACTGAACTGCTTCTAGGCTCAAAACATGAGTTGAATCTGGCACATACTTTCTCAATATCGAAACCTAAAAAACATTGTGTACCTGAGACAAACTCATAGGCAAAGATATTTGATATAGAACTAGTCCAACTTTCTCCAGGATTTTAAAAGGTCCTATGAACCACAAACATAACTTCCCTTTCTTACCAAAATGCATCACACTTTTCCAAGGAGATATTTTAAGGAAAACATGGTCACCTACCTTGAAAGAGAAGTCTTTCCTTCTGTTATCTGCATAATTTTTATGCCTGCTCTAAGCTGTCCTCATGTGCTGATGGATCATCTTCACTTTCTCAGCCACTTTCTCTACTAATTCTGGTGCCATCAACTTTCTTTCACCGACTTCATCCCAAAACACTAGAGTCCGACACCACTTTACATATAATACCTCAAAAGGCACCATCTGTATACTGGAATAAAAACTATTATTATAAGAAAACTCAACTAAAGAAAGATGTTGATCCCAACTTCCCTGGTAGTCCATTGAACAAGCTTGAAGCATATCCTCCAATGTCTGAATAATTTTCTTTGACTGCCCATCTGATTGAGAATGAAAAGTTGTACTAAAATTTAATTCTATTCCTAACGACTTCTAAAGTCCCTTCCAAAAGTTAGAAGTGAACCTAGGATCCCGGTTAGATACAATGGAAAGAGGAACTCCATGTAACCTGAAAATATACTTGAGGTACAGTCGAGAAAGATGATCCAAAGACATTGTATCATGAATAGAAATAAAATGTACAGATTTTGTCATCCAATCAACAATAACCCAAATTTCATTATTACTTCAAGATGTATTAGGTAGTCCCACCACAAATTCCATGGATACATTCTCCCACTTCCACTCTGGCACTAGAAAAGGCTGAAGAACCCCCTTCGGTAACTACCAATCTTCTTTAATCTGTTGACATGTAAAACATTTCATGGTAAAATCAGCAATATATCTTTTCATTCCATCCCACCAATAATACTCCTGAAGGTCTATGTACATCTTAGTACTTCTAGGATGAACTGAAAACGGAGAACTATGATCTTCACACAACAATTATTTCTTCAACTAGGAATCACAAGGCACACACAACCTTTTACCAAATCTTAAAACACAATCTTTATCAAGGTCAAAATTCTAGAAACTTACCCATTTTAACCAATTCTACATTTTTCTGTAGCTCATGGTCTTCCTTATGCACTTTCTTAATTCTGTATGATAACGATGACTGCATTGAAACCTAAGACAGAACAGAGGTATTTCCTGCACCAACAACTTCTAATCCAAAATTCATCAAATCATTAACCAAGGGATCATGTTCCAAACGTAACATGGTTAATTATGCATGTTGTTTTCAACTCAAGGAATCTTCCATTTTTTTTCTTTTCTGATATGGTAATTGATCGTTCAATCATAATCCTTTATCAATTCAATCCATCTTCTTTGCCTCATGTTTAATTCCTTTTGAGTGAATATATACTTCATAATTTTATAGTATGTATATATTTGACATTTGGATTCGTATAAATGATACCTCCAAATTTTCAAAGTAAAAAACCACAACTACCAATTCCAAATCAGGTGTGGGATAATTAACTCATGAGGTTTTATTTTTCTTGAAGCATAATAAATTACCTAATCATTCTGTATCAAAACACAGCCAAGTCCCTTCAAAGAAGCATCACTGTAGATTACAAACTCACTATTTCAGGAAGGCATGGACAAAACAGTAGAATTCACTAATCTCTTATTCAGTTACTAAAAAAAACATCACATTCTTCTATCCAAATAAATTTAACCCCTTTTCGTGTTAACTTAGTTATCGGTATAGATAATTGTGCAAAGTTCTTAACAAACCGTCAGTAATAACCTGCTAACCCAAGAAAACTACGAATCTCTATAACATTTTTAGGTCTTGTCCATTCATTAACCACTTTTGTTCTGGCAGGATCAACTATTCTTCTATATTTATTTACAATGTTCCCAAGAAAATAAATCTGTTTCAACCAAAAATCATACTTTCTGAATTTTCTATACAATTTTTTTTCTTTTAAGGTTTTTAAAAAAACCCTTAGATGTTTTTAATGATCCTCTTTATTTTTAGAAAATACTATAATGTAATCAATAGACACAACCAAAAACTTATCCAAGAACTCATGAAATATTCTATTTATAAGATTCATGAATACAAAAAGTTTATTATTTAATCCAAACGGGATAACAAAAATTTCATAATGCCCATATCTAGTATGAAAGTCTATTTTCGGGATGTCATCCTCCTTCACCTTCAGGTGATGGTATTAGGATTTCAAGTTAATATTGGAAAAGTACTAAGCTCCTTTGAGCTGATCAAATAAGTCATCGATATGAGTCAAAGAATACTTGTTTTTAACAGTGATGTTATTCAAATCTCTATAATCAATGCAAAGTCTCATGGAACCATCTTTATTTTTAACGAATAAAATAGGATCACCCCATGGTGAAGTTCTATAATGAATAAATACTTTATCAAGAAAATCATGCAACTAATTTTTCAATTCAAGAAGTTCTATTTGATCCATACGATACGAGGGTTTTGAAATTAGATTAGCATCAGGAACTAAGTCGATTGTGAATTCAAATTCTCAATCATGTATGACACCGAGTAACTCATCAAGAAAAACATCAAGGTATTAATTTACCACTAGCACATCATTAATCTGAACAGTTCCCTTGTTTTCAAAAATATGAGCAAGATAACTTTCATTTCCATATTTCAATAGTTTCTCAGCTTCCTAATTTGTTATCAATTGTATGGGTTCGTTATTTTATACAAACTGAAAATCTTTCTCAAAAACAACTTCTTTAGCTCTATAATCAATCTTAGCATGAAAAACAGAAAGATAATCCATTCCCAAAATAACATCAAAATCGACTAAGGGTAAAACAAAAAGGTTTGTAGGAAAATTCTTTCCACATACCACAATAAAAAGATTCTTATAATTCCTCTTTGCTATAATATTTCCCCCTAGTGTTTTAACAACAAGTTCCAGTCTCATTGGTTAAAGTGATATTTCCAATTTACCAAAAAATTTCTCAGAGATAAAGGAATGTGTAGACCCCGTATCAAACTTTTTTTTTCAAAATCTGAGTAAAAAAACAAAGTACCTGATACAAATTCATTGGATGGATCGACATCTACTGACGTAGTCGTAAAATATCTCACTACACCTTTTTTGCTTATAGTCTATCTTCTTTGCATCATTTGGATCTCTCTTTGGGCATGTATTTGCATAGTGACCTATATCACCACATTTAAAACACTTTACAGTTTTCTTATCATGATTAGTCTTAGGATAATTTTTATTACAATCACAGGCCATATGTCCAAACTTACCACATTTAAAACACTTTCCAGTTTTGGTAAGACATTCCCCAGGGTGCTTTTTTCCACACTTTTCACAAATGAGAAACTGCATTTTCTTACCATCAGATTTCTTTGGTTGATTCTTACCCATCACTTGCCATATGAACCTATTGTTTTTCTTGTTGAAAAAATGCACATGATCATTATTAAACTCTATATCTACCCTCTTAACACATCATACAAGTTTCTCATAACTTTTGAATTCACGGTAGGCCAACGCCCTTCAATACCTTGGCTTCAGTCCTGAGTAAAAGCAGTTGATTTTTATATAAAGATTCAAAATAAGATTTGGAGCATACCTTGACAGTTGGGTGAAGTTTACTTCATAAATGACCACTTAATCTTCCTCATTATATTTCAATTCAAAGAATTGTTTCTCCATCCTAAGTCAAACCACCTTAGGGAAATTTTTATTCAAGGAAAAGACTTTTAAATTCATCCCATTCTAAGACATTAAAATCCTCTCTATCCCTAATATTCCTTACCAATGACCACCACTGATAAAATTCACCTTCAAAATGACAAATGGAAAGACTTACCTTTTTATTGTTCGAACATCCCATAACATAAAATATCTTTTCAAGGGATTAAATCCTTCCTTCAGTTGATACTAGTTCAGGAGATTATTGAAAGCAGGAGGGTGTTGTCTCATAAAATGTTACACTATTGTCATGTTTCGTTGTGGTACCTCTGGTTGTTATCTTTCATGGATTCCACCACCATTTATTTCTTGTGTTATCTAAGCCATTACTATCAAAAACTACTTGGTTCCAATCCCTACCATTCTGGGCTGCAGATTCAGAAGGATGTCGTTCTATTGGTGGCTCTCCTCTTCAGCTTCCCTGTTTCTTCCGCGGACAATCATTTTGAACAAACACATCTTAGACAAAGAAAAATGGTAATCTTTAAATGCTATAAAATTTAAAATTAATCATAGAGTAAAAATCATTTATGGTATTCTTTTAACATCATCCTAACCCCTAAATTTATCTAAACCATCCTCTGTTACCAACTATAAAGACCCGACCTTATTACATTACATAATCTTGAATTTAGTGAAGAAATAACTTCATTTAACATTGAGGATATTTTCAAGTTTATATATTTAGATAATTGGGACTTAAAATATTTATAACATTACACATTATTAAAAATTAGATACCATAAAAAAGTACTCATTTCTCTCAAAATATAAAACTTTTCAAATATAACATGATTTTCTTTGAAAAATATTCAAACATTTAACTTGGCTTCCTTATTTGTCTTAAAAATCCTTATAACCTGTGAAAATAATTTAAAAACTTGGTATGATCACAAAAATATTAGTAAGGGATATAAAAATAAGGAAAGAATAAATTATTCCTTGAATACTTATAACATATGAAATAATTTTCAAAAGACATACTTGTCACCCATATATACTTACTTTGTGAAACATAAGATTTAAAAAAATCCACACAAAAAATAAGAACATAAATATAACCATAAAGGTATCTTGGGTCATTAATTACATAATATTGTAACCCTCTCAGCTACCTTAGAATTTGTAACCCTCATGGCTACCTTACAATTTGTGTAACCATCACAGTTACACTTGGAGTAACCATACGACTGACCTCCAACTTAAACATACCCAATGCATTGGAAGGAAATATAGGTCCCACAATTCATCATAAACGATGAACAAGAACCATAACATAATAATAAAACATGAATAATTTCATATAAACATTTCTTTTGGAATCTTGTAAAACAGAATTTTTAAAAGAGGATTTTAAAAGTAAAACCCCTTACAAAAATCATATAATTGAAGTGAGACTTAATAGAGTGGATATAATATGTATATAATCTATAAATACACATAATTAGACATAATATAATCATAATTCATCACAAAAAAAATTTTAATGCCACATAAATAATGAAGTATAAGGTTAACCCAAAGGATGGAAATCGGGTTAAGAATTCCCTTACCTCGGGCTTGTCTTACTTCAATTTTTTTTAAAACTACTGTATAATGGTTAAAAGAGTGTTATTAATATCTTAAATAAACATATACATCTTTATAATACCTTATATGACCATTTAATTACAGCATTTCATCCTTTACTTGTTAGTATTTTGTTCCTTGCAACTGTTTTGGGTGAGTTCTTTACATGATTTTCATGATCTGTTCATGATAGATTATTTTTGTTGATTGGAAGTGAAACTATAGAATTTTAATGGAGTAGTATTTAAATATTTCTAGAACCATAAATTATACCATTTATCATTTTTAATTCTTACATGAGGATGATTCATAAGTTAAAACATTAATGATGTTCGTTTAGATCATTTTAGTGGTTCTTTGATAATAACAACCTCATTTTGTTTTATAAATTAAAACCATGTGTAAAAAAAAATTCCAGAACCATGGATGAGAAATAATACATATATTATAACCTGGTTCAACCATAAAAAAGGTTTCATTACCAGACTTGAAGGAATTAAAGCAGATTGAAATCACATCGTCCACAATGTCGGTAATTCGACACATCAAGAACAATGTTTTTAATTCCTTGAATAAGTGGGGGAGGAGAAGAAGATTGATGAGGAATTTTCCATGAAAAATAGAATATACATAATATAAAATATTCTGGAGCTTTCATGCTTCTTGGATAAGAGGATGTGAGGAAATAATAAGAAAATAAAGGAACTAAAAATAAAAGAAAATTTGAGAAACCCATTACGAAAATTCAGCAGCCTAACGACATCCCTTAAAATTTCATAAAATATATTGATGAGAGAAAAGGGGTATCTCATAATTATTAAATGATATAGGAAGTAAGGGGGGATATGGAATGAAATATCTCAACATAATCCAAAGATAATGAAAAATAATAACATAAAATGAAAGAAAAGAAAGAAAATAAAAGAGGATGCTTACCTCTTGATCTCTTCTCCTTGAGATCCTCATTAAGGCCTTGGTTTTTGGCATTTTGGTGAGAACAGCAGTTCTAGGACGTGGGTAAGATCCTTGGGAGGAGTATTGGGCAGAAAATAGGTAAGGCTCAAGGCTTTAGAGGTGTGGGAGGAAGAGGGAAATGAGAGTGGTATTTAGTGGAGGAGAGGAGGTATTTTACATTATTTTAATTATTATTATAATATTTTTGCTCTATACTATGAATAATCTTAATTCATGTGACCCCAAATAGTAATAATGGCATGTGAGTTCGAACCAACTGGGATTAAATCACTTATGATGTCATAAATAGTGTATTTTACTGATAATTTTAATATACGGTATTTTACTGTATTTCACTATTCATCAAAAATTCAAGAATTTCAGAAAAAATCCCAAAAATTAACCCTTACCATTTCTTGATGTGTAGAATTAAAAAATGAACTCCATTTTTTGAAAATAATTTTCTATATATTATTAATTTATTTTTTAAATAAAATCATACTTAATTCAAAAATTAACAATTTTAAAACTATAACAGCTTTTATATCACATTTAAAAATTAACCAAAATGTCATTATATTAAAGCCTTAAGAAAATAAAATAATAGTACAATTTACTATTCATTAGGGTCATATTACTATTCATATTACTATTCATAAGGCTATGTTACTATTCATGAAAAAAACAAGTTGGTTATATTAGGCTCTAAATAACTTACTGAACACAATTGTAGATTACCGTTTTTCGAAATTCAAAACATAAAAGTGGAAAAATTATTTTTAAAGGATAGTTATAAATATCAAATGAAAACAAAGTTTCATTTCAATTTCTTTTTAAAACCTTGGGGTGTTACAATTGTGATGCCCATATATATTCCATGGGATCTATCTTTTGTGTCCTATGATTATGATGTTTGGGAATGGTGTCCCTGTTGATTGTGATACTCGAGAAATGGGGATGATTACACTCTAATCAATAGATTACTTTATTGTAGTGTTGGATATGGTGCTCCTCACTATTTATTTGACATATACTCAAAGAATGATTATTATCTCATTGAGAATTTCCTAGGATGCTCCCTAGGGTTAGGTAGACACACTATTATTGCATCACCCAGATGTAATTACTAGGGATGATGTTGTTGAGCCATTTATATGAATGGATTAAAAGAATGTACTTGGATCCATGGAGAATTCCTTTTACAAATTGACTAAGGGTCAACCCTTTAGAAATTATCTGAGTCACAATGTCATGATTTCCTATGGATCAGGACCTAGGATTCTAAAATTGGATTGGATTTATATATCTTGGGTGGTATGCCATCTAGATGAGTGAAAATTTATAGGTTGTTTGGTTATTACTTGGAATCCTTCATTATAGTGATTGGAGGTGAGTATGGGTGATCCTAGGGCTAGGACATGTATCCCCCTATGGTGAAGTAGATTACTTATAGAAATTTACAGCACTAGATGAAGTAGGTATCTTCAAAGGAGATTATAGACCCAAGGACCAATTTAATTATACATGTCTTGAGTGGTATGCAATATAGCTCAAATCCCTTTTCACAAGATGTCTAGATGGTCAGGACCACAAACCCAAAGATAGTGTGCTGTTGATTTTTGTTATTTTTCACCTTACTCATATATGTATATATATATATATGGTAATATATTTACACACACACACACACATATATATATATACATGATGAAAGTTTACCTAGTTGATCAGGATCACGAATACAAGGATCGACTATGGTTTCACTTGATTTATTTTATTTATCATTTCAGTTGTGTCTTGTCTTGGCTGAGCATATTTCATGAGCATGAATTTATGATAAAAAATTTATAGGTTCATCATTGGGATGAACTACTAAGACTATTTCTCACCCCTGTATATGCACCTCGGTGTGCATGTAGACCTTATGTTTATTTTTTTAGGTTGAGCACAGATTTCATGATAGATAGGGTTGAGGATCGGGGTTTCATGATCAAGAGGAGCCGCTCATGTGGATTATTTTGATCAAGCTAGAGCAGCTCAGTAGTTTCATGGAGACTGAGTATGTGGTCTAACTCAAAGTTAGTAGTATATCCTTGAAATTTTATTTCAGTTTCCTTTATATACTCCTGTATATGTGATCAGCCTAGTTGGTGATCAGTGTTGTATGTATGAAATGACTATTCAGGCTTTTATATCATTTCATTTATTATCACAAAATGCTTCTATTTCAATTTATTTACCGCTTATTAAATCTTATTATTAATTATATGGATGATTTTTAGTTATTTACACTATTTTTTACTTTGATATAAGGGTATAGTCTCCCAACTATCACACCCTAGGACCTCACAGCTAATCGGCAACCTCTAGCATATGGGGAGCTGTGCTTGTGGCCTTGTGGTGAACCAAATTAGGGAACTGTTTTAGTGGCTTCTGATTCAGGATATTACAATTATAACTTATAAAAATTATATAAGTTGGTTTAGTGTGGTTCGAATATAGATAAATTCTCACAAGTATTATAAAATAAGTTTCTTTTGTAGATAATCCTCAAAGACACTAAACCTTTGGTTATTGAGACTATGAAATTATTTGGGAGATGTAAGGTTTAAATTATGAAAATGATATAAAATATATACAATATTATCTTGGGTAATATCACTTGGTATGAAGGATGGTAAGTAATGTATGTGTTTTGGAACTAGTCCTGAGAGTGTGTGTCTGGGGAACCTCAGTTGGAATAAAGTAGGGTTTAGTTATTTTTGGGGATTAATTTAGTTATTTTTAGGGATTAAGATGAGATAAATTTAGTGAAAACCATAGAGATAAGTATAAGTATAGTATAATATTCTGAAATTTTGGTAAATTAGATATTTTTTGGTTTCCAAGAAATGATATACCTATCTGGAAACAAGAAATTGGACATAGGCTTTTGCACTGATCCACCTAAGAGTAATAACCCTAAAAGGATGGTTGGGTATTAATTCGATCTTCACCTAGTGCATGATAATGTGTCCTAAATGCACATCGGGTTTGACATTCCTGTGGGATATTATTTGGCGATTCACATGCTCTTTATGAACCATTATGAAGGATTTTAGCACATTTTTATGGTAGGGTTAGAGAAAATAATAAGAAATTGACAATGAATAACCTAGATTAAAACCTATAAATCTATAATTTAGGGTATACATGTCATTTATGATTTATTTATTTTATGTTAATAGTTTTAATTTTTATAATATATCAAATTGATCATTTTTATCCTTAACTTTCCTCTATTTTAGTAAATGGATAGAAATAGGAGGAACAAAGTGAATTATAATTACCATGGATAATACAATGATTGTCCCAATAAACAATAGAATGAGATAAGTACTGGAGTAATAAGTCTTGTGGTTATTACTAAAAATATTTTGTGAATTATGATTAAAAACATGAATTGAGTTAAATTTCCAAACACAATAAAGATGAAAATGATGGAGTTTGATAGAAGTTCTGGTGATAAATACCATGGAGGAAATGAGATTAAATTTCTTATATTTCTAGAATTTGGGAAGAATTTCCCAAGGTAATGTCTCAAAGAAACTAGAATATGTTTTATGTGTAGAAAAAGCATGCATAGAGAAACTAATTACTGAGTAAAATTGAAGAGTTTAATTAACACAATGGAGGGAAATAAAGTTCATCCTAAGGTACCACTACTAGTTCAATATCGTAAATGCAGAGAAATTGGGATTTATCCAAGTCTATGCCTTAATCCAAAGGATAAAAAGGATTACAAGAATCAACAACCACTTAGACCAAGGGAACAAAGAACATTTGTATAATAATTGTTAAAGCGGATCGTGATAATTAAGGTACACTTATCCTACACCCTTGAGTTGTGGATATATTATTGGAGTTTGATTCTAGGAACACTAGTATATCTAGAAAGTTTTTTAAGAGAATTAAATTACCACCATGATGATTTAATTATCTAAGAAAACTTCTAGTTTTTTGATTATTGTATCCCATGATGAATTTTATAGGAATTTGATTTATGTAAATCTTATTAATTATTATTACAGATAAATTTGATTTGATTTTGGAAATGGATTGTCTACCTACAAATAGAATCCATATTAATTACCAAAATAGGGAAATCACATTTTATATTTCAAACCAACCTATAATCATCTATCAGTGCAAGGATTATTATGAACTCTATAGGAAAACTAATTCTATTATAGGGTCGTGATACCCAATCATGTGGTATGTTTAACTCAAATTACTGGATAAAACCTCAAAATTATAGATAATCCTATTATGAATAAAAAGGTATGTTTTTTAAGTTTGTAAGGTTGATATATCTCTAGAAATTATATATTAATTCATGTCCATAATTTAGATAACCTTAGCTATTTTCATTAGTGAGTGATAATTAAAATTATGAGGATGTAATTTATTTAAGGGGGGTTGTAACACCCCAAAATTTTAGTATTAATTTTCCCTTTATAAATAAATACTATGTTAATATCTTGTTTCATGCACAACAATAAACTAAGATGAAACCATGATACTTTAAAATAAAATTATTAAATTTAAAATTTATAATATAGATGTTAAATAAGTGGGTATAAATAGTGTTTTACCTATCTATCTCACAATTTTTTCATGGTAATAAATAATTTATTGTGTTTTTAAAAATTTTATTTGAGTGAATTTTAACTTTGGTATCTATTCATGTTATGATTAACTACCTCATTCCATGAAACCTAATTCATACCATGAAGGTTCATTATAAATTTCAGTTCATGCTACAATTTGTTTTCATGAGTGGTATTGATAGTGTTTTTGTTTCATAACTCTATTTCACATCATAAAGCTTTTTTTCATTCCATGAATAAATCAAGGAGGATTTTAGAGTTTCTGGAATAAATATGTTCTTGTTGTGACATTTTAATTCTCATCGTGAAAAAGGTCGAGCATGCAGTTAATACCTTCATTCATTATGGTAAAAATGGATATTATGGAAGTATTAATCTTCTTTAATGACCCCCAATGATATAAAAAAATTACTATACTTTTGGATCCTATAAAAGTAAGTCCTTTGTATCTTAGAAGATTTAACTAGTTACTAGTGACTCTGTGATCGAATTGATGTTAAAGTGCTAACTTTCTCAAAATCCTCTCAAAGGAACATTATCAATTTATCACTTTCTTCAAGGATCTCCTCTAACTATTTCTTTCTTTCAAATATCTCTTCCTAAATTATAATTATCCATAAATGGTATTTATGAATGTATTGTAATGTATTTTCTAAAATCAAACCTCTCTCTTCTCATCACCTTTCTCAAACGGGTTCTCACTCAACAAAAGTTAGGGACAAGTTCCTTGGCTACTGATAAAGCTCAAGAGGGTTCCCATAAACCATAATATTAAGGGATAGGTTTCTTTATCACCACCAAGATCAAGGGATTAATAATATTGACCTCCCAACTCGAGGGGTGGAGATGTAGGGGCTCACACTGAACTATTTCTGAACTCCTTATCAAATTTCATTTTCTCTCTATTTTATTTTATCACATTGCATCATTAACCATCAATACACATAATTACATAAAATTGATATGATCATTTATTTTGTTCTTAATTTATCAATATAATTTTATATTATCTTTATAATACATATCAAATTTATCAATTATCACTTTATCGATTTTATCACTTAATCACTTTATCATTTCAATATCATTAAACTTTAATTTACCATTTTTATTTATTGATTTATTTTTTAAACAAAAATTCACTCCCCTATTTACATATAATTTGAAAAATAATTAGTATGAATATAAGGCCCCAGCCTTAAACCTTACTTAATCTTGAGTTATTACATGATTACACATTGGGGATCTTTTCAGGTTTAGAGTTTTAGAGAATTAGGACATAACTATTACATCACAAAGATTACAAAGTAGACACATCTACTCAGCTTCCATTTTTTTCCACAAAATAAAAACTCTTGAACCAAAGAGTCATGTATAGTTCCTTGCTTTAGACAGCCTGACATTTCCTTGATCCCATCCTTGACCCTATTCAACTTTACGTCCTAGGAAAAACATTTCAAAAAAAACATGGGATGAGCATAAAAAGCTCAGTAAGGGTTATAAAAAATATGGAAAAGAAACATGAGTTCATATATACATAATAATGAAATCATACTTTACCCATAAAACATAGGCACTTTAACATACCTCATCAAATCATGAATAAATCATATAAATCATAAGACATAAAAGGTAACTTGAGGCATTCATAACATTCTTACGTAGGGAGTAACCCTCTTGGTTACGTTTGGAATACCCACCACAGTATATTCCCTAAATCTCTTCCGAGAAACCTTAACGTTTCACTCCTTCACGATACCCAATGCATTGGAGAGCTATATCGGGCTCAACCACCCTTAGTTTATCACGGAACCACCCGTCTTCATAACAATGCCCAAGAACCATAACATAATCGTACCACATAATACATGCATAAAGGAAACATAACATTTCCATATTTCAATCACAAGATATCAACACATTGATATAAAAAACATTATGAAAACCATTTTCAATACCAATATAAAAGAAAAGTAAAACATGGTATTTATTTTTCTTTTAAAAAGAAGGTATGGCTTGTAGAGGAAGCCGAAACTCAAATAATGGTCACGGCATTGGAGAAGTCATTGTCGCCGCATACGTATGACAAAAACATTCCCTTTTTGTCGTTTAGTAAATGCTTCGTAGAAAAAATATTCCTTTTGAATAAACGTAAAATTCAAAGGGGTTTATACACCGTATAAAAGAAATTTGTGTATAAAACAATTATGCCTCAATGAAAGGAGATTGAGACGAAGTCCCATACAAAGACGATATCCTTGGATTAAGGATAAATCAGTTACATAATTATGTATGACAAACAAATACACGAAATATAAGTGGGTATTAAGTGTAAAACAATCAGAGGACATTCATACATAATCATAGAACGACATATTCAAGGTGTACAAGTTTATCCCAAAGAATCAAAATTGGGTTAAGAAGTTCTCTTGCAAAAAATTCGAGAGCCTAACAACGTCACTTCAAAATTCAGAAAAAGAGTTGATGAGAGATAAAAAGGGTATCTCATCACATGGGAATAAAATTTAAATCAATAAGGATATATAAGAACATATCCCAACATAATAGTATGTGAATTAAAAGACATAACAAAAGAAGTCTTTTAAAAAGAGGAGGGTGAAAGGTTCCCTTACAGACATGGGTATCTTTCGAAACATACACCCCGTGAAAGAAGGAAAATACAACATTGATGTAAATACTCATAAATGAAAGTATATTACACAATGAGTAAAATAACAGGCAGTACATACACCACTCAAAGTAAATTGTGGCAAATGTAGCATAAATCTCACGGGAATAAAAGTGAGATGAAAAATCCCTTACAAAAACTCGGCAGCCTAACGGCGCCACTTAAAACTTCCAAAATGGATTGATGAGAGAAAATAGGGTCTCTAATAATATGAACATAAAAAGTAAAGTAGGAGTAATATAAAATAACATCCCAATCATAAGTAAGATGAGCTTAAAAGGAATGACATAAAAGAGTGTATTTAAAAAGAAAGAGAGGGGTAGGTTCCCTTACCTCGGGTCCGACTTGACTCGATCGTTCTTTAATCTCCTGAATAATAAACATGAGTTAATTTCTAATTCATTAAGAACATTTTTAAAGTAAATTATTCCTTTTATATCACTTATTACCATGTCATTAACATTATGTAATCATTTAAGTTAATAACGGTTGTTTTGTCGTTATTTGGTACTTGAGTCAAAAGTGAACTTCTTATATTTACAAGTTATTCACGTAGTCAAATATCCATTAACTCAATAATGATATTAATGATTTGGATATAATATATATGATATATATCCATAATATACATGTATTTATAATATTGCATAATCATTTAGAGGTAAGAAATGAAATGCACCGTTCATGGAGACGGTAAGCCGTACGTACGCATGAACGCTACTTTCATTTCTATGTCATATTAATGGAATTAAAACCAAATGAGAGATATGTATATTTTTAATTACAGAATTATATTTATCCTTTATATGTATCATACATAATATATATCCATTATATGTACTTATAATAGTATATTACATTTGAGGATAAGAAATGAAATGCACCATTCATGGAGACGGTAAGCCGTACGTACGCATGAACGATACTTTCATTTCTATCTCATACTTTAATGGAAAGAAAAAATAATGATATAAAGGTATATTATAATTCCAGTATAACATCATATATAATAACTTTAAATCCATCCATTATACATCCTACATATTTCATTAACGAATCAAATCACTTTGAGGGGGCGGTAGTCCGCACTTCCTAAAATGAAGATATCGCGTATACCCATAATGGAAGCCATAAAGGTATGACACAAATGAAAAATACAGAAGCTTAAGTAAAACATTAACATATTATATATCATATATAAACATAGTTACATCTTAATGGCCACCTTTGAAGGTGTTATATGAGTGTTGAACAATCATCGTTTCATGAGGCAGAAATTCACCATCCACAGAAACAGTATGTTCTTTAACCATTAGATGAAGGTGTGTGTAAGTGTAGCTCTAATAATTATTATAAAAACATCCTAGTATATTTAAGATATTGTATTTGTTACAAAATAAATGAATAAAAAGATTTTAGGGGGTTGGAGAAGCAAAATAAAACAAAAGAGCACAAGTGAAGACATTACCTTAAAATCGGGTAACTCCCTTTGGTTTGAACCAAAAGGTTTTCTTGAAGACTTACTGCCTAAGTTAAGGCTTCTAGAATGAGGAGAGGGATTTGGAGAGACAAAATTATCTGATCTTGGCCGAACCAAAGGCTTGACAGGTGTGGGTAATGTGGTAGAGGTGGGGGCCTTTTATAAGAGGAGAGGAGGGGCACTCTTGGAAAAGTATAAAATGTTACCTTATTTTCAAATGATTTTCGGATTTTAATGGTCCCACATTGATTTTTTTAGATTATAAGGTGATATGGGTTAGAAATACACCCATCCAATAGGTTTTTGACATGTTTAGGTCCTAGATTTTTCATTATCTTTCCATTTTATTTAAATCATTAAATAATGAGGTCATCGCTGCATCATCATGATGTCATAAAGAATTTAATTTATTTAATGTATAAAAATTATAAAAAAAAACTATGATGTAGGAAGTATTTTTAGCTTTCCAATGACTATTTATAGTCAAAAGTCGGACTTGTATAACCACATGTAAAAATTATTTTAGTAAAACAAATCATGTTTGTGACATTTTTATTTTAACTTTAAATAAAAGGCATAAATGTCATTATCAAACCCAAGTGGATCCATGGGGTACCAAAAATTGACCCATGGGTTATCTTGGTCGGACATAACTCATCCAATAGGTTTAGGACAAGTTTCAAGATATTTTCATTTTATTATAATATCATTTTTACCTTAAATCACACTAATCACCTTTAATCGCGATTAATAAAACTTAAAAGTTACTTTTCATCAAAAATTATTTTCATCCCATTGAACCACATTTTACTTAACAATTAAAATAATTTAAATTGGATTTTTGAAATTCAAATCATAGAAGTGGTAATGTCCTATTTAAATGAAAAATCAAATTTTGTAACCACCACTTTGTGGTTTCACTATTCATAAAAAATTGAAGTTTTTCAGAAAAATACCAAAAATTAACCCTAAGCTATATTTGATATTACAAATTAAAAAATGATTTCTATTTTACCAAATTAATAACATAGAAGTTTCTTTAATTAATTTTATAATTAAATCCCGCTGTTAAAACAAATAGCGTGTTTTTATGAAACAATATCTTTCAAAAGATTGACACTCGTTTATGTCCAATCTTAAAGTGATATTAATTACAATGACCACCATTGGATTAAATGGTAAAAATATATTCTATTTACACTTTAAAACAAATTAAAAAGATAATCTAATCATATAAATAAATTAGATTAAAAATGGGTTTTTAATTAAAATAAAACATTTTTCACTATTCTTTAAAAAAAATAAACTTTATCAGAAAAATACCAAAAATTTACACAAAGTAAATTTTGATGTCCCAATTCTAAAGAAGAATTTTATTTGGTCCAATTGAATGTATAAGAGTGACCAAAACTATATTTAAAGGGGGTTCTCCATCAAAAGGCGGTTAATCGACCATTTAAAGAATATTAGAAGATTTATGCTTAAAATTGGATTCATTTGCATTTTAAGCCCCTAAAATTTATTGGATAAAAGTAAAAGCATTTAAAAAACATATATAATTATATTTTAGTTATTTATATTCATTCCCGCCAATAAAACGGCTATGTGTTAACTAACATTTAAAATAATATTATTTTATTACTAGTGTGCAACATAAGATTTCAAAGAAACTCTTTGTTGTGTATTGGGTAAGCCATCGAGCATAGCATTACCTTTAAATTAATATTGACATTTTATTCACAAATAGGGATAAATATAAAAATGTCATATTATTTATTTACCTGGGGTGTTACATCCTTCCCCCCTTTTGGGAATTGCATCCTCGCAATTTTAAAACTGGGCTTGGAAACATCATTGAAAATACCACATCGGAACAAGAGTCAATAAAACAATCACATTAAAGTAAAGAAAGTGAAGTACATAGGTCACCCAAGTTAACCAATACTAGGATTACATGTAGGAAAACATGGAAATGGAGGAGAAAACATAGGGTCATGTTCTGATGGAGAGTGATAGAAAACATGTTTAGGAGAAAGTTAACCACAAGAAAATCAAAAACTTGTGATGGGTTAAACGGTATTCGATTCCCCAGTAGGAAAAGTTAATAGACAACATTTTTGTTTTAAGCTACTTTTCATCGAGGAATTTATTCCTAAGGAAACATAATCACTTATCATGTTGTCTTTCTACTTTTATTAGATTCCTTACACGAACTCATATTTTCTCCAAAAGATGAGTATTTTGGAAGACTTGTTCACATTAAGAGTACTATAATGAACTTCTAGAGAATCACCTAATACACAAAAGAGAACTATAGACTTCCCATGTCTTTAGACTTTAACCAAAACCAAAACCAAAAAGGTTAGTACAAGATCAGATAATCCAGAAAAGGATAACCCTTTATAAAAAGAAAATATATTCTTAATCTCCAAAATTTTTCCAACAAAACCCAGAGTTCAACGACGATCATTCGATAAAAAATTTGTCCATAAAATTATTCAAAGTAAACCAAACTAAGATTGAAACCCAAATATTTGAAGGATTTAGTCACATAGTCTTCCAAGCTAAATCGTAACATTTATCTCCAAACAACATCAGTTTCTCTTAATGTCTCGTATTGAAAAGTAATTAACCTAATCACATATCCTCCATGATAGGTTAATAAATTTCCATAGATAACCCCAAAATAAACTTACTCTTAATTCATAAAATCATCTAACTAAAAAGAATCTGTCAAACTAACCAGAGACTTCACGTAGTCCAGTGGTAGGTGATAAATACCAGTCGCACTTTGGTTGTGGGTTTGATTCCCGCAACTTTGTCCGACGCGATGAGTTGTCACACGGTCTGCGTGTTTTCCTTTTTCCAAAACTACATAATTCTTAAAACATTCCCCAAAAAATAGATAAAATCTTCAAAAAAAACCATAACGGAATTTAACCTCAATTTTATCTCATGACTTTCACTTTCCATCATTACATATAGTAACCCATAATTACCTCAAAAGTAAGGATCATATAAACCCAAATGGTTCTTTATAACTATGTCCACAAAATAATAGATTAATATTCTTTGAATAAAATTTTCATATATCAAACATCAGGGTTACACATACTATAAAAAGTCTTCTAATGTACCCCATCATCAAAAGAGACTTAATACTCTTAAGAATTTCACCATAACTCATGAAGCCCTTATATGTTGACTTCTTACTCATTCAACATTCTTCATGATCTATTAACCATTCCTTTCCAACTTATTCTGAAATACTTCTTTCCTACAAACAAAAGCATGAATCATATCCTAAGATTCCAAAATAGGAAAACAAAAGTTAAGAAATAATCCATACATTTGATTGGTCATTTTCAGTTTATTTATCCTCAATTGGAATGGCATTAGGTATTGGTAAACGAATATTTGTATGATCTTGGTGATCCCATTCCCGAAACTTCTTCATAGGACATGTGTTTTCATAATAACCATGCACACCACATTTAAAACATTCAATTGATCCCTCATAAAGAACTTCTTTCCCTTTCCTCGAGTCAACTGGATGCTTCCTTTTTCCATGGCAGGTTCTTGCTTTATGACCTTCATTTCCACATCTATAGCATATTTCTGTCCCTTTGAAACATTTTCCTAGGTGTTTCTTTCCACATCTTTGACACATAGGTTTTTGAACACACTTACCTTTATGATTATTACCTGTAGTTCTGTAAGGATTTGTTTCTCACATATATGATGCCTTATAGGAATAACCAAGGTTTAGGTGGTCAATCATGACTCCAGATAGTTGGTTGAGGATAAACACAAGAGTTCTCATTGCAGCTCCCATATCATTCAGTTGCTCGCTCAGAAAACTGTCACAGTTTCCTTCACATCCACCGTTACTTTGGTGCCTGCTAGATCTAGCCATTTACTAAAACCAAAAAGGTCAGTGTGAGTATATCAACAAAACCATCATGTACTAATGAGGAAGATAAACACTAAGGTATACTTACTCAATCACTTTATCTAAAACTAGGACTCTTTCTGAAATCCTAACCATTATGGTAATGTCACTTATGCTTAGAGAATACCCTAACCTCTAAAGTTATCTAAACCGACCTCTGATACCAACTATAAGGCCCCGGCCTTAAACCTTACTTAATCTTGAGTTATTACAAGATTACACATTGGGGATCTTTTCAGGTTTAGAGTTTTAGAGAATTAGGACATAACTATTACATCACAAAGATTAAAAAGTAGACACATCTACTCAGCTTCCATTTTTTTTCCACAAAATAAAAACTCTTGAACCAAAGAGTCATGTCTAGTTCCTTGTTTTAGACAGCCTGACATTTCCTTAATCCCATCCTTGACCCTATTCAACTTTACGTCCTATGAAAAACATTTCAAAAAAAAACTTGGGATGAGCATAAAAAGCTCAGTAAGGGTTATAAAAAATATGGAAAAGAAACATGAGTTCATATATACATAAGAATGAAATCATACTTTACCCATAAAACATAGTCACTTTAACATACCTCATCAAATCATGAATAAATCATAGAAATCATAAGACATAAAAGGTAACTTAAGGCATTCATAACATTCTTACATAGGGAGTAACCCTCTTGGTTACGTTTGGAATACCCACCACAATATATTCGCTAAATCTCTTCGGAGAAACCTTAACATTTCACTCCTTCACGTTACCCAATGCATTGGAGAGCTATATAGGGCTCACCCGCCCTTAGTTTATCACAGAACCACCTGTCTTCATAACAATTCCCAAGAACCATAACATAATTGTACCACATAATACATGCATAAAGGAAACATAACATTTCCACATTTCAATCACAAGATATCAACACATTGATATAAAAAACATTATGAAAACCATTTTCAATACCAAAATAAAAGAAAAGTAAAAGATGGTATTTATTTTTCTTTTAAAAAGAAGGTGTGGCTTGTAGAGGAATCCGAAACTCAAATAATGGTCACGGCGGCAGAGAAGTCGTTGTCGCCGCATACGTATGACAAAAACATTCCCTTTTTGTCGTTTAGTAAACGCTTCGTAGAAAAAAGATTCCTTTTGAATAAATGTAAAAGTCAAAGGGGTTTATACATCATATAAAATAAAGTTGTGTATAAAACAATTATGCCTCAATGAAAGGAGATTGAGACGAAGTCCCATACAAAGATGGTATCCTTGGATTAAGGATAAATCAGTTACATAATTATGTGTGACAAAAAAATACACGAAATATAAGTGGGTATTAAGTGTAAAACAATCAGAGGACATTCACACATAATCATATAACGACATATTCAAGGTGTACAAGTTTATCCCAAAGAATCAAAATTGGGTTAAGAAGTTCTCTTGCAAAAATTTGAGAACCTAACGGCGTCACTTCAAAATTCAGAAAAAGAGTTGATGAGAGATAAAAAGGGTATCTCATCACATGGACATAAAATTTAAATCAATAAGGATATAGAAGAACATATCCCAACATAATATTATGTGAATTAAAAGACATAACAAAAGAAGTCTTTTAAAAAGAGGAGGGTGAAAGGTTCCCTTACCGACATGGGTATCTTTCGAAACATACACCCCGTGAAAGAAGGACAATACAACATTGATGTAAATACTCATAAATGAAATTATATTACACAATGAGTAAAATAACTGGCAGTACATACACCACTCAAAGGAAATTGTGGCAAATGTAGCATAAATCTCACGGTAATAAAAGTGAGATGAAAATCCCTTACGAAAACTCGGCAGCCTAACAGCGCCACTTAAAACTTCCAAAATGTATTGATGAGAGAAAATAGGGTCTCTCATCATATGAACATAAAACGTACAGTAGGATTAATATAAAAGAACATTCCAATCATAAGTAGGATGAGCTTAAAAGTAATGACATAAAAGAGTGTACTTAAAAAGAAAGAGAGGGGTAAGTTCCCTTACCTCGGGTCCGACTTGACTCGATCGTTCTTTAATCTCCTGAATAATAAACATAAGTTAATTATTCCTTTTATATCACTTATTACAATGTCATTAACTTTATTTAATCATTTAAGTTAATAATGGTTGTTTTGTCGTTATTTGGTACTTGAGTCAAAAGTGAACTTCTTATATTTACAAGTTGTTCACGTAGTCAAATATCCATTAACTAAATAATGATATTAATGATTTGGATATCATATATATGATATATATCCAGAATATACATGTATTTATAATATTACATAATCATTTATAGGTAAAAAATGAAATGCACCGTTCATGGAGACGGTAAGCCATACGTACGCATGAACGCTACTTTCATTTCTATGTCATATTAATGGAATTAAAACTAAATGAGATATATGTATATTTTTAATTCCAGAATTATATTTATCCTTTATATGTATCATAAATAATATATATCCATTATATGTACTTATAATAGTACATTACATTTGAGGATAAGAAATGAAATGCACCGTTCATGGAGACGGTAAGCCGTACGTACGCATGAACGCTACTTTTATTTCTATCTAATACTTTAATGGAAAGAAAAAAATAATTATATAAAGGTATATTATAATTCCAGTATAACAACATATATAATAACTTTAAATCCAACCTTTATACGTCCCACATATGGCATTAACGAATCAAATCACTTTGAGGGGGCGGTAGTCCGCACTTCCTAAAATGAAGATATCACGTATACCCATAATGGAAGCCATAAATGTATGCCACAAATGAAAAATACAGAAGCTTAAGTAAAAAATAAACCTATTATATATCATATAAAAACATAGTGACATCTTAATGGCCACCTTTCAAGGTGTTATATGAGTGTTGAACAATCATCATTTCGTGAGGCAGAAATTCGCCATCCACAGAAATAGTATGTTCTTTAACCATTAGATGAAGGTGTGTGTAAGTGTAGCTCGAATACTTATTATAAAAACATCATAGTATATTTAAGATACTGGAGTTGTTACAAAAGAAATGAATAAAAAGAGTTTATGGGGTTGGAGAAGCAAAATAAAACAAAAGAGCACAAGTGAAGACATTACCTTAAAATCGGGTAACTCCCTTTGGTTTGAACCAAAAGGGTTTCTTGAAGACTTCCTGCCTAAGTTAAGGCTACTATGATGAGGAGAGGGATTTGGAGAGACAAAATTATCAGATCTTGGCCGAACCAAAGGCTTGAGAGGTGTGGGTAAGGTGGTAGAGGTGGGGGCCTTTTATAAGAGGAGAGGAGGGGCACTCTTGGAAAAGTATAAAATGTTACTTTATTTTAAAATACTTTTTAGATTTTAATGGTCCCAAATTGATGTGTTTCGGGGATAAGGTGATAAGAGTTCTAAATACACCCATCCAATATGTTTTTTTACATGTTTAGGTCCTAGATTTTTCATTATCTTTCGATTTTATTTAAATCGTTAAAAAATGAGGTCATCGCTGCATCATCATGATGTCATAAAGAATTTAATTTATTTAATGTCTAAAAATTATAAAAAAAATACTATGATGTAGGAAATCGTTTTATCTTTCCAATTAATATTTATAGTCAAAATTCTGACTTGTATAACCACAGGTAAAAATTGTTTTATTAAAACAAATCATGTTTGTGACATTTTTATTTTAACTTTAAATAAAAGGCATAAATGTCATTATCAAACCCAAGTGGCTCCATGGGGTACCAAAAATCTACCCATGGGTTTTCTTGGTCTTCCATAACTCATCCAATAGGGTTAGGACAAGTTTCAAGATATTTTAATTTTATTATAATATCATTTTTACCTTAAATCACACTAATCACCTTTAATCGCGATTAATAAAACTTAAAAGTTACTTTTCATCAAAAATTATTTTCATCCCATTGAACCAAATTTTACTTAACAATTAAAATCATTTAAATTGGATTTTTTAAATTCAAATCATAGAAGTGGTAATGTCCCATTTAAACGAAAAATCAAATTTTGTAACCACCACTTTGTGGTTTCACTATTCATCAAAAATTGAAGTTTTTCAGAAAAATACCAAAAATTCACCCTAAGCTATATTTGATATTCCGAATTCAAAAATGATGTCTATTTTACCAAATTAATAACATAGAAGTTTCTTTAATTAATTTTATAATTAAATCCCGTTGTTAAAACAAATAGTGTGTTTTTATGAAACAATATCTTTCAAAAGATTGACACTCGTTTATGTCCAATCTTAAAGTGATATTAATTACAATGACCACTATTGGATTAAATGATAAAAATATATTCTATTTAAACTTTAAAACCAATTAAAAAGATAATATAATCATATAGATAAATTGGATTAAAAAGGGGTTTTGAATTAAAATATGACATTTTTCACTATTCTTTAAAAAAATGAACTTTATCAGAAAAATACCAAAAATTTACACAAAGTAAATTTTGATGTCCCAATTCTAAAGAAGAATTTTATTTAGTCCAATAGAATGTATAAGAGTGACCAAAACTATATTTAAAGAGGGTTCTCCATCAAAAGGCAGTTAATCGGCCGTTTAAAGAATATTAGAAGATTTATTCTTAAAATTGGATTCATTTGCATTTTAAGTGCCTAAAATTTATTGGATAAAAGTAAAAACATTTAACAAACATATATAATCATATTTTAGTTATTTATATTTATTCCCGCCAATAAAATGGCTACGTGTTAACTAGCATTTAAAATAATATTATTTTATTACTAGTGTGCAGCGTAAGATTTCAAAGAAACTCTTTGTTGCGTATTGGGTAAGCCATCGAGCATAGCATTCCCTTTAAATTAATATTGAAATTTTATTCACAAATTGGGATAAATATAAAAATTTCATATTCTTTATTTACCTGGGGTGTTACAATGAAAGTATTTCTTTTTGTTTTTTGAAAAAGATTCATGGTTTAAAAATTGTATTTGTTTTATTTTTTTTTCAAATCTTAATTGATTTAAAAGATCAATCTTTTTATGGAATCTAATTATTATTTTAATGTTTTTGTTTTTATGGAATTTATTATTCCCATTGGAAAATTATATGTCAACCTTTCTTGGTAGTATTATTTACCCTATTTGGAAAATGGTAATGCATGAATATGTTCAAACTAAATAATATGAAAAAGTAGACCCCTGATGATGTTAAGATCTTTGAACTTAATAGAAAAAAATAAATTATTTATATTTTGGACTTGATATTATTGATTTTAATCATGTTTCTATATGATAAATGGATTATGAAAAATGGAAATTATTAGAAATCACATATGAAGGAAAGAATAAATTAAAAGAAACTAGATTGGATATCTATCATCAATATTTTGAAAGTTTATATATGCATCCTAAAGAATATATTACTATAATATTAATGAGTTTTACTAACATTTTCAATGGTATATAATCTCTTAGTGATGATTTTTATATATAATCACTAACCTAGAAGATACTCTGGGCCCTACCAAGAAATTTAGAACCCAATGTCATTGCCATACAAGAAGTGAAGGATGTGAAGAAAATGGTTGTTAGGGATTATCAAATCCCTAATGACATAAGAAATTAAAATATAGTTGAAATATGGGAAGGTGGACAATGAATCAAAATATTTAAAGAAAACAATCATCTTAAAATCTATCAATGATAATCTATCTATAGGTGAAGTTTAATAATTTTATCAGATCTCCAAGAATGTGAATAATTTCTTCAAGAAGAATAAATTTTCCAATCGAACCAAGAAGGTATGTTAGAGAGTGGAACATAAAGTTAAATGATATGTAAGAAAAAATTTCACATCAATATGGAATTCCCTATCTAAAAAAAGAATCTAAAATAAAATAAACAAGGTGAAAAATATTTCAAAGTCACAATGCAGAGTGAAATTAATGAATCCATAGACTCAACACCCTCAACCTCTTCAAGTGACTCAAGTACAAATTTCTTTGTAGAACATGTTGATGAAGACTTCCAGGTTAGTAACCCACTTCCCATCCCCCCCCCCCTCATTCTCTTCTTTTAATTCTCCCCCTTCTTATTCTTCCTACTCCTCAAGGAACCTTAATTATGAAGACCTAAAATATGCTCATGATCAAATAGAAAATGGTTTTAATCAACTTGATTCATTATGTAAATAACTTGATAAGAAATAAAACCAATTATTTAATAAAAAAGACTAACTTCAAAAAGATAAGTATCTTATATACAAGGAAAAATAAGAATTATATATGAAAGTTAAGAATAAAATGGATAAAAATAAACTCAAATATACCATTAAAGAACTCAAAAGTTCTCTTTTCCAAAATCACCCAAGGAGAAAATAATCTAAAAAAATTTGGGCTCTCACTGACATAAAAAATAATGGGATGGCCTTTGTGCCTCAAATAATTAAAGAACCTCGAAAAATCCATCAAAAAATACTTTTATTAAAGGTTTATCACAAGATAATTTTTATAAATATTGTAAAACAATTGTATATTTAATTTATTAATGTGATTGAAAGAATTAATGATATGGGAGAATAAAATAAATTCATATTTCATATATTTTTTTCCAAAATAAAACCTCTTTCTAATAAAATATAGATTCATAAATAATTATTAGCTAGCATCAATGAACCCAAGTTTGTTTGGGAAAAAACAAATTTAGTCATTTAATTTTTAGGAAAAGCGTCTTCTGAGAAAAATCCAAGAATCACTATGGTACCTCGATAGTGGTTGGTCAAGATATATGTGTGGTGACCTCTCTGAATTCAATCAAATCAACAAACTAAAAGGAAGTCACACAACCTATGGTGATAATTGTAAGAGTAATATAATCGGTGAGGGTACCATAAAATTTTCTTACTAAAATATTATTAAAAATAATTTATTTATAAATTTATTGAAACCTAATTTACTAATAATTAGTCAATTATGTGATATTGGTTTTAAAATTTCTTTTAAAAATGTTTTTAAAGTTTTTGACTCAAAAGGAAATCATTTATTTACTACTTCTTGATTTAAAAATATTTACCTAATTAATTTAAAATATATCGCTAGCCAAAACATCAATTTCTTGAGTGCAAAAGTTAGCGAGTCATGAATTTGGTATATAATACTTGGTCACTGTAGCATACGCTCACTTGTCAAACTCACCTATTATCAAATAGTATGAGATATACCTATAATTAATTTAAAAAATGACATAGTATGTGAAGAATTCTAATATGGTATGCAACAAAAAACCTCTTTTAAATCTAAAAAAATAATTTTTTCTTCAAAATATATTAAATTAATTCATCTTGATTTATTCAAACCTTCTAAAATTGAAATCCTAGGATGTAAATCCTATAATTTTTTTATTAATTATGAATTTATAAGATTCACTTGGGAATATTTCTTAACTCATAAAGTAAATCTTACAAGGACTTCATCAAGTTTTCTAAAAAATTTGAAAATGAAAAAGGTTTTAAAATAATTCCAATTAAAAGTGATCATGTAGTGAATTCAAAAATAAGTAATTTGATGATTCATATTCTTATAAAGGATATCAATATTCTTTTTCCACTCCTCAAACCCCTCAACAAAATGGGGTAGTATAGAGGAAAAATCGAACCATCCAAGAAATCACTCAAACTCTTTTAAATGAATTTAATTCATCAAAGTATCTTTGGTATGAGTCCATTAATACTATATGTTTTATCATTAATTGAATTATCATTAGTAATTTTCTCAAGAAAATCCATTATGAACTTTAGAAAAATAAAAAACCCAAAATCATCTTTTTAAAAGTTTTTAGTTGAAATGTTGTATTTTAAAAACTGAATAAAATCTTGTAAAATTTGATTAAAAATAAGATGAAGGTATCTTTATTGGGAACTCTAACTCAATAAACCCATAAAAATTCTTTAAAAAAGGACTAAAACATTAGAAAAATCAATCCCTATTGTTTTGATGAATATTTTCCAAAACCCATTAAAATGATTTTGAAAATAATTTTTTAAATTAACCTTTTCAAACTAAATAATTTAAATAATAATAATAATATACTTAAAATTATTTACCTAATGCTTTTAAAAAATATAAATACCATACCCTTGAAAATTTCATTGGATATTTTCAATAAGGAAATCATAATAGAGGATTAGTCCTAAATGAGGTTAAACACCTTGCCTTTTTCTCTCACTTATAACAAAAAATGTTAATGATTCCCATAGTGATGAAAATTTTGTCCTTTATATGAAATAGGAACTAAATAAATTCACTTGAAATAATTTATGGATTATCATCGAAACAACTAATAATCACCCCTTCATAGGATCTAAATGAATTTTTAGGAATAAGTTAGATGTGCTTGGTAATATCACTAGAAATAAATCCTATACAGTAACTAAAGGTTATAAAAAATAATAAGGAATAGACTATGGTGAAACATTTTAACCTATCACTTAGTTAGAATCCATTATAATCTTATTGTAATTCACCTACCATCTTAATTTCAAATTATTTCTGTTAGGTCCACTAGGATGAATACCCTGAGGGGGGGGGGGGGGGGGGTGAATCAGGGTATTAAAAATTAAAACTGCATCCCATTTTGATCTTGTTATATCATTAAACAAAACACACTTATATCTTTATCCCACAATAGTATATGAACATAAAGTAAATCATTCACAAGGCACATCGATTTTTACTTGGTTTACCAGCACTGGGCTACGTTCAAGGAGTATACAATGATGATGTGCCACTGTACCAATTTCACCAAGTCTTGTGCTAATAATGAATATAATATTCGGGCCAGTTATTCTATGCCCAGGATCACTGCCTTTAAAAATATTTAGGGTCTAGTCACTATATTCTCAAGGGTCACTCCCTTCACCTCTTTCTCCGGATCACTACTGGTGGAAAGGGTCACCTTCTTCCTCTTCCTTCGCTCACTACTCTTAAAAGGGAACCAATCACAGTTTATGGACTTTTAGGTCACTTCATTATCACTAATTAAATATGATTTTTTAACTATTGATAGATTCCTTGTTGTATTCAAACTTTCACCTGTAAATGAATCTCTCTTTGCACCGGGTGTATCGAGAAACCCCAATTTTTATGCACATCCTTCACTGTGCCTTGTGCGTAATTCCATGCTTTTGCATGAAATAAAATTTTCCCATAACCCCTCTATTACATAAAAACACTTATTTTATGCACAAAAACCTTCTTTTACACACGAACTTTGATTTACGCGCAAACTCCTCTTTTATGTGAAAACTTGTCGTTTATGCGCAACACCTTCACGCACTCCAATTTTGCACGCCAGAGATCAGATAATATCTAAGTATTGAGCTTCTTAAAATGATGGTTTCACCTCATATTTATGGGCAAACTCGACCCCTATATGAAAAACCCTTATTGAGAATGTAATCCTCTTAGAGCGTGAAAAACACATCTTCCGTGCAACACCGTATTTATCGCACTGCTCCAATATTTCATGCACCTCATGCCTTTTCAAATTTTCAAGATTCTGATCTCGAAACACCTCTTGCATGAAAAAAATCCATTCCTCTATTTCGTGCACCACTCTAATATTTCACTCACCTTCCTTTTTCCAAAACACATCTCTCCATTTTCTGATTTTCAGGCCCAAAAATTTGGCAAACACTAGAAAATGGCACCAACTTGTATCTTCCCTTTTTGTACTGCCTTCAGATCGTTCATTCCCTTGTCGATGTTCTTCTATCAATCATGGATTTTCAAAAACATCTCTTGAACCTAAAAAATCACCATGGATGATCCTTTTATCAACAAAATTAACTTATAAACCCACCTTATCAACAAACAAAACATCAAGGCCTACTTTGCCACCAAACAGAACCAACCCAAAAATGCTTCAATGATTCATAGAGGGATTTTTTCCCAACACTTTCAAATGGATGTTAAAGGAACCTTTTTAAATGGTTTTATTTCCAAAAATGTGTTTTTGGAACAACCACCTAGTTTTGAAAATTATTTTCCCATATTTGTTTTTCAAATAAACTAAATATATTTGTGGTTTAAACAATCCCATCAAGATTATTATAAATTTATTTCAAATAATATTTTGTTAAATGGTTTTAAAATGGTAAAATATGATTCAAATATTTTTCTAAAACACATCTCAAATTATTTATTAATCATTAAAATTTATTTTGATGATGTGATTTTTATCTCTACCAATGAATCTATTTTTTTAATCTTCTAATTTAATGAAAAAGTATTTGAAATTAGATTTATGGTTGAACTCAAATTATTTATTAGTTTTCAAATTTCTCAAGGAAATGATGGTATTTTTTTGAACCAAGTAAAATACACTAATGATCTCTTAAAAAAATTCAATATCGATCATTCTAAGGAAATTAGTATACCCATGAGTACAATTTGTAAGCTAAATTTGGATGAAACTAGTAATATGGTTGATAAAAAACATTATTAAAGTATGATTGGTAGTCTAATTTATTTTACTACAACTTGACCTAACATTATGTTCAGTGTTTTTCTTTGTGTTTATTTTCAATCAAATCCAAAATAATATCATCTTAAATCTATTAAATAAATTTTTCATTATTTAAAAGGAACTAAAAATCTTGGTTTGTTTTATCCCAAATGAAATTATATTGAATTAATTATATTTCCCATTTTTTATTTTGGAGAATACCAAATAGATAGGAAATGTATAAGTGGGACTTTCTAACTACTTGAAAAATGCATCATCTCATAGAGTAGTAATAAGAAGAACTCCATTTCTCTTTCTATTGCCAAAGCGAAATACATATTCATCAGGAGTTGTTGTGCCTAAATAATATGGATTAAAAACACTCTCTTAGACTTCAAGCTTACATTCGACTATATTCCTATTAAGTGAAATCACAAAAGTGCTGTTAATATCTCTAAAAATCCTATAAAATACTCTCTCACCAAACACGTTGACCTTATTTACATTTTTTTAGCACAAAATATCAAATCACTGATATTTTCACTAAAACCATAACACTTGATTATTTAGAATTCATTAAGGGTGAGTTATGAATAGTTTTATTATGATACTCTACATTTGACTATTTCTAACATGAGTAATTTTCAAAATTTTATGTTAATTTTTTTTTCATATTTTTATTTATTTTGGTTATGATTCATTTATATCTCTCATGATATCATTTTTGGGGGATCCTTATTGATTTTTTTTGAAATTTTCCTTAAGATTAACCTTTTTGTTTTTAAATTACTTTTTAAATCAAAAACTATTTTTCTATTATTTTTTAAATTCAAAGTAATATTTTTTAAAATGAGTATTTTTTTAATATTAATAATAATTTTTAAATTATTTTTTAAACACATTGAATTCACTATTTTTTAAAATTGTTTTCAAAACTTATAGGAGAAATATGCATATGCTATATTATTTTTAAATATTTTTTATCTCTCTTAAAAGTAATATTAATTATGAGTACATTTTTTTATTTATACTTGTCTCCCTTACAATTTTTTTGAAGATTCCTTTGATGAATTGAAAATAAAAGGACACTTTAAATGTATGATTTCATACCCAAAAACATTCTTCGTTAATGTTTTTTCAAAGGAGAAATATTTCATGGTGGTAAAAACCCTCTTTAAAGGACGATACAAAACATATTGGGAAAGGTATGTACCAAGTTAAATTATCTCCTTTAATTATTTTATCTTTATTATATTTATTTAGTTTATTTTCTCTTTATATTTTTCTGTTTTTTTCTTAAAAAATTATTTTAGACTTCTCTATACCTCTATATCTATGAAATCCACCAATTAAGGGGTGTTTGGATGCTAACAAATGTTTTCAAATATTTTTGTTTTAAATTTTTATTTTAAAAATACATATTTTTTTTCATAATATATCTTCATTTTTTCATAAAATATCTTATAAAAGTTTATCCTTCCTCTCCTTGTTTTTATTTTTCATAATACCAAAAAGGGAGAAGTTCTTGAAATTTTTTATTCTTTTTCTTTTTCAAAAGGGGAGAAGTTTCACAATGGGGGAAATTTTTTTGAAATGTTTTGTTTTTTGAAATTTATGTTAATTGTTTCATTCCTAAATATAACATGATTCTTGAGCATTTTAAATATCTTGATCATTAAAATATTTAATTACATCGATATATATTTAACTCTTGATTTCCATTTAATATATCTTATTATGTTAAATGTTTGTGATCATCAAAAAGGGGGAGATTATTATACCTCTATTTACCATGATGTTTTTATGAACATAAACACCCTTTTCTGTTTTTAAAAATTTAAATTAGGTGAATTTTAGCTTTAGGATTTATTCACAATGTGATTAACTACCTCACTCTATGAAACATGATTCATGTCTTGAAGGTTCACCGATAATTTTAGTTCACACAATAATTTGTTTCCATGAGGATTAACGACAAAATTTTTGTTTTGTAACTCTATTTCACATAATGAAGATTATTTTATTCTATGAATAAATCAAGGAGGATTTTAGAGTTTTTGGAATAAAGATGTTCACACTGTGAAATGTTAATTCATTCCATGAAAAAGGTCAATGTGGAAGTAAACACCTTCATTTGTTATGGTCAAAATGACTATTATGATAGTACTACTCAACTTCAATGTACCCATATATTTATAGAATATTCCTATCCATTTTGATCTTATAAAAGGAATTAATTTTTTATCTTATAATATTCAAATGATTACTAATGATTCTCTATGATCGAATCGACACTGAAGTGTTATCTTTATCAAAATCCTCTCAAAGTGACACTATCAATTTCTCAATTTCTTAAAGGATCTTATCCAAATATATCTCTCAAATCTATAATATAAAATTATAATATTCCATACCGAATATTTGTGAGCAGTTTTTAATAGGTTTTCCAAAATCAAACCCCTCTCTTCTTATCACCTTTCTCTAGTAGGTCTTCACTCTGCAAAAGTGAGGAATGAGTTCCTTGTATACTATTGAATCTCAAGAGGGTTCTCACAAACCAAAAATTATGAGGTATGGGTTTCTTGATCACTATAAAGATCCAAGGACTAATAAAATTGACCTCCTAACTCAAGGTGTAGAGATGTAGGGGCTCACACTGATCTATTCCCAAACTCCTTATCAAATCACGTTCTCTCTATTTATTTTATTTTATCGTATTACTTCATTCATCATCTATACTCATAATTTCATAAACTCGATAAAATAATTTTCATTATTTTTACTCAATTAATATACTTTGATATTAAATTTATAATACATATTGAATTTATCAATTATCACTTCATCAATTTTATCACTTAATCACTTTATCATTTCAATATCATTTAAATTTAAATTTATAATTTGTATTTATTTCTTTATTTATTGATTTATTTTGTAAATAAATTCACCCCTATTTAAGTATACTTTGACCAACAAATATAATTAACCATATTATGAAAAATATGTAGAAAAAATGAAAGAAATGGAATTAGGTAGCAGAATTATTCCTTATGAAGTTTATTTTTTGAGCTTGGAAAGGAGGTAGCTTCACTAGGACTTTCCTTCGAAAAACCTAATATGAAATTAAAAAATTATGGTTTGAGTGAAATAATTTACAAGATAAGTTTATTATTTTTTAAATTTCCATGAGATCCATTCCAGCTGAACTACTGCCTTCAACTGCCAGAAGATCTTATCTTATCCTTAGGTCTTATGAAAAATTTGGTGGGTTATATAGGATGATATAAACATGTAATTATTAATTTAATAATCAATTTATATATATAATATGTATTTTAAAATTTTCACAATTCAAATTTTAAAGAAAAATAAAGGCCATTTTAATACCAATGCACTAATGAAATTCAGTTAGTATAGCTAAATAACTAAAAAGATTGTTTTATGATTAAAATTTTATTTTTTTTAAAATTGGATTTTTATGAACTATGCATTTGTATTTCAAGAAAATAAGTATGTTACAGTTCAATGATAATAAAAAATATTTTTGATATGAATAATAGATTAACATCAATTTAATTATAAATTGATAATAAATAAGAATAAGAATAATTAATATTTGAAAAAGTCATTTCCTTATAAAAACGATTTTCATTATATGTTATGTTTCCATTTAAAAGTTAAATTACTAAATTTTAGAATTTTAATTTTAAATGATGAAATTTATTTTTTAATTTAACATAACAATACTAACTTAGGATGATCTTTTGGGATTTTTCTGAAATGAATGATTTTTAGGCAAATAGTGAAAATATAATTTTCACTAATCCATAGAATTTATGAATTCATATTTTGACACGTGCCTGTCGTGGGGTGTGACAAAAACAAATAAAACCTAAGTTAAAATGTAGAAAAGTGGGTAACCTAAGTTGTCTCCAGAGAGGAGTGCACAACAATTATATTTGTCACTTAAATTAAAGAAAGAAGAAAAGGTTCTTTTTGAAAGTTGTTTGAGTTGAAAAATAAAACAAGCAATTGAAATGAAAGGTTGAACACTAATGGATGAAGAGAGTGATGGGGTCAGGGTAGGATCACCTTTTGTAATGTCATCATAGTCACAAAGATCATCTCACCTCTCTTCCTTTTGAATGACAAATGAAAGACTCCTCGATCGAGTCATCTATCACCCTTGATTAAAGAAGAAAAAAGAACTCACTCCTATGTGCATGGAAGTTCATAAACAATTCTTAAACAACTAAGGCAAGTCCCGATCGGGAATTGTTTATCCCTAGAACTCTAGAAAAAGTTTACTAGTTCCACACACGTGCCAACGATCGTTAGACACTCACCACCTAACACAATCTGCTCGATCGAGACAAATTGCTCTAGGCAGAGGGAGATAAAAAGTCTTTAACCAAAGCTATTAAAAATGAATACACCAAACTCAAAACACGATCGCATTAAGAGAATTGGGAAACACTGATAATATATGTCATTCAGAAGAAAGATAAGGTTTTACATTTAAGCACAAAACTCCGACATTACAAAAGAGAAACTCCCCCTTCCCCGATCACTCAAAGGTTTTACCCCTCCATGTGAAGGGTATTAGAGTTAAAAGGGGAAGAAGAGAGAATAATCAAACTAAGTAAAAAGAAAATAGAAAATACAAAGAACATCAAGAACTCAATCCTCCAGCACAGCCCTTCTTTCACCTTCTTCAACCCCCTTGAATGGAAGTGAATACTCTTATTTATAGGCTTGGGGAGTAGAAAATTTCCCTCCAAAATTACTCCCCCGAAAGTTTGAGTCCGGTTGGCATATTAAATGACCGATTTTGAGAATTGTTCCTTCTTGAAAGTTGTTCCCCTCTCTCTCCTATGTCTACCCAAAAAATTTGATCCTGATTGGTACACTTATGAAGGAGATATGGCCATATGACTCCGGATATTTAATTCTGTCCATGTGACTCTTCGTCTTCCACAACTCCAACTTCCCATGACATTAAGACCTTGAAAAAAGCCGATTCAGACATGGCCTCCTTAATTAACGATGTTCATTGATTCCTATTCCAGCTTCATGTCGAATATCAGCTCCATTGGATCGGTCAGATTCTAGATACAAGCTCAGCATTAAAACATTACAAATATGTACACAGTTTTCGAGGCCTGGTTTGTGAGCTGAATTTGAGCTTCCAAATGATGGATTGAGCTTTGGGTCCAGAAGGATAAAATGAAGCCCATGAGCATAGAAATCCTACAAAAAAGGAACCATACAATTTGGATCAAAAATATAAAACATATACCCGAAATACAAAAGCTCCACAAAACTGCTAAATTTCCAGAATTAACCAATTTCCACAATTAAGCCCATAATTCACCAAAAATACTAAAATGATGCAAATCAGATCAAATTGATTAATTGGAAGGGGTTAAATCATTTAAATACATATTAAAAATTATGAAAATATTATCTCTATCAATTCCCCCACACTTAGCACTTGGACTCCCGGACAAGTCAAAATCAAAATCGAATCAAACCAAATTCGAAACACATACCATTGAGATCCACCAATTCCACACCAAGAAATAAAATTTATCGTGCCTCATCCATAAACATTATTCAAAGTTCTCAAATCAGATAATTCAATATTTTTCCTCTTCATTTCTCCTCCCATGCACACAAGACACCTACCTCACATTAATTTTCTCTAATATCAAAAATATTACCTTTCAACAAAGTTTTTCTCATCCAAACCAATGCAAGGGTCACCATAGGTTTGAAAAACTCCTACTTCTCCACCCGATGTGAGTCAAGGACATTTTTTTATCATGAGGACTTTGAAAGGTTGTTCTGTGGCTTTTGGTTGGTAGGATTTTTATGTGAAAAATTCTGAGGCTGAATGAGGAAGGCTTGGCTCTTTTTGAAGAAAAATTACACAATTCTAATTTTAACTCAAGTATGGTATCCTCCTCACTCCACTTAGTATAAATTCAGCTCCATCATCATGAAATATCAAGAAATTTCCAAATATCTTCGCAGCACAAATTTCAATCTTCTTAAGAATGATTTTCTTGAAAGCTCCAGAAAAGGCACAGCTTTCTTCCTCCATTAGAAGCTCCAGAAAGGCACAACTTCTTTTATCATGAAAGCTCCAGAAAAGGCACAGCTTTCAACATAATGATTTTTCATCAGCACACACATCTCTTCAGCATTTTAATTTCCACCCAAAGTTTCACCAAATGAGGTATCACAACACAAGACAGCTTCCCCAACACTTAAGTTCAACTAGATCATGCAATTTCACTTCAAAGGCAGGTTGGAAAGGGAAAATTGGCTTGTAATGTGGCTAACCTAACAGGATATTCATGGCTTCTATGGGCTACAAAGATTAATTTACAAGGTAGGCCATAATGAAAGGGATTATCTTGAAAAGGGGGCTTTCAAACCAAAGAAACGCCTCAATCATTTAAAACACATGTACCCCAAACCCTCAAGTTTTGAAAGGAATGAATCAAATTCTGGTTAAAACAAGCATGGTATGGTTCTATCAAGAAGTGAGGTGAATGAAAAGAATACAACAATAATGGTTCAGAAGCCTCACAGGAAAATGATTTCAAAGATAATGACAGTGAGATGTGGCATGGGATTCAAAAACCTGAGTACTTTTCATGAAATTCACAAAGAATTGAACTTGAAACAAAATCATTTTCAGTATTCATTTAAGCTCAGTTTCATGGAATAAATTGGTTCACTAAATGACATGGGTTTCAAAAATAGCAATGATAATCATTTCAGCTCAAAAGTTTTAAAAACACACCAAAAAAACTGAAAAATAAACACACACAAAATTTGAAAAATCACAATTTTTTTTTTGAAAACAAACAACAAATGAAAATCCAAAACTAAAAAGGTTCCCTCCCCCAAACTTAAATGATGCAGTGTCCTCAATGCATTTAACTGGATTTAACATGTTAGCAGATTTTAGAATGAATCACAGCAGCAAACAAGTGTAAAGGAGAGGTACAACCTGACTTATTGGTAATGAAACATTGAGTTAAGCTCCTAAGTGTTGCACACTAAAAACCTACAAGAAAAAGAACAAAAGAAAACATAAGAAATTTATTTAAAAAATGAAAATAGAAATAGGATGAGAAAAGAAGGATAGATCTTGGTTTAATCCCCCAAGTGGGACCTGGGTTTTGACTGCCTCCAGATGGGCAGTTTCAGTTGGTTATCCCCAATCTGAAGGTGGGTTGAGTTTCTTTATGATGAACCAACAAAACTTCTTCTTCACATCATGTGCTTCATCCTTTTTGTTGAGGACACCATGGGTATAGTACACCAAATCCACCCCTAGTACAATAAGATACAATTTTCTTGGTGGGGGTAGGACAAAGAATGAGTCCCCATATTTCTTGGTTTCCAATTTCACAACCATCTCTTCATTCTCCAGTGATTTCTGAAGGTATGCTGCATCATTGGAAAAATCAAAGGAATAGTCAAATTATAATTCTATTTGAAAAAAGTTAAAACATGAAGTGTCAATATCGAATTCTTCCCTTTCAAAGTAATCATCTTGAATAACTTTTTCCTTTTCCAAATCTACTTGGATTCCCTCTTGAACTCCCTCCAATAAATTATCAACGTTTTTGGGGAGCTCCAACTGCTCCTCTTTAAGCGCATCTTCCTTTTCTTCCTTGTCTGCCAACACAATACATGAGTTGTCCGAATCTGAAAATTTCAAGCAAGGGGAGGTGATACTCAATTCAGATTCAATAAAATTAGAAGATAAAGAGTTTAAGAAAAGATCATCTCCCTGAAGTAGAGTGGTAGCAGATGGAGGAGGGTAGTCAGGCTCCTCAACATTATCTTCAAATTCAACCATGTTGGTGGTGTATTCATTCAATGATGACGAATCTTCTACATTATGAGGAACTGGGGGATCAATTAGTTCCTCACACTCCTTCCAGAACATATCCAGATCTTGTTGATCTCCTGTACTTATTGGTTCTTCAACATCATGGATGAGTGGGGAATACACTTCCACTAATGGATCAGGTTTAGGTTCCGGTTGAGGTTCTTGATCCAATGTAACCTTCTCTAAGGACTTCAATCTTTGATAATCAATGTTTACTTGATTCACCATGTCCATCAGTTCTTGAAGTGAGATACCTATGACATGGCCATTCATCATTTGCTTGGCCAAAATAGTGAGTTCATCAAGCTTTTGAAAGAGGGATTCCTCGTCATTATGAACCATTTCCCCCTAAAACTGTGAGTAATCAATCGAAGAATAATAATTGCAGTTGGCATACATCATGGATTTTTTTAGATTTTTTTTAAATAAAATAAATGAAAATATTTACAAAATGTTAGAATTAGATTGTTGGCACAGCCTCCCCGGCAACGGAGCCAAGTTTTGACACGTGCCTGTCGTGGGGTGTGACAAAAACAAATAAAACCTAAGTTAAAATGTAGAAAAGTGGGTAACCTAAGTTGTCTCCAGAGAGGAGTGCACAACAATTATATTTGTCACTTAAATTAAAGAAAGAAGAAAAGGTTCTTTTTGAAAGTTGTTTGAGTTGAAAAATAAAACAAGCAATTGAAATGAAAGGTTGAACACTAATGGATGAAGAGAGTGATGGGGTAAGGGTAGGATCACCTTTTGTAATGTCATCATAGTCACAAAGATCATCTCACCTCTCTTCCTTTTGAATGACAAATGAAAGACTCCTCGATCGAGTCATCTATCACCCTTGATTAAAGAAGAAAAAAGAACTCACTCCTATGTGCATGGAAGTTCATAAACAATTCTTAAACAACTAAGGAAAGTCCCGATCGGGAATTGTTTATCCCTAGAACTCTAGAAAAAGTTTACTAGTTCCACACACGTGCCAACGATCGTTAGACACTCACCACCTAACACAATCTGCTCGATCGAGACAAATTGCACTAGGCAGAGGGAGATAAAAAGTCTTTAACCAAAGCTATCAAAAATGAATACAACAAACTCAAAACACGATCGCATTAAGAGAATTGGGAAACAATGATAATAGATGTCATTCAGAAGAAAGATAAGGTTTTACATTTAAGCACAAAACTCCGACATTACAAAAGAGAAACTCCCCCTTCCCCGATCACTCAAAGGTTTTACCCCTCCATGTGAAGGGTATTAGAGTTGAAAGGGGAAGAAGAGAGCATAATAAAACTAAGTAAAAAGAAAATAGAAAATACAAAGAACATCAAGAACTCAATCCTCCAGCACAGCCCTTCTTTCACCTTCTTCAACCCCCTTGAATGGAAGTGAATACTCTTATTTATAGGCTTGGGGAGTAGAAAATTTCCCTCCAAAATTACTCCCCCGAAAGTTTGAGTCCGGTTGGCATATTAAATGACCGATTTTGAGAATTGTTCCTTCTTGAAAGTTGTTCCCCTCTCTCTCCTCTGTCTAACCACAAAAGTTGAGCCTGATTGGTACACGTATGAAGGAGATATGGCCATATGACTCCGGATATTTAATTCTGTCCATGTGACTCTTCGTCTTCCACAACTCCAACTTCCCATGACATTAATACCTTGAAAAAATCCGATTCAGACGTGGGCTACTTAATGAAAGATGTTCATTGATTCCTCTTCCAGCTTCATGTCGAATATCAGCTCCATTGGATCGGTCAGCTTCGATATACAAGCTCAGAATTAAAACATTACAAATCTGTACACAGTTTTCGAGGCCTGGTTTGTGAGCTGAATTTGAGCTTCCAAATGATGGATTGAGCTTTGGGTCCAGAAGGATAAAATGAATCCCATGAGCATAGAAATCCTACAAAAAAGGAACCATACAATTTGGATCAAAAATATAAAACATATACCCGAAATACAAAAGCTCCACAAAACTGCTAAATTTCCAGAATTAACCAATTTCCACAATTAAGCCCATAATTCACCAAAAATACTAAAATGATGCAAATCAGATCAAATTGATTAATTGGAAGGGGTTAAATCATTTAAATACATATTAAAAATTATGAAAATATTATCTCTATCATATTTACATAAGTATAAATTAAAAACTTATAAAACATTTTTCTCTATAAAAAATATTTATGGGGTAAAATTATTCATTTATAATATGTTAAATTTAGAAAACCCATGTTTAAATTTTTGGAACTTAAGTAATATTTTACTCTAATAAAAACTATTTTTAGTCTTTTATTTAAATTAAGTATCCATAATGTATAATTTGGTTTTGGATTGATTTTAATTACAAATAAATATTATTCGGTTAATAATAAACAAATTAATGTCATTTAGATCAACAAAATTCACAATTTTATCCTAAACTTGTTTCTATGCTTAAAAACATATTTTTCTAAAAAAAAATTTAATGCGTTATACATTTATTATTTTAGAATAAATTTTTATCACATTTAGAAATTTTTTATAATAAAATTTATTTAATATTTATAATTATAAGTTAAAGCTATTTAATAAGTACCATTTTTTTGGAATAGAAAATACACTACTTAGGTAAAAATTAGTTAACATGGTAAAATTCAAAATCGTAAAAGGGTTAAATCTAAGGTGTAAAAGTCCTAAAACATATTAAAAAAATAAGTCACTATATGAGTGTTTGAGGTATTTATAGACCTTAAATTATAATAAACTCTTTTTTCCACTTTGGATCAACTTTCTATTTTGAAAATGATTTCTTTTTATATTAAGAAATTATATTTAAAAAAATGTTATTCCCTTCACTTATAAAAGGATCCCACCACCAAACCTTAAATGTTACACAAAAAATTATAATTATCCCATATAATATACCCCATTTACTTACTAGAAAATACTATCCCATTTTCTTGATCTTCTGGTCCTTTTAGATTTCCTAAATCTATTCTAAATCATGAAGGTTTCCAAGAAGAAATCAAATTCTTCTAAATAAGTATTTTCTCCTCTATAATAAATTTTCCAATTATTATTCTTTTGATTATTATTAAATATATTTTACCCATTATAATATAATAAAATTATTATTATTAGTATACTGAAGTTTTTTATATTGATGTAATATCAATTATCTACCTTTCCCCTTTCCACAGAAAAATGAAAATGTTGTTCATGTTATGTGAAAACTACCACCTCTATAGACGTCGTGTTTTATTTTCTATCACCACCATACATAGATGGTTTAAAATGAGTATTTAATGAATAAATATTATATTTATAACATTATTAATATTTTTTAAATTATAAATTAATTTCTACCTTTCCATTCTATGGAAAATGAAAACATTATATGTGCGTACGTGTTGACTACTACCTCCATGGGAAAATATATTTCATTTTTAATAACCACCCTACATGAATGATTATAAGAATTTATATAATGAATTAAAATTATTTTTTATGATATTATTAATCTTTTATAGTGGTTATATTAATATCTAAATCGTTATTAATATACAAAATTTTTTCCCTAAAAAATTACAGAAACAATCTCCTCACTGATTCCATCTTCATGAATTGTGATTAAAATTCAAATGAAATGAAATTATAAATTTATAAATAATTATAAATAATCTATTATCTTACCTTGGATAATTAATTAATAATTAACTTGGTATCAAATAATTAAATTTACATCGATATTTTAAAGCATGCTCGAAACAATCAAAATTGATAACATCTAATGATGAAAACAAACTAAAATAAACTAATAAATGTATAATAAATGATTATAATTGAAGATTAAATAGGGTAATATATATGAATAAGTTTTTTAAATATGTTATTAATTTTTTTATGTTTTTATATATGAGGTTAAAGAGATTTCATGGATTTTAGGAGTAAAAGATAAGGGGTTTTCTTGACTCAACTTCTATTATTGAGCCATAATTTTTCCTCCTTGAATATGGTTTTGCAAGATAATTTTCATTTATCCTATAATTATATTATATTTAATATCCTCTTTATTATTTTTGGTAATTATGTTTTCACATCAAATACATATTCTTTTATATATTTCTTCCTTCATAAAATTTGATGATGTTAAGAATAATTCCAATCCTCTCCAAACAAGCTATTTTCCTTCCATATCCATATTCAGTCTTCCTATAAATGTTATCCTTTAATATTTTTAAATCCAAATATGTATCATTTATAGTGATATTAAAATTTATCTCTAAATCTTTTCAAATGGAAGATTTATCACTCTTTTTATGATGTGGGTTTTAATAAAGGTATTTTTAATATTGAAAAGTTTTTTCCCTTCATAATCATATATTTTATCTTCCACTCCACATTTCTTTTATAAAACCTTTATGTTTTTAAGGATTATTTATTATGATTTATTACTAAATAATTTTTGAAAAATTATTCATGAAAACTTCTCAAAAAATAATTATTTCCTAAGTGACTCATAAATTGATATCTTTACGATGATGTTAAGAAATATTTTCTAAAGACCATTTTTTAGTTTTTTTTCATTTTTACTATTTATTTTCAAAGGATATATCTCTTATGGGGTCATATTTTATGAATAGACTTATAAATTCCTATATGAAATACTCTTTTTGAGTGATTAAAATTTTGGTATGAGCTAATTCAATTCTTGAAGTCATTTTATGTGATAACATTTGGAAATATTTTGAAACCCATTTTTTCCATGGGTTTATTATGATATGATTAATGATAAAATTCATATGGAACACATATGCATGTATTCTGATGTGTTGGGTCTTATATAAACCTAAAATTCATTGGTTAAGGTTTTATATCTCATGAGATAATGGAGTGTGGACATACTTGGAATTTTTTACAACTTAAAGAGTGGGAATTCTTGGATATGTTCACAATTTAAAGGGTGGAACTTATTGGATACAATCACAATGAAATAATTCCTTTTGATTATTTTTTGTTCCATAATTACTTGTTATTCTATGTTTCCATGACATGACACTTTTTTATGTCATATACCTATGATTATGCTCTGTGTATCATGTTTATTACCTCACACTCATATGCCATGGTACATGTTTGTTCATTTGAAATTAAATGTCCTTATATCATGAATTATGGAAAAATATTATTGTTACATGTTCATTTTAATAAGATATTTATCCCATGATCATGTTTTCTCATATGATTATGATCTAACCCTTGATGATATGTTAATGAGTTTTTCCCTTATTGAGGATTTAAGCTCACCCCTTTCTTATGTCTCCCTTACTTGGGTTTAGAAGATGTGTATAACTTATAAGAAGTCTAAAAGTGGGTCTAGTTGGGCTTGATTATGGAGGAATGTTCACAATTATTACAAAATAAGTTTATTTTTAGCTAATTATTAAGAATAATGAACATTCAGTTCATGGTATTATGAGATTATTTGATATTTTTAATGTTTAAATCATGGAAATAATGTAAAGTAAAGATATTTTTATCTTGGGTTTCCTCAAGGGAATAATCCTATAATCATGGATACCAATAGGTTTGGGTGTAGCCTCATTGACTAACATCTGAATACTGGGTCAACATGTACATATCCAACCCTCTATAACAGTCCTTGGAATAAAGAGTAGACATACATGTATTTGTACATTTGATATTTTCTTTTAAATAATTATTTTACAAACACATATATAGATTTTAGGAAATTATATCTTTATAATGAGTCATCATGAACACATCCAACTCTCAAGCATATTCCTTTGAATAACAAGTAAACATACTCACATCCCATTATTAGGAATGTCCTTTGAGTAATGTGTCTAATATGCACATATTTGTACCCTAGTAATCTATAATTCATCAATATATTCAAAATAGGATATAGTAAGAAATAAATAAACATGAAATCAAACAAAACATCTCTTATAACCAATATTAACCATCACATCTCATGCATTACACATCTCGATGCACCCTAACCCCAATCTTAGATGTGAACCATTAAAATTAGGATATGCCCACTTCACTCCTATCCCAAGTCTCCAATGTGGTCCATCAACAAGGATACCGATTGATAAGACACTCCCATTGAGGAATAAGGAGACCACCAATAGATCACATAGGACTCGATATCCTCATAGGCATAGGTCAATGGTTGTCAAAAGGTAAATGGTGAACTCCCTCACCCATATATAAATAAAAAAAAGGTGTCTCACACCTTTACATGGGTCATATTATTCCATGATTACAACCTAAACGTGATCTCTCATTGAAGTGTCATAATAACTTCATGACTTAGCTCTAAGTAGATGGTGAATCCAAAGATTCCTGGACTCTATCACAATCCTATATGCACCTCTTATGGTCTTACAAACATATGGATAATAAGCGATCTGATAGACATCTTGGTCTAACCTAACCCTTGTACTAGGTAAGGTTCCACATATATCCAAGAACACAATATCATGCACTATAATGAAACCATAAAACCAAAAAAATCATAAAAGGAAACATTAGATCAAGAGATAAATCAATCATGTTATTATTTCAAAATAGGTCACTATCCATATGAGGTCAATCAAAATAAACTATTTATAAAAAAATTTCTCTTTGACTTTCATTAAAATAAGAGTCGAATACCACTGTTATAACACATTTAAAAGGCATCTAATTATATATTCACTCACCTAAATAATTTAAATTTCAAACATTTCATTACATAAAACCAAACAAAAACATCAACTTACATGTCCCTTATAATCCATAAAATGGGTTGTTGACACTCATTCAATTAAGGTGACACTAAATTAACCATTTAACCAAGATATGTGATTATTTAATGACTATTAAACCAACCAAACTCAGTCCTATTTTATAAAGTTATAAAATTTCACATAGTTATACTAATTATAATAATAATCATATATAAACATAAAATGACCACCAAATAATCCATCTCATACTGAAATAATATATATACTCAATGAGTATAGGCCACATACCTCAAGCTATGTTCAATAATTATAGAAAGACTATATCAACCATATTTAATTCCTATGATCTATAATTATATCAAAATCATCATGATTCCATAAGTCTGAAAATCCATATAATAATCACATAATCAATATAATCCTAGAAAATCCCACAGAGTGGCATAACAATGTTGGAACCATAAAAAAAACATGCTAATGAAACATGTCATTCTTATAGTACCCCAATGAGAAAAATCCCCATATTATTACCTTGAATCATTAGAAAATTTTACCCAAAATCACTAAAATATTTAATAAAATGCAGTTGGTCACTTACCTTTCTGAAATAGTGAGTAGTGACATATGTTCATCCCCTATCAACCTATTTTAGCCTTCACACACAAAAACCACATTACCACAAGGCGATTCTACCATTATTGATGAAAAAATAATCCAACACCCTAGATTAATCATTATATAATAGATTAGAAAAAATATAAATAGGAAAGAGATAAAAAGGTGGGATATCCTTCCTTTGATTGATGAACCGAATCATTTCAATTTCCACAAATCAAAGAATAATAAGGCATGGAGGATAAAAATCAAGGGGGGATACTCCCCTAATATTTAATCATCTTGAGACCAATGAAACTGATGGGAAACTAAAATAAAACCCCTAGAATATTATGTTGGGGCCTTAAATTGAAAGTTTGGTGTCCCTTATCAAAATCCAATGCGACAATTGATCTCCTGGTGTCCTTCCACTGACCTTATAGTGGTGAGGTAAGTGATACATAACCATAATCATTTTCACTAGATTCTCAGAGGACTTCCATCGGGGTTCTAGTGGATATTATTACATCCCCCCAAGAACCTCACTTCTAAAAAACTCAAAAAAATATTCCTTAAGGTTTTTATACCCATCCTTTAATGTATAAAACATCATTTTAGACTTCCTAAAATTATAAAAAATATCTCCATCTTGATTGAGATCCAACATTCAACTCTATCAGATTTTACTTCACTAAAATATTTCTCTTTCCTAATTCCATAGACACCCAATAACACATGGAATTATATCCTCCCAATTATAAATTTTTATCCATGAAAATCCTAAACCATCCAATAAAAAAAATTCCTCCAATTTTCTATAGTAACCATCATATCAGAAACATCATTTTCCACTGCATTTTCTACACACACTCTTGTAGTGTATTCCAAATTATTAGAGCATACTACCCTTATTTATGATCATGATGCAATAATGGTATGAAAACACACCCTCCATTATAAAATAATTGATTTATAATAAATTACAATCCTTATGGTGTTCTCCACTATAAAAAAAACCTAAAAAAGACCATACTCACTTTATAGTTCTCCCCACTATAGGATTTTTCTACTAAAAAAAAACATTATCACTCAAATACATGACTATAATATCACACTCAGATATTTGATCTTATAACATATACATATTCTTAATAATAACATATATATATCAATTAGATCATTCACAACACACATATAAAAAATAGCTCACCATTACCTATTAAAAACACCGAATTAAAAATCACCAGGATTAATTTCAGTCTATTCTTTAAAAATAAGAATTTCGATCATAAAAAAAACAATAAAACATTTTGAAAACTAATTAAATCACTTCACACAACAAAAAATCACTTTATTTTTCAAACACCCCTTGGAATCCAAGGGGTTTTCATCAAAATCATTATAAAAACTCTATGAAATCATGGATTTCTACCCCAAAAAATATTTTCTATTTACAATAAATATTTCACTATAGTTTGAAATCAAATTTAAATTCTTATAAAATTATTTAAAAAATATTTATGGAGAACCTTAAGAAGTAATAAAAATACATAACCCTCTTAGGATAGTCTATAGGTTATATGAGTTACCTAATGTTTAGGTAGGATTATCATTTTATCCAGTCTTCTTGAACCATAAAGTTAAAGAAAATAGAGAATGAGAGATCTAACTTCAAGAAGTTTCATGGATATAAAATGAAACTCATTATATATGGTTTCAAACACCTTTTATAAGCTTCAAGGACACTCTTTATAAGCTCCACCATAATGTATAATGTTTCAAAAATTTCCAAATCATGTCCCACTTTATCATTGCAAGCATTTCTCAAATTTTCTAACTATGAAAGACATTAAAACCCATTAAAACCAAGGTTATTCAAATTAGACAAATTTTTAACTCAATATTATAGGTTAGAATAAGTGTTGTGTTTTTTTAAATTCCATTTGTCTTTGGGTAATACTTTAAAGTAGTTTAGAAGATATATGAGGAAGTTTGGAGTTAATTCAATGATGAAAGACAAAATCAAAGCATAATTGACATGGTCACACCATAAAGGGTATTATGTATGAGTAAACTAAAGATATAGTTGACATATCTCACCATAATTATGAGGTGGTGCCTTAATGGTATAAATTATACCATGAATCGAACCCTGTGGATATATTATGCCTAGATGGATAATTTGATTAATTTATTCACACTATAATGTTTTATACCATTCCATTATGGCCATCAATCCGAAAATGAGAAAGTGTACATCACAATATAATGATGAACTTTGAAATATTACTTATGTCCCTATTTATACTAATTTGGGAGTTCAGGCCAAAAAAATAACATCACACCACAAAAAAGTTGGTATCAAAAAGAGAAAACATTTAAACCATACCATAATATAAATCTATGAAAATTTAGTGTGGATCTGGATGGATTGGGGATATTGAATCATGTCTCAACATGGAGGGCCACACAACAATGGCTATAAGATCAGTAAATATTGAGAGGATCATGCCATGATTTCCAAGGAGTTTAAAATTTTATTTGAACCTAATTTTATGGATATGTAATTAACATTAAATCATCCTACAATTAGTTATACTACATTGCAATTAGGTTGAAGTGGAAGTATATTACATCAAAATATAGGGTGTTACATCGTGTTGGTGTAGATTATAGATTTTTTTTAAAATAAAATATTTTTTAAAATGTTTTAGATTGAATTTGAACTTAGGTATAAGGCCCCAGCCTTAAACCTTACTTAATCTTGAGTTATTACAAGATTACACCTTGAGGATCTTTTCGGGTTTAGAGTTTTAGAGAATTAGATCATAAAACTTGCATTACATTCCACATATAAACAAAGTGGTTACATAAAGATAGTATTCATATTTCTCATCAATGGAAACATATTTAAAATAAAACATGGATTCTTTCTTGACACTTCCTTGACACTATCATCATATCATGTACCATTCCCTTGACCTGTGAAAAACATTTCAAAAAAACTTGGGATGAGCATAAAAAGCTCAGTATGGGTTATAAAAAATATGGAAAGGAAACATGAGTTCATATATACATAAGAATGAAATCATACTTTACCCATAAAACATAAGCACTTTAGCATACCTCATAAAATCATGAATAAATCATAGAAATCATAAGACATAAAGGTAACTTGAGGCATTCATAACATTCTTACGTAGGGAGTAACCCTCTTGGTTACGTTTGGAATACCCATCACAGTATATTCCCTAAATCTCTTCGGAGAAACCCTAATGTTTCACTCCTTCACGTTACCCAACGCATTGGAGAGATATATCGGGCTCACCTACCCTTAGTTTATCACGGAACCACCCGTCTTCATAATAATGCCCAAGAACCTCAACATAATCGTATCACATAAAACATGCATAAAGGAAACATAAAATTTCCACCTTTCAATCACAAGATATAAATACAACACATTTATATAAAAACATTATGAAAACCATTTTCAATACCAAAATAAAATAAAAGTAAAACATGGTATTTATTTTTCTTTTAAAAAGAAGGTATGGCTTGTAGAGGAAGCCGAAACTCAAATAATGGTCATGGCGGCGGAGAAGTCATTGTCATCGCATACATACGACAAAAACATTCCCTTTTGTCATTTTGTAAAACGATTCGTATAAAAAAGATTCCTTTTGGATAAACATAAAAGTAAAAGGGGTTTATACACCGTATAAAAGAAGGTTGTGTATAAAATAAAATATGCCTCAATGAAAGGATATTGAAACGAAGTCCTATACCTCGGGTCCGACTTGACTCGGTCGTTCTTTAATATCATGAATAATAAACTTTATTTAATTTCTAATTGTTTAAGAACCTTTTTCAAGTTCTTTATTCCTTTTATATCACTTATTTTCATGTCATGAACACTATGTAATTATTTAAGTTAATAACGGTCATTTTAACGATTATTGGTACTTTAGTAAAAAATAAGCCCTTTATAATTACAAGTTGTTCATGTATCCATTATATCCATAATGGTATTCATGATGTACATATTATATATGTCATATATATCCAGTAAATGCATGAATTTATAATATTACATAATCATTTAGAGGTACGGAATGGAATGCACCGTTCATGGAGACGGTAAGCCGTACGTACGCATGAACGCCACTTTCATTTCTATTTCGTATTTTATAGAATGGAATCATAATGATATAAAGGTATATTATAATTCCAGTATAATATCATATATAATATCATAGTTCCATCCTTTATACGTCCCACATATGGTATTTAACGAATCAAATCACTTTGAGGGGGCGGTAGTCCGCACTTCCTTAAATGAAGATATCGCGTTTACCCATAATGAGAACCATAAAGGTATGCCAAAAATGAAAAATACAGAAGCTTAAGGAAAACATAAACATATTATATATCATATATAAATATAGTGTCATCTTAATGGCCACCTTTGAAGGTGTTAAAAGAATGTTGAACAATCATCGTTTCGGGAGGTAGAAATTCGCCATCCACGGAAACAGTATGTTCTTTAACCATTAGATGTAGGTGTGTGTAAGTGTATCTAGAATACTTCTTATAACAACATCCTAGTATATTTAAGATACTGGAGTTGTTACAAAAGAAATGAATAAACAGAGTTTAGGAGGTTGGAGAAGCAAAATAATACAAAAGGACTCAAATGAAGACATTACCTTAAAATCGGGTAACTCCCTTTGGTTTGATCTCAAAGGATTCCTTGGTAGGACTTCTACCCAAAGTGAGGCTTCAAGGAGTAATAGAGGAAAGTGGAGAGGCAAAATGGGCAGGGTTTGGCCGAGCCAAAGGCTTTTGGAGTGTGGGTAAGGAGGTAGAGGTGGGGGCCTTTTATAAGAGGAGAGGAGGGGCACTCTTGGAAAGTAAAGAAATATTACTTTATTTGAAAATGAGTTTCGGATTTAAATAGTCACACATTGATATAATTCGTGTATAAGGTTATAAGGGTTCGAAATCCACCCATCCAATAGGTTTTGGACATGTGTAGGTCTTAGATTTTACATTATATTTTCATTTTATTTAAATCGTTAAATAATGAGGTCATCACTGCATCATCATGATGTCATAAATAATTTAATTTATTTAAAGTCTAAAAATTATATTACAAAAATACTATGATGTAGGAAATCTTTTTAGCTTTCTAATTAATATTTATAGTCAAAAATCGGACTTGTATAACCCCATGTAAAAATTCTTTTAGTAAAACATCTCATGTTTGTGTCATTTTTACTTTAACATTTAATAAAAAGTTTTAGATTGAATTTGAACTTAGGTATAAGGCCCCAGCCTTAAACCTTACTTAATCTTGAGTTATTACAAGATTACACCTTGAGGATCTTTTCGGGTTTAGTGTTTTAGAGAATTAGATCATAAAACTTGCATTACATTCCACATATAAACAAAGTGGTTACATAAAGATAGTATTCATATTTCCCATCAATGGAAACATATTTAAAATAAAACATGGATTCTTTCTTGACACTTCCTTGACACTATCATCATATCATGTATCATTCCCTTGACCTGTGAAAAACAGTTCAAAAAAACTTGGGATGAGCATAAAAAGCTCAGTATGGGTTATAAAAAATATGGAAAGGAAACATGAGTTCATATATACATAAGAATGAAATCATACTTTACCCATAAAACCTAAGCACTTTAACATACCTCATAAAATCATGAATAAATCATAGAAATCATAAGACATAAAGGTAACTTGAGGCATTCATAACATTCTTACGTAGGGAGTAACCCTCTTGGTTACATTTGGAATACCCATCACAGTATATTCCCTAAATCTCTTCAGAGAAACCCTAACATTTCACTCCTTCATGTTACCCAATGTATTGGAGAGCTATATCAGGCTCACCCGCCCTTAGTTTATCACGGAACCACCCGTCTTCATAATAATGCCCAAGAACCTCAACATAATAGTATCACATAAAACATGCATAAAGGAAACATAACATTTCCACCTTTCAATCACAAGACATCAATACAACACATTGATATAAAAACATTATGAAAACCATTTTCAATACCAAAATAAAAGAAAAGTAAAACATGGTATTTATTTTTCTTTTAAAAATAAGGTATGGCTTGTAGAGGAAGCCGAAACTCAAATAATGGTCATGGCGGCGGAGAAGTTGTTGTCGCCGCATACATACGACAAAAACATTCCCTTTTGTCGTTTTGTAAAATGCTTCGTATAAAAAAGATTCCTTTTGGATAAACATAAAAGTCAAAGGGGTTTATAAACTGTATAAAAGAAGTTTGTGTATAAAATAAAATATGCCTCAATGAAAGGAGATTGAGACGAAGTCCCATACCTCGGGTCCGACTTGACTCGTTCGTTCTTTAATCTCCTGAATAATAAACTTGAGTTAATTTCTAATTGTTTAAGAACCTTTTTCAAGTTCTTTATTCCTTTTATATCACTTATTGTCATGTCATGAACACTATGTAATTATTTAAGTTAATAACGGCCGTTTTAACGATTATTGGTACTTGAGTAAAAAATAAGCCCTTTATAATTACAAGTTTTTCATGTATCCATTATATCCAGAATGGTATTCATGATGTAGATATTATATATGTCATATATATCCAGTACATTCATGCATTTATAATATTAAATAATCATTTAGAGGTAAGAAATGAAATGCACCGTTCATGGAGACGGTAAGCCGTACGTACGCATGTACGCTACTTTCATTTCTATTTCATATTTTATAGAATGGAATCATAATGATATAAAGGTATATTATAATTCTAGTATAATATCATATATAATATCATAGTTCCATCCTTTATACGTCCCACATATGGTATTTAACGAATCAAATCACTTTGAGGGGGCGGTAGTCCGCACTTCCTTAAATGAAGATATCGCGTTTACCCATAATGGGAACCATAAAGGTATGCCAGAAATGAAAAATACAGAAGCTTAAGGAAAACATAAACATATTATATATCATATATAAATATAATTTCATCTTAATGGCCACCTTTGAAGGTGTTAAAATAATGTTGAACAATCATCGTTTCGGGAGGCAGAAATTCGCCATCCACGGAAACAGTATGTTCTTTAACCATTATATGTAGGTGTGTGTAAGTTTATCTCGAATCATTATTATAACAACATCCTAGTATATTGAATATACTGTAGTTGTTACAAAATAAATGAATAAAAAGAGTTTAGGGGGTTGGAGAAGCAAAATAAAACAAAAGGACTCAAATGAAGACATTACCTTAAAATCGGGTAACTCCCTTTGGTTTGAGCTCAAAGGCTTCCTTGGGAAGACTTATGCCCAAAGTGAGGCTTAAAGGAGTAATAGAGGGAAGTGGAGAGACAAAATGGGTAGGGTTTGGCTGAGCCAAAGGCTTTGAGAGTGTGGGTAAGGAGGTAGAGGTGAGGGCCTTTTATAAGAGGAGAGGAGGGGCACTCTTGGAAAGTAAAGAAATATTACTTTATTTGAAAATGAGTTTCGGATTTAAATGGTCCCACATTGATATAATTCATGGATATGGTGATAAGGGTTCGAAATCCACCCATCCAATAGGTTTTGTACATGGGTATGTCTTAGATTTTACATTATCTTTTCATTTTATTTAAATCGTTAAATAATGAGGTCATCGCTGCATCATCATGATGTCATAAATAATTTAATTTATTTAATGTATAAAAATTATATTAAAAAAATACTATGATGTAGGAAATCTTTTTAGATTTCTAATTAATATTTATAGTCAAAAATCTGACTTGTATAACCCCATGTAAAAATTGTTTTAGTAAAACATCTCATGTTTGTGTCATTTTTACTTTAACATTTAATAAAAAGTTATTTATGTCATTTCCCAACCAAAGTGGCTCCATGGGGTCCCCAAGTTGACCCATGGGTTGTCTTGGTCGTCCATGACACATCAAATGAGGTAGGACATGTGTGAAGCTCATCTCATATTATTATAACATTATTTTTACCTTAAACTATAATTACCACTAATCGCGATTAAAAACTTAATAAGTTACTATTCACCAAAAAATTATTTTAATCCCATTGAACCACATTTTACTTCTTAATGACAACCATGCATGTCGGATTTTTTGAAAATCAAATCACAGAAGTGAAAAAGTTTCATTTAAACAAAAAATCAGTTTCTTTAACTACCACTTAGTGATTTCACTATTCATCAAAAATTGAAGTTTTTCAGAAAAATACCAAAACTTCACCCTAAGATATATTTGATATTCTTAATTAAAAAATAAAGTCTATTTTACAAAATTCAAATCATATAAGTTACATTAATTAATTTAATAATTAATTCCTGCTGTCATGACAAATAGCGTGTTTTTATGAAACAATAAGTATCAAAAGATTGACACCAGTTTAAGTCTAATTTCAAAGTGAAATTGATTACAATGACCACCATTGGATTAAATGGTAAAAATATATTCTAATTCCACTTCAAAACCAATTCAAAATATAATCTAATCATATAAATAAATTAGATTAAAAAAAGGTTTTGAATTAAAATACAACATTTTCATTATTCATTAAAAAATGAACTTTATCGGAAAAATACCAAAAAATCACACAAAGTAAATTTTGATGTCCCAATCATAAAGAATAAGTTTATTTTGACAAAAATATCTTATAAAATTGTCAAAAGATAGATTTAAAAATGGTTTGCCATTAAAAGGCAGTAAAACAATCTTTTAAAAATATTAGTATATTCCATGCTTAAGATTGGATTTATTTTCATTTTAAGCCTCTAAAACACTATATAATTCATTAATAGACATAGATAAAAATATCTATTATTCATTACTTACTTTGGATGTTACATTAGGTGTTTAAACTCAAATTTTATGAAAAGGTTTGGTGCCCAATCATTAAGTAACAAGTGTATAATTCAATGGGGATGAAAATTAAAAGTTAATACAAATTAGGAAGATATTTTTAGTGGATAAACATAAAATAAATAATATAATTGTGTGAATATGTATTTTAGAGGATAGGAACTACATCTATAGTATAATTACATAGAATATCCAGATTTGAAAGTGAATATTGAATCCTAAAGAGAAGACCCTCATTATTTGGTGTTGTTTATTTTAGTGGAAGTCATTATGAGTGAGTTAAATGTAAAAATTTATTTTATTACTTTCCTTTTATAAATAAATGGATATATAAGTAAAGGGAGAGACTCTAATATTGGTAATAATACCTTTTTAAACATTATAATCACATACATTGTGCAATGATTGATGGGTTTTATTGGATCATCACATGTCCATAACAATGAAAGAAACCAATTATGCAGTTGGATCTATTATCCTTGATTTAGTATGATAATTAAGAACATGAATATAAAATAGTCATGCATATATTCCATAAATAAACATCTTGATAGAGTTTTTTAGGGAGATCACCATGAAAAAACCATTGGAATCTCACCTCTACAAGTAGTATATTGTCCATTGGAATCATCAAATGCTATAAGAGGACCCTATTAACTATGAAGTATGCTAGAACCTTCTCCTGTGAAGATAAATGGAGATCTATGTATGATGGGAGAATCAAATTTTGGATATATTATTTATCCCCTAATATAAAGAGATCATACCCCTTTATATATATTTCCTTAATTTAATGAAGGAAATTGATCATCAGATTCCAACTCTTGGAAATTGACATGCATTAATCATAACACATTCCCATTATAGAATGAAATAATTCAAATGTTTCAAAATATTATAACATGTTTTTCATGCCATAAATTCATCATCTTAACAATTCAAAATTTAAGGAAACCATTTGGAAGATAAGGTAGTTACCATTCAACTAATTTCCCATATTATAATACATTTGTGCCATAAGAAAGAGGAATCTCTATTCCTTATAAAATATATGTAGATCATATCCTACAATATGAATCACATGAATATCTAGGATTATGATATAGTTCAATCATATAATATTATTGAACTATTTTAGTGTATATACAATTATCTCCCACTTGAACTAAAATATCATAAAGACTTTATAAAAACTTAACAACTCACTGTGAATCCATCCAAACTCCTTTGGATTTGGTTTTATCAAACTCTCTTCAATTTGGAGAAAAAACTTAATCCAAAACTTAATCCTTATTCTAAGGATTAACTATGTATACCTATGAGCCTTTGTATCATTGAAAACAAATACTAATTCCCTTATTTAGAGATGTAAGAAAAGTGAAACCTCTAGTAAAACATCAATACTACTCAAGATACAAATTGGTCTGGTGTGATCTCAATAAAATATAATATCTCTATATGAACATGTCCACTAAAATATGTATCATAAATATCATATGTATACTTATATAATAAAATTTTCTATGAAATCAAGTTAATAATATACATATAATATATCAATCTTGTATAGAACAACTCATACATTCACGATTATCTAAAATATATTGATTAGTTTGAATTAATAAATCACATGTCATTCATCCAAGTACCAGATCACATCACACTTCATTCAACTGGGAATGGAAATTAATTTACTTAGTATAATTCAATCAAGGGACTAGATATATTTTTATGTTATGCAAGTGCACAAATCCAATCTTTGTTAATATCTAATTGACGACATGACCAGTAACATACCCTACCACCCCTCAATTAGTTAAACCTAGAGTATTAATTAATAATTATATCAAAATTTAAAGGTTATGATTATAGGTTTCTCATCAACTATAGATAATGGGGATTTATAATAACCACACAACCCTAAGTATATCAAAAAGAAAATGACATTTCATGTGATATACTTTATAGAGTCAGTCCAGATAATAATCCTTGACTTATTATCTCATGAGTCTATTATTCATATATCATATAAAATTATTTATATAACATACAATATTATTCTCATGGTAATCTCAATACATCATCACACCCCATAATAATCTATGTTGATCACTGGTTTGGAAAAACTCAATGTTATACTTTGATGGGATATGATCATCCCACTGTTTATCTAATATAAATTCAACACACATGACTAAATGATAAATGAAGATTTCATTTATTATAAAACCATGATAAATTTTACAAACATTACATATAATATCTTAGGTATCTAATACCAAGAGATTCAATATTATCCTCATGTTTTTTCTATGCTAATGGTTTTTTCAAAGTATGTACTACATTCTCATATATAGCCACCTGATAGATATTTACATTACCCCTTTCAATGATCTCTGAAATGAGATGGTATTTTTGAATGATGTGTTTGGTTTTTTGGTGCGACTGAGGTTCCTTATCCTGAGTAATAAATCTATTTTTTTAAATTAAATCTTAATTTATCCCTCAATGATAGGATCCAACCCAAGTTTAGTAATTAAATTCTTTATCCAACTAGCCTCCTTCATAGTATCTAATGCAATGATTTACTCTACCTCTGTTGTAGTGTCCTTTATGGTAGATTGTTTGAAAATTTTCCAATTGGTAGATCTATTGTTAATGAAAACAAGAATCTATATTGATATATCATATCAATTTTTTTATATTGGAAACTAAAATCATCACAACCCATTAGAATTATTGAATATTCACCTCCAAATACTAAGAACATATCCTTATTTTTTCTTAAATACTTAAGGATATTCTTGATAATAACCCATTGGCTCCCACCAGGATTGGATTGGTATCTAATTTTTATTATTAAAACATAGGAAACATCACATTGAGTAAATAACATGTATTATATGATTATTATTATGGAATACATGCAAATAATCATATCTATCATTTATAACTCTTTTTAAGGATCCTAAGTTTTCCTAAGATATGTTCTATGAAACACTTGTAAAGACACCTTCTTGTAATTTTTCATGATAAACCACTTTATCACTTTACAAATATATGTGTTTTGAAAAAATTTAATCAAATTCATTAATCTATCTTTATAGATATTCATTCCCAGTATATAGGCTACTTTACCCATGTATTTCATTGAGAATCATTTTCCCAACCACACCTTTATAGATTCTAAAGTTGGGACATCATTTATAATAAGAAGTATTTTATCCACAAAAATATTAGAAATAACACAAAATTCCCACTAACCCTATTATATACACAAGAATCATCCATGTTACCGATGAAACAAACTCTTTGATTGCATCATCAAACCAGATTTTCAAACTCTGAGAATCTTACTTCAATCCATAAATGGGCTATATTAACTTTCAAAACTTACTAGAATCATTTGGAACTTCCAAACCTTCAAGTTGTATCATATAAAAGTACTATACTAAATATATATTAATTAAGGTGGTTTTGACATCCATATGATATATCTCATAATCATAATGAGCTACTAGAACTAAAAATATATAAATAGACTTTATCATCATAATTAGAGAAAATGTTTCTTTATAGTAAATACCATGATTTTTTATAAACCTTTTCTATTAGGCTAGTTTTATAGGAAGACAATGTACTATCCATGTTAGTTTTCTTTTTTAAAACCCACTTACATCCTATGAGTCTCACCCCTTAAGTTGAATCCACTAAGTACCAAACTTGGTTACTATACTTGGAGTTCATTTTAGGTTTCATGGAATTTAATCATTTATCATAATCATAACTCTCAATTTCCTCTAGGTAGGTTTTAGGTTCAGAATATATGAAAATTACTTCATCATATTTTTTTATAATAAATCTATATCTATTGGTATCCTGATGAATCCTTCCAGACATTTTAGGTTCTGTTATAACCTGAGTTGGTTTATTTTCCTCAACAATTTGTGTAAATAGATCAACTTCTATCTTAAATACACTTCCTATTTGTTGGTATTGAAATTTTCCAAGTTAAAATTTTATCCCACAAAATCCTCATTCAATGCGATCCTTCTCAAGTAAAACACCACACCAGGACACAAACACTATGTTTAGCAGGTTTATAAAATCAATATCATGTTGAATCTTTAAGATAACCAACAAAATGAATTTATCTGATTTAGGTCCAATTTTATCAAAATAAAAATTTCATATGTATACCTCACAATCCCAAATGTTTATAAAATACATATTGGGATGTTTCCCTTACTACATCTCATATAGTTTATTTATTATTACCTTAAATGGAACACAGTTAAGTAAGAATGTTAAAATGTTTAGATCATATCCCTAGAATAAAATAGGAAGGTAACATTGTCCCATTATTGATCAAACCATGTCCAAAAGTTTATGATTCCTCATCTCAGACACACTATTCCATTATGGTGTTCTAAGTGGAGTAAATTTTAAAACAATTCAACAATATCATAGATTTTTAGTGAATTTTTGGATCATGTATTCACTAACCTAATATAATTAAATAATCTTTATACTTTTACCCACCCAATTCAAAACATAATTTTAAAAATCTTTGAACTTTTCAAAAGTTTCAAATTTATATCTCATTAAAAACACACAATCATATTTAATAAATTAATTAATAAAGGATATTTAGTAATTATAACCACCTCATGATTGATTACTCATTAGTCCTCATACATCACTATGTATTAGATCCAATAATCTGCTATCCATTTCACCTTTTCCACTAAAAGGTTATTTGGTCATTTTTCCTAATAAAAAATACTAACATGTTTAAAATGATTCATAATACAATTAATTAAAAAATACATATATATGGATTTTTTAATGTGTTTCTCATTTATATGTCCAAGGAGAAAATTCCAAAGGGAAGTGAGGTTAGAATTGGCCTTGACCTTCTTATTTTGAATGCTACATATTGGATTATCCATGTATAGAATATATAAAACATTAAAAACACTCCCAATTCCATATAATATTTCATTTATATATATATAACATATTTTATTCTTATTAATGAATGAAAATACCATCTTTTATAAACAAGATTCAAAAATCAAATTTTTGTTTATAGATGGAACATAATAATAGTTTTCTAATATCATAACTAATCGAATAGGTTGAATTAAATCATAAGTTCAAACATTTAAGGAAATAAATATTTCCCCATTACCAACATATAAATATACTTCACCATTATTTAATTCTCTATTATCTCTAAGTTTTTGTTTATCAACACTAATGTGTGATGCACACGTGATATCTGATACCCATGAGTTAGAATTAGAAAAATTGATTTTTATAACATTCACATCCAAATTATTAGAATTATTCTCTTTGAGAACACTTATTAATCATAGATATGAATCTATAATTATTTTAAGGTTACACCTATAATATATCTCAAAATGATGATCATGGTGTATACCATAATCTATAATAAATACATATCCATAGTTGAGTTTTATGTTTTATATCTTTTCATCAAGGATATTTAATGAATGTACTCCCACTAAAATTATGATCCCATAAATAATAAAATTTTGTGACCAAGATCCATATTTTATCATGAATTACAACTTTTAAGAATGTAAATAATTCATGACTATATCTGGTAGGAAATCATGTGAATCATATCACATATGACTCTTGGATAATTGAGAAAATAACTCCTTATGTGAGGCACCCCAAACCCTCACTCCTGGGTCTAGTGACAAAAAAACATACTTTTACAAATTAAGATATATACCAAGTGAGATGATCCAAGATAAAATTTCATAAATTTAATATTAGTATTACATCTCAAAATAATCCCACACAACTTAGAGAACCTTTTGGTTTAGTGTCTTTGAGGACTAGTTACATGGGTAACTTATTTTACAAAACCTGTGAAAATTTCTTCATAATAAAACCATGATATTCTACCTTCTAGACTTATCATAGGTTACACTCATCTTCATAACCCGGGTAAAGAAAACATAAGAAAATGGTGATCTCATATTATCATTAAGGGTAAACATAAGCGATGATAATCAAAGATCATAAGTGAGAATAAGATGAGAATATGAGTATAATCAAGATACATAAGAAAGTTATACCCAAAAAATCATAGATAAAAAATCATGGTAGAAGGGATGAAATAACATAAGAACATATCATAAAATTACTTCATATAAAAGAAACAAGGCATACTTTAGAATTATGGAAACATTAGTCAATAAACATGAGCCGTGAGAGTATAACATTAGGATACCTTAGAAATTTGGAATAAAAATTCATATAGGGAACATTACTATCATGATACACACTATGAGATTATAAGATAATAATGTTGAACATATTTTAAATATAACACATACATTAGTATAGGGAACATTTCTATCATAATCCACACCATCCGTGCCCATGCTTACATGAAACTAAAACATACATGTAAATATTTTCTCATAAGATATAAACTTTTAACCAATTCATTGGAGGGTGATATATGACCCCACCCATCATTCATCTATACTTACATTTAACACAACAAATAAATCATACATCATATAATAAATAAACCCTAGAAATAAAATGGGTTTCATTCAGTATGCCATAAATAACCCATGGAAATAAAATGGGTTTCATTCATCACATAAAAAAGAACACATGAAAGAAAATGGGTTTCATATCCTTTTCAAATGGATTCACATAAGGAAATCATCAGTAGGATAAACCCATGGAAAATAAATGGTTATCCAAATATATCCAGTAGCATTCTAGGTAAATACCCTTCAATTAAGATAAAGAATATTTTATTGACACCATATAGATAAAGGGTATATATTGAAGTCAATAATTTCTCCAATAAATCGATGTATGACATCTATGTGAGAACCCTTCAATAAAAGGAATAAAATATAGATTTTTCATAAAGAAAAGTCATTAGAAGAAAAATTATTCCTATTAGTTATTCCTATTCATGGGAGATCATTAGAAAGAAAAAAGGCAGTGATAGATCATATCTTTGATAGAAAATAACATTACATAATTCATTAAAATAAAGAAGGTGGATGGTAACATTTGAAGAATATACTCAATCAAGCATATGATATGTAAAAGGATAATAACTTAGATGAAAACCATTTTTTAAAAGTTTTATAAAAATCACTTTTGAAATAATAAATATCCTTGATCTTTTGAAATTATTTTAAAAGAAATATTTTATAAAACTAGGAGAAAAAATTCTTTTAGAAACCATGAACATGTGGGGAGAAAGTTTCATATAAAAAAAGGTGGTGGAAATACGTGTTCACACCAAATAAAACATAAAATGTAACACCCTTAGTTTCATGTACTTTACCTCTTTATTATGAATTTTGAAGTTATTTAATACATAGGTTGATTTTTGAGAGTTTCTAGATGGTTTTGAAGTGTTTTTGGAAGAGTTTTTATGGGTGCATGGTTATAGAAAACTATGAAACTTCTCTAGGAAATTGTGTAACATATTATGGGAGTCACTGGATAGGCACATAATTGGCATACAGTTTTGCCAAACCATGTAGGTTCTAGGTGTAACCATGAAAATGGAGGCAAAGGGGAAAAGCATGGTCGAGACAAAATTTGTCAAACTATATGAGACAATAGTTCAAGGGGTTGGATTAGAGTTATTAAAATGAACATAGTAAGTGCATGGTTTCCTAAATGGTGTGTCCTAAATATTTTCACCCTTATTTTAATGATCACCAAATCATGTTCCTTATGATATTAATGAATTTTATGTTTTATGGTAGAATTTTACAATATAAGATAGATGGGTTAAAATCTGGTTAAATTTGGGAAAGACTCGCTGTTGAGGTTGAGTCACCACCATCAATGGATCTCTATTGGGACAGACTCACCATCGAAGTGAAAGTTTGGATAAGTGTTAGAATCACCCACTGTTATCTTTGTCTCACTGCTAGAATAAATTTTTGGAAAAGTATGGGAAAGTATCACTATCAGAGGATGACTCTTCATTAAAACTAAAAATTTGGAAAAGTATAGAAAACACCTACCACCAGAAAAGGGTCATCATTGAAGATGATCTTTTAACAGGATACAAATTTTACTCAATGTCAAAAAGACCTACTACTAGAACTGATTCAACGTTGAAGTTGACCTACCACAAGAATGGAAAATTGAAAAAGTTTTGAGATAACCTTCCACCGTGATGAGTCTCCATTTTCATGACTCACCACCATCCTGAGTCACTATTGGCATGACCCACCACTAGTGTTGTGTCACTTTTCAAAGGATTCACTTCCACTATTTCTATTTATTTTGAATTAAATATCTATAATAGATATATTATCAAATTTAATTCTGTGAGTTATTTTAATGATTGTTATTAATCTTCTATAGAGACACATTAAAGAATTTTTTATCCCTGAGTACGAGGATTGATATCCAGATGATGGTTCTTCACATTGAAACTCATGCATTCTTCTATTAAAAGTAGAAGCATACTCCCTCATGCAGAGATATGTAGATCAAAACCAAGAAGTATGGAACACATAGAGACATTCATGTACATGTAAAGAGAGATACTTACTGAGAGATTACATATTACACCTTACTTACACATGACAGTGGAAGATTGGAGCTAAAATAACTTTTAGTTCCTTCCCATATACAAAATAAAGGAGTTCACGACACTCTATTATTTAATGATTTTTCAGAACCATGACTCAAGCTTCACTTCAAGCTACTTTCAAGAAGTCACAAATTACATAGCATATTAGATAGAGAAACTCAGTATTCTTATATATTTTATTTTCAAATTTTGTTTATTTTCATTACATTACGAGAAGTGTGGTTTACTCCATTTATTTTACCCATACAGAATCCTTCACTTTAACTGCAAGATACATGATATCTTCTTGACACTCTATTTACCTTTATTTTCCCATGGTGTTGTGGAAGTGGTCCATGTGTGGCATGTGTTTATTTTTTCCCATGGTTTTTGTGGAAGATTTCAAGCATGGCCTAGATAGATTTGTTATTGTGCACTCATTCTAGGTTATGGATCATAGATTATTTTATATAATCTTCTTGACAACATGTGATTTCCAAGTGGAGAGGATTATGTCTCAGCTTGAGACTGAACCTCTTGTATTTAATTTTGTTGTGTGTTTTGTTTTTTTTCTTTAATTTTATGGTTTAAATTGATTTTTTTAAACTATAAACAAAACCAATAATTTGATAGTTATTCTTAATTAGTGTTTATATAAGGTTGTGATTAAGTATTTGTATTTCAAAAGTTAAATTAGTTTTTTATAATTGTTTTAAATGATACTTAATTAATATTTTGAAAAATATTTCAAAAATCATATCTTATATAGATCTATTATTTGGATTAACTTGGATGTTTTAATTAATTTGGTGATTTTATTTAAATGTATTTTTGACATAAATTTTTATTGGGTACTCAATTCACTCCCCTTGAGATACTCACTATGACCAACATTTGGTAGCAAAGGTGTTTCAAAATATTTTCAACTATAATTTTTAGTTGTTTTAAAGATCTTAAATTTATGTTAATTCAAAATTTATTTATTTAAATGGATAATAGACAAGAAGGTTATACTACCAAAAAACCAATTTTTTCAATGAAAATAATTATGCTCAGTGTAAAATTAAGACGAAAACGCATATATAAAGTATGGGTTTTGAAATATGGTCTGGTAAAGAAGATCAATATAAATTACCTAATAATGTTAGAAATACTTGGGATGATGATACCAAAATTTATTATAACAATAATTGAAAATATATGAATTCCCTTTACTATTCTTTAAGATATGAATAATTAAATAGAATACATGCTATTAAAACTGCCTATGAAATTTGGGATACCTTATCTGTTTCACGTGAAAGAATTACAAATGTGAAGTAAAGGAGATTAAACAATTATACAATTAAATATGATTCTTTTAAGATGAAACTTGATGATATAATTTCTGATATGTATCTCAGTTTCAATGAGATATTCAATACAATGAGATCCTTGTGAAATCCAGTGTCTGATAAAGACCAAATCATGAGACTGCTAAGATGCCTTCTAAAGAGATGGAGATGGAAATCTGTTTCAATAAGGGAATCCTATGACATTATTAAACTTCCTATCAAAGAATTTATTAGTAATATAATGATGTATGAATAATATATTAAAGTAAAAAATGAAGAGGATTATGAACCTAAGATAAAATTAGTATCTTTTATGTCTACTGCATCCAAAAAAGGAAAAGGAAAAGGTATAAGATGAAAGTTCTAGTGATAAGGAATCACCACTAGATAGTGATGAAGAAATAGACCATCTATCTAGAAGGTTTAATAAGTTCTATAGGAAGAATAAGTTATTCAATAAAACAAGTTACAAAGGAAATTATGATAGTAGATTAACTTGAAAAAAATATTTGAAAAGAGATGACAACCCAAATGAGATTACCTATTATGAATGTAAAATAAAAGAACATGTTAAATCATATTATACAAAGTTTAAATACAAGAAGAATCATGAGGAAAAGGACAAAAAGTACAAAAAATCAATGAAATACACATAGAGTGCCTCTGAGGGTAGCTCCAGTGATTCAGATTCTACTTATGAAGAGAATCCAGACAGAGCTAACATGTGCTTTATGAAAAATGTTTCTGAGGTACCTATAATATCATTTATACTTGATTATGGTCATTCTGAAAATGATAATGATATGTATAAAGAATAATTTTTTTATTACTATAATATGGTTGAGGGTAATTTTAATTAAATTAAAGAGAAATATAGAGTTCTGAAAAAACAACATGTTTTATCTACCGGTATTAAATATGATCTCACTATAGAGAAAGAGAAAAATGGTCAATTATTAAAAGAAAATACTGAACTAAAACTATCAAATGAGTAACTTAAGAAAGACTTGGAAATATTTAATAATTGAATAAAAACACTTACTCAAATATTATGGAAACAAATTGATCCTAAATATATTACAAGGTATAGGTTATCAACCTGGACAGAGAAGAGTAGTTAAGATCACATTTGTTCATAAGTCCAATTCTAAAAATTCTATTGCTAGTTATTTTTCAAATATAACAAATAAAGTTTTTATTTAAAAAAGTTTTCAATCTACTTATAATAAACCTATAAAGAAAATATGGGTTCCTAATTCCCTAATTACTAACATATTTGGACCTAATAAAATCTAGGCACTAAATTCATTTCTTGTAAAAACATTGTTTTATAGGAAAGTTTCTTGAAGAGATCTTGTAGGAATCTATGGTACTTAGATAGTGGATGTTTGAGACATATTATAGGAGACTACTCAATTTTTAATAACCTTATAAAGGTTTATGGTGGTCATGTCACTTTTGGTGACAATGCTAAAGGAAATATCATCATCCTTAGACAAATCAGTGACACCAACTTAGTTTTAATGTCTAAAGTAATATTTATTGATGGTTTAAAATATAAATTGATTATAATATTATATTTATGTGATGATAGTTTTCATGTGATGTTTTAAAATAATTCTTGTAATGTTTTTAATTCTAAAAATGTTTTAGTGTTTACCACTTTGATAAATAATAATGTTTATCCTATCAATATTGATTCAACAAATTATTGCTTAAGTGAATTTTATAGAGAATATTTGATTTTTCATATGATACTAGGCCACTATAACATTCACTCATTTATAATATTAATTGTAAAGGGTTAGTTATGGATCTTCCCAAACTTGAGTTCCAAAATGACAAAGTCTGTAAACCCTATCAAAAAGGAAAAAACACAATATTTATTTTAAATTAAAGAAAGAGGTTTCAAATTATCAAACTCTTAAATCTGTTCACATGGAATTGTTTATACCATTTAGAGTTTCTAGTTTAAATAGGAAGAACTATGTCTATGTACTAGTAAATGACTTTTCTAGGTATACTTGGGTATTATTTTTATCTAGCAAAAGTGAAGTTGGCTCTTATTTTACCAAGAATGATAAATCTGTAGAAAACTTAAGTAGAATTATAATTAAGACCTTAGGAAGTGACCATGGAATTGAGTTTGAAAATCAATACTTTGAATACTTTTTCTCACAAAATTGCTACAGTCATAAATTCTATGCTAATAGGACCCCTCAACAGAATGGATTTATAGAAATAAAAAATATAACACTTCAAGAGATAGATCAGACTATGCTTAATGAATATGAATTACCTGTCTATATTTGAGTAGAGGTTGTGAACATAGCCTACTATATAATTAATATAGTTTTAATTAGACCTATCTTGAAGAAAAACCCATATGAAATTTTAAATAATAGAAAGCATAAGGTTAATTAATTTAGAGCTTTTGGTTGAATAGTCTTTATTCTTAATACTAAGGATAGTATTTATAAGTTTTACTCCAAGAGTGATGAAGGAATTTTCCTTGGTTATTCAACTTCTAGTAAATCTTATAGATTTTTTTAATAAAAGAACCAAGTATGTGGAAGAGTTTTTCTATATAAAATTTGATGAAAAAGATCCACATGGGCCTAATAACCCTTTATAAAACCTTGAGGATGATTTATCCACTTTGAACATAAATTCCAAACCTTTTTATTCAGTTGAAAATAAAGATGAAATATCATACAGTTTTGAGGAACTTCTATAACTTGAACCTAAACCTATAGAGAATCCTCGAGTGACCATACCTTCTTTTTATAGAGTTGTTATGAATCATAAATACCACACTTTAGATGCTATAGTTGGAGACTTAGATAGAGGTACACAAACTAGATCTTCTCTATGAAACCTGGTTGAATATCAATCATTCTTATCACAACCTGAACCTAATAACATCAATGATGTAATTAATGATGAATTTTGGGTAATGGATATGTAATAAGAACTAAATCAATTTGAAAGAAATAATTTTTGGGAACTTTTGGATAGACCCAAATACACCTTGACTATAGGCACTAAATGGGTGTTTAGAAACAAGGTTGATGAATCAGGCGTAATAGTGAGAAATAAGGCTAGACTAATTACACAATGGTATAGTCAAGAAGAGCATATAGAATATGAAGAGACCTTTTCACATATAGCTTGACTTGAATCCATTATAATACTTATAGCCTATTAATTACACTATATTTCAATCTATATCAAATGGATGTCAAAAATTAATTCTTGAATGGGTATATAGTTGAGGATGTTTTTTTTAATAACCCCATGGATTTAAAAATCCTCATGTTCCAAATTGAGTTTTTAATTTAAAAAATATTTGTACAGTTTAAAACAAGATCCTAAATCTTGGTATGATAGGCTCATCTCTTTTCTTATTTAAAAAGGATTTAAAAAATGTATAGACGATCCTACTATATTTATAAAAATAATTTCAAAAGATGTTTTAGTTGTTCAAATTTATGTAGATAATACTATTTTTGGATCTTTTTAAAATTATTTATGTAATAATTTTTAATAAATAATAAAAAATGAATTTTAAATGAGTTCAATTAGTGAACTAAAATTCTTTCTTGGTTTTCATATATTTCAAAATACAGAAGGAATTATTTTAAATCAAAGTAAATATACTAAGGACGTTTTAAAACATTTTAATTTGGATTTTTCTAAGAGTAGTGATAACTTTTTCTATAAAGATACTTTATCTGAGTTAATAGGAGATGGAATTGTGAGAAGGAATTTTTCTAAAAAACTTGTTGGGGGAATGTTGGATACTTTTCAAGTTTATTTAGTATATGATTTTACCAAGGAAGGGTGAATTAGTTATGATGAGGTATCAAGATTCTTATCTTCTGAGTCTTATGAAAAGAGGGTAGAAGATCAACTTGTGTAGACACCTTATACTCCACATGTTGGAAATAACCAATCCATATTAAATATCCAATTCCTTAATATAACCTAAGTTTATATTGGATTTATAAAGGCCAAAGGTCTAGTCAATGAAGGTGAAGAATCTATTGTGAGATCTGGAGGCTTTTTCATTACCAGGGTTATTTGAAAAATGATGAAAATTAGTTGGAATCCTTGGAGAAAATAGTGGGTTAATGATAGTGAAAGGGTGTGTGATGATTTCAATCTATTTGATCATCCTTAGAGACCGAAATATCTTGTGGACCCTAAATTGGATCTAGATGAATTCATTGAGTATTTTGATGAGGATGATGCTACCTCTAGTGATGAGAAAGAGGAATTTTCTATGGATGAAGGTAGTGACTCAGATCTACCTCAGAGCTCTACTACTATATCTTTTGGCGATCCTAGTCCACCAATATCTCTTTATCTTAGATATAAACTCTTTAAAGAATGCAGTGATGAAGAAGAAACAAAGATTTCTGGCGAAGAATAGTTCAATAGTTCCTCTAAATCCTTTGAAGAGAATGTAAATTGTGAGAATGGTGGTGATGATGAAGAAGATGATGAAGAAGATGAAGAAGAAGAAGTAGGAGAATATGATGGAGATTGAGATGAAGACATTAGTGATGAATATTCTAATACTAATGGTCCTAGTGGTAGAATAAGAGTTGAGGATGTGGAAATAACTCAGGCTCTTGTTCCTTTTCTAAGAGTATCTATTTCTAGACCGAAAGAGAGACCCAACCTTGTTGGAGATGTGGATATGGCTGCTAGAGAAGAAAAGGAATCGTCAGTTAAGGGGGAGAAATACCCAAGTATGGATAGTAACCTTTTTGGTGGTGATATTAGTGTACCTGAAGATGTTGTTAAGTAGAATGTTGCTGAACAATCCATGGATGAGAAGATAAAGGTTGTTGTTATTATTGAGTAGTCATTTGTTGAGAAGATGGAAGTTGATCCTGTTGTTTTTATGAAACCAAGTGTTGTATATAGATTTTTTGAGGCCTCTATTGGTGTACCTGATGTAGGTGTATCCATAGTTTCTGGTTATCCAAGTGTTATATCTCTTATCAAGACTTCTGTCAGTTAGATTGACTCAATGTTTAAGGAATGGGATAAGTTTTCTAGTAAGAATGGAAGTACAATAAAGCATAGTGGAACTACTAGTAGATATGTGAGGGATCCTTAGTTGATCAGATTGATTCTATAGGTCAATTGAATATGATTTCTTCTAATGATATTTTTAAACCCTTACCTGCCCCTGCTATTCTATTTCCTGTTGATGTTGTTACAAGAGGTGACTTGGAGTCCTTCAAAGAAAATATTCTCATTGAATTTCTTGTGTTGTTGAAGAATCAACCTACTTTGGTTACCAAGATCAGTGATAAGGATGAAAGGAATTTTCTATCACTTTTGATTCAACATATTCAGCCTAATATGATGATTCATATTAGAGAAGCAGAAGTGAAAAATTAAGGATAACAAGTGAGATGGAAGCAATGAGATCTTTTATGGAGGAGATGAGATCTTATTTCACAGATTCCATGGCTTCTCTATTAGATTGGATAGATAATCTCACTTCTGTGTATTATTCATCTTTCAAAACTCCTCCTCCTCCTGCTCTTGTTGATGTTGATTTGATCAAATCTATTATATGAGAAGATCTTAAAGATACTTCAGGTGGTGAATATTTTATTCCTCAAGAAACTTTGAGTAAATTTGAGCATAACAATGATCATTCCCATATGATGATTAGGGAATACATGAAAGACATTAAGTAAAATTGAGAAACCATCATAATAGCCATAAATTATTATCTATCTAGGATATATACTAATCATGAGCTAAATGATCATTTCAAGTTTCTGGATTAAAATCTAAGAATACCTCCTATGAATCAGTCCTTTAAGGAAAAAGTGAATTAGTTAAAGGTAATGACTCCCATGCTTAATATTTTTATGGAAGATAATAAAGATTTATTCAATGATATAGATAGAGGTTGAAATATCATTATGGATTTCATAAATCTAATGAAACCTTTTCTGCATGTGTCTGGAACTACTATTGTGGCTCAGGATGCTATTCCTATAACACCCCGAACCCAGTTACCTAGAGTCGGTGCATTATTACGTATCATTGGAATGATCACAAAAGATCAAGTCTCGAAAGACCGATTATTTTAGTAGCCTTGGAAACACTAGATACATTCATAAATGTTACATTACATCATAAAGTGAAAAACTACAATAACATAGTCTCCATATTCCACACTCATATCCCCTTCAGACTATCCCTGTAGGTCAGTCATAAAATATTTCTTCACATCCTGGGAAAAATAAAACATAGAAAGGGGTAAGCTCAGATGCTCAGTAAGGATACAAATATAGAAGAAACTTTCATAAATAAACATAAACATTTAAGGCAATGTATAACTAAAACAAAAGCCTTTTAAACTTTAACTTCAACATAATATGGAAAAAATAAAATGAAATAATTCCATTTAATTATTCACATGGATATTCTACTAGTCGAATAATCACATGCAATATCAATAACCACTTTCATAATTATGGAATGCATAATTCCAAACTATCATAACCATGTAGCCAAGGCATCATACCAAGACTACAAATAAGATTTTGTCAAGGACTCATGACAAGACACTAGTTTGTCTCATGAGACCTACCGATACATCGAGGAGCTATAGTGGGCTCCAACTGTCACTTACTAAGTCCAATGCATTCCTCATATGAACAGGTTTAAACATAACATAAACATTCGTATTAAAACTAGCATACGAAATGTAAATACTTTCTCCATAAACCATGAATGGTATAAAAATAACACATCCACAATCAAACATATCAAAAAACCTTAAATACAATATGTAAGTTTTGTATCATAATAAATCAACTTCAAATAAGCTTAAAATCCATCAAAGGATGTTGACATAGATGAAATCAAAACTATTTGAGAGAAATATATCTTTTTTTGAAATAATTTAAAAGTCACATAATTATAAAATAAAACATTTACTTTGAAAATATTCTTATAAGATTGTAAGGGAAGCTTTAAAGATTTTACAATGGTGGAAAATAGCTGCACTCACTGTATAAGTTTAAAAAAAGACATTCTTACCTTAATTTGTCGAAAAGGTTAAAAAGGACATTGTTTGGAAAACGACGGAAAGATTACTTTATAAACATCTTATAAAAAATAAAAAAATAGTATAAATGACTTTAACACATATTATGCAAAATAGTAAGTATGTTTTTAAATACATTTTTAAGAAACATGGATGTGGATGATAAAGAGGTCCCAATAGATAATTATGTATAAACAACCTCGGATAATGAAGAGATTGTGAAATAAACCCTTACCTTGTAATTTTCCTTGATAGAGTGTAGGTTAACCTCCTGTATAATAGTTAAATCATTGTTATTAAATTATACAAGAACCATATACATAAATATGATATCATATATGATCTTTTAATATTTATTTGTTAATAATATTTTAGTATTATCGTCATTTCGGGTGTTAACTAATTCGTTTTCCTTTATATGCTTCGTTATGTAAGCTGTGTTTGTTATGGATAGGTTGTATCTTATTTATATCCATAATTTTATAAATTCCTTAAACATTACTTTTAATCATCAAACGAGAATTAGTATTGAATGGATATGATGGGGAAATGAATCTCATCACGTTTGTGGTGATGGTAATCCGTACGTACGCATGAACGCTACTTCCATTTCATTTTTCATTTTAAAAGGAATCAAAACCAAATTATACATATGTATATTATTATTCTAGTATAATATAATATCTTATATGTGTTACTTAATTTCATTAACACCATCCTTTATATGTTCCATGTATGGTATGAACGAGTCATATCACTTTGAGGGGGCGGTAGTCCGCACTTCCTCAAATGAAATTATCATATATATATACAAAATTAAACGAATAATGGTATGCTATAAAATGGAATTACAGAAGATTTTATATAAAATAAATATCATTAATATCATATTTAATTACAGTTCCATCATAATGGACACCATGAGATGTGGTAGGAGATAATTGAACAAACATCGTTTCGGGAGGCATTTGGTTTCCATCCACAGAAACATTATGTTCTTCACCCATTATATGGAGGTGTGTGTAAGTGTAGTTTGAATAATTCTCATAACAATATCCTAGTATATTTAGGATACTGGTTTTGTTACAAAAGAAAATAATCAGAAGAGTTTAGGGGTTGGAGAAGTAAAATAAAAGAAAAGAAGCTAAGAGAAATCGTTACCTTTAATTTGGGTAACTCCCTTTGGTTTGAACCAAAAAGGACTCTAGAAGTGCCTTATGCCTAAGGTAAGGTTTCTAGGAGTAGTATAGGGATGTAGGAAGCTTAATTGTGTAGATTTTGGATGATCCAAAAGGCTTGAGAGGTGTGAGGAATTGGTTAGAAGTGGTGTCCTTTTATAAGGGGGAGGAGGGGCTCTTTAGGAAAAAATTAAAGTATTAATTTATAATAAATTCATATTTGATTTATAATGGATCCAAAGTGGATTATTCAAAGTCTAAGGTGGAGATGGGTCTAAAAAAGCTCAACCAATATATTTTAGACAAGTTTGGGTCACTATATTAACCTTATCTTTTAGATTTAACTCTTAGTTAAATCGTTTGACATTTACCATGTCTCTTTGTATTTTTATATTATATAGTTAATAAACTTACTATATACTTCCAAGAGACCCCCAAGTGGTCCATTAATGATACACATATCATTATATAATTCCTTTGGCCTAACCTTATATTTTTAGGAATATTATATCAATTAATAATATAATATTTGTTTTAAAAACTCCTTTATGTCAATTTTGACACTATTTAATAATTGATTTTTGTTAGTCTTAATAACTTTATTAATTCAAAAAAAAATTATTTAACCAATCCTAACATGTCATATTAACCAATAAAATTCTTTTAATTCATTAAAAGTCTCAAATTATATTTATTTGGGTATTTATAATATCAATTATTTTAATATTTCATTAATAAGGTAATTACTGCATCATCATTATGTCATAAATAAACTAATTTATTTGATATCTAAAAATTATAAAAAATACCATAATGTAGGATCTCTTTTTATATTTCTAATTAATATTTATAATCAAATTTATCTTATGTATAACCCTATATTAAAAATGTTTTAGTTATTAAACTTTGATTTTAACTCTTTTAACTCTTCTTTGAATTAAATAATAATAAATGTCCTAATCTAATCCAGGTGGACCAAAGAGGTTCATATTTTATTCCTAAGGTTTTTTTGGTCGAATTATACTTAGCCAGTAGAATTAGGACATGTGTTAGGGTAATAATAATTTCATTTTTACACTTAATTACCCTATTTACTTTTTACTGTGGTAAATAAAAGTAAAAAGTTACTATTCACCAAAAATTATTTTTATCTTATTGAACCACATTTTAATCCTTGATATTAACCGTGTCTCTCAGATTATATAAATTCAAGTCACAGAGGTAGTAAAATTAAGTTTTATGCGAATTTGCAAATTCTTCTAGGAGGTGGGTAAAAGACGGTGAAAAGTTCAATAAAATTTTTATATATCTAAAATTATTATAAACTGACTCCAATGAATTAAATTAAACTTATATAGGTATTATGTATCTATTTTTACATTAAATAAAATAAATAATTATTTAAATAAAAATTCGGTTTTAAACTATAACTCTGTGTTTTTCACTATTCATCAAAAATTAAAAGTTTTCAGAAAAATACCAAACATTTACCCTAAGATAATTTTGATATTATGAATTAAATAATGAAGTATATTTTACAAAATTCAAAATATAGATGTTGCATTTATTAATTTAAAATTAATTCCCGCTGTCAAAACCAAAAGGCGTATTTTTAAGAAATAGTCACTACCAAAAGTTTTGACACTTTTTTATGTCCAATTTCAATGTGAAATTACTTACAATGACCATCATTGGATTAAATGGTAAAAATATAATCTATTTATACTTCCAAACCATTAAAATGTATAATTTAACAATATAATTTTTTTTGATTTAAAAAGTTGTTTTCAGTTAAAATATAGTATTTTTCACTATTCACCCAAATATGAAAGTTATCAGAAAAACACCAAAACTTTATTAAACTAAATTATTATGACCCAATTCTAAGGAAAAAGTTTATTTTGTCAAATTTAATATATAAAAGTTTAAAATGTTGGATTTAAAAAGGCTTCGCCATTAAAAGGCGGTAAAATTACATTTTATGAAAAATACTTCTTTTATCTGAAAAAAGTATTTTTTCTTACATTATGTCTAAGAAACTCATAATATGGAATCTAAAATTATAAGGATTATTTAAAGTTCAAAATTCAGTTAATACTATTCATAACTGCTTTTGAACGGCTTGTTTGGTAAGTCATGGTGCGCTAGAACTCGGTGTTGCGAGTAGTGAAAGTTATTGAATTACTCTGAAGAAATAACGTACTATGAAATATTGGGGTGTTACAATTACTATTACTTCCCATATGACTCCTCCAGATTCTGAACTAGAGTTCTTCAGTCCTGGTGTAACCAGAATCCATAATGCTCCTTTTATACCATATTTTTAGCCTTTTTATCTCTCTCCTAGGGGACCAGTTCATCACCACAGACCAATCATCATTAGACAGACTCCATCTCTTACTATTGTTCCTACTACTATTCTTTGGGCTCCCTCAACTTCACCTACTGAGCCTTTGGCTTCATACATATAAAGAAAAATAACCCTTTATTCCATCAACCCAACCTAAGAAGCATTGAAGTTAGACTATTTGTCTTTGATGGGGCTTGTTGTCTGTCTTTCTATTGCAAATTTTTGGTTGTACTTTCGTTGACTCTTTAATGGAAATTATCTAGTTATTTACATTCTGTTCTGTTTATTTTACTATTTTTACCTACTTTTTGATAATCCTAAAAGGGTTATACGACTATATGGCATTTAATTTTTTATTTCCTTTGATACTTTACATATCTTCTTTACTATTTATCTTTACCTTTGATGTTATTGTTTATAAACTACCATTATTTTTTATCATCAAAAGGGGGGATATTGTTGACACCCCTGTTTTAATGATCACCAAATAATGTTCCATATGATATTAATGAATTTTATGTTTCATGGTAGTATTTTAAATTATAATTAAAATGAGTGAAAATTTGGTTAAGTTTGGGAAAGACCCACTATTGAGGTTGAGTCACCACCAGCAATGACTCGCTGTTGGGGCATACTCACATTTGAAGAGAAAATTTGGCTAAGTGTTGGAATCACCCACCATCATCTATGTTTCACAACCAAAACATATTTTTTGAAAAAGTATGAGAAAGTATCACCATCAGAGGATGACTCACCACTGGACCTATAAATTTGGAAAAGTATGGAAAACACATACCGCCAAAGAAGATTCAATGTTGAAGATAATCTTCCACCAGGATAAAAATTTGGCTAAGTGTCAAAAATACCTGCCTCTAGACCTGAGTCACCATTGAAGTGAACCTACCACCAAAATGGAAAATTTAAAAAGTGTTGAGATGACCTTCTATTGAGATGATTCACTACTAGCTTGAGTCACCATTGGCATGACTCACCACTAGTGTTGTGTCACTATTCAAAGTAGTCACCACCACTATTTCTATTTATTTTGAATTATATATATCTAACAGCTATATTATTGAATTTAATTCTATGATTTATTTTAATGATTGTTATTAATATATTATAGAGATGCATTAAAGAATGTGTTATCCCTAAGTATGAGGATTCAGGATATCCAAATTATTGTTCTCCACATGGACATGCATGCATGATATTGTTAAAAGTGGGACAAGACTCTATTGTGTAGAGATATGTAGAGAAAAACCAAGAAGTGTATAACACAAAGAGACATTAACATACACATAAAGAGAGGTAATTTCTGAGATATTACATACTGCACCTTTATTACACTTGATAGAGGAATAGTGAATCTAGAAAACCTTTTAGTTACTTCTTACATACAGAACAAAGGAGGTCATGACACTCTATTCTACAATGATTTTTCAGAACCACGACTCAAGATTCACTTTAAGATACTTTCAAGGAGTCACAAGTTATAGGTAATATCAGAAAAAATAATCCTTATAAATATTTTTATTTTCTCTTTTTATATATTTTCTTTACATTATGATCAGTGTGGTTTACTCTATTTATTTTACCGACACTGGCTCCTTCACTTTAACTGCAAGATACACGATATCTTCTTATCACTCTCTTTACCTTTTTTTCCCATGGTTTTGTGGAAGAGTTCCTTGTGTGGCCTGTGTTTATTTTATTCCCATGAGTTTTGTAGAAGAGGTCATGTATGGCCTAGAAAGCTTTGTTTTTGTACACTCAATCCGGGTTGTGGATCATAGATTATTTTATATAATCTACTTGGAAGCATGTTATTTCTAAGTGGTGAGGATTAAATCTTAGTTTGAGACTGAACCTATTGTATTTAATTCCACTTTGTGTGTTTTTTGTTTGCTTTAATTTTATGTTTTAAATTGAATCTATTTTAAACTATAAACAAAACCACTACTTTGACAGTTAGTCTTAATTAGTGTTTATATAAGGTTGTGATTAAGTAAATTAATTTCAAAAGTTAAATTAGTTTTTCATAATTGTTTTTACTAAGAAAAAATCAATCTTTTTAGACATCTTTTAAAATATCATATCTTATATCGATATGTTATTTTCATTAACTATTATTTTTTAATTAACTGGGGGATTTTATTTAAACTTTTTTTTTGAATTTTTTATTGGGTACTCAATTCACACCCCCCTCTTGAGATACTCACTCCAACCGACACTAACCATTCAAATCACATTTATTATTCTTAAAATTAGAGTTTAAATTAGTTTTTAGCCATGAAACCCTCATTATTCTTCTCCTTTATTAGGATCTCAAATGCCTCTCCTTCTCTAAGTGTTCCTAGAGGTTAATTTTGATTCAAAAGATGGTTTTTTGGATATAACTTTATTGGAACTCTAAAACCAATGGTAATTCTCTATTTTCTCTCTCTATTTAGATCTTCTCATATCCACCCACCCTAAATTTTAGATCTAATATGTTATGGATAGATATATGACTCATGATGTGTTTTAATGAGATCTTGATTGTATATTTTTACGAAAAGAAGTTTCAATCCTAGATTTAGAAGTTTCTTTATGTTTTTCATAATTTTTAATCATTTGTTGAGAGGTATGTGGATTATCTCCCACTTTACTTATTCTATAACTTAAAGTCTTGGTTTTATTTGAATAATTTTCTTGGATTTTTAAAGGAAACATTGAATGATTTCTTGAAGGAAACCATTTTGGTTTATAATTTGGGTGAAGGAGTAGTTATTCACTAAATCTATTTTTATGTGATACAAATGGATCTATTTTTGGCATTTTGATAAGTAGTATGAAAATAATATTTACATGTTGTTGCTTATATTTATACATTTTGCATGAAATAATATTTCATGCATGTAACCTATATATGAATGATCTTCCACCTAATCCATAATTAAAAGGAATTATATAATATATAATTCTAGGGATTAAATGTATATTATGTGTTCATATGTTCATGAACTATACATGGTATTTATTAATTCATTTCTATGACAATCTGCATCATCACAGGTTATAAAGATCAGGGAAAATTTGAACATTTTTACTCTCGAGAGTGTTTCGGAGAAAAATGGAAAATTCACCTGTAAGATGATATTGAATATTTTTTTCTGACCATTATGTTGGACTTAGAATATGGTGTTTACTCTATGATATGAGTTTGGTGGAAATCTGATCCATTCAAAATTTTACAAAATATTTAATATTTTATTAATTAAATATTAATTTATTCACATGTGTTTGGTTGGTGATATCATTTAAACAGATCGTTTTATTGAGATTATATCTCTGTGGTTGAGTTCAGAATTGGGGGTTTCCTAAGCGAGGCATAACCTTGCATTGGGAACCTAGGTCGGGCCTGATCCCCTTTTCTTTTTCTTTTTTCCTTTCATTTTTCTTCATTTTTTTCCTTTTCATTTATCTATTTTACCTTTAGATTATCACATATTATCATGGGGAATATCCCCTTTTGGGTCTTTTTCTAAAATAGGGATAGAGAGAGAAGAGTGGGAGATATGAGGTTATTCTTCTTGGGGAGCTATTGTGGAGGTAGATTGGGGCTCGATGGGTGCGTATCATGAATCCAATGCGATACTTTAGCGGTTTCCACCTGAAGGTAGGTCCATTTTATATTTTTTCCATAAATAACCATAGAATTGTTATTTTTTTACTTTTTAAATCCTTTTGGGTTTTTGGGGACCCCTAGTGGGTCGATCTAGGCTTAATCAAGGATAAATAAGGGTTTTAGGTAGTTTTGAGGGGTTTCCATTTAGGAAAACCTATGCACACGACATGTGATTTATAGAACATACACTGTTTATTCTTCATGTTCTAGGAAGATGAAGTTTCTGGGACTACACATCATGTTCTTGGGATTGACGTCGTGTAGTGGCAACTTGTGGTGCACCGGGGGCACATAGATGCAAAGGGTACATAGTTAGGACCCATGCGAGGTACATGAATAGTGGCCCTGTACTATGATTAGAAAGAACCCATGTGGGGGTGCATGCCTTGGTACATGGTTGGGGACCCCGTGTTGGGTACACACTATGTATGGGGTGGTACACATTGTTTATTCGGCATTGCACATGCCGAGTAGGGATGAGGTACACAAGCAGGTACCCATGTGAGGTTATACAACATGCACTGAGAGGCACACAACTTATAATTTGGGGAAGTACATGTAGAATTTTTTGAGGCATAGGTCTTTAGAGGACCTTTGTATTTACACATCATGTACTTTTCCTACCCTAGTCTGTTTTTCTTATTTTTCACCTTTGTGTCAGAATTAGACTTGTGAGTAGTACATTTTGAGTATTTTTTCATGTAGATCATGATGGTGGAATCCTTATGGTTTTTAGAGGATACTTGGATGGTGTTATGAATTTATAGAGTTTAGTTAGAGGATTTATTTGAGTCTTGGTTTCAGAATCCTCATGGGGGTTGGGTTGTGAGCTGTGAGGCCCAGGTGAGGCTTGTGAGATTGGTGATCAGCCTAACTCGAGTTTTCCATTGAAATTTGTTTGACGTTATTTGGATGGATTATGGAATATGATATCATATGGTATCTCTGATTAGATCTTGGTTTATACCTATGTGATGGGACTAGTTTCTCAAGGTTAGAACCATTGAGGTTTTCTCTTGGGTTTGAAGATATGAGAGCTATTGGAGCCTTTGGGTTGAGTTGACATTGTGGAATGGAGGTTACAGTTAGGTGTCGTTGATCTATTGAGATTATTCTTAGGGAATCTTGAGGATTCAAAAGTCAGGTGGTTATTATTTGAGTGATAATTAGTTCTTGTAGTTAGATATTGATAATTACTACGTGACATGACATAGTTTGGTTTCCCTTGTGGGTGAGTTGGTACCCATGGATGAGTTGTTTTTTGAGAAGTCTAGTTGTGTTTTTCTTGTCGAGGATTTTCCCTAAGATTTGGCTTATGCTGAGGATTCCCTGAAGGGCCCTGATTTTTAGGTGGTTATGAGGACCATTGTGAATGTCTAAGTTATCATTATTTACTTTTGGATTCATATTTAGAGTATTATTGATCTAGGATCAGTTAGAGGCTGTTGTGGGTCATTTGGGATGTTTCTACACTGGGAATGACCCATGCTTTAGATGAGCTAGGTGTCCTACTCTTATTGTGGCCTTTTGGCTATATGAGGGTCTTTTAGGGGCATGTACAATGATCTTGTATGAATTAGGGGAATCCCTAGTAGGAATTCACTTTATGATATGACCATGGGGACCATGGGAGCTTTGAATTTTGGTAGGCCTAGAGGTGGGTCATTGAGAGCCCACGGTAGCTGTTTGTTGGATGTTGAGATACAAGTACTAAGAGAGGCCCCGTGTTTTGTTTTTAGAGAGATGATTAGTGTTACTAGTTCATTTATTTGGATGGTGGGGTTGAGGTTGGATCATCCCATGTTTGGTTTGCCTTTGGTCGTGACATTTGTGAAAATTTCTACTCAGGACTTTTGTTCAAGTGGGTACCCTTGGGATTTCTTGGATCAGGGGTTGGCCAAGAGTTTTGATATGGTTCTCTTCTCCACTTGCTTTTTTGGTTAGATGGGATTAGGGAGATAATGGGTGATCTAGATGAGTAAAACCCCTATCTAGTTTATCATGACACCCTAACTAGAGTGGCTTTAGGATTGTAAGGTGTTGAGGAACTCATAGAGTGGGTTTTGTGTACCATGGATTCCACTGTGCTCTCAAGACTATGGATTCTAGATGATCCCAAATTATGGTATGGATCCCACCTTTTTTGGATCCATGGATGGTGCCCAATTCATTATGTAGGACCTTTGGGACTGATGAGTTCTCTAACTATGTTAACCTAGGTGTTCTTATTGCCATTTCACATCATGCTATTGGAGTCCTAGAGCTCTATAGATGTGCTTTGTTGTGTGAATGCCTATAGTTACTCCCTGGGGTCTGATATTCATACCTTTTAATTTATATGTCTTGGAGATCTTGTGTATATCTAGGGTATGCACTGGTTATTGTGTGGATGGGTGATCCATGTGTTATAAATCCTCTAGCAGGGGCCAGAGAAAGGGTAGATTTACCTTGGGTGTCAAGCTAGAACCCATGGTTGGCTATTTCCCATTTTTTACCATTTTTTATGCTTAATGTTATTTAGTATTTAGTTAGGCTGGGCATATCACATGTTCATGCACTTGTTATGACAACATATTATAGATCCACTATTGGGGTGACCTATTGAGATTTATTTCTCACCCTTTTACATGCACCTCAGTGTGTATATAGAAATGATGTCTGCTTTCAATTTGGAGCATAGGTTGCATGATGGTGGGGCCAAGGGCTAGTGTTTCTTGATCGGGAGGCTCTTATCATGTAGAGTCTCAGGATTGAGCTGGTGCAGCTTGTTGGATTTGGTGGTCTAGAACCAACTACTTTTTAATTTATTCATTAATAAAAGCCTTATCACATCTTGATTGTTATTCTGCGTGACAATGCATGTGATAATGTCCTAAGGACAGCTGTTGCATTAATGGGTCATAGTGGATCCCTGCTATGATGAGAACCCAGAAGTGCCATAACACTGTTCTTGAATATATGTTCTATGGTCGGATGATATTATTTGAGGGACACAAATAATACAGGTCATTAGGGGTGAGGACTCATAAAAATTTGAGGCAACTTCTCATGGTGTGCGCCCTTGGTAATATCCAGGAGGATATTATGAGAACGAGACCCGCCAGTAGGAAATCCACATTTCATAGTGTCATTGGATGTTCCTATCCGCGGACGTGTGTATTGGTCCTTAGACTTTAAGATTATTATTAATGGGTATTACAACTCGTTCACTTAGATGTATTGATGAAAACTGTGATGACACACTGTTCGCAGTGAGGTAGGATACGTTGGGTGCGTCACGAGTAATACTGCATTAATAGATAATGCGAGAAAGGATTTGTCCCTTCTGTTCCATAACAGGAGTAGATATCTCAGGCCCTTTGATGGAATTGATATAGCCTAAATAAATCCATGGCCATGGTAAGGTATGGGCGAGTTCAATTCCGAGAAGTCAAAGAAAGAATAATCGAGCACATGGGTTGATGGCACTAGCATGCAACCCGCTTGATTGGAGATATTGTGACAAAGAGATTATATTACACGGTAAGTGTTCGTAGGAGGTGACACGTCATTGCGGTGTTAAATTCTTTTTCTATGGGTGCCTTGGCATGTTGTTAGACACTAACCTTGGACTTTAGGCAGGATCCTCCTAATGCCACTGAGAAAGAGGCCTAGAGGGTCACACACTAAGTGTGTCCATGTATCTCAGTTAAATATTAATTTAAAAAGTTAAATAAATATTATTCCCGACTGTGGTTTAATAATTATTTAAGGATGCCTGATCACATTTATTTCGACACTAGTTATTCGAGAGAATATATTGTGGGTGAAATAATATATATTTTTTAGCGAGTAATGCAGTTACATTTATTTAAGAAATAAATAGCCATTACTCAAAGTCTAATAAATATGGTGGAGGAAATAAATAAAATGAAAAATAAAAGCACACGACGTGTAGTTTGTTTTTCAGGAATCGTGAGAAAAATATTGTTTATTTAATTAAATGATATTAAATGTAATACGTTGGGTTCATGTCAAGTAATAATGATGGTCAACTGTCATTATTAAGACATGGGGTATTACTAAGAATTAAATGAAATGATTAAATGCTTTCGAGCAATTAATTAATTTTATTATTCTAAGTATTATAATCCCAATTACATTATTCTCATATAAAGAGAGCAATTGCTGTGCACAACGGATCTGGAAATACTCTCAAGCCAAGAGAGAATTCCCTTTCCACCAAGAACGCTTTCAAGTTACGAAAGCGAGATCCTCCACCGGATCAAGGCGGTTGAAGGAGGACATTGCAAGCGAATGCTCTTCTGCACTAACACCCAGAGATCCCTTCGGTGATGTCCAGAAATATGTGGAGCACGTGTGGATCACCGCTAGAGGAATTATGTACTTGGATTCTACAACGCAACGACGAAACACAAGATCGTGACCGGAGACTCCAACGAAGAAAGAATTCCATCGAGGTAATTATTATGAATTAATTAAATTAATTATAACCAAAATATGATGATCCTATCTCAAGGGTTCTGAGACTCTTCTTTTCTTTTTTGTTCTTCGTTCTATTACAAAGATTTGGCGTTTTAAATCGTGACAGATCTCGGATTGAACGTTGTTTAACGTTAAAATTAAAGTTGGGAAAACCCACCAACGCACTTCCACTGTGCCCGGAACCTAGAAGTGATATCAGAGCGGTCATATCGTTGATTATAATTATTTAGTTTTTCGTTGGTAATTTACGCATTTAATAATTTAGTTATTTCAATTCAAGTTTAATTGTTCTGGAAATCTGAATATCGAGATCCGTTCCTCCGCCCTCGTTTCTCGTTCACCTCACAAAAATGAATTTTTCTTTTAATTTTGATTAAAATAAAATAGAGGAACTCATCCGGAGAATCCAAACGTTTCTGGACATACAACACCAGAGTACACAGTGTGTATTCGGAAGTACATGCCGTGTAGTCTAGGTTCAATACATTGACTGATCCGCCAAATTAGGCTGTGGATTGGATTCTTTCTAAGAATTTAAAACACTGTGTGTTGACCAGAAACAGGTGGCACACGGTTTCCGGATTACACGCCGTGTGGTCCAATGAACACGGCGTGTAGTCCCTTCAGGTTAGGGTTGGGTTGTGTACTCCGTACAAGGCCTGCCCGGCTGGAAACCGTGTAACATGGAAACTACACGGCGTGTGTCCCACTGTACACGCCGTGTACTCTAAAAATTTCTGAAGTAAATTAACATGCCCTATCCCCGGGCGTGTACTTAGGATGGACGGTGAAGAAAAGTACACGCCATGTAGTCGGAACTACACGCCGTGTACTCACCCAAATTACACAGATTTATTAAAATTTATTATTATATTATAAAAACCCTTGAGACGTGTACCATGGTGTAGGCGTAAAGATGAGGCACAACACATGATAGGTGTTTTATATATATGTGTTTAATTTAACATCTGCGTACTAAATGGGAATTCACCGGGTTGCCTCCAAGGTACAAGTTACGTACAAGGATAATTTTAAATGAATTTATTTGTTTAAAATTATGATGGATGATAATCTCAAGGAAATTCAGAAAAAGGATTTAAGATAAAATGTTTGATTAATTAAAGATAATTAATTGATTTGAGCGTGATTTATCTTAAACAAGAATTATTAAAGAATTTAATGCTAGTTTTATTTATGCATAAATATCGTTTCATGTATGGATGATCATGAGCTAGACCGAGACCTTTGTATGTGAATGGTTTTTTTAATTTATTTATTTAAATTAAATTTGTTGGCCTGCGAGCCATCTCCTCATTAATATGTAGAGCCTGTGTGCCCAAGGATTCTTTTATGTAAAAACCCCCTTTTACCCCTCACCTGCATGTGAGATAAATGAATATGTAATGGATGAATCTCCCAAGCTAGTGGAGGTGGCTCAAGTCAGGAGCCAAGGTGAAACCAATCCAAGGAGATACAAAGGTGGACAGGTGGAAAGCTACAATCACGAACCTGAAAGGTTCAAGGTGTTTCTCCCCTAGGTCTTGGGTTAGTTTATCAACCGCTAGATAAACTAACCAATATAAAATCTCATGATCATACCATTTATTTTATTTTTTTCAGTTTCATGGTTTATTTATTATGGGTGTGTTGTCACGATCACACAATTAATGAATTAAATGAGCATGCAAGATGGAACTAAAATAAAACCGGATTATACGTAAACATTATCTTAGACATGGTTAATCACTTAAGTATATCCCACTTAATATTAACAAGCATGTAATCAAAGATAATAAAATGACAATTTATGTATAAGGATAAAATCCCTCAAAAGAAATATTAAGTCGGCATAGCCTTCTATAATCTTGGTTAGAATCGAACCATAGTTCAAAGTGCTTGACCAACCCTAGCTGGGGTGCTTTCAATTATTAGGGAATTCTAATTCAAGGTTTTGGGTTGACTTGACTTGGTTCGCATCAAGGGTTGACTGCCACAGTAGGACTTGGTGTGACCAAGAGGCAAAGTTTGAGGAATTCCAAAATAAAAGGATTTTAGGATTGGGGAGTCCACTCAGTGAATCAAGGAGCTGCGAGTTAATGCAGTTAGCATTTGGAATGCCTACCTAAAACCCTTCAAGTTGCTTGACCAACCCTAGTTGGGGTAATGCGAAGGGCAATATGGATCCTTGACACTAGAATATTCACGCAACACAATATTCCAAAGTCAATAGTGAGGGCTATTGGATTTTGATAAAATAGTGGGAGACTAATAAGTATTAATTTATTTATTTGTCTCATTTTTTTTTTGTAATAAAGTACTAAACCTTTGCTCATCTTAATTTGTAGAAATGGCAAGAAAATGACTTCAAACATATCATTTCACACCATACTTGAGAAGGAAAACCTTCTCACCAGCACCAATTTCCAAGAGTGGCAGAGGCATTTACGCATCGTCCTTCGCCACGAAAGGAAATTGTATGTGCTAGAAGAGCCTATTCCAGTTGCACCCGGGAAAGAGGCTAGTGATGAGGAATTATCTCTCTACATGAAAAACATGGATGATGCCATAGATGTCCAGTGTTTCATGCTATCAGCCATGTCTAATGAGCTCTTGAAGCAACATGAAAACATGGACGCATATAGAATGATGTCTCACCTTAAAGATCTCTACCATGAGAAGGATAAATAGGAGAGGCATGAGATCTCCAATGCTTTGTTTACCATGAATCTTGGAGAGTTTGTGCCAGCTGGGCCTCATGTAGTCAAGCTTATTGGCTACATTGAATGCCTGGACATCTTAGGGATTAAATTCCTGGATGAGTTGCATACAGATCTCATCCTATCATTACTACCCAAGAACTTCTCTAGCTTCATTGTCAACTATAATATGAGCGACAATGAGAAGAGTCTGTCAGAGCTTCTGACCTTGATTCTCCAGGTATATAAGGACATGGGGTGTGACAAACCCACGGTCCTTATGGTGAAAAAGAAAAGGAAGGATAAGGAAAAGGGGCCAAAGACTTATAAACAGTATGAAGCCCCCGATCACCATCCCTCCAAGAAGGGGAAGATCCAGAGGCATGGCAAGGAACGGGAGGCGGTGTGTTTTGCACGTGGCTAGCAGGGCCACTAGAATAGGAACTGCACCCAGAAGTGTGGGGGCGCTAAAGGTGAATTTGTTATCGAGTGCAATATTTCTATTTCTACACATTGGGTATTAGATACAGCTTTTGGGGCTCACATATGTATTCAAATGAAGGAACCAAGTAGATTTAGAAAGATTTCCAGAGGAGAGGTGGATCTTCGAGCTTCCAATGGCGCAAGGCTAGCTACGTTGTCTATTGGCAACTATCACCTCTCATTGCCAACTGGCATGATTTTGGTTTTATAAAACTGTTATTTTGTGCCTATTGTTACCAAGAACATAATTTCTGTATCTTGTTTGGATATGGATGGATTTATTTTCAAGTTCGGAAATAAGGGTTGTCTCTTTTATAAGAACAACGTATGTTATGGTATGGCACATTTGAATAATGGTTTGTATGTACTAAATTACAAAAACCAAGTGTTGTCAATCGATAACGAAACAAACTCACATGACTAATACATCACCCAGTTATGGCATCACCGCCTTGGTCATGTGAACGAGAAGTGCTTGACAAAGCTATGCCAAGATGGCTATTTAGACTCTACTGAGCTAAAACCACTTGATAGATGTCACACTTGTTTACAAGGAAAAATGACCAATCCGCCTTTTGGTGGACAAGGTGAAAGGGCCACAGAGCTTCTAGGATTGGTACACACGGATGTGTGTAGACCATTTCCAGTAGAAGCTAGAGGTGGATATTTTTACTTCATTACTTTTACTAATGATTTGAGTAGATATGGATATGTCTACTTAATGAGGTATAAGTCAGATTCCTTAGAGAATTTTAAGGAATTCAATAATGAAGTAGAGAATCAGCTTGGTAAGAAGATAAAGAAGCTTTGATCGGATCGAGGTGGAGAATATCTGAACCAAGAGTTCATCGATCTTCTACGGGAGTCTTGGATTCTATCTCTGCTCACTCCTCCTTATACACCACAGTGGAATGGTGTTAGTGAAAGGAGGAACCACACCTTGTTGGACATGGTGAGGTTGATGATGAGTCATGCAGATCTTCCATTATCCTTTTGGGGATATGCATTAAAAACAGCGACATACACATTAAACCGAGTACCAACTAAGGCGGAAAATAGAATTCCATCCGAGTTATGGAATGGAAGGAAACCCACTTTGTCGCACACACGTGTATGAGGATGCGAAGCATTTGTTAAGGCCTTCTCAGGCAACAAACTAGCACCCCAGGGCACAAAGTGTATCTTTATAGGATATCCCAAGGAAACGAAAGGATATTACCTATATAACCCTCAAGAAAAGAAAGTGATTGTCGCCAGACAAGCCGTCTTTCTTGAGAGGTAGCACATCCTCAAGAAGGATAGTAGGAGCAAGATTGACTTAGATGAATTTGATGCTCAAGATACACAGGAGTTGGTATAGGAACAAGTTCCAAAGGTCCCTGTGGAAGAGGTTCCAGAAACACAAGTACTGTGTAGGAGCTCAAGAGAGGTAAGGGAACCAGAGAGATTTGGTTTCCTAGTCACCGAGGATGGTGAATCATTATTGTTGGACAATGATGAACCTCTCTCCTACAAGGAAGAAGTAGAAAGCTCAGAAGCTGCAAGATGGCTAGATGAATTCTGAAATGGATTCCATGTATCAGAACCAAGTTTGGGTTCTGGTCGATGAGCCAGTTGATGTAAAGCTTATTGGATGCAAATGGGTATTCAAAAGAAAGATGGACATGGAAGGTCAAGTTAGCACCTATAAATTAAGACTAGTGGATAAAGGATTCAGACAGCGTCAAGGAATTGACTATGATGAAACCTTCTCGCCAGTTTCCATGTTTAAATCCATAAGAATCATACTTTCCATAGCAGATTATGAAGTTCTTATGCCACCCTCATCCACTCATGAACCAATTGGATCTTTTCGGTCATGATCTACACCACATTAGGACCAAGAAATGCTGACACCCCAACACTCATCCAATATAATAGAGAATGAAATAGTTTCCCATAAAACACCTCAAATGGACCCATGCCAATGGATGAGTAATATATATTGTTGTATATAAACTCAACCAAAGGTTGGTGTCATACCCAAGATCCACTAAAGTTGATGACACATGGATGAAAAATATCCTCCAGTATCTGGATAGTCCCCTCTATCTGCCCATCTGTCTGAAGGTGGAAATTAGTGCTAAGGTGAAACTAGGAGCCAAAATAATGTTTCAATGCCCTACAGAATCATAAGGTAAAATGAGGATCCCATTAAAATACGATGGTACTTGGTACCCTATGAATCCTAACAACATAATCCACATACTACCTTTTTAAAACATCCATGACACTCAACTCATGAATCACTAAGAAGTGAGATGATTTTGTCAGTCGGTACACTATCACCCAAACCATATGACATCCTTCATGAGCTAAGGGAAACCATGTGATGAAATAAATTGAGGTGTCCTCTAATTTATACTCAGGGATATACAAGTATTTAAACAAACCTACCGGAACACAGTGCTTCACTTTCACATACTTACAAAACATACATTTTTCCATAAACTCTAATAATAACCATTATATCCCTGGACACCAAAGTTGTATCCTTAATAAATGATACATATTTTTTACACTAGTATGTATCGCTAAAGGTGATTTATGAAACTTATAGAGAAATACCTCATGCAACACCTATGGGACAAACAATCTCCCTTGAAAAAACAGCCAGTTCCGACCATCCTCTGACTATCCCTCAGGAGAACCACCATGGACAAAAAAATCACACATCACCTCTGCCTCAGAGTATCCCCTCCATGAATCATCCACCAACTACATCAAATATGAATTGATGGTCATCTGATGAAGACAACCTCATCCACTACTCTCCCCAACGTCAAGATGCATCACTGTAAGCTCTTCTATTCCTTTCCAAACATCCACAGACTCCCAAGACACATATTCTCATGACTTCAAACTCAACACATCAGTAAATACATTACCCATCCTTGGGTTATAAGAGATCTCAAAATTTTAATCCTAAAGAAACTCCATATACCTCCACTGGTGTAGATTCATACCCCGCTGAGAGAAAGAATATCTCAGTCTATTATGGTCCATGAAAACCAGAAAATGCTCACTAATGAGTTAATGTCACCAAAAATTTATCACAAACACAACTTATAATAACTCCAAATCATGGATGGAATAGTTAAATTCATGGGTATGTAACTACCTAGACCCATAAGATATCATTGTTATCTACTGCATTGACACATCCCATGCCTAGATGAGATGCATCATTGAAAACCTTAAAAACACACCCTCTTTTAGTAATAAAAGCATTGGAGCATTGAACAACTTCTACTTCATTTAACCAAAAATTTCCTAGCACTAATATATCCATAAAATCTAGGTCCTTCCTAGTCAATGCCATTAGTAGGGTTTCAACTTAATAGAAATCAATCACACATGTCTGATAATAGCCTATGAGAATAAGGAAACTACGAAGATCTACCACGTTATTGGGTGTTTCCCAAGAAAACAATGCCTCCAACATTGATGGGTCCATTGAAAAACCCTACCGAGACACCAAATGTCCAAGGAAATGCACCTCTCATATCTAGAACTCACACTTGGACAACTTCCCATAAAGATGGTGGTGTCGAAGGACCTATAAAACAACTTTTAGGTGCTCAAAATGATCCTCCTCTTACTTCAAGTAGAACAAGATATCATCAATGAATGAAACAATGAACCGATCTAGGAACACATAGAAAAATGAGTTAATAATCCCCATGAACATGGTTGGTGCGTTCATAACACCAAATGATATGACTATAAACTTGAAGTGCCCATACCTCCATCTGAAGGAAGTCTTCTAAGTATCCTCATATTCCACCCTCAAATAGTTATATCTAGACTGTATATCGATATTTGAGAACCAAATAGCCCCTCTAAACTGGTTGAATAGATCGTTTATCCTTATAAGAGGGTAACAGTTCTTCATTATTACCCAATTCAACCTCTGATAATCTATACAAAACCTTAGACTACCATTCTCCTTCTTAGAAAACAACACTAGAGCACCCCATGATGAAACACTGGGTTAAATGAAACCCCTCTATATCAAATCATACACTTAAAACCTCAAGTCATGCAACTTCATTGATGTTATATGATAGAGAACCATTAAAATCAGAGACATGCTCAGCTGTAACTCTATCCCAAACACAATGTCGCGTTAAGGAGGTAGTGTCATAACCTAATCTGGGAAAACATAAAAGAACTCCTCCACAACCCTGGGAACACCTCAAACCTAAGATTCTATTAACTTCTATTCCAAATATGAAAAAAGAGGATCCACTTTCCTTTCACCCAACTGATAACCTTTCCTTCCAACAAACGCCACTTGCTGGCTCTCCACATTAGAAAATAAAACTCTTCTCTAAAAGAAGTAAATGAATGAACACACAGAATACAACCAATACATAAAAATGATTATATTATATAGAAAAATATGTAATGAGAAGAAGTACCCCACTGACTGGTGCTAACCCATAAATAGTCTACATCCCCAACAAACATCAAACATAGAAGCCTGACCTCCAACTGGCATAGATAACACTAGGGGCATTGGAAGCCTCTCCACATATATTCCCAATATATAGACCAAAGAAGGAAAAAATGGAGTGATAATATCTTGAATTAAAAAATAACACATAGGTGTAGACTATAAACTAATTGTACCTTGAACAAATTCCAGCTCTGGTGGTGCTGCTACCTCTAATGCATACATTTGACCACAACCAGCTTCTATCCCTCTCTATTGATGACCTCCACAGCCCTGCTATGGACTAGGTCCATATGGAAAGGGACCATAATGAGGCTCCCCTCTTATAAATCCATCTTTTCTTTTCTATTGACGAACAACCTATGGTCCCTATAGCTGAAACTAACTTAGAGGAAACCACTACTATAGAAAAGGGGTTTGACCACCCATCTGAAACAGAACTTCATGAGTAGTTAGACACTGAGTCTGGCGGTTCCCATATCTCCTAAATATATGGAATGAAAATGAAAAAACCCTATAAGTTTCTCAGAAACTACCTATCTCCAACATTCGAGAAATAAACTATCACGAATGGTTCCCCTTTGAACAGAACCCCAACTTCTTGAACACCTGTAACCCACTGCCTGAAGCTCTACTCCTTGAAACTCCCTACTGGCCACACTACTGAGGATCAACTCCTAAGGAAATAATCTACTTGATAAACTCATCCTTTTTCTATACCTATAGATATTTTAGGAACATAAGTGGACTGAATTCATACCTAATCACTGGGCACAAATCCTCCTATAAACACCATGCTCTGGAATCTTCATCTAGAAAAACATATGGAGGAAATTTTAGGAGGTTCTTGAACCTAATAAAAATCTCATACACACTTATAATACCTTTATTGAGGGATAGGGGATCCTACCTCTTAGATTCCATCATCGTTGATGATAGAAACTATGCTTGGAACCCCCTCTGCAATCTGGGATACAACAAATTTTTCACCTTTATCTCACCCAAAAATAGTGTCTACCACTGACACGCATCTACCTACATCTGACTAACTGCCAACAGAACCCATAAGTTAGCTCATACTCAGATCAAACCAAAATTTATATTGATATCCTCCAAAAAATGCTCTATCTATAGATTCGAGACACTCCCCTTATACTTTCCCAAAATCTTCTGTTAAAATGAACCCAAAGATCACTACCATGCCTCATACTCCTCTATTAGTTTAACCCTTCAACAATCAATCATATCAGCCTACTGAACCTCAACTACCTGAGCAACTTTTAGACAAAAAACTAGATCCATTCCTAAAAACAGGGATACCATCTTAAGACCAGTATCAAGGAATTTTATCAAAGATTAATTCATTTTATTTTCCCAAAATGACCAATTAAAACACAAACACAAGTTAAAAAGATAAATGCACCACTCCTAGGTATCTACCTTGAAAATAGGTCCACCTCACTTGGTTATTTAATAAGATCAGAGTTTGTGCACTGGATCATGGGGGGCCGTAAAATCCCATGTCCTAACCAGTCTCCCTAGTCCATGTCACATATCAAGGTCAACTGACATTGTTTCCAAAACAAACCATGAAAAACTCAGTCAGTAACTCCAATCTCTATCCTATCTCTCAACCAAACATCTGATACAACTATATAATGACCCCCTCTTTCCAAAGATAGTATAATGAGGAGAGAGAGATGATGATCCATCAAGTACCGACTCCAGTAGGATTTGGGTTAGCAACTAGTACCGAGGGTATACAAATCTCACAATATGGGAGGAATTAAACTCTATAAATGAAAAATAATTGGGAGATTGGATAAAAATCACTAAAAAACTCTGGCAAACAATATAAGATAAACCCAAACCATCCTAAAATTCTTGAAAAAATAAAATTGATATATATATATATATAAGTATCCAAATTAAAGTACCCCAAAAAAATCTATAACAATGACTCAAAAAAAACTCCAACCTAGCTATTAATGTCCATATCGGTCCCTAAAGTCCTCCTAAAAACCTGAAAAAAGGTTTATATATATAGGGTGATCATAAGAGGTAAACTCAATAGGGACATATCCAAGGACTCAAGTGCACATGTGAAAAGACCATGCAAATGTTCTAATGAAAAAACAACAGGACCAATAAGAACCTAAATAAGTAATCTAACCAAACCCAACCTCACCATAGATCACTCACCAAATCATGAATCCAATATAATAATATAGCATCAAGATCATAACAAAGAAAGGCACCCCACTACTGCTTACCCACTAATTTGATGATATCACACCCCAACATTGAACACACTATACTCGCATCCCTTCCACACATACCACATCACATCACAACACATCCCACATATAGACACGTGGTCCACACATCACATCACATCACATATCACATATAGACACTTAAGACAAACATCACATCACATCACATCCCACATATAGAAACCTAGGCCAAATATCACATCTAATCATACCCCGCCCATAGAAACCTGGGCCACACATCACATCACATCACATCCCACTAGCAGACACCTAGGCCATACATCACTGCTGGGTAATATCCAACACCAACTCATATCACTACTACTAAAGGAAGAGTGGGGGGGGGGGTATCCATCCATACATATCAATACCATCCTAGATGTTGTGGAGTACACCCAAAACTCAGAACCTCTAAGCATCAGTAAGGTTATACAACTCGGGTGGGTTGTGTATAAAATAACATAACCATACATGATAAATAGATATCGCACAATACCAAACCAATGATTTCACATCAAATTCACTAGAACACACCACATCAATTGTCACAATTGTTTCCACCACTATATGCAACACTATGAAACTACCTCACAAACCACACAACATTTCCCAATTCTAGTTACAGGTTTCACCACATTGGTTCATTATCTATTTCATTTCACATTACACTATTCCTTTATTTATTCAATTTAGTTATCCAATTGACACACATATGTTTCTAGTCCATATCGTTTATCTACTAGCCTATTTTTTCATTAATCATTATAGTTCATCCCATGGATAATCAAGAAACTATCTCAACCATTCCATGCTACAAATGGCCCAAATAACACAACCACTTCCATAACACCACACATACACCATTGTTACTGCACCACATTATCCAAGATGTCTCACCATATCAACCGCTTATCATATCTGTCATGAAATTATATCACCACATACCACAAAAAAAATCCACTATGCCACAACCATTTCACCATAACCTCGTCACACCACATCACATAACTGTCCACATCGTATCTATGATAACCAACCACTGTATCACTACATCGTTTACTACACAACCCATCCATTCACTAAAATCACCATACAATTTCCCAAACCATATAGGGAAAACACAACAATCAAAAGAATGCACAACAACACGCAAATCAACTTCCATGATTATTCAGGGGTATTATCACATATCTTCTTTATTTAGCATGGGTATTATCATAGAAATCAAAATCCAGAGACAACTTATTTATTATCCAAATATATATATTCCTTATTATTTTATTTAGAGTGAGATTTCATAACAACACAACAATGGTCATAACAATATAACAACTACATCACAAAAAAGGCTCCCAATATATTTTATTTTCAGAATTGGAAACATACATGCATAATAACATCAACAACACATATAAAAGCAGTAAATCATGCGGAAACTCCCCATTCCCATCATTTTTATAAATTCATTTTAATTATCTCATTACACTGGCCCTTACTATTCTCCCAAAGGTAAGAAAAAAGCATGAAAATCCCACACATAGCATGTAAAATGGTGAGAACTAGGATCCCCTAACTTAAAGAATATTTATAATCTTGATGCACACCACAGGATAAAGAAGAAACTACTCACAGCCACAAGTACACCATGAGATCATGGATCAACATACACCACACTGAACAATCATCAAAAAACGAAACCCATACACACCCTAAACCAAAACCACACCACTATAAAGGATCTCTGAAGAATAATAGAAGTAAAAACCATGGTAAGAGCGGAGAGCTCACCAAATATTTACAAAAAGCATCCAATAGAACTCAAGGATTGAAGAAAGGGATAAGAGGGATAGAATATCTCCTTAGGGTGCCTAGGGTTTTCCTAAAATGAGATAAAGAGAGATAAGGTATGACCAAATGAAAAGTAATCGGTTGAAAGGTTTATAAAATGACATAGAATCCAACACTTTCACATCATGTAACTAGTTCACAATGTAAATTCTATGGGGTCCCACGTATTACTAGTCATGAAACCATTATAGGTTGTGAAACCCACATATCTTAGGTTTATGCTGAAATTCACATCGACTCGGCTCAAATTTATTACATTTCATGTACTACTTGCACGATGTGAATCTATTCCACAATTTACACTTAGCTCATATACAAGATGTGAAACCAGTTGACTACCCAATCTGCAAATGAAAAATTCATGGAATATAAACAATTCATGAACTGAATATCCTACGACAGCTCTGTTACACCTCCAACCACCATGAAACCTCCTCAAGCCTCTTTTAAAACGCCCAAAAATGGAAAATTAATAGATCAGAAAAGCAAATAAAATTACAATTATGGTTATAGTAGTTGAGTTTAGTGCTTGGGTTTGAGGAGACCAGTGCTGTTGGATCCTTTGAGTTTGGTTGATGATGTTTAATGGTGGTTAAAATTGGGTGTTGTTGAGCTATTTAGATGAGTATAAGGGACTCTTGAGGATTCCATATTGGGATGGTTACTTTTTGAGTGATCAGTGGTTGTCACACTAGGCTACTGAGAGTTACCATGTGGCATAACATAGTTTGGATTCCCTTGTGGGTGAGTTGGTACCCATGTATGGGTTTCTTATTGGGAAGGTTAATTGTGGTTTTCTTTTATGGGATTTTCCATGAGAATTGGATTGTGTCGAAGATCCCTTTAATGGTCCTTTTTTAAGGTGGTCATGAGGACCATTATGAACACCCTGGTTGGTGTGCTTTTCTTTTGGATTCATGTTAGGAATTTCGTTGATTGAGGATTAGTTGGAGGTTGCTGAGGGCCATTTGGGATGTTTCTACACTGGGTGTGACCCATGATTTTGATGAGTTAGAGGAACCCCTTATAGGGTGAAATGATCTTGTTGTGTCCCTTTATCCATTTGAGGATCTTTGGATGGGTGTGGCTTATGAGCTTGGGTGAATCATGGGAGTCCCTAGTAGGACATCACTTTATGTTGTGACCCTAAGGACCATGCGAGCCCGTAGTTTTGGTTGTCTTGGAAGTGGGTCATTGAGATCCCATGGTGGATTGTTTTTTGGATTTTGAGATCTAGGGTGCTGATAGAGACCCTATGATTTATTGGAAAAGATTTGATGAACACTTCTAGTTTAGTTTTTTGGATAGAAAGTTTGAGGTTGGATTATCCCACACTTAGTTGGACTTTAGACATGATGTTTGAGTTAGTTTATACTCAAGAATTTGGTTTTATGAAAGGACCCTTGGGATTTCTTAGATAGAGAATTTGCCCTAAATTTTGATTTAGTTATCTTCTCCACTGGTTGGTTGTGGTTATATGGGTTTAGGGAGATAATGGGATATATGAATGAGTGAAAACCCCATCTAGTTTAGTGTGACAACCTGAATAGAGTCGCTTTGGGATTGTGAGGTTTTGAGGCACTCACAAAGTGGGATTTGTGTACCTTGAATAATGTTTTGTTCTTAGGGTCATGGATGTTTGAGGATTATAGATTATAGTATGGATCCCACCTTTTTTGGTTCCATAACTGATTCTCGATTTGTTTTTCAGGACCTTTGAGATTGATAATTCTCTAGTCGTGTCAACCTATATGTTCTTGTGTCTAGTTTAGAACATTCTATTGGATCCCAAGATCCTAGTATATGTGATTTGTCATGTGGAAGCCTATGGTTACACCCTAGGGCCTAATATTTTTGCCTTTCCATTTATATGTCTTGGAGATCCTACGTAGACTGAGCATATGAACCAGTTATCATGCGGATGAGTGAGCCACTTGTTGTAAATCCTTTGGCGGGGCTAAATTGGGGGTAGATTTACCTCAGGTGTTAGGATATAACATGTGGTTAGATATATTCCATTTTGTTTTCCCATTTATTTAATGAAGTTGTTTATTTTTTATGCCAGATATTATTTAGTCTTTGGAAAGGCTGGGCATATCACATGTGCATGCACTTGTTATGATAATAAATTATAGGTCCATCATTAGGGGTGGCCTATTGAGATTTATTTCTCACCCTTGTATGTGTACCTCAATGTGCATATAGACCTAATGTATACTTTTAGGTTGGATCACATGTTGCGTGATGGTGGGTCTAAGGCACAATGTTGCTTGATCAAGTGGAGCTTCTCATGTGGAGTCTTGGGATTGGGATAGTTTGTTATTGTTTTAATGCATAAATAAATGAAACAACAATTAAGGATCGTCCTTAATTTCCTATTTAATTCTTTCACCATCGAGGTGTTTCCTCAATGGATTTATAAAGCCTACTACAATATGATGGTGGGTAATGGTGTGTATGCTTGTTGATTATAAAAAACTCCCCAAGACATGAAACTTTCTTCTTCTTACTTCTTTTTATATGAGATACTAGTACATTATGAATGAAAGGATAATCATATTCAAACATCAGATGATTCTAGAACAATCTATGGATACAATATAAAGATAATATTCCCTTTGGCCACACTTAGTGATCTTTATAAAGCCCATGCGATGAAGTTTAAATATGTTTCATATGCTCTTCAGTGTACGGTATACTCATTTACATTAGTGGTTCTTCATTTCTATTTATCATGTTTTCATTTACCTTACATGAGAGATCCTAGAATTTGGTTTCTAATTGATTTTACTATATATAATAAGTATTATTAGATCTACAGAAAACCTAATAGTGATATAATAGGGAACGCATTATTTAGATTTATGAAATCTTATATTGAAATGAAGAAGAAACCAAGTACATAGCATCATTTTTCTGATTTTATGAAAATCTAGAAAAATAGTTTACCCTTAGGCAATTATGTTGCATAAAGGAAACCAAGGCTTTACCATCACACATAGTGTTATATATAAGAGTCATATCTCTTTACCCTTATATAAATTATTTTATGCAAGGGTTACCTGGCATCACCCTTATGCAAGAAAGAATACCCGATACTTACCTTTACATGAAGGGTTCATGTAAAGGTAGTTCGTATTATAACCATTATGCAAATTGTTTTCATAAAGGTATTATGTAAGGGTTTGATATTGATTACCCTTATACATAGAGGCGGTGCAAGGTTTCAAAATCTCATATAAGGGTAAATGGTGTATGTATAAAGGTTATGAAATTTTCAAAAGGGTTATATAAAGATAACCTACTGCTTACTCTTACACAAGAGGTTATGTAAACGTAGCATAAATTTTCCTAAGTCTACATAAAGGTAACCTCAGGCTTAACTTTATGTGAAGGAGTTCATGTAAAGGTAATTTTTGTGTTTTAAAGGCTTTCATAAAGGTCTTCAATAGGTTACCTTTATGGGAGGGCTCCAAAAATGGATTACCCTTACACAGAGCGTGTGCATAAGGGTATAAGGAGCACACCCTTACGCATAATAGGGATTCCACATAAGGGTAAACATAATTTTTTTTAAATTACTAAATTATTTTAATGATGTATATTTTTTTTATAAATAATTATAAAAGGAATTTTGGGAATATTTAATTTATAAAATGTTAATAAATAAATTAAATAATTATAAATGGTTTATAATTAATTAAATAAATGTTTATAAAACTTTTATTTTCCCAAATATTAAATGTTAATATTTGAAATACCTTTTAACAAATTATATGACATGACTTGTGATGTATTAATAAAAGTGTTTATTTAGAAATCATAAGTGATAATTTATAATGGGTTATAAATTATGAAATAAGGCCAAAATATAAAATTTTTATATTTAAATTATGAATTGTTCATAATTAATTATTTTTAATTATTCAAAATAAAAAGGATAAATTATTTGGATATTATTTAAGCCACATAAAATTTTTTCTATGATTGATATGATCAAGGTTTAAATAATAATCAAGTATATGATATTTAGATCATGTAAGGTGTTCACATAATAGAAACTGGATTATAAATTGTTTATAATTCATATAATATCATATATTTAAAATGGAAATTAAATATAATGATAAATATGAAAGAGTTAATATTTTAATGAATATAAAATATTTATATTCTAGATTATGTAATGTATATAATGCTAAGGTTGAAATTATAAAAGGGTTTATAATTAGATTTTATTTATGAATTGTTCATGAATGGTTATCTCATGTTTCACTATTTTAATTATTCTTTTATTTAAAATGTTTTTCCCTTCTATATTCATGTTTATTAATTTTTTAAATAAATTTGAATATTGTGTATAATTTAGTTTAATTATTAAACTACTTGTAGATAGAGCATTGAATTATATTCTAGGAATGTCTCTATAATGAATCTAGTTTTAATCTACCTTGAAATTGGTTTTTAACTAAAGCTATAAACTTGAATTTAGTTATAGAATATGTTTTTTTCATATAGGTTTTAATGTTATTATGAATTTGATTATCTCTTGAGTAAATTATCCTTGGGTAGAGGGACTTGGGTTTGGACTACCCTCCCAACTAGAGGCTTATTCCATATCTAGGCAGGTCAATGGGGTTGGCTATCTATCGCTCTGGGATTACTCATGTGGATAACTCTACAACTTTACATGAATTTTTTATATACCTTATGCATATGATATGTATGGATAAATATGAATATGTTTGACTTATATTTTTTGGTAAGTAACAGAAACTTGTGGGTTATGTAAATAGTTACACATCAATATGGTTTGAACATATTAATTAGGTGGTGGGAATATGATTCCAAAATAAATTACTAAAATCATGCATACATGAAAGATAATAACATGAGATAACAAGGTGAGATTAAAATATCCTTCAAATAATAAGTTTAAGATTCATTTTAAAGCACAAATTATCAAGACATCAATCATCCAACTGAGTAGGTTTTTCTATAGCAGGGTGCTCCTACATTATCTTGTGTAAGGAAAGAAAGTAATGGGTGAAATTGGATCATCCTTGGGTGGGTTCTTTCATAGAAGGGTTCCCCTGGGTTATCTTTTTTTAATCTATTTTTTATTTTTTCTTTGGGTTACACTTAGCTAGTAAAACCTTGGGAAGGATACTAAAATAATAAAGTTGAGTTTATCTATATAGTGGTTTGGACAAAGGGTTATCTACTCAGATATCCAAGATTCATATATGATATGATTGGTTTGATTCTCTACCTAAATAATTATGTAATAAGAGTAATTCCCTAGTAGACTCGTTGCTTAGTGAAATATAGATCTTGGATCACTAATAGATATGATGAATTTTAAAAGGGGTCATTATTTTAGTGGTATCACATTTAATAAAACTCCTTATTAAATGTTTAATAATACATGATACTCATATGATAAATGCTTTTTTTATACAATATCATCATAATTACCAAGATAAACTTAGTGATAAATATTTTTAGGTAGAATAATAAATTAAATTACTCATAAGATATCTAAATTAAAAAAATTTCTTACGCTAGATTAGGTTTTTTAGAAAAGTTCTTAATAAAAATTCTATACATCAAAACATTTACTTCCTCAATAACCAAGTGTTAAAATTATTCAATAAGTTAATCTAGATACTTATAGAATCATAGAGTGATTCATTTAAGGTTTCAAAACCATTAGATTAATAATTAATAGAGTAATATTAGTCTCCAATAATGTACTCAATATGATTTGATACATTAATGATTTTAGTCTCATATACTCAATATGATTGGGTACTCAAATTATATTCTATATTTTTTAATATGCTAAATGAATTGGTGAGACTAAAGGTTTACTTAAAATTTAATGGTTATAGAAATAAATTATATTATTTTGAAATATATATGATATCGACTATATGATTTACAAGTGTTTTAAATATACAAAAGTTCATAATGAGAAAATAATTGAAGTTTGGAGCTTGAAGTTGTTTTCAAGTAATGGATTAAATGATTTTCTGCATTGATAACTTGGATGCTTCAAGCTTAGATGAACTTGTAAAAATATGTGTATTATAAAATGTTTCTCTTGGTAGGATAATTAAAAGAATTTTTGTTTAATAAAATTGGATGATGTTTTTTTGATACAAATAATTATGATTTTTTCAATTCTATAACATAATTTTAGGAAATACTAAAAAATGGCTTGTTCTGGTTAGGTAATTTATCATATTTTCATCTATATAAATTTTATGATGATATAGTTTAATTCAGAGAATGTTTAACCAATATTCTAATTTTTTTGGGAATATATATGAACTAGTAATATGATATTTACTTTCTAAATTACTATATAGATAGTATAGGTAGGTAAAAGTTCAAACCAGAAGAAAAAAAGTTGGTTTAAAAGTTAAAGAATGTTTCTTAAAGAAGACAACCAAGGTCATTCAAACCTAAAATTGTTAATAAGGAAGAGTAATAATTAAAAACGATTGTATTATCTAATATATACCTAAAGTAGTTTGTGAAACTCCATGGAATAACCATGCTAGGTATGGATTCTATAGAAATTAATTCTTCAATTTTTAATGGTATGTAATACTGAATGTATAATTTACCAAGTGTTATAAATATTCAGGAGTTCAAAATCAAAGGAATAATTGATTGATCCTATAGTTTATATTCATGAGATGGATTAAATAGTTACTACACTAAGGATTTGAATATAAATGATTTTATCAAGATCAAGTGGATCTTAGTAAACGATGTGTATCTTTATCTAATTTTTATTATGTGATAAGAGGAAATTTTTGATAAAAAAAAATTATTATTAAAAACATGAGATGATTAATTGTATGCTAATGGTTTATTATTCATCAATTTATATAACATGTTTTGAGAAGAATATTTGGATAAAAGTTTTTATCTAGGATAAAGTGTTTATGTAGATGTTTGTTAAAATATGTGGGAATGTGTTGCTACCACCCATTGGTGGTAAATTTTAATAAAATATTATTTACAAAAAGGAAAGTTTCCAAACACATATAATACCATATATTATATAGAAATAATATTTTATTTGTTAAATATTCCTACTGAAAAGAAATAAATGTTATTTCACAACACAAAAGAGTTTGTGTTTCTTAGGAGGATATTTTGAAAAGAATATATTTCCCAAGTTGCTAGTGGGAGTATTTTTAGACTTAGAGAATTTCAAAATTAAAAAATAAAGGATAAAAAAATATTAAATTAAAGTGTTTTCCACTTAATATCCTAAAATGTTTAGGATATGTGATGGTAAAGAAAAGAATAAAATGTTATATTTAGTTAACATTTAGAAAGTGGATATCACTATTATACAAGTTTAAGATAAAGTTTTTTTCACTCAATATCCTAAAGGAATTTAGGATATGTAATGATAAATAAAAATATGTAAATATTTACATTTAATTATCATGAAAAGTGAAAGACACCATTTCTTGAAGGATTGTACCAGAAAAATTTATAAATTGAATTACAATTTATATCCTAAAAGAGTTTTAGGATATTATGGTAAAGAAAAATTTAAAGATTTGCGTTAGTTACCATAATAAAGTGTTATCACTTTATCTTAAAGGATTTTAGGGTGTGGGGATATAGATAAATACAATAGTTACATTTAGTTACTGTATTAATGTGATTTTCACTTTATCTTATAAGATTTTAGGAGGACTGCAAAACAATAATGTAAGTAGTTACATTATTTCAAGAAAAAGTTTAGGGGAATAGGGTTTCAAAGACGATGATGAACTTAAAAATAGTTCTAAGTAGAAAACATAAGTTTATATCATAACATTTGATATTATGAATTTATGATGTTTGAATATGTTGAATATGTTTAATAGTTATAAATATGATTCTTAAGTCTCTCTATTATTCAAATTGGATTTCTCTATATACATTTCTCACTAAATTCTTTAGTGAGAGGGTTTTATTAGATGGTCATATAGAGATGTGAAATCGATTATATATGATGTAATGTGTTAATAAAAACCTATAAATCATAGAAAACATAAAGATAATCTAGTAGTTTATCATATATGATATAATAAACCAATTATTATGTTGGGTTTGTTAAATATTCTTAAATATTTAAAGAATATTAAAATTTATCATATTAAAGGAAAAATTCATTTTATCATTTTTTCACACTGGATACAAAAATTTATATATAGATATAAATTTCATGAAGTGTAATGATAATTGACCTTTAAATGTATGAATTTGAGTTTAGACCTAACCGGTGTTAATCATGGTGTATTATAGGTTATGGTGGAATTTTATGGTTATAATGAGTAATGTTCTTTAATAGAGATACATAATATGTTCATGAGGTACACAAAAAAAGAATAAGATTCTTTGTGAGTGTTGGATGACCTACTAAGTTACCAAATGGAGTGTCATGCAGATGTCTTTGGTATACTAGGGGTGAATGGATCATATTTGAGTTCCCACTACCTAAGGTTTTAAAGATACCTAACATGAGAACCTTCATACTTTTATACCATAATTATGAAAGTCTGCATAGTTACTTAGATAATACAGGGGTGGTTGGGTATATTATTGACCATGTCATTAGTTGGAGCTTAACCAATATGGGATTTCTCCTCTCATATGACTATTATGAAATATGATCCCTCAATTAAGATAGATCATGGGAGTGTGTGGCCCCACCTATATATTATATATCTATCTGGATAAAGGACATATAATGTGCCTATCCATAAGGATGAATGATATGTGTTGTATTCATTGATAAAATTAGTCTAAAATATAATAATTTAGAACATATGATTTGTCTATATGGGATTGAAATGTTTTATATCCCATGGTTACTTGATTTCTTAGAGAATGGGAAAATATGAGAAGTAGCATTTTCATATGATTTAGACTAGTGGGAACTAGTATAGAAATACATGTGTTTGATGAAGATAATTCCATATCCCTATATAGATTTAGTAGAATTGAATATTTTCTTGACACTACTCTTTGATTACATATATATATCCAAATATTCTTATTCATTTTCAATACTAGAAAGTCCCACTGGGTCACACTTTATGGTTAAATGAATAGGGATTGAGTTTGACTCATATAGATATTTTAAAATTATTTTAGAGTTAATCCAAAAATGTTTTGGATGGGTATTCACAAGGTATTACATATGATGTGATACAAGGTGAAGTTAATGATAGATTTCCAAAAGATTTTTGGAATTTATCCAAAAAAGAGTTTTGTAAGATATCCAAAAGGAGTTTTGGATATGGTTCCCAAGTTATTGTATACAATACAATATAATGTGAAATGAAACATAGTATTTTAGGATTTAGAGAAAGTGGGAGATTGAAGGAGATGATATTACCTAAAGTTATTTATATATAATAAAAATGGGAATATTTTTTGGAATTTTGATAAGTAGCATGAAAATAAGGTTTACATACTGCTGCTTCTATTTGTAAAACATGAATGAAATAAGATTTCATGCATGAAACCTGTATATAAGTGTTATTAAACTTAAGCTATCATTAAGAGGAATTATATGAGACATAATAATAGGGATTAAATTCATATTATTAATTCATGCATTCATGAACTGACCATGGTATTTATTCACGTGTTTCAATACATTAATAAATAATACATCATTTAAGGAGTGTCCTTAATTTCCTATTTAATGATTTAACTATCGACGAGTGTCCTTGAGATATTTATAAAGCCTAATTCTATATGATGGTGGGTAGAAGTGTGCATGCTTGTTTCCTAGCTGAAACTCTCCATGACCTTAAGATTTCTTTTTTTCTTTCTTCTTTGTATACAAGATTCTAGCACATCATGAATGAAAGAATAATCCCATCTGAACATCGAATGATTTAGGTGCAACACATGGATACACTATAGAGAGGGTATGTCCTTTTAATTACCTTGGTGATATTTTCTAAAACCATGTGATGGATTTTTAGATGTTGTTGATGATATTAGGTGTATGGTACACTCATTTTCATCAACAATTCTTCATTTCTATTTATCATGTTTTCATGTTTCATGGAAGATACTTGGATGTGGTTTCTAATTGTTTCTTCTATGTCTAATGAGTGTTATAAGATTTATACAAAACCTAACATTATGAACATGTGAATTTAAATTTATTTTGTAAAACCACTTGTTTTATAGTTTTAAACCATGGTTTTAAAATTATGGTTTTGGTTTAACTCAAGCATGTTGTTCGATGAAATGTTTTAAAGGGAATAAATGATTTTGAAAGGATTTTTTGATATGAGAACTTGTAATATATGGTTGGAATGTGTTCATTGGGATGAAGCATGGTCTTGAAGTACCACCACCAAATTATTATGGAGCAAAGTCATGAAGTACCGCCATCAAATTAGGTTGGAGCATGGTCGCAAAGCATCATCGTCAATGCGGGTCACCAAGTGACAACATAGTGATAGGATGACTCACCACTCATGTGTATAGAGAGGTCAATTACCTTCATGTGTGTATGTCTGTGAAAAATAGATCATTATTATAAGTATTGAGGAATAATAATATGTTTTGATTAATTTTTTCATATATAAAACTTGTTTATGGATGTTTATATAAATGTTTATCTTCTTATCATCAGTTTTATATAAAATGAGATAACTTGTTGTTGTCATAGTTTCATGTGTTGGGAAGCCTCTAGGGGTTACCTAATGAGTGTTATCCTCACCCCATACTTGATAACTTAAGTGTGTTTGGAGATGTTGTTTACCAGGACACATGGAAGGGAAAGGTGTCATACTTATCTAGTGATGCATATTTATTCAATAGGTAAGGAATGTGGAGTTAGATATTGAAGATAGATAGAGTGATGCTTGGAATGATTCCAATTTAACATCATGGATTCATTTAGTATTTTATTATTTTTTTGTCTATGTATATTATTTTTTGTTATCGCTTTAATGTTGGTTATATTTTGAGTCTTATATTAAAAGACTTTTATTATCGTACATTATATAGATTTTGATTATCTTGTCATTTTGTTATGTCTGGATGTGTTTTTATTTTAAAAAGATAAAATCATCCCCCAATGTTTAATTAAGACCTTGGAATTTATTTATAGCCATTGGTGTCTTGGGGATGTCACATAAGGTTTATGGAACTTCCAACCCAGCCCAAGCCAATGGGATTGATGAGGATGTTACAAATGGTATTAATCTTGGTTGGTCCATAATATTGGGATGGTGGTAAGTAATATATAAGAATGTTATAACCTTAAATTTATAAAATAAAAAATGTGTCTAACTTCCTTATACTAAAATTCAAGTTACTAGGATGGTCCAGGTATAAAAAGTGTTCTCAGACACTTTGAGGTGTGTTTTCATCCTATCATCACAGGGTTAGCCGATGAGTATATTATATCATATATTAGTAAATATTCTTCCCACTATGAATAAATTGATCATATTATGTTGATGATTCTTAGAAATTGGTTATTATGATTGTTGATTTCGATGATTTGGAATATTCCAAGCCTTCAGTTTACTAGTGAGTGTTGACTAAGTGGTGTTTTTTTGGGTATAGAGAAATGGAACCAGTGAGATGATGTAGAAACCCACAAAAATAGGATACAAAAACCATGGTTTCACTTGATCCATAGGTTAACCAACAACCTTTTTAGAGCATCATTCAATATTTTAATGTTTTTGACAAATAAAATCAAAATTATGAACCTAGGAAAGTGGATCATTCCATGTAATTTATGAAAAAAAAATCCACCAATATTCTAGGGGGATTTAGAACATAAAATGGTGGAATTGTGGATTAATTGAATAAACTAGATCTTTTATTTACTTGGAACCATGATAGATTTAAAGGTCATGTTAATAGTCTATATACGGGAGGATTTTGCACGCAAATGGTGGGATTTATCTATCCATAATAAAGTTTAATAAGGCCTTACAAGGGAGGACTTTGAAGAATTACTCAATAAAAAATTATATCCCCACACCTTAAAGATATATAGAATGATATATTTATTCAGCCTAATGTAAGAAAATATATCAGTGATAGAATATGTAGCTAAGTTTATGAACTTAGTTATTTTTTCTCTAGAAGTAGCTGCTAGTTTTCCTTAAAGTCACAAGTCATTGAGTATGTACTATGACTAGAGATTCATTATAACATTGATATTATCTATATTACTGGATATAAATATAAGATTAATAAAGCAATGGGGGTAGAAATGGATATCGCTGGAAATTAGAATGGAGGGAGTATATTTGTCTCCATGGGATCAGGTGAGAACTCTAATGATGTGAACGAATGAATGAGGGACACTTACTTATAAGGTGGTGGAGCATAAAAAAATTATACCACTAAATCTATCTAATTTCCTCCATGACCTAAAATAAATTTTGGATGTTTCCATTGTGGTTCCCTCAAGTATATAAAGTGATATTTTATAGAACCACCAAGAGTATGTCACAACCATAATTATATGAGACATCTTCAAAGTTATTTCCATATTACTACTAAGTAAACTTCTGAGAATACATATCATGACTCTTAGATATTTTATACATCAATGGGATGATATCATAAAAATAGTTATCATACTTAGAACTAAGTGAACCATGGTAATTCCAGAAACACCCCAAATTCATAGTATTTCAACCACAATATAGAATCAAGAATCAAGGGGGAGCGAGTAAGAAGTTGTATGGTGATGACAAGATGACATAAGACCAATCAGGTCCTTCAATTGTATGAGGTACCATTCTTCTAAACTCGACTTTTATGTAATTTTTATTTGATATTGGTGTATCCCACTCTTTTATTGATTCATGCGTCATTGATTAAATGGGGTGGCATATCGATATAGTGCCACATGTGATGAATATCCAAACACCTCTCAGGCAGTAAGAGTATAGGGAATTTAAATGTGCAGATCATTCTATAATAATTGATGGAGTACATTTTGATTGATACCATTTGTTTTGGATATATATGTTTTTTACTTGATCATGGGAATGGATTGGTTTGTTTCTTTCAAATCCCATATCAATTCTTATGTGTGGTGGGTAAATTTTACATCTCCTAATGGGTCAATACATCTATTTAAAGGAGGTTATGATGTTAAGTTTGGAAACTCATGACCTTTAGCACTAATGGATGGAACTAATTATTATCAATTAGAAGAAATCACTTTAGGGGATAATGATATAATTGAAAATTGAATTTATCATACCATTTTGGATCAAAATCCATACATGTTCCTAAAAATTTCATTGGTTTACCACCTAAAAGAGAAGTGATATTTTCAATTGATCTCCTTCTGGGGAAAAATCATATTTCACTTCCATCATATAGAATGAAACCAATGGAATTGAAGGAGTTGAAAATCTAATTTTAATAATTAGAAAGTAAAGGGTCAATTAGACTAATTGCATCACCTTGTGCCACCCCAATTATTTTTATTAAGAAGGTGGATTGTTTGTTATAACTCTGTTTTGATTATCATAAGCTAAATATGGTTACGATAAAGAATAATTATCCACTAATTTTGATTGATAACCTTTTTGATCAATTTAAGGGATATCAAAGGTTTTATAAAATTGTTTTGTGCTCAGGGTATCACCAACTCTAGGTTAGGAAGGATGATATTATGAAAATATCTTTTAAGAGTTGTTATGACTATTATAAATATTTGGTCAAGCCTTTAAACCTTACAAATACACTAACATTTTTCATGGAATTTATGAATAATGTCTTTTATAAGTACCTTGAATCTTTCATTGCGGTATTTGTGGATGGAATTATGGTGTATTCTTGAGCTTAGAAATAAAATGAAAGACATTTTTAGATTGTGTTGATCATTTTTTGATATCATCAGTTATATAAAAAAAACTCTAAATTTGGTATATAGATACAATAAGTTCATTTTCTTGGACATTTAATTTCTCAAAAGGTGTATCAGTAGACCCTATAATGATAGAATATGTTTTCTATTGGAAACCATCAAATAATGTCTCTAAGATACAATTTTTTTTGGGAATAACATGTTATTATCATTACTTTGTTCGAGAATTTACATGACATTAATCTCCTATAAAAGTGATCACAAGAAAAGGAAATCTATTACATTAGAGTGATGATTGTTAAAAATCATTTTTAGGGCTTAAATAAAGGATCAATTATTCAAAAATTCTAGTTTTTACCAAACTTGGGAAGGGTTATATGGTTTATCATGATCCATCTAGATATGGAATTAGTTATGTTATCATGTATATAGATAATTTTATAGCTTATGGATCATGATATTTATGAATTAATGAGAATAATTATCCAACCCATGATTTGGAATTGGATTTTTTAGTGAATGATTTGAAAACATGGTTTTGTTATCTCTTTGGGGAGAAATTCACTGTGTTCATATACCATTAAAGATTGAAACACATATTTTCACAAATAGATTTGAACTAGAGACAAAGATTATGGATAAAATATCTATAGATGTTCAAATTTAACTTAGTTTATATTCATGAAAAAAGGAATTACTTAGAATATTATTTGATTTATAAGTTGTATAATCAATTAGCTAAAGAAGATTGTTATCAATGAAAATCTATGGTTATGATAGCAGATATACACTTTGATTACACTGATCAAGATGAAGTTTCAATTTTCAATTGGGAGACTCTTATTCCTAACTTGGTTGAACATGTTAAGGATGCTCAAAGAATGGATCCTGATTACCTTACCATTACATCAAAACTTAATGGTGGGGAGACCATTAAAGGATGAAAATAATACAGGAACTCTATGTTTCTTTTTCATGATCAAATGATTGTTCTTATATCTTGTCTATAGAAACTCCTTCCTATTTACCACCACTAAAAATGGTCAATTTATCCTAGAATTATGAAGATGTATAAGGCATTGAGATCCTATTTTTTGATGGTCTAGCATGAAGTGGAAAGTGGAAGAGTATATCTCGAGATGCCTCACTTACCATAAGGTCTAGGTTTAAAACCAACAACCAGATGGTATGCTTAAATATTAACCTTTCCCTATTTAGAAAGGGGAGAATATGACAATGTATTTTTTCACAAGTCTACGAAGAATGGTTTGGAAACACAATTCCGTATGGGTGATTGTGGATTAGATAGAAAATCCAGCTTATTTAATCACTATTCATGAATCCAATACAATGGAATACTTGAAAAAGTCTATATTCAGGAAGTTATAAATTTGTACGAAGTACCAATTTTGACCATATCTAACTAAGATCCTCATTTTACTTCTCTAATTTGGAAATACTTATAGTAATATTTTGATACCCAGTTAACCATGAGTATGATTTATCATCCTCAAATAGATGGATAATTGGAATGGATGATCCAAACATTATAAGACATGCTCTGAGATTGTGTTATGGATTTCAAAGGTTAATGGGAAGATCATACACCATTAGTGGAGTTATCATAAAATAATAGTTATTAGGACTCGATATATATGGCACATTTTAAAACATTTTATTTTATCCTTTTTGGTATCCACTTTTTTTTGGTAGAGACTAGAGAAGCTTCATTGTTGGGACCTAGCCTTGTTCAGGTGATGACTGAGAGAATTCATATGATCAGGAAAATGATGATGATGGTTAAAAATCATTATAAATTTTATGCAGATTATCATCATTGTCTATTATCATTTGATGTGAGAGATCACTTGTTCTTGAAAATATCTCCAAGGCTAGGGTATCAATATTTGGGTAAGCAAGGTAAATTATCTCCTCAGTACATCGACCGTTTTGAAATAATGGATTGTATTGGTGATGTGTCTTATCGTTTGTATTTACCACCATGATTCAACTTCATACATAATATATTTCACGTATCTCAATTAAAGGCATACCAAACTGATCATGACTATGTGATTTTATGGGATTATGTTGATCTTGAACCAGAGGATACTTTGTTACATGTTTCAATGTATATTTTGGATAGATAAGTGAAATTGTTACATTTAAAGAGTCTCTATTTAGTGGGAGTTTTATGGAAGTATGGTCATATTTAAGAATATAATGGGAATGATAATACTTTATTCTAGAGAAATAGTTCAAAATTTTCCAAACACTAAAAATATCCAGCTTTCTAAGGACAGAAAGATTAATGGTGGGGAGAATTTAACACCCCCAGATTCAGGTAATTTACCATTTTATTATGTATTTTGAAGTTATATAATACTTAGGTTTAGTTTTGTGAGTTTCTAGATGATTTTTTATTGTTTTAAAAGGGTTTTTAAGGTTCCAATATTTGAGAACGGTTGGGGAAAGACATGTAACTTCTCTAGGAAATCATTCAAGAGATTATGTGAGTCACTAGGTAGGTGCATGGTTTGGTTAAACCATGCTGGTGCTTAGTGAAATTGTGAAAATATAAATAGAGGGGTAAATTATGGTTGACACATGGTTTATCAAACCATGTGAGGGGTGGTTGGTAGATAGTTGCATGCACATGGTTTGAACACATTTTCCTAAATCGTGTAGCCTAACCATGTGATGTGAATTTATTATTCAAAAAATTAGAGTTTAACCCATTTTTATCTCCAAAACCCTCACTTTCCTTCTATTTTCCCAGGCTCTAAAACTCCTCTCCTTCCATAAGCATTATTGGTGGTTCCTTTTGATCCATAAGCTAGTTTTGATGGATCTAAGTGCATTGAACCTCTGAAATCAATGGTAAGTCTCAGTTTTATCTCTTCCTATTTAGATCTTCTCATCTCTTATCACCTAAAACGTTTGATATAATATGTTACATATAGATCTATGATCCATTATGTGTTTTTATGAGATATTAATTGGATATATTGAAGGAAATAGGTTTTGAGCCAAAATCTAGAAGTTTATTCGTGCCATTCATAATTGTCATCAGTCATTGAGAGGTAGGTGGCTAACTAAAAAAATAGCAGATTAGCGATGGTTTTTAGAGGGGTTATAAACAACCCCCTCTAATAATCAAATTTATAGGGGGTTCACAACCCCTATAAAATTTTTAGCATTGTTTTTTTAATATTTGTTTTTATTTTTGGGGAGATTATATCAAAACCACCACTAATTTAATAATTAGTGGCACTATATATTTTGTTGGATTTTATAGGAGCTATATATATATATATAATTCATTTGGATATATATATATGTAATTGATTTTTTTAAAAGGAAATAGTGGGGGTTCACAACCCCCTATAATTTAAGATATTATAGGGGGTTCATGAAATGCCACTAATCCCTTAGATTAGAGGGGGGTTTGAACCCCTTATAATTTAAGAAATTAGAGGGGGTTTAGAACCCCCTCTAATTAATGATATTAGAGGGAGTTTTGAACACCCTCTAATTCATGAAATTAGAGGGGATATTTTAACCCCCTCTAATTTATGACATTAGAGGGGGTTTTGAACCCCTTCTAATTTAAGAAATTAGAAGGGTTTTGAACCCCCTCTAATTTAAGAAATTAGAAGGGGTTTTGAACCCCCTATAATTTAATAAATTAGAATGGGTTTTGAACCCCCTCTAATTTAATAAATTATAAGGGGTTTTGAACCCCCTCTAATTTAAGAAATTATAAGGGGTTTTGAGCCGCCTCTAATTGATGACATTAGAGAGGGTTTTGAACCCCCTCTAATTAATGGCATTAAAGGGGGTTGTTAACCACCTCTAATTCAAGAAATTTTATGGGGGGGGGGGGGTTATGAACCACCGCAAATCCATTTGATTAGAGGGGGTTTTAAACCCCCTCAATTTTTTTAAATAAATATCATATAAATTCAAATTTTATAATATATGTGTGTGTGTGTGTTACATAAACACATTATATAAATGTATTTAAATACATTATAAACACACACATATATAATTACATTATATAAATACTTTAAATAAATACTTATACATATAAAAATCCAACGAGCTTGTACCCAAGTGGTAAAGGCTCCTTCTTGGCATCCAAAAGATTCAGGATCGAATCCGAGCAGAGGCAAATTTCTAGGTTACTGTAGTAGCACTATAATAGGGCACTGTAGCAGGGAACTCTAGTAGTACTGTAGTAGTGGAATACTATAGTAGCGATGACACTATAGTGATGAAGGTGTTGTAGTGGCAGTGGCACTGTAGTAGCTCGGTACTGTAGCATTACTATTCATCAAAGGGTCCTTTGAGCCAAAAAATAGTCTTTCAGGCCTTGTATTTGGGCTTTCATGCCCCTGGGCCTACGGGCTATGTAATGGGTCCCCCTCTACCCAATCAAAAAATCAGTTCTTTGCTTTAATAATAAAAATGAGGGTTCAACCCCAACCTTTTAAAAAAAACTTATACATATAAAAAATGTATACATATATAAATAATGGTATACATAATATAAATGTAATTATAAATATATTTATTCAAATTTATAAAATTTATATATGGTTTTATAAATACTATACATTTATATTATGATTTATATTATACATATATTATATTAAATACATTTTTATTATAGATTTTTGTATAAATACATTTATAATATATTATGTATACAAATATATATAATATAGACAAAATTAAATATACATATACATATACATATATATTTTATATAATTATATTATATATATTATATTATAAATATTTAATTATATATACATTTATATATATTATATAATTATTATATATATATATATATATTATAGTATACCATATTAATTATAATTTAATTTAGTATATATATATATATATCATATAATTATATTATATATTTCCAATTATATGAATGCATTTAGTTTTGTGTGTGTATATATATATGATATAATATAAATGTATATAATCACATACATAAATATATAAAATAAATTTATTTCATATAATATATGTATAATATAAATCATAAAATATATAAATTATAAAACCAACATATAAATTTTTTAGTTTAAAAAATAGGTGTAATAATAATAATAATAATAATTAATAATATTATCATTACACACACATGTACATAAATACATTTGTGTTTGTTTCCTCACGGATTTCGGGGATGACCTCGTTGATTTGAGATTCAAACGTTCCGATCGGTTTCTAGCGGGTTTGTTCGTAGAACCGGAAACATCCAATGATTCCACATCCGTTTGGACCTACTTTCCAAAGGTAGGCGCTCATTAGCTTGTGGACTGATGAGGCTTAGGAATTTGCATTGGTCGAGAGGATGGGAGGTCGGACTCATCACACTTTTTTTAGGGGAATTATTGTCTACTCCGGGACTCTCTTTATAGATTTAAGTTATGTTCGTGAATCCTTATTATATTACCAAGTATAAAATGTGCTTTCCTTTAGTTTTAACAATCAATGATTAAATATGCAAGAAATTTAGAGAATCTTTTATATGTATTCGAGGTTCTTCATCAATAGAGAATCATCTATATCTTTTTAGAGATTCTTGGTCAATGGTATCCTTCAAAACATTTATATAAAAGTCTCTTGGTCATTATGATGACCAGGCTGGTTTTAAAGCCACTCAGTGGGGCACTTGAAGTTTATCGTCATTCAGAAGGACAAGGATTATTTAAAAGTTGGGATCAAACCCAAAAATGGGCTACATACGTATCCTTTGTTTTGGAAAAGGAATCAGAACCCACGTAGTTCGAGTAATGGAGTATGATGTTTATGATTGATGGCTCAAAGAAGAATGTCATAATTACTTTTACCCTCTAAGCTCACGTGAGTCATGCTCGGTGTGAGAAACAAGAGGTATTGGTAAAAATTAGACAATTGTGCCATGAAAGATGCAATCATAAGAATTTGTTTGGGGCTTATGTATGTATGACTGCCCAGATAAATGAAGGTTTAGGATTTACTTTTAGGGAGAAAATCCAGGAACAAGGTCCATAAAGGTATATGTGCTTTATGGAGATTTGAATACTCTAACTTGGGACTTATTCCTGAGAAGGAAACCCAAATTAGGAGAGGATTGATAATTGGGTTTTACTCCTGAGAAGGAATCCCATATCAAACGTAATTTAGGACTGGATAAGAGAAATTAAGGGACTTGGGGTTCACTCCTGAAGAGGATGCCCAAGATTATGACTGGGACTTGCTCCTAAAAAAGGAGGCCCAGGTTAGGGGACTTGGGGCTTACTCTTGAAAAGGAATCCCAAGATTATGACAGGGACTTTCTCCTAAAAAAGGAGGCCCAGGTTAGGGGACTTGGGGCTTACTCCTGAAAAGGAATCCCAAGATTATAACTGAGTCTTATTCCTGAAAAGGAGACCCAAGTTAGAGATTTAAGGTTTGGGGCTTACTCCTAAAAAGGATGCCCATATTTGAGATTGGGGCTTACTCCTGAGGAGGATGCCCAAGTTAAAGGATTATGATTGGGGCTTACTCCTGAGGAGGATGCCCAAGTTTAAGGAATTATGGTTTGGGGCTTACTCCTCAGGAGGATGCCCAAGTTTGGGAACTTTAAGAATTTGGGGCTTACTCCTAAAGAAGGATTCCCATATTAAAGGATTTATAACTGGGGATTATTCCTAAAAAAGGAGACCCAGGTTAAGGATTCTCTCATCTTAAAGGATGAGGTTGAATGAATGAACTCTCCATATTTAGTGACATAAGGATATTTAAATCACTAGGTTTTGAGAGATATTCCACAGAATTCCTTTCAGATAAGGAAGTCAAATCAAGAAATCATGCCATAAATGGATTTGAAGAGTGTCATGAAGACTGAATCTTGAAAAGGAAAGGTGTGATGGCTTAAGAGGGGTAAAAAGGGCAAGATAGGCACCCAAAAAGGTAGGGGCGCGCAAGTATTGAAAGGCGCGCAAGTATTGCGACGGCGCGCAAGTATTGGTCGCGCAAGTATACTTGCGCGACATGAGGGGTACTTGCACGATTCTAAAACATCATTAGAATATTTGAGCGACTCTTTATAAATCCCTTTAGAATCCTCTTGAGGTTCTTCCAGAAAAGGGACGCGCAAGTTCTATTGAAGGAATAAGGCGGCGCGCAAGTGTTGATGAGTTTCAACACTTAGTCCTTCCTTCTTCTCTTTAGATCTTCCGTTCTAGGTAAGAAATTACCTTAGAAGTGTTCCGGAAGCTTTGAGAAGAGACTTGGTCGTCGGGAGCTTCAATCCGAGTTTCTGGAAAAAGATCCTCCCGAATGGGGGGCCCACAGGGTCTATTTATAGGCAGGAGAAGACCCCGGGCGGTTACCGGGCAGTTATCACTTAGGTCGCACAAGTCACATGGGCGACCATGAGGCGGCACGCAAGTATACTTGCACGACCACTAGGCGGCGCGCAAGTACTTGCACAACCACTAGGCGGCGCGCAAGCGTACTTGCGCGACCATGAGGGAACTTGCGCGGCCTATGGGCAATGTTCTCCTTGTTCATCCCTTTGTCGATTTTTGATGTTTCTTCAAAGGATGTATCACTTTGGACTAAGGTATTTCCCTTTTCTGATCTTTAGGTTCTGTGACGAAAGGAGCGTCAACAAAAGTCCCCCCTCAGAGTTGGATCCGAATGAAATGAGGATTTGACTCTGAGGAAATCAAAGACATCCAAAGGAAAAGGTGGTGCGTAAGTCTTCAGTGCGTAGAAGGCAGCGCGCAAGTGTGCTGGAACTTGACTTTTATTCAGAGTTCATTTGTCTTCTGTGGGCAGTTTAAAGTCATGCATGCCGCACATAAAGGGGCTAATGTTTAAGGTCGAAATAGCTTTGACCAAAATGGATTATAATTGACACAATTCCTTGAATGTTCATCTGAAAACATACTACCATACTCAAGTATGAGGGAAAAAATGTAAACTATGGCTTAAGAATATTTGAATCTGAGGAATGATATGAAAAGGAGCTAAAAGGCATTAGAAGAAGTAGTTTCCAAGAATGAAGTTACTATTATTTAACAAAACCCGTTAGGGGGTTGAAATATGCAGGGCCACCTAAGGGCATTGGCTGCATGGTTAAATAAATAGCATCTTTCGGCTGACGAGTCTGTTATGTGGACTGTTTATGCAAGGCCACCTATGGGCACGTGCTGCATAGTCAGGCAAAAGAACTCTCAGAAATTTACTTTCCTAGTGCTAAAAGCCAGTGAAAGTTTATGGAGATTCAAATTTTCTAAAGTATAGAGTTTGTTGTATGGAAAGAGGTACTTGAATATCGAGAAGATATTTCCAGACAAGATTATTGAAGAACTGGATGAATATCACTCCTACGAAGGTCTGACCCAAACGTAGGGAAGAAGAATAAACCATAGACTTGAATACATTCAGATCATGAAAAAGGATATGGGACAAATATGTTAAGGATGGCTATTTTTTGCGGATACCTACATACTGTCGTTTAAGACAAATAAGGACAAAAGAGGCATTCTTCCCAAGAATGAAGTTACTATTATTTAAAAAAACCTGTTAGGGGGTTGAAATATGCAGGGCCACCTAAGGGCATTGGCTGTATGGTCAAATAAATAGCATCTTTCGGCTAACAAGTCTGTTATGTGGAATGTTTATGCAAGGCCACCTATGGGCACGTGCTGCATAGTCAGGCAAAAGAATTCTCAGAAGTTTGACATTTTTGTGATTAGAAGTCATGAAAAGGGTTATGAAGATATGAAAATATTTAAGGTTAGGATTATAACACATAAAGATGGGTATTGTCCAATGTATATAGAGATACATAGGTCAATGAAAACCATAATCATGTTGTGGCTGTGTCCTGAATTGAAACTTGGACTTCACTACGTATCTCATAAGAATGAGAATCAAGCCATACGTAGTTCTTGAAATGAATTTTAACGTCGTGCAGGACGAAAGTATGAGAAATCTTAGTTTAGGGTCATAGAATTCGGACCATAATAATGAATACACAATGTGTGTTTTCATGAGGACTTTTCAGCTAAGGGACTGAAAGTGAAATTTGGGGTTAGGCCCAAAAGACTTGGGGCTGGATTCGAGGGATACTCGAATGTTCCTACGTATCCCATAAGGATGGGAATCAAGCCCACGTAGTTCTTGAACTACCCTTTGTACAAATTTGGTTCGTACATGTGAAGGGTGAAAGGGGACTTTAGTGCAATGATGGTTTAACCTAAGATAAAAAGTTTAGGCATTACCATGTATGCACGTAGTCTTTTGAAAAATGAAAACCATGATTGAAAAATCAATGTCAATAATAATTCTCTCTCAAGTGAGGAAATCAAAGAATATTGTAGTTTATTGTCGTACCGGACAAAAGTGTTGCATAGTTTAACGTCATATAACAAGGACGAAAGTGAATCAATGTAAAGATATTGATTCTAGGTGCGGTTTCACGAATCAACATCATATGAGATGGTGGTGAACCGATGTGAAGAGATTGTTTTTGGGCTTGAACCCTGGGAGGTTGCCTACATACCCATCCTGGAGGGCAAGGATCAAAGTCTGTGTAGTTCAATTAAAGAATGAATTAATGATCAAGTTGTTCTTGGGGACAATGATCTAATAAAAAATGTTGTTGGGACTTACACATGGTTAGGGGCCCAAAGAGAGTGTTATGGTTGAGGTTTGCTCTAAGCTCACGTGAGTCATACTCGGTGTGAGAAACAAGAGGTAACAACAACCTTAACGATGCACAGTTTAATGTCATGTAGGACATATCCAGGGACTATGCAGTTTAAAGTCATGCAGTTAGGACTATTGGTGCTGCACAGTTTAGTGTCATGTTGCAGGGACAAAATAACTGTTTAATGTCATGTAGGACATATCAAGGATTTTCTGTACAGTTTAGCGTCATGTAGTTAGGACGATGGGGACAATATAGTTTAACGTCATATTGGACGAAAGGGGGACTGTGCAGTTTAATGTCATGCAGTAAGGACAAAATAACACACCATTTATGTCATGTTGGACGAAAGTGCGAATAGTTTAAGGTCATATGCATGGACTATGGATGGTGCAGTTTAATGTCATGCTGGACCTTTGATGATTATATAGTTTAACATCTTTCCAGACGTGAGGGACTTTTATATAGTTTAGCGTCATGTAGTTAGGACGTCACAGTTTAACGTCTTGCTGGACATAAGGGATTTGCAAATAGTTTATGGTCATATACATGGACCAGGGATGATGCAGTTTAAGGTCATGCTGGACGGTTTAGGGAACTTTTTCACTATTTAATGTCGCGTGGGACGAAGTTGCAGTTTAAAGTCATACTGGACCATTGCTGTATAGTTTAACGTCATATAGCAAGGACGAACTGGTGCTGTACAGTTTAAAGTCATGTAGCTAGGACTAAGGTGAACCAATATGAGGATATTAGTTCTGGGGACTTTTTACAGTTTATCGTCATGCTGGACGTTGGAAGTGCCACACAGTTTAATGTCATGTTGCTAGGACACAATATAGTTTAATGTCATCTCAGACAAAATATAGTTTAATGTCATTTCGGGCAAAATATAGTAACCAATGTGACAGTTTAACGTCATGTTGGACGATAAGGGAACTGACACAGTTTAACGTCATGCTGGATGATGAAAGTGCCACACAGTTTAATGTCATGTTGCTAGGACATAATATAGTTTAATGTCATCTCAGACAAAATAAGGAACTTCTGTACAGTTTAATGTCATGTAGATAGGACATAATACAGTTTAGTGTCATGTAGGACATAATATAGTTTAATGTCATCTCGGACATAATACAGTTTAGTGTCATGTAGGACATAATATGAACCAATGTGACTGTTTTGGCTCTGGGAACAATATTTTGTGTTTATACAAAATACTTCTTCAGAAATCTGGCAATAGTTGGAGTCGTGATGTGTTATCCATCCATTGAGATTAGAGAATACGCTCCATTGGAGTAGACCTTATGTATTGAATAAGGTCCTTCCCATTTTGGTTCAAGCTTGGGAGGCTTCTTTCCTGGTATCATTGGTGCTCTGAGAACCAATACCAATTCTCCCTGAATGAATGAAAGAAGACGAACTTTTTTGTTAAAATCTCGTGCTATTCGATTCTGATAGATTTCCAAGTGGTGCAAAGTGCACAATCTTTTCTCATATAACTGTTCCAATTCATTCAACCGCTTTTGGGATTGCTCATCTGTAGATAACTGATCACAAATGGCTATTCTGAGTGAGGGAAATTGAACTTCAATTGGCAATACTGCTTCTGTTCCATATACCAATGAATATGGAGTTGACCGCGTTGCATTGCGAGTGGTAGTCCTATAAGCCCATAAAGCATGAAAGAGTTTATCAGGCCATGACCTCTTATCTTTATCCACCATCTTTTGCAGTATATTTGAAAGAGTCTTGTTGAAGGCTTCTATCTGGCCATTAGCCGCCACATGATATCGAGATGAATGGTTGGACTTAATGTTGTATTCTTGATACAATTTCTTTACCTCAGAAGAACAGAAGTTGGTGTCGTTTTCCGTCAATATGGTATGAGGGACACCAAATCTAGTAATGATGTTAGACTTGATGAAGCTAACAATGCATTTAGAACTGACTTCTTTGAGAGGTACTGCCTCTTCCCACTTGGAAAAGAAATCAGTAGCAGTAAGAATGTAATTAAACTACTTGGCCGTAGCTGAAGGGTAAGGTCCCACCACATCCATTCCCCATGTGGAAAATGGCCATGAGTATTTAGCTGTATGAACCAACTCTGGAGGTTTATGAATGAAGTTGGCATATACTTGGCATGAATGACAATTCTTTGTGAAATTAACACAATCTTGTATCATTGAAGGTCAAAAGTATCCAAGCCTTCGAATTTGATCAGACAGTCTATGTCCAGACTGGTGGGCACCACAGACTCCTACATGCACTTCTTTTATGATATCTATTGTCTCTTCACCATCAATACATCTGAAGAGAACTCCATCAAAACCACGTTTGTAGAGAATTTTATCGAGGTGGTTTGGGCTATCATAAAGAGTAAAATTGACCACACGTCGCCGAATTTGTTCTTTCTCGGCTCTATCAGGTGGAAGTGTTCCATTTTGAAGGTATTCCCTGATAGGTGACATCCATCCTGTAGTATGACCATACTGTTCAGGAATGGGACTAATTTCATTAATTTCCTCTGTTCTGACTTGAACATAAGGTGAAATTGCACGACGGTGGGCAATACAGATGGTTGTCTCGTCCCGATTTGGATCTGCTAAAGTTGTGGCTATATTATCCAGTGCATCAGCTTGAGCATTTTGTGATCTTGGGACATAAGAAAATGTCGGTTCTGAAGGGAATTCCGACATTAACTCTCTGACGTAATCATACAAAGGGATTAATTCTTCTTTTCTGATGGCATAATCCCCATTGACTTGTTTGATTACCAGGTCTGAATCACCTTTCACCTTTAAGTGATTCACTTGTGCTTGAAGCGCTAATTCCAAGCCTGTAATGCGAGCTTGGTATTCAGCTTCATTATTGGTACCACCTTCCCACAACAAAAAGGAATAAGGTAACACTGCCTTATCTGGAGAAATGAGCACAATTCCTAAACCAACTTTGTTGAATTTAGGATTTTCCATTTTCTTCCCTGTTGGACTTCTAGAAGCACCATCAAAATACATTTCCCATGTTTGAGGACTCTCTTGAATAGAGAAAATTTCCTCATCAGGGAGTTCGATATCTGAATACGTGTCTTCTACTGAAGGATGTTCAGCCAGGAAATCAGCCAGAGCTTGGCCCTTAATTTCCTTTTGAGACACATACTGAATGTCGAACTGCTGTAGAATAACCGCCCACCTTTCCAGACGTCCTGTAAGCATTGGATGACTAAGGATGAATTTAAGCGGATTATTACGAGATACCAATTGGACCTCATGATGTTGAAGGTAGTGTTTCAGTTTCTGAACTGCAAATATTAATGCTAGGTAGCACTTTTCAATATTTGAATACCAGGTTTCTGCTTCAAGCATAGTTCTACTGAGATAGTAGAGACTATTTTCATTCCCAGCATCATTCTTTTGAGCGAGAAAGGCACCCAATGATCGCTCTAAAGCTGTCACATAGAGGATAAGCGGTCTACCCTCAACAGGTGGCATGAGTACTGGTGGAATCAAGAGGTATTTCTTGAGAACATCAAATGATTCTTGACATTCTTCAGTCCACTTGTAAGTGACTCCTTTCTTCAATAATTTGGTAAAGGGTAAACTTTTGCCTGCCAAATTGGCGATGAAACGCCGAATATAGGCTAAGTGTCCTTGAAGTCCTCTTAATTCTTTCAAATTCTGAGGAGGTGACATACCAAGGATTGATTTGGTCTTCTCAGGATCGACTTCAATACCACGATGGCGTACAACAAAGCCAAAGAATTTTCCTGAGGTTACCCCAAAAGCACATTTTAAGGGGTTCATCTTCAAATTATGTTGTCGAAACTTGTGGAATATGACTTCCAAATCAGCCAAGTGATTAGAACGTTGTTTGGATTTAACCACCAAATCATCTACATAGCATTCAACAAACTTCCCTAAAAGAGGTTTGAAGATACGATGCATGGCGCGTTGATATGTTGCACCTGCATTCTTTAAACCAAAGGGCATCACCCGGTAACAAAACACACCTTGAGGAGCTATGAAGGCTATATATTCCTCATCTTCTGGGGCCATTCGGATCTGATTATATCCGGAATATCCATCCATGAAAGAAAGTACTTCATAGCCAGCCGTCGTATCAATTAAGAGTTCTGTAATCGGAACTGGGAAATCATCTTTAGGACAATACCGATTAAGATCTATGAAATCGATGCAAACCCTAATTTGTCCGTTCTTCTTCTTTACAGGGACAATATTAGCCAACCACTTGGGATATTGAACTTCTCTGACGAAGTTGGATTTGATCAGCTTATCCACTTCAGCTTCAATTTTGGAAGCATAGGTTGGGTGTGTTCTTCTCGCGGCTTCTTTAAAACCTCGATGTTCTTTTGGTAAACCCAAATGATGAGTAGAAACATCAGGATCAAGCCCAGTCATTTCTGTATAATTCCAAGAAAAAATATCTTTATTTTTCTTTAGAAAAGAAATATACATCTCTTTCTCTTCAAGGGTCATGGCCGCACTAATTAAAGTGGGGCGTGGATCTTTCTCTGTACCCAGATTTACTTCTCTGAGTTCATCCACAGTGGTAGAGATACCCTCTTCAAATGATGGAGGAGAATCTCTAATATCTTCCTCTTCCTCTTCATTATGTGTTATTTCTTCAATTTCTACTTGCAAAGTAGATGAAAAAACGAAATTCTCATGATCATAAGAGATGTCAAAATTTTCACATTTTGAAGAAGAAGCTTCAATTTCCGACCCTATTGATGATAAAGGGTCTTCTTTGGGAAATAAAGAGGAGATGATGGATTGAGAATCGACATCATTATTCACCTCTGGTGTTGCTATAACTACTTCTGGCCTGATTAGAGAAGTATAGACTTGTTGGACTTCAGCAGATGAAATGAAAATGTCACCACTTATGCTTTCATCACTGCTTGGTAGGTTACCAATTTCTCCCATGTTGTCTGGCTTGATTGCCGTAATTGACATTATGGATTTTTCCATAAGAGTATTTTGATTTGGGCCTATTTTGTCAATTTGACTGATAGGTAACACATAATCTGTACTCACATGTGAAAATGGATTTATTGGAATTTTCTCCAAACCATATGGAGCATTAACTTTGGTAATTTCCTTCATTGTAGATTTTTCTATTCCCTTCATGTGATAAAATTCTGCCTCAATGTATTGAGACTCACATGTCTTGAACGGGGCCTTATCACCATACAATGTTCCAACTTGACCATCGAAATAGTATTTGAGACATTGATGGTATGATAAAGGAATAGCTGCATGCTGATGCGGCCAGGGTCTTCCAAGAAAGATATTGAAAGCTGAGTCTTGATCAACAATCATGAAATCCGAATTGGATACAAGATCTCCAAACTGAGTTCTGAGTGTAACTTCTCCCAGTAGTTCTTGTTCATTTTTATCATATCCTTGTAACATCATGGTAGAAGGAGATAAATCAGATTCCGTGAGGCCCAATCGACGAAGTGTACGAATGGGCATGAGGTTGACTCCTGAACCATTGTCAATGAAAGCTCTTCGAACATCTACACCATTGACTTTGCCAGATAAGTACAAAGGTTTTATGTGCCCATGCACAACATCATCTTCATCTTTATCAGTAAAAGATATCACTGCATGGAATTCTGCAGGATTATTCTCTATGTGATAGATTTCAGCTACAGCAATTTCAGCTTCAAACTCCTGAGGACTTGACAAAGCTTCGATGAGTGCTTCCCGAAGATCTTTTGACAGATTCAAAGCATCCAAAATTGATAACTTGGCTGGTACTTGGGCCAAGTGTTTCAATATATCATACTTTTGATCTAGAGTTCTGCGTTTCCCAATAGGAATATGCGGTTTAGCAGGTACCTTGGAAGCAGATGCTTTGGAAGCTGATGCATCTTGTATTGAAGTTGGCAACATCCTTGGTTTTGGAAGATTAGACTGATTAGATCCATTTACTTGCTGAGATAAAGAAGATGGAACCTTTAATCGGTCTTCCAAAATAACTGTGCCAAACCTGAGTTGGCCATTGGCAGAAGAACTTGCTTGTTCTTTTTGAGATCGCTGAAGGGCTCTACCACGAGTTTCTGCTGCATATACAGTGCTAGCAGGGGTAAAATTAGAGTAGTGGCTTCAGAAAGATCCACGTCTTCCCCTGTATCCTGAACCTCTAGAACTTCCTCAGATTCCCTTATTTGATACAGGGAATTCAGGCTCATCAAGACTGGAATATGGATCTATTAATTGAATCATATTAACAGAACCAAAGATTAATTCTTCATCTGATAAAGACTCTGCCTGGTTAGCCTGTTTAGGCTGTGCCATTTGGTGGGGCGGTGCCCGTGGTTTTGAAGTAGATGGCATGAAATCTGCCAGAGTCAAAGACAATTTAGGCTTTGATACATACTCATCTTCTCCTGATTCCTCTTTCTTCTTTGAATTGCGCTGCCCTTTTGAGGATTTGTCTTTTGATGGAGGCTTTACTGCAGCTTTTGTAGTAGACACAATTGGCTTCTTCAATTGTGTTCGCAAAATGGAATGGGTCCGATTGATTGTCTTTCTGACCATCCAATCATCATATTTTTTCGCAGTTTTGTTTTTGTCTTCCTGCCACTCGCCTCCTTCCTCTGGATCTGTAGCGGTAATACACGCTACATGAGCTGAAGAACCCTTCAATTTGACTTGTCCCAAGTCGACCATATTTTTCAGGAGGTCTTTAAAGACAAAACACTCCTGGATGGGATGCCCTAACATTTGATGAAAGGGACAATAATTGGTACGGTCTTCATCTCCTTCCTTGTTTGGCCTCTTGGGCACTGGTAATTGAACCAAATTATTTTCCAGAGCTGAAATGAAGTAACCAGGAACTTGCTCACTCCGGAAAGAGTATGTTTTACTCTTCAAATCCTCAAATTGTTTTCGTCGTTGATCTCTTTGATCATTTGGACGAAACAGCCTTTGTTGTTGGCATTCAGGAGGTGGATCCCTTCGAGAAGATGAAGGTTTTGAGGTAGAAATAGGTACAGGTGCTTGTTTAAGCATAACTGTAGCAGTTTCCGCTTTACCCATTCTCCTTCCTGGAGCTGATGGAATTATACGATATTTAACCTTAGCCTGTATAAGGGAATCTTCAATCTGTTGAGCGATTGAAGTAAGGTCTCGAAACCCTCCTGTTTATTTCACAGGGATCAATGGCGTGCGTAATTCATCACGCAAATTTGCCACACAGATTGGCAACAGTTCCTCCTGAGGGAGTGCTAAACTCAGGGAATACGTTAATCCCTTCCAACGAGCAATGAAATCAGAGACTCTTTCATTCTCCCTTTTCTTGTAGTTTGTAAGATCGAAAAATGTCGTTTTTGGAAAAGTTGAGCTGAACTGAAGAAGTAATTTTTGACGAAGATCCTCCCATCCGATGATTGACCGGGATTACAAGCTTGTATACCAGACAAAAGCTGGTCCTTGCAAGGTTCGCACGAAGCATCTGAGTTTCACTGCTTCTTGCTGCTCTGGAGTTCCCATCATAGGATCACAACAAGACACGTAATGCGTCAAATGTTGTTCGGGGTCGCCTGATCCATTGAAAGTAGGGAAAATAGGGTTTCCAAAACTGGATGGAGGAGAAATTGAATCTACCCATTCAGGGTAAACTTTCTTTTCAGGTTGAACTTGCGCCCGTTTCCCTTCCATAGTTTCTAACCGAGCTGTTAATGACTCAATAGTAGTTATTAACTTTTGAGAAACATCAGGTTGAACTTGGTTTTGGGTAGGTGCAATGAATGGAGCTTGGACAGACATGGTGGTTGGTGCTGCAACTGATGGTAGTGCTGCCAACCGTTGTTGCGTTTGACCCGTAGGATTAGACCTCTGAGAGTGTACTGATAAAGGAGGATATTCCTGATCCATCTCAGTAGTTACAACAAATTCCTTCGGCTGTCCGACTTCAGCATTCTTAAGAAGAAGACTACTCTGAAGTAGTTCTACATTCAACCTTCTTAATTCTTTCATTTCTTCCTCCTGTTGTGCAAACCTTTGCTCTAATGAGAGCGATTGACCTCCTTCAGAGGAAGGGTGATAAGTAACCTGATTCTTTCCTTTCCCCTTGTTGGATCCTTTTCGGAGAGGGGGAAGTGGGTTACTTGAAGGAATACCCAGATTTTGGGTAAGACTTTGATTACGTGTGCGCACACCTTCTTCATTTAGGTCTGTGTGCGCAACTTCTTGAGCAGGAACCTCTTCGTCTGATCCCTCTGATTGAGCCTCATCTGGTGAATCAGCAGCAACGACATTGATGACATTAATGGATGCATATTGCATGGAATCCTTTCTATCAGCATTTCTGTGATATTGTCTTCTTCCATGTCCATGATGAGATATGGCATTCCGTTGACTTGATCCCTCAGGAATTTCTTGGAGAACCATCACTTGGAGAGAATCTCCTGATAGCTTGGCTCTTCGTTCCTCATGAGTCTTATTCCCTAATCGAGAGAATACTGACTTTCTCTGAGGGAGGGATTGAGGATTTGAAAAAGTCCCCAGTCCGGTGGACTGGGGATGTTCCTGCTGCTTCCGCTCAACTCCTCGAATCCCATTTGTTGACTCTGAGGGTTGGTTTAGAGAAGTCCCCAGTCTGACAAGCTGGGGTGTCTCTTGACATGCTATGTCTGAGATCTTCTTAAAATATCTCTTGATCTTGCGAATATTAGTTCAGAAATTAGCTGGATGCATTAACCTGTATCCACTTTTATCACCTGGTTCAACAGACCATTGGATGATTTCCGAAACTTCTGTCATTTGATGATGTGTTTGCTCCAGACGAGAGGCTTGTGCAATATTCTCGCCTGCTTGATGTAGGAGCAATTCAACAACTTGTTCTCTATATACTTGATTTTGAGAGGAACTAGTTGAAGCCTGTTCTTGAGAAAGCTTTTGATTATGAACAAATCCCATTGACTATGGCCGGCCATGGGCAATAACATTGCATGAAACCATTTTCGGCGGGCTTTGCTGACTGGAAAGCACTGTGAAATGTAGTGCTCCGTGAACACCCCATCCTCTGATATGAACACTAGATGGAGCATTGGCAATTAATTGACGCAATTTTCTTAGTGCGCCAAAGCATGAACGTTGAAGGGTTATCTGTTGCTTTTCAGCCTTCGGATACCGAGAGACTGATAGAGATGCCAAATCAATCTGACGTTGTAGCCCTTCTATTATCTTAATATGATTTTCATATTCATCATAAGATAATACCTTCTTCTTTAATTGACAAAGAGTTTTCCACATTTTGAGACGAACATCATGGATTCCATCATCCGTCAACATCTTTGGAATGTCGTACTGGGAGTCATCCAAAGGCCAAAACATGACTGGTACTTCACCTTTTGCCAGTTTTTTCCTCATGTTCAGCATTTCCCCTTTATCATTAAATGAAGATTCTTATACCTGTTTAGACCAGAGCTGGTGCTTCCTTGTTGCTTCATCGGATTCAACAAGATTGGTAGAGAGATCATTGATCAAACTAGAAGATGCATGACTTAGGGGTGGTTCGAAGAATGACCTACACCCTGGGCTATCTTCTGATTGAGAAGGTATTTCACTTGTTAGCGATAAAACATCAGACATGACTGGTTTCGCATTTGCAAGTGCCTCAAGATAAGAGGGCTTTCTCGGCACTACATTATCCACTGGAGTATTTTCCAGGCAATTTGAATCACTACTGCGGAGAGGACTTTCGCAGCGAAGTTCATCATCATGGGGAGGACCACCATAATGGGTTACAACAAAAGATGAGATCTCTTGCTCCTTGGTCTTCTGACCACACAGAGGGTTCCTGTGGCTCTCATCTAAAGAAGAAACTTCAAGATTGACCGAACTTTCATGAATCAAGCCTTCATGAAGAAGTGTCTGTTGAAGACCTTCAAAATTAATGTTCCCGTTATTGGGAACTGAGGGAGTAGAATCTTGAATTTCGACAGATAAATGTCTGAGGGCTTCAAGAACTCCAGCATCGAGCAAGGACTTGTTGTAGATTGGCCTTTGATCTCCTGACTGTGCTGGGCGGATCTTTTTCTTTGATGCCTTCTTACTCACTTTAGAAACCACTTGTTGACGAAAGTGGTTACTCTGAGCAGGTGTATGTGCCAGATCAGAAAAGATGGTCAGGTTAGGCTGACGATCTCCACTCAAATCAGGTGTATGTGCCTAACTTGGTTGTCCGTATGATATGGGGGAGTATGCCCCATAACCCTCTTGGACTGGAACAGATGTGTGTGTCTGTTCCGGAGTGAATCGTTGATGTGTCACTCCATTGCTAGGGATAGATTTATGTGTCTGTCCCTGAGATGATGCTGAAGCTGTTATGATATCCTGGCAAGCATCCAGAATATGAGCAGGAATTTGCTTCTGCTCTTTCACCATTGACAAAATATGTTTGGTGACTTCAGCCGCCGGAACGGGGATATACGTCCATTCCGGGCTTGGAGTAGGTGTATGTGCCTGCTCCTGTCCTCCTTTTCCTGTCAGTGAATCCTGACAGTACTCAAGTGTGGAGGCAGAGAGTTGAGTCTGCCTCCTGTTTGTCGTCGGGGCTTTCCGACTGACTTCTCCGTGCGCTACCAAGCGAGACTGTTGGTAGGCTTGATTAGTATTAGTAGGTGTATGTGCCTGCTGATTACACTTCGCCAAACGCGGTTGACGAGATCCATCATATGTAGTCAGATGAGCCTGCTGACTAACTGGTGATGTATAAGCAGGTGTATGTTCCTGCCTATAGTACTCCGCCGGAATTGCCTGGCGGGATTGGCGTGATGCTGCCAGACGAGTCTGCTGGACAGCGGAATTAAAACGGGCAGGTGTGTGTGCCTGCTCATTGTTCGCCACCAAGTTAGGTTGGTGGAATCCATCATTTGTAGTCAGGAGAGCCTGCTGACTAACTGATGATGCATAAGCAGGTGCATGTTACTGCCTATAGTACTCCGTCGGATTTTCTTGGAGGGATTGGCTTGATGCTGCCAGACGAGTCTGCTGGACAGCGGAATTAAAATGGGCAGGTGTGTGTGCCTAATCGTTGTTTTCCACCAAGTTAGGTTGGTGGACTTCTCCAGAGATGGCAGGGATGAAAACCTGCCCATTGTTAACCAGATTCCGTCTCTGGCGGTTCATCTTTCCTGCTCGGGTTCGAGGAACCTGAGCTGAATGCCTGGATTCGGTACCCTCATCATGTTGAGGGCACACTACCGCACGAGTCTGGCGGCGATTGTTGATGGGAGCCCTTGAGAAGGACTCATGTCTTTTTGAATTAAGGTCCTGCGGGACCTGCTCATTCACTTCCTCAAAGTAAGGGAGTGAATGGAAATTGCGTTCCGGTGATAACGACCCGAAACGGTTAGAGACGGTAGTCAGCACCGCCTGCTTCTTGATCGCTGGCCGCCGTTGTCCGGACGACCAGGTAGAGTTGTTAACATGGAGGGCTTGACGAGCGGCCTCAAGAGTTGGGATAGTACCGTTGCGACGATACTCCTTAACCAGTGCATTAGAAACCCAGCGTTGAAGACGCTGATTTGGTGATGTCATCCTCAGAGCGGACGACGTTCCAGCAGGAGTAGCAGCATTGGTTTTCACAGCAGTAGACCTCATAGTAGAGGTGTTTACAGCAGCAGTATTCACAGGGGTGAATTTAAGGAAATCCATTTTGCAGAAGATCTTGAGAAAAGAGTGCCTGTTCCATATAACAGACATAATCAAGATGAATCCGGCCACTGCATCTTTTGGATGAGCACATGTCAATGATTGTATTGTTGGCCCAAGGGGCCTAACAAATAAGAAGAACATCACTTTAACTTGGTTAAGGATTCACGTCGGGTTCACCATTTTTGTTTCCTCACGGATTTCAGGGATGACCTCGTTGATTTGAGATTCAAACGTTCCGATCGGTTTCTAGAGGGTTTGTTCGTAGAACCGGAAATATCCAATGATTCCACATCCGTTTGGACCTACTTTCCAAAGGCAGGTGCTCATTAGCTTGTGGACTGATGAGGCTTAGGAATTTTCATTGGTCGAGAGGATGGGAGGTCGGACCCATCACACTTTTTTTAGGGGAATTATTGTCTACTCTGGGACTCTCTTTATAGATTTAAGTTATGTTCGTGAATCCTTATTACATTAGCAAGTATAAAATGTGCTTTCCTTTAGTTTTAACAATCAATGATTAAATATGCAAGAAATTTAGAGAATCTTTTATATGTATTCGAGGTTCTTCATCAATAGAGAATCATCTATATCTGTTTAGAGATTCTTGGTCAATGGTATCCTTCAAAACATTTATATAAAAGTCTCTTGGTCATTATGATGACCAGGCTTGTTTTAAAGCCACTCAGTGGGGCACTTGAAGTTTATCGTCATTCAGAAGGACATGGATTATTTCAAAGTTGGGATCAAACCCAAAAATGGGCTACCTATGTATCCTTTGTTTTGGAAAAGGAATCAGAACCCACGTAGTTCGAGTAATGGAGTATGATGTTTATGATTGATGGCTCAAAGAAGAATGTCATAATTACTTTTACACTCTAAGCTCACGTGAGTCATGATCGGTGTGAGAAACAAGAGGTATTGGTAAAAATTAGACAATTGTGCCATGAAAGATGCAATCATAAGAATTTGTTTGGGGCTTATGTATGTATGACTGCCCAGATAAATGAAGGTTTAGGATTTACTTTTAGGGAGAAAATCTTGGAACAGGGTCCATAAAGGTATATGTGATTTATGGAGATTTGAATACTCTAACTTGGGACTTATTCCTGAGAAGGAAACCCAAATTAGGAGAGGATTGATAATTGGGTTTTACTCCTGAGAAGGAATCCCATATCAAACGTAATTTAGGACTGGTTAAGAGAAATTAAGGGACTTGGGGTTTACTCCTGAAGAGGATGCCCAAGATTATGACTGGGACTTGCTCCTAAAAAAGGAGGCCCAGGTTAGGGGACTTGGGGCTTACTCCTGAAAAGGAAGCCCAAGATTATGACTGGGAATTGCTCCTAAAAAAGGAGGCCCAGGTTAGGGGACTTGGGGCTTACTCCTGAAAAGGAAGCCCAAGATTATAACTGAGTCTTATTCCTGAAAAGGAGACCCAAGTTAGGGATTTAAGGTTTGGGGCTTACTCCTAAAAAGGATGCCCATATTTGAGATTGGGGCCTACTCCTGAGGAGGATGCCCAAGTTCAAGGATTATGATTGGGGCTTACTCTTGAGGAGGATGCCCAAGTTTAAGGAATTAAGGTTTGGGGCTTACTCCTGAGGAGGATGCCCAAGTTTGGGAACTTTAAGAATTTGGGGCTTACTCCTAAAGAAGGATGCCCATATTAAAGGATTTATAACTGGGGATTATTCCTAAAAAAGGAGACCCAGGTTAAGGATTCTCTCATCTTAAAGGATGAGGTTGAATGAATGAACTCTCCATATTTAGTGACATAAGGATATTTAAATCACTAGGTTTTGAGAGATATTCCACAGAATTCCTTTCAGATAAGGAAGTCAAATCAAGAAATCATGCCATAAATGGATTTAAAGAGTGTCTTGAAGACTGAATCTTGAAAAGGAAAGGTGTGATGGCTTAAGAGGGGTAAAAAGGGAAAGATAGGCACCCAAAAAGGTAGGGGCGCGCAAGTCTTGAAAGGCGCGCAAGTATTGCGGTGGCGCGCAAGTATTGGTCGCGCAAGTATACTTGCGCGACATGAGGGGTACTTGCGCGATTCTAAAACATCATTAGAATATTTGAGCGACTCTTTATAAATCCCTTTAGAATCCTCTTGAGGTTCTTCCAGAAAAGGGACGCGCAAGTTCTATTGAAGGAATAAGGCGGCGTGTAAGTGTTGATGAGTTTCAACACTTAGGCCTTCCTTCTTCTCTTTAGATCTTCCGTTCTAGGTAAGAAATTACCTTAGAAGTGTTCCGGAAGCTTTGAGAAGAGACTTGGGCGTCGGGAGCTTCAATCCGAGTTTCTGGAAAAAGATCCTCCCGAATGGGGGGCCCACAGGGTCTATTTATAGGCAGGAGAAGACCCCGGGCGGTTACCGGGCGGTTATCACTTAGGTCGTGCAAGTCACATGGGCGACCATGAGGCGGCGCGCAAGTATACTTGCACGACCACTAGGTGGCGCGCAAGTACTTGCACAACCACTAGGCGGCGCGCAAGTGTACCTGCACGACCCTGAGGGAACTTGCGCGGCCTATGGGCAATGTTCTCCTTGTTCATCCCTTTGTCGATTTTTGATGTTTCTTCAAAGGATGAATCACTTTGGACTAAGGTATTTCCCTTTTCTGATCTTTAGGTTCTGTGACGAAAGGAGCGTCAACAGTGTTGTATATTTATGTATAAATAAATTTATATTATATTATGTATACTAATATACATAATTTAGACAAAATTAAATATAAATTATATTATTTATTTCCAATTATATGAATATATTTAATTTTGTGTGTATATATATGTGTGTAGATGATATAATATAAATGTATTTAATATAATATATGTATAATATATATTCTAATTATATTATACCTATAAATATTATATAAATACAAAAATACACACACACATAAATATAAATGTATTTATAAATATATGTATAAATATGTATTTATAGATATTATATATACACAAATATATATATTTATATATTATACAAAAATATATTATAATTATACATAAATACATATTATATATAAATATTATACACAAATATATATATTTTATTATAGAGAAATATATTATATATATTCAAATATATTATATTATTTATATTTCTAAACACAAATATGTGTGTGTGTGTGTGTGATCTATTATTTTGGAATGTAAATAAATATATTACATTATAGGATATAAATGAAATATAATTCAAAATAATGGTTCGAGGGTCTATGCTACTTCTTACCGGTCTGCTGTTCGAATCCCAGTGGATGAAATTTTTCTGCAGGTGTGGTACACGCATGCGCACGGGTGAGTACTCGGGCGGACAAGGGGGGGCATGTAGGTGTCAAGGCGGCTGGACATTTGGGTGTTTGTGCGGCGTGTCCAAGTATCCACTACAGTGTCAAGGGGGTTTGGTAGCATGTCAGGGGTGTAGGTGGTGTCTAGGGGTGTTAAGGCGGTGTCCATGGGTGTCTGGGTGTCATGGGGGCGTCCAGGCATGTCCTGGGTGTAGGCAGCGTGTTCGAGGTGTCTAGGTGGCCTGTTGGTTTTCAAAGGGGGGGGGGGTTGTTTGGGTGTGTGGGTGGGGTGTCCAGGGGGTGGCCTCTGGACACTGGGGTGTCTATGTGGGGTGTCAAGGGGGTGTCTAGGCAGCTACCGGTGGTGTCATTGGGGGGGGGGTGATTAATAAAAATAGGGGGAAATTTAGGGGCATTTATAGGACTGCACATAATAATGCTATAATGATTATAGGGGGTTAGACCCACCCCTAATCCATAATATTTCGGGGAATTTAGAGTTAAATTAGAAGGTATTAAAATCCCTTCTAATTTAACAACCTCTAAAAACAAGCCTATTTTACCAGCGCTTCTCCAAAACAGCCTTTAATCAGAGAAGACGACACTTTAGTGGTGGTTTTGGTAACCACCTCTAAAGTATTTAGAGGGGGTTAACACCCCTTATAAATGAAAAACAACCCCTTCTAATAACCTTGTTTTTTTGTAGTGGCTTCTCTCCCAATCTACTTGTTATAGAACTGGAAGGTTTTGTTTTATTTGAATTTTCTTACTGGGATTTTAAAAGGAAGAGTTGAATAATTTTTTGAAGAAAACTATTTTGGTTTATGATTTGGGAACATGGTAATTTGAATGGATTTCGAAAAAACACCTTTTTTTATAATTTTAGATTATGGTTTTAAAATTATGTATTTGGTTTAATATAAGAATGATGTTCCATGAAATATTTTAAATGGAATAAATGTTTTAAAAATGAATGTTTTATATGAGAACTTGGAATACATGGTTGGCCTGTGTTCATTGAGATAGGGCATGGTCATGAAGTACCACCATCTAATTGGGACAGAGTAGGGTCATTAACTACCACATTGAAATTGGGATAGAGCATGGTTGTGAAGTACCATTTCCAATGCGGGTCACTAAGTGATGACTTGGTGATATGATGAATCACCACTCGTGAGTATAGGGAGGTTCATGGAATGAATGCATGTGTGTGTGTGTGTAAACATGGGATTGTTATTCCAAGTAGTAATGAAAAGAAATACTTTTTGATTAATGTTTCCTTAAATAGAACTTGTTTGTGGATTTATATATAACTGTTTATATGCTTCTCATTTATATTATATAAAATGCACTAACTTGTTCTTATCCTAGTAATCTATGTTTGGAAGTCTATGTAGATTACCTAATGAGTGTTATACTCACCCACTACTTGGGAAATTTGGTGAATTGTTAGATATTTATTATCAAACATAGGTAAGGGAAAGGTTTTATAGTTCTCTATTAATGCATCTTGTTTCAGTGGGTAAGGCATGTGGAGTTGGAGCTTGGAGCTAGATCAAGTGATGCTTGGGATTATTCCACTTTGATATCATATATTCATATATAATTTTAGTATTTTTTTGTTGGTGTGTCATGTTTTATGTTTCTATATTGAATTCATTTTTATTTTGAGTCTTATTTTAAAATATTTTTCTTATCATGCATCATATAGCTTTTGAATAACTTTTCATTTTGTTATGTTTGGATGTGTTTTTCTTTAAAAAAGGTAAAATCATCCCCCAATGTTCAGGTAATCCCTTGGAAATGATTTCTTACCTTTTTTTCATGGATATTTATCCTAAGGTTAGTATCACCTCAGACCTATCCTAATCCAATGGGTTGGGTGGGGATGTTACATAAAAGGATATTTTAACAAACATTTTTAACATTATCACAAAAAGATGAATTCACACGTACTTTTGAAAGTTATTTTAAAAAATTTAAAGTGAAATCATTGTAAAAAAATTATTTTTTAAAAAACAATATTTAATAATAGGACTTTGAAAAGTCTTAAAGTTTATCAAAGGAAATGTGTGGTGGAATATACAATATTTGATTCGAAAGGATTGACAACCTTTTTAAAATATTTGAAAACTCACATCATAAAAAGAGTAACAAAACTTCATTATTAAAATAGGAGAATAAAAATATAGTGGTCATATAATATAACACATAATTAGGTTTTTGATTATAAATGATAACATTGGAGGGAAAGGAATATATGGACAAGGAGGGGAAACTACCATAAAAGAGGATTAGAATTATTATCAATAATGGTATACCTTTTGGGAGTAATATTTTATCAAGGTAAAAGATATAAATTAAAAGATAATTTATCAACATATAATAATATAAAGAACCATTAAATAAAATCTTAATGTGGAATAAACCAATCTTGGAAGAAATAATTTCAAGAGGAAGCATTATAACTCAATGAAATGAGTTGAGTTAATAAAAACGCCAACAACCTTGGTACCTCTGAATCAAAATCCATTTAAAGAGAGAAAATGATGTGGATCTTCAAAACACATTAATTATATGAACATAGTAAGTGAAATTCATTATAAAATATTCACACTATATTAAATATATCATGGTGCACAAAATGAAATACGTCTCAATAAATTTTATTTGTGATAAAGAACACATTGCCTTGTATTCCCACTCATTCGAATGCACTCTAACCTCCTGTATAAAAATATAACTCTATTAATCACTTATTTAAGAACCTTATTCATAACAATAAAACTTTTAAGACTTAATTTATAATTATTCTCTAAATTTATATTAGTTATTTTATCTATTTTTAACATCAGGTATCACTACTAGAAAAGTAGGCTATACCAACGGTTTATAACCGTTGGTATAGGATGGAAAACCGTTGGTATAGGGTATACCAAAGGTTTTCCAAACCGTTGGCCAGTTAGCCATGAGGAAAGCCCTATACCAATGGTTTCATTTAAACTGTTTGTATAGGTGTTTGAGAATTCTGGGAAACTCTTTACCAATGGTTCTGAACCGTTGGTATAAGTTTTTCCAGAATTTTGGAAAAAGCTATACCAACGGTTCAGAACCGTTGGTATATGTTTTTCCAGAATTCTGGAAAAAGCTTTACCAACAGTTCATAACCGTTGGTATAAGTTTTTCCAGAACTGGAAAAAGCTTTACCAATGGTTCAGAACCGTTGGTAAAGCTTTTCCCAGAGCTGCTGCACAGCAGCCCCCAGAAGACCTCCAGAAGCCCTACCATAAACCTGCATAAAAAAACAGTGCACAACAACCCTCCAGTATACCCTACACTATACACCTGCATAAAAAATATCACAAAAGCCACATACAGATTTTAAACAGCATAAAAAACACCTAAAATAGCCCAAAAAAACACATATGACAACAATCATCCGGTGGTATTTCACCTCACCCATCAAATTATAATAGGAAGAATAGTTTGATAAATATCTATTAGAGTTGAATAAGACATTCAAATTGACTCAAATCCCATTTTTTTTGTGATACTAGGTTTGGGTATGTAATGATTGGTGATGAATTTTACATTGAACTTGTATTGTTTATAATATATGGTGAACAGATATTTTCTTAGGAGTCTCGTAACTTATGACCCCATGAGTGAAACTACCCAACTCATGAAAAAGAGTTTGCGACTATCGTTGATGAGTGTAAATTTCAGTTGTATTCACTTAAAATGATTTCCTTTTGAAATAAAAGAGAGACTTTGAGTGGTGTCGTCCACACCGTGCCTCAGATTGAGGCAGAGTTGACTCGTAGACATCACAAATGACCCATGGATACATGTCCTAAAGTATCAACAGTATCCGAATGCCTTTGGTCTATTTTCCGTATGTCAGTTGTTGTTTTAACTTAAACTGTTGTCCATTTCAAAGAAAAGTGACACACTTTGAGTGGTTACGGCCACACCGCGCCTCGGATTGAGGTGGGGTTGACTCGTACACGTCACAAATGACCCATGGATCATTTTCCTAAAGTTTCAATAGAATCCGAAAGCGTTTGGTCAGTTTTCCATATGTCATTTTTTTACTTAAAAGTGCATCCATTTTAAACAAAAGAAAGACACTTTGAGTGGTCCCAGCCACACCGGCCCTCGGATTGAGGCAAGGTTGACTCGTACACGTCACATATGACCCATGGATCGTTGTCCTAAAGTTTCAATAGAATCTGAATGCGTTGGGTCGGTTTTCCGTATGCCAGTTGTTGTTTTCACTTAAAATCGTGCTCATTTCAAATAAAAGTTAGACACTTTGAGTGGTGTCGGCCACACCGCACCTCGGATTGAGGCAGGGTTGACTCGTACATTTCACAAATGACCAATGGATACATGTCCTAAAGTATCAACAGTATCCGACTGCGTTTGGTCAGTTTTCCGTATGTGGTTTTTTTTACTTAAAAGTGCATCCATTTTAAACAAAAGAAAGACACTTTGAGTGGTCCCGGCCACACCAGCCCTCGGATTGAGGCGGGGTTGACTCTTACACGTCACATATGACCCATGGATACATTTCCTAAAGTATCAATAGTATCTGAATACCTTTGGTCCATTTTCCGTATGCCAGTTGTTTTAACTTAAACTGTTGTCCATTTCAAAGAAAAGTGACAAACTTTGAGTGTTCTCGGCCACACTGGCCCTCATATTGAGACGGGGTTGACTTGTACACGTCACATATGACCCATGGATCGTTTTCCAAAAGTTTCAACAGAATCTGAATGCGTTTGGTCGGTTTTCCGTATGCCAGTTGTTGTTTTCACTTAAAATCCTGTCCATTTCAAATAAAAGTTAGACACTTTGAGTGGTGTCGGCCACATCGCGCCTCGGATTGAGGTAGGGTTGACTCGTACACGTCACAAATGACCCATAAATCATTTCCCTAAAGTTTCAACATAATCCGAAAGTGTTTGGTCGATTTTCCGTATGCCGTTTTTTTTACTTAAAAGCGCATCCATTTTAAACAAAAGAAAGACACTTTGAGTGGTACCGGCCACACTGGCCCTCATATTGAGGAAAAGTTGACTCATACACATCACATATGACCCATGGATCATTTTACTACAGTTTTAACAGAATTCGAATGCGTTTGGTTGGTTTTCTGTATGTCAGTTGTTGTTTTAACTTAAACTATTGTCCATTTCAAAGAAAAGTTAGACACTTTGAGTGGTACCGGCCACACTGAACCTTGGATTGAGGAGAGATTGACTCGTACACATCACATATGACCCATGTATCGTTTTCCTACAATTTCAATAGAATCCGAATGTGTTTGGTCAGTTTTCCGTATGTCAGTTGTTATTTTAACTTAAATTGTTGTCCATTTTAAAGAAAAGTTAGACACTTTGAGTGGTTTCGGCAACACCGCGCCTCGGATTGAGGCGTGGTTGACTCGTACACGTCACAAATGACTCATGGATACATGTCCTAAAGTATCAACAGTATCCGAGTGCGTTTGGTCAGTTTTCCATATGTGGATTTTTTTACTTAAATGCGCATCCATTTTAAACAAAAGAAAGACACTATGAGTGGTAACGGCCACACCGGCCCTCGGATTGAGTCGGGGTTGACTCGTACACGTCACGGATGACCCATGGATTGTTTTCCTACAGTTTCAACAGAATCCGAATGCGTTTGGTCAGTTTTTCGTATGTCAGTTGTTGTTTTAACTTAAACTGTTGTCCATTTCAAAGAAAAGTTAGACACTTTGAGTGGTACCGGCCACACCCTGCCTCGGATTGAGGCGGGTTTGACTCGTAAACATCACAAATGACCCATGGATACATTTCCTAAAGTATCAATAGTATCCAAGTGTGTTTGGTCAGTTTTCCGTATGTGGTTTTTTTACTTAAAAGCGCATCCATTTTAAACAAAAGAAAGACACTTTGAGTGGTCCCAGCCACACCAACCCTCGGACTGAGGAGGGGTTGACTCGTACATGTCACATATGACCCATGGATACATTTCCTAAAGTATCAACAGTATCCGAATGCCTTTGGTCAGTTTTCCGTATGCCAGTTGTTGTTTTCACTTAAAATCCTGTCCATTTCAAATAAAAGTTAGACACTTTGAGTGGTGCCGTCCACACTGCACCTCGGATTGAGGCGGGGTTGACTCCTACATGCCAAAAATTACCCATGGATACATTTCCTAAAGTATCAATAGTATCTGAATGCGTTTGTTCCGTTTTCCGTATGTGGTTTTTTTTACTTAAAAGCGTATCCATTTTAAACAAAAGAAAGACACTTTGAGTGGTACCGGCCACACCAGCCCTCAGATTGAGGTGAGATTTACTCTTAAACGTCACATATGACCCATGGATCATTGTCCTATAGTTTAAACAGAATCCGAATGCGTTTGGTCTGTTTTTTGTATGCCAGTTGTTGTTTTCACTTAAAATCCTGTCCATTTCAAATAAAAGTTAGACACTTTGAGTGGTGACGGCCACACCGCGCCTCGGATTGAGGCGGGGTTGACTCGTACACGTCACATATGACCCATGGATACATGTACTAAAGTATCAATAGTATCCGAATGCGTTTGGTCCATTTTTCGTATGTGGGTTTTTTTACTTAAAAGCGCATCCATTTTAAACAAAAGAAAGACACTTTGAGTGGTACCGGCCACACCGGCCCTCGGATTGAGGCGGTGTTGAATCGTACACGTCACATATGACCCATGGATCGTTTTACTATAGTTTAAACAGAATCCAAATGCGTTTGGTCTGTTTTCCGTATGCCAGTTGTTGTTTTCACTTAAAATCCTGTCCATTTCAAATAAAAGTTAGACACTTTGAGTGGTTCCGGTCACACCGTGCCTCGGATTGAGGCGGGGTTGACTCGTACACGTCACATATGACCCATGGATACATGTACTAAAGTATCAACAGTATCCGAATGCGTTTGGTCCATTTTCTGTATGTGGTTTTTTTTACTTAAAAGCGCATCCATTTTAAACAAAATAAAGACACTTTGAGTGGTACCGGCTACACCAACCCTCGGATTGAGGCGGGGTTGACTTGTACATGTCACATATGACTCATGGATCATTGTACTATAGTTTAAACAGAATCCGAATGCGTTTGGTCTATTTTACGTATGCCAGTTGTTGTTTTCACTTAAAATCCTGTCCATTTAAAATAAAAGTTATACACTTTGAGTGGTGCCGGCCACACCGCGCCTCAGATTGAGGCGGGGTTGACTTGTACACATCACATATGACCCATGGATACATGTCCTAAAGTATCAACGGTATCTTAATGCGTTTGGTCCATTTTCCATATGTGGTTTTTTTTACTTAAAAGCGCATCCATTTTAAACAAAAGAAAGACACTTTGAGTGGTACCGGCCACACCGGCCCTCAGATTGAGGCGGGGTTGACTCGTACACGTCACATATGACCCATGGATCGTTGTCCTATAGTTTAAACAAAATCCAAATGCGTTTGTTCTGTTTTCTGTATGCCAGTTGTTGTTTTCACTTAAAATCCTGTCCATTTCAAATAAAAGTTAGACACTTTGAGTGGTGCCGACCACTACTTCAAAGCACATTTTCCATATCATTTTCCACATGCATAAACCTGAAATACATGGCTAACTAAGAAAGATAAGTAAAAAAAATATAAAAATGAGTATCACAGTACCAAGTAATACTAAAGGTCTAGGTAGTAGACTAATCATACAATAAGAATCAAGTGCAAAAAACAAAATCTGAATGCAACGTCCCTATGAAGCAGAGGAAAACCCCAAAGTGGAAAACCATGTTAAAAAATAAAGAGTTATACAGAATTCAAAAATGTAATGGATAAATCTACCTCTGATCACCATCACTATCACCACTATCATCATCAGCCTCATCCTTGCCGCCATCTCTGTCCTCGTTGTCGTCCTCGTCATCGTCCCCATGCTCATCGTCGGCCTCATCCTCATCCTCAGAATCATCCTCTCCCTCGGCCCCATCCTCGCCCTCGGCCCCATACTCACCCTCGTCCACATCCTCATCCTCGCCCTATTCCTCTTCAGCATCCTCATCATCACCAGGAACGTCATCATCTCGATCGCCACTAGATCTTCCGCCTGGTGCATTGGATGATACACCCATCGACGACATAAATGTCTGACAAGCCGCACTAGCCTCTGGTGGAAGTGATGAAGATAATGCTTTCATCAGTTTCATAAATTCTCTGCCTCTTGTTTGAACTTGTACTTCCAACTCTATGACCCTTTTATCAGGCTGTCTTGCATGCTCCTTGACCTATTCCAACTTGGTGGTACTAGAATGGATACCTAGAGATGACCAATACCTCGTCGGGACTATATTCTTACCAGGTCGGCAGCGTACTCGACCAGAGTGCTCATCTCCCAAAACCTGATATAAATGATCGTGTGGCCCAAAATTGTCAGGCTCCTGGGCATCAAGAGCCTCTAAAGCATCCTGTAAAAAATATTAATAGATTATTAAATTTCAAATTAGATATTAAACTTTGAAATAAACAAATTAAAACTTACAATCTTCTCTTGGGTCGGTTCATTTACCGCAGTTCCGTCTTTTTTTCTTCTACTCGAGCAAAACAATTTTGATCGAGGGATACGTCCTAAAATATTCATTTTTTGCTTCTGTAATGACATTGAAACAATATAAAGTGAAAGTATAATCATATATTCATTATTCAATAAATCACATAATTTAAGTAGGATCCACTAAAAAGGGAAAGTCCTAAAGAAAAATTATAAACAACTATATCGTACCTACTGCCTCTCATGATCTTCCATAGTTGTGCGCCCCAAAGTGTGGAGGTATTACTTTGAATCAATGTTTTTTTTTGTTTTTTTCAGAAGATTCCTAAATAATGATTAATAATTAATAAGATTATATTAATGAAAAATATAAAAACTCTCATTTAAATAACTCAAATGAGATTAATACCTTAAATTTCGCAGTCGCCCAATGGGTAATCATTTGGAGACATTGCTCTATCGGGCAGTCATCCATGATAGGTAATGTCTCTAACTCCATGCCCACTCTATCACACCAGCCAATATACATCTCATGCTTATAACCTCTCCAAAGCTCTCCTAGCTCTTTTAAACGTGCTGGTCGTGTACCTTCATCATTAGGGAAGTTAAACCGAAGATGAAACCAAATTGATTAGTTCATTTAAATACAAAAATATACTACATTAAATCCAATAGATTTTTTACCCATATTTGTGCCCACGCGTTATCCTTGACTTCAGGTGGCAGATGTCTCCAAGAGAGAGGGCTGACCGGAATGATATCGGAGTATTTGGTTAGCATCGCCAAAAAATCCCGACATTGCTGCCCAGATTTCTCAATCATTTGTCCATTAACATTGTATTCAACCATCAACTGTGTCTGGTAGTTCCATAGCGCACGCAAGCGAGTACGCCCCCTCCCCTGCCTCCTATCTGTAGATGAATCTGTTATTAAAGAAAAATAATATCAATACAAGTTATAATAAAAATAATTTTTTGTATAAAAATTTGATAGAGTTATATAAATATACTTGTGGTAGTTGGATAAATGGGTGCAGAAGCTGAAGGAATATCCTGTACAGGTGGAGTGTCCCTCAGTGTATGCTCCTCAGCCATGTACTGTGTCGCAGCAGGAGTCGAAGAAGGTGGAATATAATAGCCCGGAGATAATGAACCAGAAGAAAAAGATGATGGCATAGATGTCTGGCCAGCTGGTAGGGTAAACATCGGAGGTCTAAATATCTCATATGTCCCTGAAGACACGCCATGATCAAAATAGGGCATAGAAGATACGTCTGTGGTAGTGGGTCATCTAACTCTCGCCCCCCGAGCCCTCGTACCACCGGCCTCAGTACCGGGACCACTAGATGATCCTCCATCTCTGACACCACCCCCCCTCCTACCACCAACCTCTCTACTGGGAGCAATATCAGGCTCCTCGTCAGATATCTGTCATCTAGGGGGTGGATCCTGAAAAAAAGTTTGACAGAAAAGTAAACACATGATATTATAAGTTATTGAAATATTTATATTTGAAATAAAATACTCACAACAGGGATGAGTGGAGGAACACCCATCTGTACCATGCGACGATTATTATCTGTCATCTTTTTCCGCCGCCTCTCTTCAATGGGTGTCATTTCCTGCAATGAAAACAAATATGGAAGTAATTAGAAACAAATAACTAATGTGTAACCCAAAAAACAAAATATAGAAAAACCATTTTGATAAAAAGAACATAATGGAACAGAATATTTATGGTGTTATGAAGGTAAGTACTAGGATACACACTCTGAATGATGTAGGTGAGAACACAACTGTATGATTCTATATATTTCCCACCACAACTTCGGGTTCACAATCAACTCTGACAATTGAGCTGTTGGGGTCATCATAAGTAATAAACGGATTTCTTCCAATTGCAGTAGGGATAGTGTCAACTTCATCATCACCATCATCAAAAACATGTCTGGGATTTACTTCAATAATTACACCGAATTTAGGATGACGATGATCTTTGACATAAAAAACTTGTTTCACCATTGATGCCAATACATATGGTTTATCGGTGGCAAGAGTGCGAGTCATGTCAATAAATCGAAATCCACAATCATCAATAAAGGTGCCTTGCCTCGTTATTGAATCAAACCATTGACATTTCATCATCGTGACTCGACCATGCGAGTAATAATCCAAAATTATTATTTTCTCCATGACACCATAATAAGCAACATTTTCAGAACGAGGTCTAGTGTCCGATGAACTGGCATAACAGTCTGTTGTGGTAGTTATCATAACACCATTATGTTGTGTTCTCATGTTTTTTTGCTCGTTCAGTGATAATAAATTTGTATCCATTGATCACAAGTGATTTACAAGCACGAACCATGGTATTAGGACCAAAAGCCAAAGCTCTTATTTCCTCAGAAACAGAGTCTGTAGGAAAACTCGATACCTGAAATATAAACAAATAGTAAACTTAATTAAATATTATTTTTATTTAGTTATTACAGAAATATTTTTACCTTCAATTTCAACCAAGTAGAAAACCCTTTGCTATGAAAAGTCTCCTTCTTTCTCAAAGATAAAGAAAGATGCTTTCTATATATCAATTCTTTATGTTCCCTGTAGATAACAATAATAATAGTTTAACAAATATTTAAAATTACAAGAGATAAGATAAGAGATACATGTACAATTAACTTACTTGATATACTCATCGAACAAATCACAATTGAACAACACTATGCGATGTTCCATCTCTCGCTCTTCAAGGATTAATGTTGTCAATGTATATGATCCCGGAATTCCTCCTGTCCGAGGAAGTGATGGAAAACTGGGTTCAATTTTCCCATACTGTTCTTCTTCATTTCTCATTGGTCTGTTTATTCTCATAGTATGATCAGACAAATACATTGAGTAGAAATCCATACATTCTTGATCCAAGTAACCGTTCACAATAGAACCTTCGGGATAATTCCTGTTCCGAACATATGATTTCAATGTGCACATGTTTCTTTTAGTTGGATACATCCAACGGAAAGCAACGGGTCCTCCAAGAAGTATTTCGGTCGGAAGATGGACAGTCAGATGCAACATGCATGTAAAAAATGATGGAGGGAATATTTTCTCTAACTCACACAAAATTAATGGTTTCTCTACCAACAGTTTTTGCACGAGGGATTTGGAAAACCTCTTAGCACAAAGATCTCTAAACAAATAGCACGACCGAATAACTAAGACTCCAACATTATTGGACAAGAGATGACAGATTTCTATTGGAATCAACTCATGAAAAAGGACGTGATAATCATGAGTCTTCAAAGATTTCAACTTCAACTCTTTTCTGTTGACCCATTTTGATATATTGCTTGAATAGCCATCAGAAACTTTAATAGTCTCTAGCACTTCCAGAAATTGATTTTTTTCAGCAGGAGTCATCACATAAGAAGCACATGGAACTTGCCATTTATTTTCACTGATACAGACATGATGCAATTCTGGTCTGATCCCCCAATCTACCAAGTCGCGCCAAGATCGTAAATCATCTTTTGTCTTCCCATTGACATTTAGAAGAATCGAAAGCAACATTTCACATATATTCTTTTCAATGTGCATTACGTCTAAGCAATGACGTAACAAGTTGGTTGAACAATATGACAACTCAAAGAATATACTCTTCTTCTTCCAATTGTAACAGGTATCATTGGAAACATTTTTCCTCTTTCTAGATTTCATTACACTCTTCCCAAATGAATAACTAAAATCTCTCAATTCATTAACCACATCAGTTCCAGACATACGCTGAGGTGGATCGTCATTCTCTATGGTATTGTCAAATCTTTGACGATTGTTTCTATATGGATGGTTCATTGGCAAGAATTGTCAATGTCCCATAAAACTAAAACTACGATGATATTTCAGTCTTCTCGATCGAGTATTCTTCATACAAATAGGACATGAAAGTTTTACTTTTGTGCTCCATCCAGACATCATTGCATAAGCAGGAAAATCATTGATAGTCCACATAAGTGCAGCACGCATCTAAAATATGTCTTTCAAACATGCATTGTATGTGGGCACACCCACATCCCAAATAAGTTTCAACTCTTTTATTAAAGGTTGCATGTATACATCTATATCATTGCCGGGATCAGAAGGGCCAGATATCAGTATACTCAAGAAAGTGTAAGGATTTTTCATACACAACCAAGGGGGAAGGTTATAAATGTGTATGAAAACTGGCCATGTGCTGTGCAAAGTAAACATCTTCCCAAATGGATTAAAACCATCACATGAAAGACCCAGTCTCACATTACGCACATAGGCTGTAAATTCAGGATATTGAGCATCAAATCTCTACCATGCAAATCCATCTGCAGGGTGAACCAACTCTTCATTATTTTTTTTTTCTCTCAGTGTCATGCCATCGCATTTTTACGGATATTTCATTAGACATGAAAAGGTTCTGTAATCTGGGGATCAATGGAAAGTTCCACATTACTTTTTGTGGCACACTAGATGGTGTTACATCATCTTTTGGCTTCCATCAGGAGGTTCCGCATTTTATACAATCATTTCTTTCAGCAGTTTCCTCCCAAAATAAGCTGCAATCATTCGGGCAAGCATGAATTTTTTTTGAGAATCCAAGTTCATGAACCAACTTCCATGCCATATAGTGGTTTGAGGGAATATCTGCATCATCTGGAAGTAAGTCCTTCAAGAAGGTAAGAATTTAATCAATTGTAGTATTTTAAATCCCATACATAGTTTTCCCATGAAACAATCGGATTAAAAATTCCAACTTTTTCATTTTATCACATTGCCGATATACTGGTGTCGTCACAGCATCATTCAATTTTTTCACCCTATCAACATCATCATTTTCATTGGACGCATCATGTGTGCTTGTATCGAAATCTTATTGGCTGGACATCCTTTCCTTCTCATGATGTCGAATAAATGGAAACCGATCATATATCAAACTCTCCAATTCAGTCCTATCATTTGGATCATCAACATTTTGAGATTCCATTTTCTCTCCATTGTGATACCACACATAATAGTTTGTTTGGAAACCATATTTGGTTATATGATAGCTAACTGCTTCACGGCCCAACCAAGGTCTTCCAACACAATTAAAACATGGGCAGTGTATGCGACCACTATCTGAAGCCTTATCAAATGAAAAATCTAGAAATCTTTTCAAATTATTTTGAAAATCGGTTGAAATCCGATCAGTTTCGTACATCCAACTTCTATCCATTCTGTAAAAAAATCGCAATAAGTCATTTCAAAGCAATTAAATAATATTAAAGTTTAATCAAAAAAATATTTACGTAAATGACAATTGTTTACTCTATATAAAAGCATAACTGACACATTACTCTATATGAGAATCATATTAAGAAATAAAACAAAATACAGTGTATATAAGAAAATAAGATACAAAATTTCTAATGCCTATATTCAAGGATTAACCAGTAAGATATTGGAAGTGGATCAAGGAATACATAATCCTTAATGGTCTTGTTTGGAGTATATGAGTTTTATACTTTAACTTCTTCAAGTAGATCAGGATGAGGAGTAGGATGAGGATCATGGGAGTGGCGGGACTGTCCAAGGGGGGTGTGGTGTGTCCAAGGGGGGTGCGGGGTGTCTAGGGGGTGGTGGGTCCGTCTGGGGGGTCGGAGGTGTCCAGGGGGTGGGGGGCTATCTAGGGGGGTCGGGGTGTCCAGGTGGGCGGGCTGTCCGTGGGGGTGGTCAGGTTTTCCAAGGGGTTCGGGGTGTATAGGTATATTTATATGAAAAGAATACCCCCACAATAATCATACAACCCTGTCATTATTCTAAACCCCTAGAACACATAAAAGAAGCTAGTATGGACATTTACTAAAATATTTAACACCATACGAATGAAAATACACTCTAAATATAGTTTGAGAGGATATAATGGTGTGTGTGAAAAAAAAGATATTAAATCAATTTAAATGAATATGGAACAAATGAGGGTTTATAATACACTAAGAGTACCTCAAACAATCCAAAACCACTATAGCACCACATATTCAACTTCATGAAACAGGACTTGGAAATCTTACCTACGTCTTTACTGATGACCACCTAATTGGAACACTCTATTTATGGTTCTTGAACACAAGGAACAAACAATGTTTGGTCTCTACCAACTCAATCACCACCTTGTAGATCATAATGTCATTTCCCCTTATACTAAAATGGTCTCACTGGAAGCTACTATTAATAATGGACCTAAACCATTCATTCTCCATAAAACAATGATCAAAGAACCATCGGAGGTATCTCTCATATAACCACAACCATTTTTATCTATGATGTAAGGAAATTCACAAGAATAACTTTTATTCAATAACCTTTTGGTATATAATGTGCATTAACAATGGTTCAATTATATGGTTCATCACATTCCAATTTATTAATCACCCATACATGATAAAAATTGAACATTGACATTCATTTAATTACAACCATCATATTTCATTTAATTCTTAACAAGCATAGAATCATGGAAATTGGAATCTAATAACTTTAATTAGTCCCCAAAACTTTTTAATAAATTTAACATGAAAAATAAAACACTTTGAAATCTAAATAATCACTATGAAGTAAAATGATCTTGGAATTATATTGCACAAGTAAAAACACTCAACAATGGAATATATGAAAAGAATATTAATATAAATTATTAAAACAAGATAATAAAGTAACAATTAATGTTAAAACTAAACATGTGATTTAATTTTATAACATATAATAAAAATTTCTTGGTAATGAAACATGAAAGGCACATCAAAAAATTAGACAACTATCTAATGCAATCTATATGGGCTGGAATATGCATGGAATGTAAATAAAGAACGGAAACATAAATTGGGCTGGAACAGAAATTCGGCTGGAATATGAGAATAGAAATTGGTCTCATCCCACATCAAAATCGAAACTAAAAACTAAGAAAATACCTCATCCTTGGATGGGATGGAGGAAGAGAACCCGAAGCACCTCAAAAATCGCCTCCAAAATCTCCCAAGTGCTCCCTTTTAGGGCTCTGGATCGCGAATGGGGGAGAGGATCGACTACTGCCAATTTGGGGGAAAGTTTTCCCAACGGTTTTTAAAAACCGTTGGTATATAACTCCATCCCAAACCTATACCAACGGTTCAATGAGAACCGTTGGTAAAAGGTCACCGAATCCCACTTTTACCAACGGTTCTCATTGAACCGTTGGTAAAAACACCCCTATACCAACGGCTATGATGAACCGTTGGTAAAAGCTTCCAAAAAACCATCTATACCAATGGTTATCAGAAACCGTTGGTATAGATGGATATTCCCAACGGTTTAGTAAACCGTTGGGATATAAGTGTTGGGAAAACTCTGTTTTCCAGTAGTGTGTGGGTAGTCTTGATCGTTATGAACTAGTTTCGTAATAGAGGTGTTTTTATTCATTCTTATCCCAAAGTTTTTCATTACCAGATCATAAAAGTTACTTTAAATTATAATTTATAATTTTTTATAATTTAATAATTTTATTATATGAGGGTTTTGGATATGATCCTTGATGATGAACTCAACGATGAGCATGTTTCAATGTTTTTTAATGAACGGACATCAGTATCTTAATTGAAAAGCTTAATATTAATGATTCCATTAGAGTACCAAAATAAAATAATTATTTAATTATTTATATAATATATCATTAGTATTTAGTTTATTATATTCATCCATGATATTATTTTATATCATTTTCTAGTAGGTGTTTAGACAAACCCAAATATGAACGTACCACAATCAATGGATAATTATGATTATAAACGCGGTTTATTTTGGAATAATAATATTATTAAAGAATAATAATGATATTAATTGTGTATTTTTAAGTTTTTTAATCACATTTTAAGATATTTTAATAAATAATAAATAAACTATATTAAAAACAAGATATGTTACTTCGTGGATGTGGTAGTCCACACAACACATGATTAATGTTTTCATTTCTCAAAGAATGAGAGGGAAAGGAGGTGGATTATAATTTATATCTTATTATTATTATTATATATGTAGCATTTATTCCACAATTTCACTTTTATGATTAGTGAATATAGGTGATGTTGAAAAAATAGAAGTCGTCACTTCGGAGAGGTGGTATTCCACACAACACATGAATGACAGTTTTGTTTTGCTTAATTGAAAAGCGATATGGTGGTTAATATATATTCACGTAGCATAATAAAATTCAGTATAAAAAAAAATAATTATGTCATTATATAGTAATTTTACAATTATATTTTTTGAAAGTAAGATAGAAAGAAAAATAAGTTAGAAAAAATGAGTACTCACATTGAAATCTTTGTGTTTTCCTTAGAGGATTCATTAGAAATAAAGGTTTTATAAGAATTTATTGTGACCGGAGGCTCAATAAAAAGAAAAATTATTATAAAGTAATGATAATGGGTATAGTTTTATTTGGAAACCAAATTATTTTTGTGGTATTTAATGGGTGTTGAGAGGCCCATTTTATAAGTTGTGGGAGTGGAATTTTTGTAAATATTTCAACTTAATATAAAGAGAGCACATGTTTCACTAGTCAAAAAGAAAAAAGGTAATAATGGAGTGTATTATGATATAAGGTTGATCATAATACAAATATTCATTTTCAAACATGTTTTAAACATTTTTTTAAATCCTTTAATCCTTTCATTTTAACTTTTACCTTTATTGTTTTACCATCGTAACTAATTTTTACCTAAGTAATTTACTTTTAATGACTAAAATAAAATGGAACTTATTAAATAATTTATAAAAATGGATTAAAAAAATGAAATATATTTTATAATATAATATTTATGTGTGTAAGAAAATTCAATTTTAATAATAGCGCATGTAACACATGAAAACTCATTTTTAGAAAAAGTGTATTTTTATGATTAAATTTTACGTGTAGGGTAAACTTTTCTATGTATTTGATTTTAATGATATAAATTGGTTTATTTTTAAACAAATAAAATTTATGTGTCTTTAAAAGCAAGAGAAAACTAAATTTCACCAAAATAATAATTAATTTAAAGAAAAGTCCAAAAACATTTTTTATTGGAAAATATTACTTAAGTTGTTAAACATAGGTTTTATAAATTAATAATAATATTTTTAAATGTATAGTTTTACTCCTTAAATAAATATTTGATCATGAAAAATATTTTATAAATTTTTAAGTTATACTTCTTTATATAGTCATAAACTCCACGGTTTTAGTAAAAACTATATTTTTAACTATTCACCTAAAAATAAATTATTTCAGAAAAATACCAAAAATTAACCCTAAGCTAATTTTGACATGAAAAATTAAAAAATTAAGTTATTTTTATCAAATTAAATTTATAAAATTTATATATTTATTTATTAAAATGAAAATAAAAAATATAAAGGAAAACTCTTTTTGTTGAAAATGAATTTTTAAACTTCAAATTATTTTAATATTATTTCATATAAATTTATAAATAATTGAATGTTGACATATTAGTTTAAAAATATAAATATTAACTATTATAATAAACTTTAAATTATGATAAATTTAATTTATTATGGTAAAATACAATACCTTTTTTAAATGGTTCTTTGAAATGCATCCTTTTAAAAATATTAATAAATAATAATAATAATATGCAACTATATTAATTGATTATTATCTTTCCATATACTGGTGTTATATTATTCTTGTAATTTTAATATGTCATAGTTCGTTTTAGTTAGATGTTTCATTTTTTCAGCGTTGCATGTGAAATAAGCTATTAAAGATAATATTAATTTAAAGGGTCAAAAATCTCAGGTCGTTACATTCTACACCCCTTAAATAAATTATGTCCTTGCAATTTTAATTAGTACTCACTAATAAAAGTTATAAAGGGTATGCTTAACATATTCATAATTCAGGATATAAATTCTAATATCACATCTTCCTTACTCTCTTAGGCTATATTATGTTACTTATCTTTCTTGAAACAACATTAATCTTTCATATAATCATCTATACAAGTATGTATACACCATAATCATACATTATCGAAATTATACCATTCCCAAGACTATATAAATATCTAATACATTATACCATAGTGAAACAATATATTATTCTAGATATTAATACCATTTTTAACCCTCAAATGGTACTAATCTCTAGGTTATAAAATCAAACAATAACCAATATTTACCAAAATCCAAAAAATGTGATGAACTTCACAAAAAATATCCTAAATCAATTATAAATCCCAAGGTTACCAATACTATCTATTAATTTTTTTTCAAAATAAATAATCCATTTATTCTCTCATAATAAAGCGTATATTAAACTTAATAGTTATCTATCCCTCAATCATGTGTTCTTTAATAGTTATCCTGAAAAAATATAACCTTTTCATAAAATCACTTTTCTAGGTTATTAATACAATTTAATTTTATGTTTTTAAACATTTAAAGTAATAATTATGAAGAAAAATCCTTATATTTTTCACATAATACTCATAACATTTGAACTATACTAGAATATTATCGATAAATATCACTCATTAATGAAAATAGAAAATAGTATCATGATTTAATTTCTATCAAGATATCATCCTCACTACCTAATCCATACCAGAAAACTCACATTTTCATCATAATAGGCATATAATAATATTCTTAACCATTTAATTATTCTACCTTATTAGGTTATAAAACATAGTTGTTTCTAGATACATACCTTTCTTAGCTTCATTTTCATGATCCTATTTCAACCAAATATTAAAACCAAAATGGTTATGATAATTTCAAAAATATGAATTTGAAAAAATCAATTCAGAGATGTCTTCTCCTATGACACCTTCATTTTTAACATATGATACTTTCAGTTCAATCTATTAATATGTTTGTTCAATCCTCAATTATCAATGGTTATTTTCTTATTAGGCTCTTTAACCTAACTAGTTAAAATCATACTCAAATACTTTATAATTGTTTGTAAAGAGAATATGATTAACTAAATAATGTCCCAAGGGAGTGCCAAAATAGGTGTTCAATTAGGCCTATTTTTTATGCATCAGGTTATGATCAAGTTAATACCTAATCCACCCTTTTCAGGGTTATTACTCCTAGTAACATCTATACTAGAGCATGTATCCACTTATAGTATCCAAATAGGGATGTAATTGATAGGAAAACCTCACAATCTCTACTTTACCAAAATTTTAGGATGTTATCCTATACTTAGACATATCCATTAGACTTACACATAAGTTGTTTACTAAATTTATCTTATCCTAATAAAAAAACTAAAATAATACCTAAAAATAACTAAATACTCCTTTGATACTAATTGTAGAACCCTAGACCCATAGTCCCCAGTCTGGTGCTAAAACACATACTTTTATAAATTAGCTTTAATACCAAGTGATATGAACCAAGCTAAACTTACACAAATTTTAAATTAGTATTAAATCTCATAATAATCTGACACAACTTAGATAACCTTTTGGTTTAGTGTCTTTAAGGACCAATTATATAGTCAAAATATTTTACAATACTTATGAAAATTTCTCTGTAATCAAACCATACTAGAATCATTTCTAGACTTTCCATAAGTTACACTAATCTTCATAACCTGAGGAAATAAAAAATATGAAAGGTGTGATATTATATTCTTGGTAAGGTTATATATAAATGATAACAATCAAATATCATAAGTGAGAATAAAATGAGAATATGGGTATAATAAAGATACATAATAAGGTTATACTCAAAAAAGTATAGATCATAAATCATGGTAGAAGTCATAACATAATGAAATTACTACATATCAAAGAAACAAGTCATACTTTGAGAATTTTGGAAACATTATTTAATAAACATGAGCCATGGAAGAGTAAGATCCGGATACCTTAGAAATGTGGCACCAAAATTCATATAGGGAACATTAATTTAATAAGATAAACCATGAGATCATAAGATAATAATGCATGATATCTTTAAAATATGGAACATAAATTAGTATAGGGAAAATAACTTTCATAAGCCACACCATTAGTGCCAACATTTATAAGAAACTAAAATGTACTCGTGAATAATTTTTTCATGAGATATAAACTTTTAACCAATGAATTGGTGGGAAATATAGGACCCCACACATTATACATCCATACTTATGTGCTATATAATAAACCAATAATTAATCATATGATAAATAGCCCATGAAAATAAAATTGGTTTAGTTTAAAGCATCGTAAAGAGCCCATAAGAAGAAAATAAGTTTCATTCATCACATTAAAAAGAACAGATGGAATAAAATGGGTTCATATAATTTTCAACTAGATTCACATAATGAAATCATCAACATGATAAACCCATGGAAGATAAATGGGTATTCAAATATATTTAATAACTTTTTAGGTAAATACCCTTCAACTAAGATAAAACATATGGTATTTACACCATATAGATAAAGGATATATGATTAATTCAATAATTCACCTAATAAATCAATTTATAGAGTCTAGGTGAAAAATATTTAATCAAATTAAGGAAATATATAGTCTCCTCAAAGAAAAGTTATTAGAATAAAAGTTATGACTATTCATGATGGATGGTTAATAAGATAAAGATAGTGATGATCATATATTTGATTGAAAAGAATATCACATAATCCATCTTGACAAAGATGGTGGATGGTAACATTTTAAGAATATTCTGAATTAATAATAATATATGTCATAGGGAAATGAATTAAATGAAAAACACTTTTTTACTAGTTTTATAAAAATCAATTTGGAAATAAGAAACATCCTTGTTCTTTTTAAATCATTTTAAAATAAATATTTTATAAAAATAGGAGAAAAATAACTTCTTTTATAAGCCATGAACATGTGGGTATAAAGTTTCAAATAAAATTAAAAAGCTGTTGGAAATATGTGTTCATATAGAAGAAGACATAAATGGAGATTTTAGAAACCATCTTTAATATTATCAAAAAATGGAGTTATGATTCCTTTTAAAAGTTATTTTTAAAAATTAAAGAGAAATTTTTAGAAAAAAATTAACTTTTTTTGAAAATGAAACATCAATAATAGCCCTTTTAAAATACTTAAAGGTTTCTAAAGTAAATGTGTGGTGTGAAATAATGCGTTTTATTTGAAAGGAAAGAAAACCTTTTTAAAATATTTTTAAATATATCTATTGAAAACCCACATCATTAAAAGTGTAACAAAACTTCATATTTAAATGAGGATATGAAAAATATGAAGGTAACATGAGATAACACATAATTAGGTTTCCAATTATAAAATAAAACATTTTTGGGAAAGTAAAATATGGAAAAGTAGGGGAAACCATCATTAAAAAGGATGGGAATTATTCTCAATAACGATATACCTTTTTGGAGTGAAATTTTATTAATGTAAAAGATACAAGTTAAAATTTCATTTCCTAGCAGTGAGGAAGATAAAGTAATATGAAATAAACTCTTAATGTGGAAGAAAAAAATATTATAATAAATAATTTTAATTGGAAGCATTATAACTCAATAGAGGGAGTTGAGTTAACAAAAACCCCTACAACCTTGGTACCTATGAATCGAAATCCATTTAAAGAAAGAACATGATATGGATCTTCAAATATCATGAATTTTATTAATATGGTAATAGAAATTAATTAGGTATTAATCACATCATATCAATGATATCATGGTGCACAAAATTAAACATGTCTCAAGAAATTAAATTTGAGACAAAGAACCTCTTACCTTGTATTCCTGCTTAGTTGAAGGCGCTTGAACCTCATATATGACAAAAATAACTCTATTAATCACTCATTTAAGAACCTTATTCATAACTATATCCATTTATAACCTTAATTTATAATTATTATCTAAATTTATATTAGTTTTTTATTATTTATTTTCAATTTTGGGTGGGAGTATTCATGATCGTTTTGAACTAGTTTCGTAATAGCAGTGTTGTTCTTTGTTCTTCTCCCAATGTTCATCATTACCAAATTATAAAAGGTAATATAATTTTTTATTTATAATTATTTATAATGTTATATCTTCATTATATTTTATTTTTATTCATAATACTTGAATATTAATTCAGCGATGAACATGTTTCAATGATTTTAACGTACATACATTAATATCTTAATTGATGAGATAAATATTAATGTTACAATTCCAAAACCAAAATAAAATAATTTTTTACTTATTTATATCATATATAAATATTATATATGTTCTCATAGTCATCCATGATATTATTTTATATCATTTTTCAAGTAGGTGGTTAGACTATCCCAAACATGAATATACCATAATTAATGGATTATTATGATTATGTAAGTGGTTTATTTTGGATTAATATAATTATTATAGAAGTATAATTATTTTATTTGGATAATTTTAAGGTGGTGATTCTTATTTTATGATATTTTAATAATTAATAAATAAACTAGATAAAAAATGATATATATTACTTTGTAGAGGTGGTAGTTCACACAACTCATGGTAAACATTTTCATTTCTCAAAGAATGAGAAGGAAAGAAGGTGAATTATAATTTTTATATTAATAATCTTTATTATATTATTTGTGTTTTCCTTACCCCCCCACCACCACAAAGTTACTTCAATTAGGTGAGATAGATAGTGATTGCCCAAGTCCCACCTCTAGTAGGCCTCGGGTTGGTGACTATCACCGAGGGTATAATGAACATGCATATAGGAGGAAATACCCTCTAAGTGAACATGCATACGAGAGAGATAAAAAGGATACACCAAACAAAACCTTCTCAAAAACACACACACACACACACACACACACACACATATATATATCCCAAGTGAAAGCATGCAATTTCATGTAGTACTAAACAACTGAAAGGGAAACTACAAGTACAAAAAATGTAATGATAGAAGAAACCACGAAGCCTAAACAGCTCCTAAAAAACCATGACCTAGTAATATCCATCCCAATATCTAACCCACTTTAGATGACTTGAAAAAAAATTTATATATACATGGGGTGATCATAACAGTATACTCAGTAGGATCCTCTCCAAAGCCTCTCATGTAAAAGATAAATAAACCATGCTAAAACATAGTGAAAAATAGTGAAACTAACTCATCACCTAAATAGGTATACAAAGTTCTCAACGTCACCATGGATAACTCGCACCAAGTATCTCATATGAGAGATCATATAATATAATAATGAAAAATCAAGGGTTATCAATAAAATATTGTCTCAGCATATTCAGAATTGGGTCTCTGATGAGCAACATGTGTTTATCAAAGGAAGATCCATTCAAGGAGCCATTGGGATAGAAAAATAGATGGTTGGTGATATTAATAATAAGGTTTTGATCTCCAAAATCAATACTAAATTATACATGGATAAGTAATATGACCATCTAGAGTGTAATTTTATCCTCCGGGTAATGAGGTGTATGGGTTTCTCAGAAGAGGTTATTGATTTACTATTTTCACTATTATAGATCGACTTGGTTCTCTATTCTATTTATGGGTAAGAAATGTGGCTTTATTAAATCTGTAATGTGGATATAGAAAGGTTACCCCTATCCCCATGTATTTTTATTTTGGTTCAATATTCCTTCAGTAAACTCATCACTTCCAGGGTGTATCATGGTTTAATTCAACCCTACCATTTCCGAGTTAACTTCAGTGGGGTGTCTCATCTACTCTTCAATAATGAAATTGTCTTCTTTATTAATTGATTAAGATCCTAATTTATGGGATTTTTTAACACAATGGAAGCTTATTCTAAATGGAGTGGTGAAATCATTAGTAGATACAAAAGCCATGTGTTTTCACCCTCATGTACAAACGGGTGAAGACAAAGAATTTAGTCAATTATTGGAATTCCTAGGAAGAACTTCCCTATAGACTATTTGGGTGAATAGTTGGACCCAATTAGAGTTTATATTATTTATTTAGAGGTAATGGTTGATAAAATCACCAATCTCATACTGTACTGGAAAAACCACTTCCTTTTATTTGGGGGGAGAATTACTCTGATCAATAGTGTATTGTCCTCGATACCTATGCACATCCTTTTGGTGCTCAAGGCCCCCAAATACATTCTCAAACAGATTTATAACTTATTATGCTCTTTCATTTTGGATTTCAAAGTAGAGGGAAGATTCAATTGGTCCTTATAGAAAAGATTAGCTAGACTAGTGGAGAGTAGAGGTATTAATGTAAGGAATGTGACTAAGACAATGCATTTTTTTAAGAAAAAATGGTGTGGGAGGTCATTGAAGGAAATTATCTTTGGAATAGATTTATAACTAGTAAATATGGTAATACCTTGAGTATTATAAGAGGCATCATATCTCCTCTTTATAATTCCTTTCAATTCCACATACATGTGCTAAAAAACCACTTGAGGTGGATTTTGGGCATGAAAATATCAAATTTTGGGAATGAAATTGGGCAGGTGAGGTATTTTTTTAGCCTAGTTTCCCTATGCTGGTGATTAATTTCTCCTAGGTTAGTCACTAGTCCTCCTTAATTTTCATGATCTTGAACCCTACCCTTAAGAATATCTTTTATGTCATCCACTTAGTAGACATTGCTGATGAATGTGAGTTCACAAGTTCCCCGTCAGGAATCTACTCAGCCAAATCTTATAGGAACATGTATCGTGTGGATCAAACCAGTGATGTTTGGGGGAGCACTATCTATCACAATAAGATACTGTCCAGGTTTAACTTTCTTACTTGGAGGATCCGTAACCGCGTGATTCCTACTAATGTGGCAGTCAAAAGTAAGGGTTTCAACTTGGCCTCCATGTGCTCATGCTACACGACGCATAAGGATAAAAACATTGTCTACTTCATTTTCTATCATAGAAAATGGGAGACTATGGTGTGGGGATTAATTTTCCATTTCATTGATGTTTCATCACTCATAGAACCATTCAACGATTTACATGTCTTTCTTCAACTTTGGTTTAGAGGGGTTGATAGTAATAAGAAAGAGGAGGTGGACTAGAATATCCTCCTTGTGGTGGGATAATAGTGATTATGGGAGGCTAGAAACAAGGTACTACATAATCCCCCCCTCATCTGGTACTACTTTAGTGGTGAGGGTCAAATGTATCATTGTGGATCTTAAGTGCCCCCTGAATCATTGGGATATGGATCCCTCTATTATGATATTCATGTCTAGGGACTCCTCTATACCTCCTCATCCAATTGTATAGGGGAACTGAGTGAGATAGAATCCTCCCCTCCTTGGTCTAAAACTTAACATTGATGGCTCGTTTAGTTAGGGGATTATGAGGGGGGGGGGTGAGTTGTATAGGATTATGTAGGCTTGGTGATATTTGACTTTAGTGGTTTCTATAGATATGGTGACTCTCTTGAAGTAGTAGAAAATTCCATTTATCAAGGCCTTTCTTTATTCCACTCAAACTGCATTCCCCTATTATTTGTCGAGACAGACTCAAATATTATTTGGAGCTCACTCAAAGGCCTCTTTTTTACTACATGGAATATCATATATATGATCTGAAAATCCAAGAACCTCATCAACAATGGGATGTATTTTACTTATACATGTAGATAAGGTAACCAAGTGGATGATTTCCTATCCTCCAAGGCCTCACAGGAGTACCCCCTCTTGGAGTTCTCATGCACTGGCTTCCTTCCCCTCGGAGTTGTTAGCATTATCATAGGTGATGATCTCGACCTCCATTTCTACAGACTCCCTTTATTGTATTTCTATTTGTCCCCCTATTTTAATAAAAATATTTATTTGGTTGAAAACATCAAGGGTACCCCTCTCCCAAGTCCCCAATGGTTTACCTCTTTTCCCCAATATCACACATCCTGGGCCATCTCTCTATAAAATAGGCCTACCCAAAGACACCTAGAAAAGGTATCACAACATGAACCTTGTGCATCACATTATCACATAATTCCATATCACATATCTGTATATAGTAATTGAGTAGTTTCTGGGATCCACCATAACATGTATGATGTATATCAAACATCAAGTTTTAAACCTCAATCCATTACATCCCATACACTAAGTAAGTAACTCAAGCCATTACAACACGTTATACCTATAATAATCCTTTGGATATGATATTTGGTAATACATGTGTTTGAATCAACAAAAATCAATCATATACCTCTACACACATATATGGGGAAACTCATTGTTATGAATACCAACACAAGTAACTACCAAGAGAAGAGAGTAGGGGTAGAGGGTGTAGTCATCCATCCATCCTCCCACTAGGATGTTGAGAAAAATACCCTCCCAGAGTCCACTAGGTGTACTTCACCCTAACCAACATGGTTGGGGTATCATATGAAATCAAAAAAATATAAATGATATAATATAGCTTACAACCACACTATAGGCATCACCTAATCTTAGACTCAACTGCAGCTAACGCCGCTCAAACTCCCGACTGCCACTACTATGAATAGGTCTCCTATAAACACACAATAATTTAAAGAGATACATTAATTACATATTTCTTTTTTAACATTTACTTTCACTAATTAATTCATTAACCATTAACATTAATCCACATTACATTTCATTATTCATCAGATTAAACTCCATGCCCTCCAGGTATAATCCAAATTGAGGACTCAGTTTTTTAGGATTAATATCTTTTAGAATTTGAATTATATCACTAACCAACCTTATGGGTTAAGACATATTTAATTAATTATTATAATAATTTCATAAACCAAGTACTCTAGGAAAACCACCCTAAGCTACCAAAAAGAGGAAACATGAAACCAAGAACACCCAGCTGCCTCAAGCAATGAGGAAAGAAATTAAAATAAAATAAGAAACCTGGACATCAGATATTAAATAGATTCATAAGAAATAATCCCATCTCTCACATCACATTAATGGGTAAGATCATCTTTAACCCATTACAATCTATGGTGTCATCCCCAACACCCACATTCATATCCCAATTCATCTCACCATCACAGGTATTAACTACTATCATGTCATCTGGGCATCCCCACCCACATATCACATCATCCATCCCACACTCATCCATCCTAGGATCAAATCACAAATATCATATCCATAGTACATCAAAAAAGAAGTAGTAAATAAACAATCACAACCAATATGGAAATCTAGGCCCTAAACAATGCATCCATCCTTCACACATAAATGATCTCTCACAGCTACAAACTCAAGGCACTTGGCCTTCTCAAGAAGATGAGAAACTCATGACCTAGCAATTATATTTATCATACAACTGGTTTTTATTCCATCTTGAATTAACTAATTCATTATTCAAAGGTTCTAACTATAGGAAACCTAAGTCATCATGCTATCACAAGCTATCAAAAGCTAAACATTCTCTTAGAATTTATTCTAGTTTCAAAAAACCAAGATAAATACCATTCCCAATTAACACGCCTTTTATTTATTATAAAAAACAAGAATAAACATGATTCACATTATTTATCAATTCCATTAATTTCATGGAAGATCATATTTACAACTAAACATGCGCGTTGCAACAATTTGATCATCATCAAATTACAACAACCACCAAATTTCAAACATGCCTCTTTATTCTCCATCGAATTAATTAATTAATTCCAACTTTACATTCTTTTCCAATTTTAACATGCTACTCTAAGAATAACAACATGATAAGAAATAGTATCATAAATGTCACACTTTCTAGTCAATAAAAAGGAAAAAAAATATCACAGTACAAAGCACATCAACATGTGATTGCTAACAAATTCTTTATTAATCTATTTAAATAATTATTAGTATAATTACACTATCATCCAAAGGGATAAACCAAGATCAATTTATGATTTCAAATAAATAATAATAGTAGTAATGAATCTCCTACCCAAAAGGAATCAACATTATTTGCATGAGAATGGACCAATGTTTTGGATCTCTGATCACCTCTCCTACAAGAAGCTGTAACCATAGAAGGACACTACATCACAACTACACCAACAAATAACCAATAAAACCCCATTAGAAACATGGGAGATGATCCTACATCACATGGAAAGAATAAAAGATAGGAAATGAGACCGATCAAGGAGAACCTACTAGAAAAACAAAGGAAGAATGCACCTTGGATCACCACGAATCAAAGATGGGAATCCAAGGATTGATCACCATTGAAGGAATCCCAAAAAACTAAAGAGGGAACCACTGGAGCACCTAGAATCAGGAGATGGTGGTAGGGTTTGAGGAAACCCGAGCCACTACTGTATTTAAAGATTCACTGCATAGGGCATTTACATGGTGTGTAAATATTACACATCATGTAAATGTTAGGTTCCATATCATATTGAGTGTCACCACTAATCATTAAATCCCAAATAAATACATGTCATGAAACACCTCGTGAACCATCCTTAATAATCCCTAAACTGCACATACATGATGTGAAACACTTATGTGTCGCGTATTCTCTATGATTCTAGCTTTTAGCAGCTAAAACCCTCCATACTCACTCCAAGCCTCCTCTGAGCACCACGATCGACAGAGTCATGAAAAGGTTAAAACTACATATATCCATGCCTTTACATTAGATACCTCTGAAACAATTTTCATCCTTGATAATCCAAAACCAAATACAAAGAGGAAATGAAAAGGGGTCATCTAAATAGCCACCTTGTGAGATACCTCTCAAAGGTCTCATCACCATAGGATCTCAATAACCTCACTCAAAGGAAACAATAATAGAACCAAAAAACAACAACAAACATCTCCCAAACACTCTCATGAGGTAGATACCTATCAAATGAGAGTCAATCCAAAACAATCAACAAGAGGAAACCATCTCATAAACCAAAAAGGCCAACATCTACAAGATAAAAATGTTACAATATAAGAGATAAACATAAAAAACTCAGGGTATTGAGCTCCCATCTATGACTCACATTCATAGGTACTCTCCTCCACACCAATATGTTTCCACAAGACACAAACCATGGGAATATCATTCCCACACAACACCTTCTCATATTAGTCTTGGATATCTACAGGATTCTCCTCGAAGGTTGCATCATTATCATCATCGATCTCACCCAAATCGATGACATGCAATTAATCATGAAGATAATTAAAAAGTTGTGGCATGTGAAAAAAAATCTTTTATCCGACTCATCTTTGGGGGAATTTCTATCTGATACACCACGGTTCCAACACAATCCAACACCTCAAAAGTCCTAACAAAATGGGGAGAAAGCTTACTCCCATGACCGAACCTTCACTTCACATGACAAAGAGTCACCTTCAAGAACACGTGATCTAAAACATCTAACTTTATAGGTATAATCCTATGATCGACATGGGATTTATGATGACCCTTTACTGAATTCTTCCTCTAATTAATTATCTGAACCATCTATGTTGTATTCTGTACTAGTTCCAGCCTGAGAATTGCTGCCTCTCTGACCCCAATCCAGCACAATGGATAAATAAAAGGTTGACCACACAAAGCCTCAAAAAACACCATACCAATGGTGGATTGTAAACTATCATTGTAATAAAATTCACCCAAGGGCGGATGCCTCATCCACAAACCTCCAAAATCTAAGACATAAGAATGAAACATGTCTTCAAGATTTTGGATGGTATGCTCTTTATGACCATCTGTCTATGGATGAAAAGTAGTGATAAGACATAACTGAGATCCAAAAGTATACTAGAGGCCTCTCCACACCCTAGAGTTAAAACAAGGATCATGATTAGAGATGATAATCCTCAGGAATCCATGGAGTTATACCACATCCTCCAGATACTACCTCAAAAAAATATCCATTGATATCAACTCCTTGATCATTATAAAGTGGGATGATTTTGTTAAATGATCCACTATCACCCATATAGCATCGTAGACTCCCTAATCCTGAGGTAAATTGGTAACGAAGCCCATTGAGATTTCCTTCCACTTCCATCGAGGAACATCTAACTATTAGAGAAAACCACAGGGAACATGATGCTTGACCTTAACCTTTTGGTAGACCGAACATTGAGAAACAAACTTAGAAATTGCATGATTCAGCCTGGGCCACCAAAACTAACCCCTCAAAGCTTATTACATATTTATCATGTCGGGATTTACCATTATGGAACTCATGGAGAACCATCTCACATATCACCAAAGGAATGAAAATCCTTCCCTAAAACAACACCCAATGATGTCTATCCTTAGAACAACCATCAGGGGAATCACCAAAAACAACTTGATACCTCTAGACCTCCACCTCAGAATCCTCCAACCAGGAATCCTCTACATACTCCACCAAAAAAGACTATAATGTCATCTGGAAAAGACAAACTCTACCTCTATCCTCTCCCATGTCTAGATGCATCATTGAGAGTTCTTCCATCACTCTCTAGAAATCTCCAAATTCATGTACGACATCACTATGTGACTCTTTCTTATCACATTAGCTACAACGTTTCCCTTGATTACTGTATTTGAAATTTCAAATTAGCAATACTATAAGAATTTCATCCAATGATGATAATGCAAGTTCAAGTCACATTGGGAGAAGACATACATCAGGCTCTTGTGGTTGGTAAAAACCAAAAAACGTTCATCAATGGGGTAATATTTCCACAACTTCAAATAAAACAACACTTCCACCAAATCAAAATCATGGGTGGCATAGTTACACTCATGGGGATATAAATTCCATGACATATAAGAAACAACCAATATATATTGCATTAGAATTAATCCTAAACCAATATGTGAATCATCACTGAAAAACTCAAACTGAACTCCCTCCGTTGGAAAACAAAGGATTGGAGCACTGACCAACTTCTCTTTCAGGTACTCAAAAGCTATCTGACACTGGTTAGTCCACAAGAACACCCAGTTCAAGGCTATCATAGGAGTCACAACCCAAGATAAATCAGTTACAAACCTCCTATAATATTCTACAAAACCAAGGAAACTCCTAACCTTTTACACTATATTGGGGTCTATCCAAGAAAAAAACACATCTATCTTAAAAGGATCCATAACTACTCCTTGAAGGAATACCAAATTCCCCAATAAACAAAATTCAAGAGCTCAAAACTCACACTTTAACAACTTATTGAACATTTTCTCATGATGAAGAACTACCAAAATGGCACACAGATGCTCTGCACTCTCCTCAACATATGTGGAGTACATAAGGATTTGATCGATGAAAACTACCATCAATTTATCTACGAACTCTTTGACCACTATATTCATCAACCCCATGAACATATATAGTGAATTCATCACACCGAACATCATCACAAAAAATTCATAATGCCCATAATGAAAAAAGAAAGTAGTCTTCTTAATATCCTCATCCTTCACCCACATCTGATAATTTCTTGATCACATATATATCTTCAAGAAACAACTTTATCCATTTATATTATCAAATAAATCATCAATCTGTGGAAGAAGATAACAGTTATTCAATATCACATAGTTCAAGGGATGATAATCGATAACAAGCTGTAAACTACCATCATACTTCTTTATGAACAAAGATTGTACACCCTAAGGTGACACACTCGGTTGAAAAAAATCACACTACAATAGATCATCGAGCTATACTCGCAGCTCTCACAACTTAGAAGGCACCATACTATATGGATACATCAAGATATGAGACATGCCTAACTATAGATTGATCCCAAAACCGATCTACCATCAAGGGCTAATGCCAAAACCTCTTTTGGAAGGAAACTGGGGTAATATTCCATAATATTGGGAAACATCAACTATTGAACCTCTGACGATCTCAGCATTAGCTCATTCATCAAAGAAGATATGAAAAGAACATGCCAATGACCCATACGGGGGTATCTCTTTCTAAAAAACACTATTGTATCTCCATCAACATCATAAAACACAACCTGACTCCTGAATAAATCCATGATATCTTGAATCAAATATAACAAATCCACATTGGGGATGATGTCATATGGATGTATTTCTAAACATAGGAAATATCCTCAAGAGTAGTGTTGACCCAGTACTAGATCATTGTCTCTACATACTTCATACAAGTTAGCACAACCTCTAATTGGCGTAGTCAACACCAAGGGCCCTGTAATCCTCTCTATCTCAAGTCCCAAATAATGGATTAGGGTATGTGATATAAAGGAATACATAACTCCCAAATAAAAAAACTGTAAACCCATATAGAAAACAAGAAAAGGGTGCCTCAAATGACATTTGGATCTCTTGGAGCTAGCAACACTAAAGCATGAAGCTGGCCATGGCCTTCTCCATGGAATATCTAACCCTACTAATGACCACCTCCTTGGACTCTCTTTACTCTCTAAGGAAGAGTAAAATCTTAGTGCTATACTATGCCTACCCCATCTCCTCTCCGTTGATCCCAAACTGGATAACCCTACTACTGCTACCTCAGATGAAACTACCCCAATAGAGGAACCTGAAGTGGGAAAACCGAAAAATTATGAATGCTCAAAAAGGTCAGGAAATATCACTTTTTATTACCTCATCCTTCTTAATAAAAACACACATATGATCCCTTGTCATAGGTATGAGAGTCGCCACCCCCAAAGAAATGAGATGATGAGGGTTGGGACCTACCCCCAGCTAACCAAAATCTCTTTTATCCTAACAACTGGGAAGCCCAAACCACAACTCTTCTTCATGAGGAATCCTAATGAATCCCCTCTCATGATGACTTGGTTCTAGACAATGTCCTCTCAATAACCTATACTCTCATCAGCACCTCAAGATATATATTTATCATAAATGGGTTACCCTGATGTTAGATCTCGGGAAAAAAATCCTCCTAGAAATGCCTCACACCAACCTCCTCATCTAGAAATAGACCTGAATTATATCATAGACCTGAATTATATCATAGAAGGGTCCTAAAATAGATCCAAAACTCCTACACACTAGAACTCCCCTGCCGAAGAGTAAGCATCTCCAGGTGAATGGCTGCCTTCATGGTTGAAGAAATAAACTCTTCTTAGAATTGTACATGGAACTTATCCCATGAGACCGCCAACTCCTCGGGATGTAAGAACCTGGGTTTTTGGAACGGGTCAAAATTCTGACCCTGTTTGAATTTTTGACTTGTTTCTGAGAAAACTTTGAAAATATGGGAAGCTCTGGAAATTTTTAGATTACATGTTGTGTACTCTAAATTACACGTTATGTGTATGTTAGGCATGTACTAGCCACGTGATGGCCGAGTACATTCTGTGTGGTGACCATGTAAGAATTTTTTATTACACGGCATGTAGTGTTACACGACACATTGTGTATCTTTCTTCCACGTACCAGCTGAATCTTATCCATGTGCTGACCCGTGTGGTGCACCCAAGCCATGTGGATAACTCCACTTAAGTCGAAGTATGGAAAAGGATAATGTATGACATGTAGTTATTTATACACGCTATGTAATTTTACTTTTATTCATTTATACAGGAGGGAGTCGCATCTAATTTCAGAAAACGTCTTCTTCTTCCCCAATTTCAAAACAGATCCATTCCAAAATCCCTAAGAACATACTTTACCCTAGAATTTCCATCTGACGTTCATTATTTGATCCGTCGGTGGCTGTGGGATCGCATCGGGAAGGCTAACCCACACACCCTCTTTTTTTTTCTAGTTTCTTTGCCTCATGCACCATAGTTTCCATCCAAGAATAATTTCCATGATTTGACAGTAATGTAGATCTACAAACATCGGTTTCGAATTGGAGCTCGATATCGAATGTGCCTACGTCCATGAGTCTCAAGTAGGTGGTTCATATCTTGTTTTTTGTTTTAATAGGAATTTGGGGGTTTTGTATTTTTAGCGAAACATTAGGTATTGAGCAAGACCCATGTTTTATTTATATTGAATTGATTGTATGCCTTATGGGGTGTCATTGGGCATTCCCTTACCATGTTATTCTTGAGAGAGGACAGGTTATAGGCCATTTCTAATTTGGGTAATTTTGGATGGGGGTTCCATAATGGTTATAATTGGATTGCTTTGATTTAACTACTGAGTTTCAATTATTGAAGCATGATTAAGTTTACTAGTGGCTTTCAAGACCTCAATACTAGTATGGGACAACACATGGTTAGTGAAAATCAATTATTTAATTTTTTTGCCTGTTTAAAGTGATTATTTTGTTTATATACATGTGATGATTGATATTTCATATCCTAGAACCCTTGGGTTTGTATGGGGGCATGGATAGAATATTATTGAGTTATGTTGATCATAGGTTCGTCTTGGCCCGGATTACTTGAGTGGTTTGACCATATGATTGGGCATCATGGACGTTAGTTTGAGGTAGTGTAACTGTTAGGTTGGGTATTCCCCATGATACTTAGATGGCGAGGCCATCAGACTTGAGCGAAATGGTCATAGGGACATGAGGTCTCATAGATGTTGTGGATTGGGTTCTTTATTTGGTAATTACTGCTCACCCGTGACTTGAGAGTCATGTGAACATATGTTGACTCTGTTATGAGGTGGTTTTGACCACTCGTGTTGGTAGAGGCCCTTGATAGTTGCGGTTTAGGTACTATTAGTTTGGGGGTTCTTATTGTAGGAATCCATATGGAAGGTGAGGAGCCTTTGGTTGGTAGCGATGAGGCTACCAGGTTATGAGATTGAGGGTAGATATCATTGTTTCCTTTGGTCATTTATTTTAGGACAGAAATAGTTGTTACTCTGATTATTATTTGAGAACAGACATCGATGTTCCTCTAATTGTTATTTGAGGACAGACATCACTGCTCCTTCAGTTTTTGTGCCATGGGAAGGTGTGGGATTTCGAGAAGGGTTACTATTGTTTGGGCATGCCTTCAAGAAGTCATTACTTGAGACACGAGGTGTCAAGAGGCATATGGTGTTGGGTTATATGATAGATATTTCAGCGTTGGATGAAGCAGGTGACACTCCATGGTGGCTTCTGAGCACCAGTAGAGTTTATGTTTGTTTGTGAATCATATTGTTTATTGATTTCCTTATAAATGAATTCCTTCTTAAACACTTATATTAGGTACGCACCATTGGGTGGTATCCTACTGAGATTCATATCACACCCTGCACAGGCCCTTCAAGATGCTTGTAGACTTTATGGATTTACATGCAGGAAAGAGACCTTCTTCAGGAGCTAGATTGTATTAGCTGTTGAATGGAGATAGTATGGACCTTAAGGTCATGCCTAGCTGGAGTTTACTTGTTTAGTTTCCATTTTTCTGTAACAACATGTTTACTTTAATATGTAGAAACTGTTGGTTAGCCATTGACACCATATATATATATATATATATATATATATTGACTTTTATGACCTGTTATGGATGCATGCTTGTTGTTTAGTAATTGTTGTAATTGATTTTTGGCATGATGTCTATTTACTTTATGTTGTTGTTGTTTCTGTTTTGCTTTCGTTGTTTATCTGCTATTGATTGTACTTCCGCTCTGCGGGTCTAGTTCGAGTCTGCTAAGTTATTTATTTCTGATGCATGTTAAATATTATTACTCATACCAGTAACATTATTATACTATGAGAGGGTATAAACTCCCCACTATACCTATCACACCCTCTCTTCTAGTCTGAAGCCTTTGGAATTCTGGGAGGTGCACCTAAGGTAGTAACCCCCGACCCGTTTAGTACTGTTCAGGTGGATTATCGAGTTAGGGACGTTACAAAGTGGTATCAAAGGGTTGTTATTGATAGGGATTTAGTAGCAGATTTTGACTGACTACTAATGAGATCAAGACTAAAGTTTTATTTATGTTGGTTATACTATTTGGGATATGGTAGACTAGAGATAGTTTGTAATTGGAACTTGGTTTCTAGCTTATGCTTGAGTTCCTACAGACCCAGGTACAAGGGATGGACCAAGTTTCCTTGGGTGGGAATTACTATTTTGCTTTTTATCAGATTAAAATTTATATGATTTCCACCTCGGTGGAAAACTTGGTGTGTGATGTTATTGATTATGACATGTGATCCTTGACCTAGTACGGTAAGGGAGAATTGGAACTTGGCTCAGTATGGAAAGACATGATTGTTTGGATTTTAATAGACACATTTTAGAGTATTTAAAATTCATAACTGCATGTTTTCTTTATGAAGTGACAATACCATGTGGATAATATCATTACCATGCTATAGATGATTTTGAAATGTTAAGGGTAAAAATCCTGATATAACTGATTATTTATTTTAATGTAATATGCCATGATTTATATATAATATAGAATTTCATGTGGTAGGGTATTTGGGTCTGGCTCTTATATGAGCAGGCATGTACTACGGTTGATGTGATTTTGATCACTAGGATTGGGCGACTTGGTCATTGGTTTGAGGAAACGTTGGTTGTCAGGACATGCATGGACCAAGGTACTTATGATACGTGGCTCTATTGAGGGCAGGTAAAGAGGCCATGAGGTTGGGATGTCATGGGCATGGGTTGTGATGGGGGGAGAGTAAGGGTAGTTGTTATACACTGCCTCTTTAATTCTTTACTTATCTATGTGATATAGATATATTGTTATATATATGGGTTGTCTGACCATTATGGTATTCATCGGGTTCCTCCTAGAAAATTCAGATGGAGTGTTAGGAGGGTGATGGTACAGTGCTGCAGGAGCACGATCAGGTTTAGAACCATGAGGGGCAGGCAGAGCATGAGCCACAGGTATAGGCTCAGAGATAGGATCATGTTCAGGATCCAGTGTAGGTAGGGCAACAACCAGTTTTGGCAGCGTTCTGTCCATGGATCGATGAGAAGATCCGAACTAGCCTGGTACGTGTCTTGCAAGGGATTGAAAAAGGTGAACAAGGTACATATACCTCTATGGAATATCTAATACGGGAGTTCCAGTCACAACACCTGCCACTTTTTTAGGGTGAGGGTGGTCCATAGGCAGCTGAGAACTGGATTGAGAGCATGCAGATGATCTTCGAGCAGCTCGAGATGCCTCCTGGGTGGAGGGTCTAGCTAGCGACGTACATGCTGAGAGGACCGGTGAAACATTGGTGGGATGTGAATGTTTAGGCTCATAGACACGAAGGAATCACAGGGAAGGAATTTTAGTATAGGTTCTTAGAGAACTTTTACCTAGAGATATAGAGGAATTAGAGAGATCAGGAGTTCTTGAACCTTCATTAGGGAGACATGTCTGTCATGGAATATGAAACTACTTTCACTAAGATGCCTCGCTTTGCACCTGGTATGGTAAGGGAAGATTCAGAAAGGGTGAGGCGCTTCAAGGATGGATTACGACATACCATTTGGATCTAGGTGAATATCTTCAGGTTGTGATCATTCTCAAAGGTGGTGAATCAGGTGTTCATAGAAGAGGGAAACAAGAAAGAGAGGTCTCACTTAGGTTAGACGATGGATTTAGGTGATGGTTCAGATAACAAGAAGCGAGGAAAAGATGAGTTCTAGTAGGGAAGTCAGGACAAATACTTATCTAGACCACCTCGCAGTAGTTCTTTAGTGGTTTGCTTTTAGTTTGGGCAACCGGGGCATGTACGGACTCAGTGCGATAGGCCTCCAAAGGAGTGTCGGGCATGTGGGAAGGTTGGGAATCTTGAGAGGTTGTTTAGGAAACCTTATCATATGGATGTTAATCAGGGACCAGGACAGACTGAAACATCTAGAGTTGGTTCAGGTTCATCACCAGGAGAGGGTAGTTGAGTTTTAGCTGCACGAGGAGGACACGGTAGAAACAGTGGGACCCAAATGAGGGGTCAGTGGCCAGCGACTGGTGCAACACCACAGGGAGGATAATCGTTAGGTATCTATGTGTTAATTCAAGTGAATTCTGTGGAGCTTCTAGGGGCTGATCAGGCTGGTAAGATGACGACGATTAGAGGTACATAGTGAGTGTGGTCATGACTTCCTTGTTTTCTTTTTCGCATGACCTGTTGAGGCATGCCCATTTTGAGTGCACGTGATGTAAAAGATATATGTGGAATAACTATATGCTGGTCAGTGGGATTGATACAATCTCAGGTGTGTGATATATTTATATATATGTATGTGAGATGTGTAGAATCGGGGCATCGAGGATGCGGGTTACTTGAGGTGAATGGAACCATGTCTTATTCAGAGTGTCCATGGGATGCAGGACCTCATGGAGGCAGACACCGATGTGGTGTGGGATACGTTTGGGTTTCAGGAATGACACGAGAGAACCAATGAGGTGAAAGGGTGACGATGCAACATGGGAAGTCCATGGGTCTAGGAAATAGGTTGTTGGACCTTTTCTTGGTTTAGTTTTGTCAGGTTGAGATCGAGTTAGGCAATTAATAATGTGGGGATCCCCTTGAGGAATTTAGCCAGAACCATTAATAACAGGGTAGTCTAGGTTACTTTAACTAGGATGGGTATGTTTGGTTTCATCTCCATGTTTCTTTGATATCTCTATGACTAGATATGTTAAGGTGGGGAGATTGTAATAGCTCAGGTTTTTTGGAATGGGTCAAAATTCTGACCCTGTTTGAATTTTTGACATTTTTATAAGAAGACTTGGAAAATATGGTAAGTTCTGGATATTTCCAGATCACACACCATGTACTCCAAAGTACACATCGTGTGTGTGTTAGGTGTGTACTAGCTGCATGCTAGCTGAGTACATGTCATGTGGTGACCGTGTAAGAATTTTCTACTACACGGTGTGTAGTGTTACTTGACACGTCGTGTATCTTTCTTCCATATACCGGATGAATCTTAGTCATGTGATGACCCATCTGGAATGTCCAATCTTTGTGGATACCTCTGCTTAAGTTAGAGTATGGACAAGGCTACTACAAAATGTGTAGTTCTTCATAAACGTTGTAAACTTTTACTTTTATTTGTTTATATGGGAGGGCGTCACGTAAAATTTTAGAAAATTTCTTCTTATTCCCCAATTTTGGAACAGCTCCATTCTAAAATCCTGAAGAACATACCTTACCCTAGAATCATCATCTGATGTCTTTTCTTAGATCCGTCAGTGGCTGCGGGATCACATCGGGAAGGATAAACATGTGCACTCTGTTTCATTCTAGTTTCTTTTCCTCACGCACCACAGTTTCCATCTGAGCAGAATTGCTAGGATTTGATGAAAACGTATATCTAAAAAGATCTTCTTCGAATTAGAGCTTGATATTGTATGTTCCTGCATATAAGAGTCTCAGGTAGGTGCTACATTTTTTTTGTGTTTTTGTGGGCATTTGGGGGTTGCTTATTTTTAGTGCAACGTCGGTTATTGAAAAAGACCCATGTTTTCTTTATATTGAATTGAACGTATGACTTATGGGGCATCGTTGGGAATTTCCTTACCATGTTATTCTTGAGAGATGATGGGTTAGAGTCCGTTTCTCATTTAGGGCATTTTAGCCAGGGTTCCAAAATGGTTATAATTGAATTACTTTGATTGAACTGCTGAGTTAAACTGTTGAAGCATGATTAAGTTTAATAGAGGCTTTCAGGACCTCAGTGCTGGTATGGGACAACATATGGCTAGTAAAAATCAACTTTTCAAATTGTTTTTCCTGTTTAAAGTGATTATTTTGTTTATATATATATGTGATGCTTGATATTGCATATGTTAGAACCCTTGGGGTTGTGTGGGGCATGGCCTGGATATTCTTGGGTGATGTTGATCACAAGTTGGGATTGGCTCAAATTACTTTAGTAGTTTGACAATAGGATTGGGCGTCATGGATGTCATTTTGAGGCAGTGTAACTGTCAGGTTGGGTATGGACCAAGATACTTGTATGGCGAGGCCAATAGACTTGAGTGACATGGTCGCAGGGACATGAGGTGTCAAAGATGTTGTGTCTTGGGTTTTTTGTTTGGCGATTACCACTCACCCGTGACTTGAGTCATGTGAACATAGGTTGACTCTATGATGTGGTGGTTTTGACCACTCGTGTGGGTAGAGGCCCCTGATAGTTTCAGTTTAGGTACTATTGGTTTAGGGGTGATTGTTGTAGGAATCCATGTGGAAGGTGAGGAGCCTTCAGTTGGTAGTGATGAGGCTACCGAGTTATGAGATCGAGGGAATATATTGTCATTTCCTCTAGTCATTTATTTGAGGACATGAATCATTGTTCCTCCAATTATTATTTTATAACAGACATCGCTGTTCCTGCGATTATTATTTGAGGACAGTAATCGCAGCACCTCTTGTTGTTGTGCCATGGGAAGGCATGGGCTTTTGATCAGGGTTAATATTGTTTGGACGTGCCTTTGGTATGTCATTACTTGATACATGAGGTGTTAGGAGGAACATGGTGCTGTGTTACATGACAGAGATTCCAGTGTTGGCCAGAGCAGGTGACAATCCATGGTGGCTGCTGAGCACCAGTGGAGTTTATGTGTGTTTGTGCATCATATTATTTACTAATTTTCTTATAAATGTATGTCTTCTTAAACACTTTTATTAGGTACACACCATTGGGTGGTATCCTACTAATATTCATATCACACCCTGTACAGGACTTTCAGGAAGCTTGTAGACTTTATGGATTTACATACAGGAAAGAGACGAGCTTCATGAGTTGGAATGTTTTAGCTGTTGCATGGAGGTGGTATGGACCTTGAGGTCATGCCTAGTTGGAGCTTACTTGTTTAGTTTCCATTTTCTATATCAGCATGCTTACTTTAATATGTAGAAAATGTTGGTTATCCATTGGTTCCATTTATATATATATATTGACATGTATTACTTGTTATGGATGCATGCTTGTTGTTTAGTAGTTGTTGCAATTGATTGTTAGCATGTTGTCTGCTTACTTTCCGTTGTTTGTTGTTTCTATTTTTCTTCTGTTGTTTATCTTATATTGATTGTGCTTCTACTCTACGGGTCTGGTTCAAGTATTATAAGTCGTTTATTTCCGCTTTATGTTAAATATTATTACTCGGACTAGTACCGTTATTTTCCTCCAATAGGGTATAGCCTCCCCACTATACCTGTTACACCCTCGCTGCTAGTTGACAGCCTGTGGCTATCAGTGAGGTGCACCTAAGGTAGTAACACTTGACTCGTTTAGTAATGTTTGGGTGTCTTATTGGGTTTGAGATGTTACACATGATCCCTGAGGAATAAGAACCATTATTACCACACTACTCCATGAAACATCACCATAGAAAATGAAGCCCAATTGTCTTTTCGATCATGGATTGTACCAAAAGCTATCTCAACCTAATGCAACCATTCTTCTATGAATGAATATGAAATAGACCCCTCATAATTATATAAATTTTGGTGATAAAAATCTTGTATTTTACTTCTATAAGTGTCATTGTCGATCTCCACTTTGCAATGATCTATTGGAACATCCCTTTGAACATCTTCAAAGCGAACCTAATGAGGACATCGACATGGATCCATTCTTGCAGGAAGAACAAATTTTTATATCCCCTAAACCTATAATATGAAATATTTAACATTAATTAATTAATTAATTGTCTTGTTAAGGTTTTAAACTATCCTAAGGTCAATGTAAAGACCCAAAATTTCCATATATTTTTTTTAAATTATTTGGGATTATTGCGAGTCTGTGAAAATTAATGGTGCGTGATTCCGAGGCCCGGTGTGACCAGAACGGAATTTTGAACTTTTATTAAGGTACGATCAGTAAACGTGAGATCAGGAATTTCTATCTTTTGAACCGGTGCTCAGAGTTGAAATTTGAGAGCACCGTTGAACTCACAGTGCTGGGATTCGCTTAAGAGAGGCCTAATTTCAACCGCAGTAGGTCAGGAGAAAAAGATAGTTTTACAGAATTTTTGAAGAATAATAAAATAACATAAAAATTTTATTTTATTTTTCTACCACCTCTTGAGTGATGGTGGCAGGGACCATAGAGGCGGTCAAACTTTTAATAAGGGAAATTAAATGCCCAGTTACACATCAATTGTGTAACCACTCCTCATTTAATTAATGTGGTCCATTAATTACAAAAATTAATGAACCATTATTTGAAAAGAGGATTAATCTATTAATATGACCCTTGGGATCTTAAAACATTGGCAAAGGGAGAGGGTGGTGTGATATTGTGGGAGAACTCTGAAGAAGCGCCAACGATCAACCCTTCCAATGAAGAATGGAGGCTTGGACGACAATGTTAGCGTAATAAATTCAGAAATGAAGAATGTCGATGACTTCATCAAATTTGGATTATTCTTCCACAACCACAACATCTCCTCTAAATCTAAGGTAGGGGTTGTTATTAAATTCAAGTAAATTCTCGATTTCTTTCCTCATTCTTGAAAAGCATGATGAATTCGGATCAACCAAAATGAGTTGATCTGTGATTTGTATGAAATTGTGGGTAGTTGTTGCGGGATATTTTAACAGGTTTTAATCATTACCTATGTGATGTATTTGTTTACTACCCAATTGATATGATGCTAATGTGGAGGGCATGGGCCAAACGAACAAGGCTTGAATACTCAGCCACTTTGGTTTTTGTCGCATTCTTTGGGGGTGGATTTTCAACTCAATGTAATCTTGAATCCAGGAGCCACGCAGTGACAACGACATCCCGGGAGGCCCATAGGTGTAATTAGAAGGGAAAATGGATCACCGGAGCTCACCCAGTGGCCTGCAAAATCCCTTCCGGCAGTAGCTGTGGAGGAGAGGTGCCGCGATGGACAACGAGAGTGGCCAAACCTTGGATGGACATGTTGGATGTAGGGCGGCGCGCTGTCACATTCCCTGAAAGGAGGCCACTGCTTTGATATGCGACAGAGGGGGACCCACACATCGTGGGTCCTACAGACAGGGTAATTATCATGTGGCACCACTGTTGGAAAACCGAACAGATGATACGTCCAATCGGAAAGGGGGAGATGATCTCACGCGGCCCAGCGGGTCACACCCAGCCAAAGCGGGATGGACCGGTCCGTGGCCCAGCGGGCCGAGCCTACTGTGGCCTAGCCCACTCGGGCCAGCCCATCCAGTTCGAGCAGGGCCAGACCTGGGTCAGACCCGGACCGGGTCGGGTCCACCCAAACCAGGTCAGATCGGCCCAGGTCAGGGCGGGTCGGACTGGACCCGGACCCTTTACGGCCTAGATACACTTAAAAGGCCATAACTCACAAACCAGATGTTCGTTTGAAGAACAGTCTATGGTGATGGAATCCCTGAAACAAGATGGTCCTTTTGAGATAATCCACCTGAGTTTTGGAGAAAGTTGGAGTATGACCGGGTTGGATCGAACTCAAATCCAACTAGGCCCTCGGTACTAAACACTTATAACTCACAGACCAGGCATCCAATTGACGTGTCATCTATCATGTTGGAGCCATTACTACATAGCGGTCCTTTAGGTTACTCCTTTGTAGAACTTTTTGGTAGTTGAGGCACAAATCATATCTTGAGGAGCAGATTCTACAGAACTCAAGCGCACAAAGTGCAGGGAATCCTATGGATGGGTGTCAATTGAAGAGTGAACCTATGTGGATCATCATCATAGAGACCCCGTGTAGATCAACATCATAGTGACCCTATGTGAATCCGCATCATAGAGACCCTATGTGGATCAACATCATAGCAATGCTGTGTGGATCAGCATCATAGAGACCCTGCATGGATCAACATCCTAGCGACCCTATGTAGATCATCAGTGCCAACCTGACGAGGACCAGCCTTAGAGAGGCCCATCATGGATCAGTGATATAAGACCCTATGTGGATCAAAAAATGGAACAACTTATTCATGGTTTAGTTATGGAACTTCCTAATAGAATAAAATGATATAGATTAAGACAAATCATCTTTATTCCTGATCTCTGAGTTGTATACCTAGTGTGATTTATCTTTACTTTGTGCTTTGTGATTGAGGTCATTATTTTTGGATTTTCCTTTGTGGAATTCTAGGATACCTTCAGGGGTCTCGGGGTCCCTACTGGGTATTGTTATACTCACCCTTGTATGGGCTTCACCCTCACCTTGTTGTGTCTTATGCAGATGGAGAGCATCTTGGTTGAGACTTTAGGGATCCAGGACCAGGCGATACACGAAGGTGAATGGTTGGTGTGGAGATCTGTAGAGATGAGATGTACCTACCCTTCATGTAGGATCTATGGTGGATGATATCAGGAGATATTTTCTATTATAGTTGTATCTTTTCAGTTGGGCTTTTATTCGATCCCCTTTAATTTTAGTACACACTTTTACTACTGAATTTTTACTATGTGGTTTGTATCTTGTCATGTTCTCATTCTGTGTGTTTGAAATTTTAAAGGAAATTTCTTACCACTTTCAAGGATATACCTTTCCAGTGCTAGTTTCCAACCCCTGTCCTATGGAAGGTAGGCTTGGGGTAGTCAGAGCATGGGCCCCAGGGGATGGGTCGTGACAAAGTGGTATCAGAGGAGTTGGTTATACCGAAGAACTAGGACTTTTATCTTTCCAACTGAGCAATAGTGTTAAGTGTTTTGAGCATGGTTTTCAGTTTGGAGAGTCTAGTGTTGGTATCAAGTCCAATGTATCCATACACTAAGACCCTGAATTCTGATTTCTAACTCAGTGCACGAAAACACTAAATGTGTGTGTTTTGGAAATGTTTTACTTTTTATCTCTCTTGAGTTAGCTCACCAGGTATAACTTATTGACCGTGGAACACCTATTTCTTTTCAGGATTCCTCCACATAGACATCCATCCAGGATTCTAGAGAGAGTTCACGATGATGGCCCACCAAGCGATGAGTCATTGGTGCAGGGCCCTCGTACAGCGGTGGCACCTTCGGGTGGTGCACCAGCAGCACCACTACCTGTTGGGAAATAGTTTCCACTATCCCCACTAGAGGATGGTGCATGTCGACTGAGCACATTGCATGAGTTCCAGTAGTAGAGGCCTCTGATATTTTGAGGAGAGATAGATCCTCAAGCAGCTAAGGACTGGTTGAAGGATGTGGCTGGAGATTTCCGCCTAGTTGGGACACCAGTAGAGCAGATGGTGATCCTAGTTGCTAGTATTTTCTAAGGCACGATAGGGAGATGGTGGATCCTGACGCTCTAGTTAAATGATGAGGCAACCCTCACTTGGATGGACTTTGAGATCCTCTTTAGGGTAGTGTTCGTTCCAGCGACACTATGATCTGTGCGTATTCAGGAGCTCCTACACTTATAGTAGGGCATCCTGACAGTAGCACAGTACTCAGCGAGATTCACTGACCTCTCATACTACTCCACCGACATGGTATGAGACCCTTTCTTCAGGGCCTAGACCTTTGAGCAGGGTCTCCAGTGGGAGATCAGAGTGTCGATTATATCACTCAATATCCCGATGCATGATGGAGTGATCAAGTGATAATTATTGGTGGAGAGATTCTTAGCTAAGTAGGAATAGATGGTGAGAGCCACCACCGGATGATAGGTAGCCGAGTCATCTGTATTAGGAAGTAGACAGATGATGCAGAGGTCCAAGTGGGGCCAACCTTCCAGAGGAAGACCCCAAGACGTAGGGTCGTAGGTGCAGAGCTCATGAGGGAGAGCAGGCCATCAGAGGAGCATATTGTGCTTCATGTGAGGCGGGCAATGCCACATGGCTCGCGACTACCCGAACCACCATAACAACGATCAACAGATGGTTGAGGAACCACCAATAAAGAGGCATAGATTCAAGTGAGAATGTCCACAGGGAAGTGGACGTGGCAGAGGAGCAGGCTGTGCAGTAGGCAGTGGGCGACGATTTGAGGTTTTACCACCACCACCTCCAAGTGGTTCACCCTGACCTCAGGGAGTAGGCGGACAAGGACAAGCATAGCTTCAGGCAACTAAGGCCTATGACATGGTGCTTCAGAGATTATTTGAGGTATGATATATTTCTACTCCACCCTAGCTGTAGTAATTATAGATATAGGTTCCAGTCACTCTTTCCTTGCCACATCTCTAGTTTGGAGCTCGAAGATTCCAGTAGAGTCATTGGATCAATCCTTACGATTGGATAATCCTACGGGAGAGGATTCGAAAATTACACACTGGTGTCGGCAGTGTGAGATTAATTTAGGAGGTGATATTTTTGGTTGGGATCTCCTAGTATTATCGCAGAGGACTTATGATGTCATCTTGGGTATGGACTGGTTATCCATGGTCCATGCTCAGATTGGATGTTTTAGGTGCAAAGTGTGGTGTGTCCAAGAGGATGGAACTGGGTTTTCCTTCACCGGTGAGAAGGGAACATTTGTAGCTCAGGATGGACTTTCCCAGAGGAGGTTTCAGCTACTCACACATCAGTTGGCTAGCCTTACCCTTAGAAAAGTTGACGATAGGAGTTCGAGTTATCCTATAGTGGTGGACCAGTATGCTGATGCCTTTTCTGAGGATATTCTGGGACTACCTCCTCATAGAGAGGTAGAATTTTACATCGAACTATACCCTGGGACGACACCAATATATACTCTAGCGTATCAGATGGATCTCGTAGAGCTTTGTGAGATACGAGCATAGCTAGAGGACTTGTAGAGGAAGGGGTTTATAAGGCCCAATGTTTCTCCATGGGAATCCCAGATTTTGTTTTCCAAGAAGGCAAATGGGAGTTTGAGGATTTGTGTGGACTATTGGTGCCTGAACCAGGTGACCATGAAGAAAAAGTATCCAATCCCAAGGATTGATGATCTCTTTGACCAACTGAAGGGAGCTCGATGGTTTTCAAAGATAGACCTCAGACCAGGCTATCATCAGCTCAGGGTACAAGATGAGGATGTACCAAAGAAGACATTAGGATGCCTATATGGACACTATGAGTATTTGGTGATGCCTTTTGGCATGAAGAACGCCCCAGTAATTTTCATGGGACTCATGAACATGAACTTCCAGCCTTACCTCAATCGCTTCATGGTGGTCTTCATTGAAAACATCATGGTGTACTCTGCATTGGAGGAGGAGCACGCCACACACCTGAAAATAGTTATAGATACACTCTGAGAGCACTGGATTTATGGAAAGATCTTGAAGTTCTAGTTTTGGATATGAGAAGTACAATTCCTAGGGCATGGTATCTCAAAGGTTGGAGTCATAGTGGATCCGGAGAAGATAGAAGCAGTACTTGCTTGGCAGCCACCCAAGTGTGTGACCGAGGTGCGGAGTTTCTTAATATTGGCTGGGTACTACTGGAGATTCTTACCTGACTTATATAGGGTAGAGGCACCCTTTTCAGCTTTGAAGAAGAATGGGCAACCTTTCTTATGGACGGAGAAGTGCCAACAGAGTTTCCAGGAGCTGAGGCGAAGACTGACGAGTTCCCCCATCTTGAGGCTACCAGAAGAGGGTGTTGGGTATGTAGTCTAATACAATGTATCATGGGCCAGACTAGGTTGTGTACTGATGTATGAGTGAGCAGTGATCACCTAAGGCTCCCGAAAATTGAGACAACATGAGTAGAACTATGCTACCCATGACCTGAAGTTAGCAGCAATGGTCTTTGCGCTGAAGATGTGGCAGCACTACTTGATGGGTGAATGGTTTACTATTTACTCTGATCGCAAAAGTATAAAGTATATATTCTCACATAAGGACCTGAACCTGAGACAATGATGATGTCTAGAGTTCCTATAAGACTATAACTTTGAGATAGTCTACACTCCTGGGAAGGGGAACGTAGTAGCAGATGCACTCAGCATGAGGTTTGGTCTACCGTTGCTAATTAAGGTGACAAAGCATCTAGATGCGTTTCATTTATCCTTCATGGATAGTGATAGAGAATCTTAAATACACTCTATGATAGTTACTCCTCTACTCCTTTAGTGATCTGGGGAGGCATAACTTGGGGACGTATACTGTGAGGCCCAACGTGCTCAGATATCCTCAGGACAGGCTCCTGATGGATTTTCTGATGTTGAGGAGCATGTCATCCTCTTTAGAGGACGTACCATGGTACCAATGATGCTACGAGAGGAGGTGTTGAGGGAGTTTCACACATACCCTTTGGAAGTACATCCTGGAGTATAGAAGATGTACCAGGACCACTGGTGTTAGTACTGGTGGCCAGGGATGAAGAAAGTAGTGGTGAAGTTTGTATCACGATGCCTCACTTGTCAGCAAGTGAAGGCCAAGCATTAGGTACCAGTAGGCTTAGCTCAGCCACTTGAGGTGCTGGAATGGAAGTGGGATGGTATATACATAGACTTAGTGATAGAGCTACCACGTAAGTCCAGGGGCCATGATTCCATCTGGGTGATCGTTGACAAACTCACAAAGTCAGTCCACTACCTACCCATATAAGATCAGGGATCAGTAACGAGATTGAGACACCTCTATGTACCGAAGATTGTACGAATTCATGGGGTTCCATCGACGATCGTCTTAGATCACAATGCTCATTTTACATACTATTTGCGTAACGGATTATAGGAGGCGTTCGGGACTCATCTACATTTGAGCACTGCCTTTTATCCTCAGACAGATGGTCAGACGGAGTAGACCATACAGACACTTGAGGAAATGCTTCGTGCTTTTGTCCTTGATTTTGGCCGCAGTTGGGAGGATCAATTTCCCTTGGTGGAGTACTCATAAACAACAGTTATCACTCCACCATTGACATGGCTATGTTTGAGGCCTTGTACGAGCAACCTTGCAGATCATCACTATGCTAGACAGACCCAGGGGAGTCATCACTTATGGGTCTAGAGTTGGTACAAGCTACCATAGAGAAGGTAAAGATCATTCAGGAGAGGATGAAGACTGCACAGAGCTGAAAAAAGTCTTATGATGATAGGAGACGAAGACCCTTAGAGTTTGAGGAGGGAGACCATGTATTCCTACAGGTCTCACCCCAACGAGGATTAAAGAGGTTTGGTCAGGGCGACAAGCTATCTCTGAGGTTCATCAGACCTTTCCAGATCCTCAGCAGAGTAGGTGAGGTGGCGTACCATCTAGCTCTTCCCCTAAAGATGCACTAGGTTCATAATGTTTTCTATGTGTCGTACCTGGCGAGGTATGTGCATGATCCATCACACGTTATCGATTGGGGTGAGCTAGACATCGATGATGGGGTGATGTTTGTGGAGTTCCTGATGGAGATAGAGGATCGACAGGAACGAGTCCTTCATTAGCGGTTGATTTATCTAGTGCGAGTTTGTTGGTAGCATGGGAATATCCAAGAGAGCACATGGGAGAGGGAGGCTTAGATATGTGCTCAGTACCCCCATTTTCCCCTAGTTTTGTTGTATCTTTTTGGGAAAAAATCCCTAAGGTAGGGAGAATGTAAAGACCCATAATTCCCATATAATTTTTTTTTAAAAATTATTTGGGATTATTGTGAGTCTACAAAAATTGACGGTGCTTGATTCTGAGGCCCGATGTACCCATAACGGAATTTAGAACTTTTTTTACACACAATACTAGCATGACTTGCTTTACACGCAGTCGCGACCTTCCTCGATAGCTTGCGTTGTACGCAATACCGAGTTTCACTAAACAACGATATGCTATTAAAACTAGCAGTTATGAATAGTAATACCCACTTTTTGAAATTTTATAAATTTTATCATTTAAAATGGACTTCATTTTTGGATTTGGAATATTGAAATTATCCTAGGGTGAATTTTTGGTATTTTTCTGAAAACTTTAAATTTTTGGTGAATAGTGAAAACACTAGGTTACTATTTAAAAACCAACTTTTTATTTAAATAATTATTTATTTTATTTAAATTTATTTTAGGTAAAAATTGATACATAATACCAATATAATTTCAATGTAATTCATTGGAGTCATTTTATAATAATTTTAGATATATAAAAATTTTATGGAACTTTTCTCCGTCTTTTACCCACCTCCTAGGAGAGTTTAAAAATTTACATAAAACATAATTTTACCGATTCTGTGAGTGGAATTTTGAAACTCTGAGAGACATGGTTAACATTAAGGAGTAAAATGTGGTTCAATAAGATAAAAATATTTTTTGGTGAATAGTAACTTTTTTACTTTTATTTACCACAGTTAAAAGTAAATAGGGTAATTAAGGGTAAAAATGGTATTATTATTACCCTAACACATGTCCTAATTCCATTGGATAAGTTTAATTTGACCAAAAACAACCTTAGGAATAAAATATGACCATTTAAGTCCACTTGGATTAGATTAGGACATTTATTATTATTTTATTTAAAGAATAGTTAAAATAGTTAAAATCAAAGTTTAATAAATAAAACATTTTTAATATAGGGTTATACATAAGATAAATTCAACTATAAATATTAATTACAAATATAAAAAGACTTCCTACATAATGGTATTTTATTTATAATTTTTAGACTTTAAATAATTTAATTTATTTATGACACAATGATGATGCAGTAATTACCTTATTAACATAATTGATATTATAAATACCCAAATAAATGTAATTTGAGACTTTTTATGAATTAAACTAATTTTATAGGTTAATATGACATATTAGTGTTTATTTAATTAACTTTTTTCTAACTAATCATGCTGTTATGATTTTCACAAAAATTAATTACCAAATAGTGTCATAATTGACATAAAATAGTTTTTTTAAAACATATTATATTATTAATTGTTATTTTATTCCTAAAAGTCTAAGGTTCGGCCGAATAACTTAGATAAGGTTATATATATTAATAATTAACCACTTGGGGTTCTTTTGTCTTGTTATAGTAAGTTTATTAACCATATAGTGTAAGAAAACAAGAAGACATGGTAAAAGTAAAATTATTTAACTTAAAGTTAAATCTAAATTATAAGGTTAAAATAGTAACCTGAACTTGTATAAAATCTATTGGTTGAGATGATTTTGACCCATACCCACCTTATCTTGTAAATAAATCAATTTAGAGCTATTAAAAACAGAATATGACTTTATAATAAAATAATATTTTAAGTTTTTCTTAAAGTGCCCCTCTCCTCCCTTATAAAAGGGCACCTCCTCCCTCTCCTCCTCACACCACTTTGAGCCTTCAAGCTCGGCCAAAACCTGCCAATTTCTCTTCTCCACTTCCCTAGAAACATCCTAGAGGTCCTGGTATTCTTCAAAGACCATCTTTAGTGCCCTAAGAGGAGATTAAGAAGAGGCGCTTCAAAGAAGAGGTAATGTCCGTTACCGATTCTTTCAAATTTATTTCTTCTTATGATTCTTCTTCTTTAGTTGTTTAATTATTAAGTAATAACATAAGTATCAATAATATACTGATATGTTATTATAAATATGAAACAAACCTATTTAACCTTCTATCCATCCTACGGAAAATGAAATCACCGCACGTGCGTACGTACGGAATACCGTCTCCACGCCGTGGTGTAATCTGTTTTCCACCACCCCCTTAATTGGATGGGTATAATGGTGTAAATAATAACTATATATGATTATTTTAAAGTGATATTGATTCTGAAATAGTATACATACACTTCAATACAATTCCATGATCATGGGAACGATATTATCGCTCGTGCGTACATACGGCCTACCGTCTCCACGATGTGATGCGACTTGTTCTACATGATCTAAAATGCATAATGACTATATAAATGAATTAAATGAATAAATATGATATATTTTACACTAATACCATTTTGTAAATGAGATATCTATAACCTAAAAAGAATAATAATAATTTATTCGGAAAAACACGCATAAGAACAAAAAGCAATAAACACCCGAATAACAAGTAGCAATGCAATATTACTAATATGAAGCTAATAATATGACCATATATGATATCATAAAAATGTTTAAGATTCTGGAATAAGTCAATAACATTATTTAAATAATTATACACGAGTTTTGGACACGTACGAAGCAAATCGGACCTAAGGTAAGGGAAAATCTCACAATCTCATTTTTATCCAAGATTGTTTATAATTCAGAATTTACTGGGGAATATTTATCATCTACATCCATATTTCCTCAATATGTAATATTATTTATATCCTCATACAATTGTTTAAATACAATTTTACCATTCGGTGAGTTTTTAGTAAAGGATATGAAAGGAATCTTTTGTCGTTTCTAATACGAGGTACTTTTTTGACTTTTCCGGCCAAAGTATGAGAACAATGTTTTTTTAACTTATGCAGCATGAATGGATTTTTATGATTTTATAGAAAATTATTTCCATGAATCTTCCTTTAAAAGTTTTCAAGTTTATTTTTAATCAACTTCTTTTAGTTTAAAATTGTATGACATGTTAAGAAAGTAAAATGTTTTTTTGAAGTTGGAATGATATTTTCCTCAAGAATAGAGTTCAAGTGTTTTATCAAAATTATTTTACATCTAAGATAATATAGGGTTCTGTTTCTATCCCTATTTTTACATTTATTTTACTATGTTATAATGGAATTATTTTTATGATGTCCTTTTATCTTATATGGATTATGTTATGATGGAATGATGTTTAAGAATCCCATTTTTATTACATGGGTTATGCTATGATGTATGATTTATGATATTGTGGAACACATAAGAATGGTATCATTATAAGATGGGTGGGAAATATATCTCCCTCCAATGCATTGGGTAAAAATTTATATCTAATGAGATAGACATGGCTGGAATGGTAGGTTAATCTGGTTCAGTGATACAGGACTGAAACGAGGAGTGAACTCGGTTCAGAAATGGACTTTGTCTACTAAGATAGTTTTGAAAATGAGTCTTGACTAATAAGAAATGATTCTATATGATTATGTGTGTATGACACAAAGTTTCATGTTTTAAGTTATGATTATTGGGATTAAATTTCACTACTGTGATTTATCCCATGTTATGAAATTATGATCTCTTTTGCAGGTTAAGATTTTGAAAATGTTATGTTCTTATGAATATGATGTGGTTGATATTTCTTTTGTTTACCCTTACTGAGAATTTGAGATCACCCTTTTGTATGTTTTATTTTCCCCAGGTCAGGAAGAAGGGTATTAAGTAAGATATGCCAAAATGGACTCTAGATATGATAAAATAAAAGGGAGACAGTGTAGATGATTTATGAACCAGTTGTTTATGTTTCCTAGTTTCTAAAGACACTATACCTATACGGCCCTTTCATGGTTTTGTTATATGTTGTAATAAGTGTGCTTAAATTTTGAAGCAATAACAATGTATGTAAATTATGGGTCGTTATAGTTGGAATCAGTGGAAGGGTATAGTCAACCTTTGGAAACTAGGATATGAAAGCCTTAGTAAGAACCCTAAGGATATGTCTAAGAATAGGAAAAAATCTTAGTGTTTTAGAAATGGCCATGAAAAACCTATGATAAGACCTTAAGTGTGAAATTTTATTCTTGATTATGTGGTTTTCCTATTATAATTAGTGTTTCTCACACTATTCTTCTTGGTTTTAGTCAATGTCTGGAACCTGAAGGAACCGTGTTAATGCGGAATGTGACGTGCAATGCAATGATTGTCTCCCTGAGCAACCAAACGTTATGGGAGCTGGAATGAAAAATCTTGTAGCCATGCTCACACAACTTTCTCAAGCTATGAATCATGCAAGACTTACAAACGAGCAAAGGAAGGAGAAAAATTCTGTTTAATCCTTCATGAGGAAACTCCCACCCTCATTCAGCGGGTCTACTGATCCATTAGTGGATGAACAATGGATCAGTACCACTAAAAATATATTTTCAGTTCTTCAATGTTTTGAACATGATAAAGTCATATTAGCAGTATATCGTTTGGAAGGTGAAGCTGATAAATGGTGGAATATTATCAAGAATACGAGGCCAAGAGATGAAATTGAGTCCATGGAATGGGATGAGTTCAAGAACTTATTTTTCAATAAGTACTTCCCTTGTATTCTTAGAACAAATATGGAGTAGGAGTTTTTTGAACTGAAGAAAAAGTATGATGAATCTGTTGGTACCTACAAATAAAATTTTACAAGACTTGTAAGGTACACTTCTGGAATTATTATCCAACATGAGAGTAAGATCGATCGATTCTTTAGTGGCTTAAAACAAAGTCTTCGAAGGGAGTTAGCCATAAGGGACTTTAATAGCTATGAGGAAATCGTTCGATGTGCTCTCAAGGTTGAGATGGAGATTGGAGTAACCCATCAGTCATATGTGTTTGATAAGAAGAGGAAAATGGAATTCAAAGGGAAATCTAAAGAGCACACTGAAAAGAAGATGAGTTTTTTCTTATGCTCATAGTGTGGAAAGAAACATGGAGGGAGTTTTCTTAAAGGGACAAGTAAATGTTTCAAATGTGGGAAGGAAGGTCATCGGGCATTTGAATGTCCCAATGATGGGAAGAAGATGGCTAATGATGAGAACAAAGAAAAGGCTACACAGAGTGAACCTCCTACACTTCAATTTTACAAGTGCAAGGAAATGGGGAATTATGCTAATCAATGCCCTAATCCAAGGGTTTTTGATGATGATCGATGTCAAAAAACACTTAAGGCTAAATAAAAAGGAAAGTTAAATGCAATTTCTATCAGAGATGTGGAGTACAATAACGAAGTGGTGAAAGGTACACTTACCATCCACTCTAAAGTAGAAAATGTTTTATTTGATTCTGGATCCACCCACTATTTTATTTATGAAGAATTTTCTAAGGGTATCACCATATTAACTCAACAATTAGATGTTGAGTTAGCTGTGTCAACCCCTAATGGCATAACAATCGCATCAAAAGTTTACAATTCTCCTCCGATTGAAGTTTGTGGGAAAGTGCTTCCTGCAAATCCTGTGATCCTTCTTATAGTGGAATTTGATATGATTCTTGGCATGGATTGGCTTTCTTTATATGGATCTCATATCAATTTCCAAAGAAGGGAAGTCACATTTCATATTCCAGATCAATATATGATTGTCTATCGATGCACAGATGAACATAACCTTCCTGTGGAAATTTCATCCATCCTATGGGTCTTGATTCTACTAAATGAAGGTTATTTATCTCAAATTGTTGGAGAGAAACTCACGAATAAGAATATGCCCATTGTACGAGAGTTTGATAATTTCTTTTTGGAGGAATTGCCTAGTCTTCCACCAAATCGTGAAGTTGAGTTTTCAATAGAACTTGTACCAGGTGCTTTACCTATTTCAAAGACACCTTATAGAATGACCCCAATTGAGTTGCAGGAATTGAAGAAGCAACTCCAAGAGAATCTTGATAAGGGATTCATACGCCCTAGTGCGTCACCTTGGGGAGAAACTATTCTATTTGAAATATGGATCAATGACACTCTGTATTGATTATCAAGAACTTAACAAGATCACTATCAAGAACAAATATCCTCTCCCACGCATTGATGACTTATTTGAACAACTACGCGAAGCTCAATACTTTTCCAAGATTGGTCTTCATTCATGGTATAATCAATTAAGGGTAAAAGGGGAGGATATACCAAATATGGATTTCCATACAAGGTATGGACACTATGAATTTATAGTGATGCCATTTGGTCTTACTAATGCCCCTACTATCTTCATGGATCTAATGAATAGAGTCTTTAGAGACTATCTTGATCAGTTTGTGGTAGTCTTTATAGACGATATTATTATCTATTCAAAGAGCAAAGAATAACATAAAGTTCACTTGAGAATTGTATTGAAGACCCTGAGAAAGGAGAAGCTTTATGCGAAATTTACCAAGTGTGAATTTTGGCTTCAAAAAGATGCATTTTTGGGTCACATAATCTCAAAAGAGGGGATATCTGTGGATCCAGCAAAAACAGAGTTTATCGAAAAATGGTCGAGACCAACAACAGTAACTGAGATCTGAAGTTTTCTTGCTTTGGATGGATATTATAGATGTTTTGTGAAAGATTTTTCACGATTATATAATCCACTCAACAGGTTGACTCGAAAAGGAGTTAAGTTCGTTTGGACGGAGGATTGTGAAGAGAATTTTAGGGAGTTAAAAAGAAGGTTATCCAGTGCACCTGTGCTCACACTGCCTTGTAGTGGAGAAAGATTTGTGATCTACAGTGATTAATCTAAGAAGGGATTAGGGTGTGTTGTCATGAAAAATGACATGGTGATAGCTTATGCCTCACGACAGTTGAAAATCCATGAGAAAAATTACCCAACTCATGATTTAGAATTAGCTGCGGTAATCTTTGTATTAAAAATATGAAGGCATTATCTTTACGGTGAAAGGTGTGATATTTATACTGATCATAAAAGTTTAAAGTATATTTTCACACAAAAGGATATGAATATGCACCAAAGAAGATGGTTGGAGCTGATTAAAGATTACGACTGCTCAATTCATTATCACCCTGGGAAATAAAACAAGGTGGCAGATGCATTAAGTCGATAGGACCATGCTAGCTTATCCATGATGAGGATGACAAAAGATCCAATATTTATGGATTTACAAAGGATGTATCTTGTAATTATAATGGAAGGGGAAAAATCTTATCTTTCTCAAATTAATTTTCAACCATCAATACATGTGAAGATTAAAGAGGCACAAAAAGAAGATGTAGAGTTACAAAAGAAGGTGTGAAATGTTCCTGAATTCAACCTTGATTGTGATGGGATAATAAGGTTCAGAAATCGGGTTTGTGTTCCTCCCATCCCATAATTAAAGAAGGAGCTGCTGGATGAGGCTCATAGTTCTTCATTCTCTATTGATCCTGGAAGCACGAAGATGTATAAGTACTTGAAAGATTACTTCTGGTGGGATGGCATGAAAATAGATGTTGCTGAATATGTTTGTCGATGCTTGGTTTGTCAGCAAGTTAAAGCTGAGAGACAAAAGTCTAAGGAGATGTTACAACCATGAACCATACTCGAATGGAAATGGGAAAACATCACTATTGACTTTGTCACCGGACTTCCTAAAACATCCAAAGGAAATAATGATATCTGGGTCATAGTTGATCATCTTACGAAGTCAGCACACTTCATTACTATTAGAGAGGATTTCTCTCTTGATCAGCTTGGCAGGATATATGTAAGGAAGTGGTAAGATTTCATGGAGTACTACTTTCCATTATATCTGATCAGGATCCGAGGTTTACCTCAAAGTTTTGGTGAATTCTTCAGCATACTCTAGATACAGAGTTGAGTTTCAGCACTGCTTATCATCCTCAGACAGAAAGTCAGTCTGAGAGGACAATTCAGACTCTATAAGATATATTAAGATATTGATCTATGGATTTCAAAGGTGGCTGGGATCAACACCTACCTTTGGTGGACTTTTCATATAATAATATCTTTCACTCCAGTATTCAGATGGCTCCTTATGAAGCTCTCTATAGAAAGAAATGCAGGACTCCAAATTTCTGGGATGAAGTTGGGGAAAGAAAGCTATTAGGACCTAATCTTGTTGATGAGATGACAGAAAAGGTCTGATCTATTCAACACCACATAAGGGTAGATCAAAGTCGACAAAAAATTTATGCTGACAATTGAAGAAAAGACCTAGAGTTTGAAGTGGGTAATAAAGTGTTCTTACGAATATCTCCTTGGAAGAGAGTAATGAGACTTGGAAAGAAGGGAAAGATGAGCCCTAGGTATATCATTACTTTCGAAATACTAGATCATGTTGGGAAGATAGCTTACCGATTGGAACTTCCACCAAATCTCTCTCAAGTTCACGATGTGTTCCATGTATCTCTCCTGAGAAAGTACATACCTGATCCTTCACATGTACTAAGCTCAGAAGTTGTACCGCTAGAGCAAGATCATTCTTATGAAGAACAACCGATAGAGATTCTGGATCGTAGTGAAAAAGTACTACGGAACAAGACCACTCGCTTGGTGAAAGTTTTATGGAGGAACCACCAATTAGAAGAAGCTACATGGGAGCTTGAGGATATGATAAGGGAGAGGTATCCTCATCTGTTTGTTACAAAGAGACGAATTTCAAGGGCGAAATTCATTTTAAGGGGGGTAGAATATAACACCCAAGATTTTTATGATAAATATTTTGTTTTTATGTTATATAAATCATCAAATGAATCTTTCCCTACACACAACACTAGCTTAACTTGCTTTACACGTAGTCACGACTTTCCTCGATAGCTTGCATTGTACACAATATCGAGTTTCACTAAACAACTATATGCTATTAAAACTAGCCACTATGAATAGTAATACCCATTTTTTAAAATTTTATAAATTTTATCTTTTAAAATGGACTTCATTTTTGGATTCTTAATATTGAAATTAGCCTAGGGTGAATTTTTGGTATTTTTCTGAAAACTTTCAATTTTTGGTGAATAATGAAAACACTGAGTTACTATTTAAAAACCGACTTTTTATTTAAATAATTATTTATTTTATTTAAATATATTTTAGGTAAAAATTGATACATAATACTAATATAAGTTCAATTTAATTCATTGGATTCATTTTATAATAATTTTAGATATCTAAAAATTTTATTGAACTTTTCACCGTCTTTTACCCACCTCCTAGGAGAGTTTGAAAATTTACATAAAACTTAATTTTACCGCTTATGTGAGTGGAATTTCAAAAATCTGAGAGAAATGGTTAACATCAAGGAGTAAAATGTGGTTCAATAAGATAAAAAGATTGTTTGGTGAATAGTAACCTTTTACTTTTATTTACCACGGTTAAAAGTAAATAGGGTAATTAAGGGTAAAAACGGTATTATTATTACCCTAACACATGTTCTAATTCTATTGGATAAGTTTAATTAGACCAAAAACAACCTTAGGAATAAAATATTACCATCTAGGTCCACTTGGATTAGATTAGGACATTTATTATTATTTTATTTAAAGAATAGTTAAAATAGTTAAAATCAAAGTTTAATAACTAAAACATTTTTAAGATAGGGTTATACATAAGATTAATTATAATCTAAATATTCATTAGAAAGATAAAAATATTTCCTACATAATGGTATTTTATTTATAATTTTTAGACTTTAAATAATTTAATTTATTTATGACACAATGATGATGCAGTAATTACCTTATTAACATAATTGATATTATAAATACCAAAATAAATGTAATTTGAGACTTTTTATGAATTAAACTAATTTTATAGGTTAATATGACATATTATTATTGATTTAATTAACTTTTTTTGAACTAATAATGCTGTTATGATTTTGAGAAAAAATCAATTACCAAATAGTGTCAAAGTTGACATAAAATAGTTTTTAAAACAAATATTATATTATTAATTTTTATTTTATTCCTAAAAATATAATGTTTGGACAAATGACTTATATAAGGTTATATATATTAATAATTAACCACTTGGGGTTCTTTTTTCTTGTTATAGTAAGTTTATTAACCATATAGTGTAAGAAAACAAGAAGACATAGTAAAAGTAAGATTATTTAACTTAAAGTTAAATCTAAATGATAAGGTTAAAATAGTAACCTAAAATTGTATAAAATCTATTGGTTGAGATTAATTAGTCCCATCCCCACCTTATCTTAGAAATAAATCAATTTGGAGCTATTAAAAACCGAATATGACTTTATAATAAAATAATATTTTAAGTTTTTCCTAAAGTGCCCCTCTCCTCCCTTATAAAAGGGAACCTCCTCCCTCTCCTCCTCACACCACTTTGATCCTTCAAGATCGACCAACCCCTGACAAGTTTTCTTCTCCAATTCCATAGAAACATCCTAGAGGTCCTGATCTTCTTCAAAGACCATCTTTAGTGCCCTAAGAGGAGATTAAGAAGAGGCGCTTCAAAGAAGAGGTAATGTCCGTTACCGATTCTTTAAAATTTATTTCTTCTTCAACTTATTATTCTTTAGTTGTTTAATTATGAAGTAATAACATAAGTATCACTCATATACCGATATGTTATTATAAATATGAAACAACCCTATTTCACCTTCTATCCATCCTACGGAAAATGAAATCACCGCGCGTGCGTACCTACGGAATACCATCTCCACACCGTGGTGTAATCTGTTTTCCACCACCCCCCTACTTGGATGGGTATAATGGTGTAAATAATAACTATATATGATTATTGTAAAGTGATATTGATTCTGAAATAGTATACATACACTTAAATACAATTCCACGATCATGAGAATGATATCATCGCTTGTGCATACATACGACCTACCGTCTCCAAGATGTGATGCAACTCGTTATACATGATCTTCAATGCATAATGATTATATAAATGAATTGAATGAATAAATATGATATATGTTACACTAATACCATTATATAAATGAGGTATCTATAACCTAAAAAGAAGAATGAGAATTTATTCGACAAAACACGCATAAGAACAAAAAGCAATAAACACCCGATTAACAAGTAGCAATGCAATATTACTAATACGAAGCTAAGAATATGAAAATATATGATATCATAACAATGAGTAAAATTCTTGAATAAGTCAATAACATTATTTAAATCATTATACATGAGGTTCAGACATGTACGAAGCAAATCGGACCTAAGGTAATGGAAAATCTCGCAATCTCATTTTTATCTGAGATTGTTTATACTTCAGAATTTACTGGGGAATATTTATCATCCACATCCATGTTTCCTCAGTATGTAATATTATTTCTATCCTCCTACAATTGTTTAAATAAAATTTTACCCGTCAGTGAGTTTTTAGTTAAAGATATAAAATGAATTTTTTGTCGTTTCTAGTACGAGGTACTTTTTTGACTTTTCTGGCCAAAGTACGAGAAGGATGTTTTTTTAACTTATATGACATGAATGGATTTTTATGATTTCATAGAACATTATTTCCATGAAGCTTCCTTTACAAGTTTTCAAGTGTATTTTTAATCAACTTCTTTTTGTTTAAAATTGTATGACATGTTAAGAAAGTAAAATGTTTTTTTGAAGTAGAAAGGATATTTTCCTCAAGAATAGAGTTCAAGTGTTTTATCAAAATTATTTTCCATCTACGATAATATAGGGTTCTTTTTATATCACTATTTTTACATTGATTTTATTATGTTATGATGGAATTATTTTTATGATGTCCTTTTATCTTATATAGATTGTGTTATGATGTCATGATGTTTAAGAATCCAATTTTTATTACATGGGTTATGCTATGATGTATGATTTATGATCTTGTGGCACACATAATAATGGTATCATTATACGATGGGTGAGACATATATCTCCCTCCAATGCATTGGGTAAAGATTTATATCTCATGAGATAGACATGGCTGGAACGACAGGTTAATCCGGTTCAGTGATACAGGACTGGAATGAGGAGTGAACTCGGTTCCGAAATGGACTTTGTCCACTAAGATAGTCTTGGAAATAAGCCTTGACTACTAAGAAATGATTCTCTATGATTAAGTGTGTATGCCACAAAGTTTAATGTTTTAATTTATTATTATTGGGATTACATTTCACTACTATGATTTATCCCATGTTATGAAATTATGATCTCTTTTGCATGTTAAGATTTAAAAAATGTTATGTTCTTATGAATATGATGTGATTGATATTTTTTTTACCCTTACTGAGCATTTGAGATCACCCTTTTGTATGTTTTCTTTTCCCTAGGTCAGGAAGAAGGGTATTAAGTAATATATGCCAAAAGGGACTCTAGATATGATAAAATAAAAGGGAGATAGTATAGATGATTTATGAACTAGTTGTTTATGTTTCCCAGTTTCTAAAGACACTATAACTATACGGTCCTTTCATGGTTTTGTTATATGTTGTAATAAGTGTGCTTAAATTTTTAAGCAATAACAATGTATGAAAAGTATGGGTTGTTATATCTATATTTTGAACCGGTGCTCAAAATTGAAATCCTAAGGCACCATTGAACTCACAACACCAGGATTCTATTAAGGGAGACCTAACTTCAACCGCAGTAGGTTGGGAGAAAAAGATAGTTTTACGAACTTTTTTTAGAAAAATAAAATAACATAAAAATGTTATTTTATTTTTCTACCACCTCTTGAGTGATGGTGGTGGGGACTATAGAGGCAGTCAGACTTTTAGTAAGGGGAATTAAATGCCCGGTTACACATCAATTGTGTAACCACTCCTTTTTAATTAATGTGGTTAATTAATTACACCAATTAATGAACCATTATTTGAAAAGTGGATTAATCTATTAATATGACCCTTCAGATCTTAAAACGTTGGAAAAGGGAGAGGGTGGTGTGATATTGTTGGAGAACTCCAAGGAAGCACCAATGATCAACCCTTCCAACAAATAACAGAGGCTTGGATTACAACGTTGGATGACTCAATCCGAAAACAAAAAATGCCAACGGCTTCATCAAACGTGGATTCTTCTTCCACAACTGCGACATCTCCTCTGAATCCATGGTAGGGGTTGTTATTAAAATCAAGTAAATTCTCGATTATTTTCCTCGTCATTGAAAATCACGATGAATGCATATCAACCAAAATGAATTAATCTGCGATTCGTATAAAATTGTGGGTTGTTGTTTCAGGAGATTTGAACGGGTTTTAATAATTACCTATGTGATGTATTTATTTACTAACCACTTGATATGATGATAACGCGGAGGGTTCAGGACAAAAAAACAAGGCTTGGACCCTCCATTGCTTCAGTTTTTGTTGCATTCTTTGGGGGAAGATTTTTAACTTGACAGAATCTTGAGTCCGGGAGCCATGCAGTGACAGCGGCATCCAAGGAGGCCCATAGGTACAATCAGAAGGAAAAACGGACCACCTAAGCTCACCTGGTGGCCAGAAGAAACACCACCGGCGCAAAACCGATGGACAACGGTGGTGGCCGACTCTTGCCGGCCGCAGAGGAGAGGCGGTGCCTATAGGTGCTGCAGTGGATAGCAGGGGCGGACAACCCTTGGCTGGCCACATTAGCTGTAGGGCGGCACACCGTCATGCGCCGAAGAAGGAGGTCATCGATTCGAGCCATGGCGGAGGGGGACCCGCGCCCCATGGGTCTCGCTGACATGGGGGTGGCACCACGTGGCTCTGTCGTTGCAAAACTGAATGGATGATTCATACATTCAGAAATGTGGAGCCGACCTCGCGCAGCCCGGCGGGTCGCGCCCAGCCAAAGTGGGTCAAGCCAGGCCACAACCCAGCAGGCCGATCCCACCACGACCGGACCAGCCAGTTTTGGTCGGACTAGGTCGGATCGGCCTAGGTCGGGGTGGGTCGGATCGATCTAACTAGGTCGGACCAGACCCGAAACCTTTACATCCCAGATACGCTTAAGAGTCCGTAACTCACAAACCAGATGTCTGTTTGACGAACCATCTACGATGATATAATCCTTGGAACAATACATTACTTTTGAGATACTCCACATGAGTTTTGAATAATGTTAGAGTATGTCTAGGTTGGATCGAACCCGAATCCAACTAGGAGCTCGGTACTAAAACACTTTTAACTGACAGATTGGGAATCCGATTGACGCGTCGTCTATCACATTGTAACCCTTACGACAAGGCGGTAATTTGAGTTACTCATTTGTAGAACTTAGTGGCAGTTGAGGCACAACCGATATCTTGAGGAGCAGATTCTACAGAACTCAAGAGCACTGGGTGAGTGGAATCCTATGGTTGGCTATTAATTGAAGAGAAACCCTATGTGGATCTGCATCATAGACACCCTGTGTAGATCAACATCATAGAGACCCTGTGTGGATTGGAATCATAGTGAACCTATGTGGATCAACATCATAGTGAACCTATGTGGATCAGCATCATAGCTACACTGTGTGGATCAATATCCTAGCAACCCTGTGTGGATCAAAAGTGCCAACCCGACGAGGACCAGCCTTAGAGCGGCCTGTTGTGGATTAGCGACATATGAACCTGTGTGGATCGAAAATGGAACAACTTAATAGTGGTTCAGTTTTGGAACTTCTTAATGGAATAAAATGATATAGCTTAATACTAATCATCTTTATTCCTGATCTCTGAGTTGTATACCTGGTGTGAGCTATCTCTACTTTGTGATTTGTGATTGGGGTCATGCTTTGTGGTTTTTCCTTTGTGAAATAATCGGAGACCTTCAGGGGTTTTGAGGTCCCTACTGGGTATTTTTATACTCATCCCTACACGGGCTTTACCCGCACCTTGTTGTGTTTTGTGCAGACGACAAACATCTTGGCTAATACTTTAGGGAGCCAGGACCAGGCGATATACATAGGTGACTGGTTGACATGGAGAGCTATAGAGATGATTTGTACCTACCTTTCAGGTAGGATCCCTAGTGGATGATCTTAGGAGGTGTTTTCTATTTTAATTATATCTTTTAAATTGGGCTTGTATTCCATCCCCTTTACTTTTAGTACACACTTTTACTAATGTAGTTTTACTATGTGGTTTGCATCTTGAAGTGTTCTTGATCTGTGTGTTTGCAGGTTTAAAGGAAATGCCTTCCCACTTTTAGGGATATTCCTTTATGATGCTAGTTGTCAACCCTTGGCCTATGGAAGGTGGGATTGGGGTAGTCACGACATGGTCCCCGAGGGACAGGTCATGACAGTCTACCCATTTTAAACACATGCATAAAGAATAATGATGTATGATCCTTTCCTAGGTCTCTACCTTGCAACTAGTATCACTTAATTTAGTAGTCTTAGTAATCCTAAAGGTCCATGCAGCAGATTATAGGGGGGCCATAAATACTTGTGTCTTAGCTAGTCTCATGTGTTTACATTGATTAATAAACTTAGATGATGTTGTTTCCCTTCCAACTCATGCAATCTCACATGTTCCTAACTCTAAACTCTATCCTATCCCTCAAACTTGAACCTTTGATACCACTCTGTCATGACCCCCTCCCCACAAAGATATCTAAATGAGGGGATAGAGATAATGATTTCCCGAGTCCCGCCTCTAGTAGGCCTTGGGATGGTTACTAACATCGAGGGTATAATGAAAATGCATATGAGAGGCATTACCCTCTAAGAGAACATGTGTAAGATAGAGATAATAATGACACACTAAACAATACATGATCAAACATATATAAAAATAAATCCCAAGTGCAATCATGTAATTCCATACAATACAGAACAATTGAAATGGAAACTATATGTACCAAAAAGGTAAAGATGGCAGTGACCATAAATCCCAAAAAGCTCCTACAAAACCACGAGCTAGTAATATCCAGCCCAATATACATCCTACTTAGGTTGACTTGAAAAATATTTTATATACACATAGGGTGATCATAAAAATATACTTAGTATGATCCTCCCCAAATCCTCTCATACAAAACAATAAAGAAATCATGATAAAGCACAATGTACAGAATGAAACTAACTTGTCATCTAAACATGTACACAAAGTTCCCAACCTCACCATGGATACCTATCACCAAGTATCACATACAAGAGAGAATATAATATAATAATGAAACATAAATGGTACCCTGCTCCCACTTCCCCACTGGTTTACCACTCTTCCCCAACATCACATGTCCTGAGCTATCTCTCTCCAAAATAGGACAGCTTGAAGACACCTAGGCAAGGCATCACAACATGAACCTCATGCATCACATCATCAAATCATCCCATATCACATATTCATATATAGTAAAAAAGTAGTTTCTGGGATTCAACACATCCCATATGACATATATAAAAAATTAGGTATTATACCTCATGCCATTAGATCCCACGCACTGATTAAGTACATCAAGCCATCACAACCTATACGTGTTATACCTATAATAATCTTTTGGATAAGATGTCTGATAATACATGTGTGTGAAATAACCACAAGCCATAAAAACCCTACATACACATATATGGGGAAACTCACCATCATGCATACCAGTAAAAATAACTACCAAGAGAAGAAAGTGGGGCTAGAGGGGGTAGTCATTCATCTATTCTCTCACTGAGATGTTGGAAAAAACACCCTACCAGAGTCCACTAGGTGTTAGTATCCCTAGAAAACATGGGTGGGGTAGTGTATGAAATCAAAGAATATACATGATATAATATAGATCATAACCACACTATGGGAATCACCTAGTCTTAGACTCAACTAAAGCTAACATCGCTCAGAATCCCGAATGCCACTTCTAAGACCGGATATACTATAACCACACAAGCATTTAAAGAGCTACATAAATTACATATTTCTTTTTTATCATTTCCTTTTGTTAATTAATTAATTAACCATTAATTAACTATTAAAGTTATTCAACATTACATTACATTAATCATCAGAGAAAAGTCCATGCACTATAGGAATAATCCAAGCTGATGACTTGGTTTATCAAGATTAATATCTTTTAACATTTTCATTCCAGAACCAACCAACCTTGTGGATTAAGAATTATTTAATTCATTATTTTCATCATTCCATAAACCAGGTACTCTATAAAAACCATCCTAATATACCACTAAGAGGAAAAATGAAACCAAGGACAACCATTTGCCTCAAGCGGTGGGGAAAAGAATGCAGATAAAACAAGCAACCTGACCATCGACCATTAAATAGATTCATAAGCAAGAATATCAGCTATCAAATCACATCAATAGGTAATCCATTATTCAACCCATTCTAATATTTGGTGTCATTCTTGACACCCACATGTATATCCCGATGTATCTCACCATCACAGGCATCAACTATTTCCACATCATCCGAGCCTCCCTGCCCACATATCACATCATCTATCCCAGGATCAACCATCCCAAGATCATATCAAAAGGCTTGTATCCAAAGAATGTCACAAAAGCATAAGTAAACAAAAAATATATCCAACAAAGAAATCTAGGCCCTAAACAAGGAATCTTACCTTCACACATAAATGAGCTCTCATGACTCCAAACTCAAGACACTCGACCTTCTCAATCAGACAAGAAAATTAGTCCCTAGAAATTATATTTATCACACAACCGGTTCTTATTCCATCTTGAATTAATTGATTCATTATTCAAATGTTCCAACTATGGGAAACCTAAGGCATCAAGCTATCAGAAGCTATCAAAAGCTAAACCTTATCTTAAACATTTATTCCAGTTTCAAAAAACCTAGAGAAGTTCCATTCTTAATTAATATGACTTTTATTTATTATAAAAAACAAGCATAAACATGATTGAAATTATTTATCAATTTTACTAATTGTATGGAAGATCATATTTACAATTAAACACATGCATTGCATCAATTTGATCATCATCAAATTACAATAACCATAGGATTAAAAAAAATTCCTCTTTATTCTCTATCCAATTAATTAATTAATTCCAAATTTATGTTATTTACCAATTTCAACATGCTACAATAAACCTAACAAAATGATAACAAATCATAACATAGATGTCACACTATTTATAAAATCAAGAGGAAAACCATTATCATAGTACAAAGTATATCAACATGTGATCTCTAAACAATTATTTATTAATATGGTTCAATAATTATTAATATAATTCCACTATAGTAAAAAGGTATAAACCATCCTTAATTTATAATTTCATGTAAATAATATGATAAGCAGTTAATATCCCATGTCAAAGTCGTTAACATTCTTTGCATGAGAACAAACCAATGTTGTAGATCTCTGATAACCTCTCCCGTAAGAATATTCACCCATCCAAGGATTCTGTGGAACAAATGCACAAAAAAAACCAATAAAACCCCATTAGAAACATAGGAGATTATTTTTCATCACATGGCGTGAAGAAATGGGAGGAAACGAGACCAGTTAGGGAGAACCTTCTAGAAAGGAGAAGGAAAAGTGCACCTTGGATCACTATAGATTGAAGAGAGGAATCTAAGGAACAATCCCCATAAATGGAATCCCAAAACACTGAAGAGGGTTCCATTGGAGCTCCTGGAATTGGGAGACAGTGGTAGGGTTTGAGGAAAACCCAATTCATTGTTGTATTTAAAGATATGTTACACAAGGAATTTATATGGCATGTAAATATTACACACCGTGTAAAAGTTGGGTTTCAGATCTCACCAAAAAAAGTGTATCCTTTTATCATTAAATACCTAACGAATACATGCCAAGATACAACCCATGAATCATACTCAACAAGACATGAACTTCACATACACGACATGGATCACTTACACACTGTATATTCTCCTAGCTTCCAACTTTTAGCAGTCAAACCTCTCTAAACTCACTCCAAGCCTCCTCTGAGCACAATGATCTTCCAAATCATGAAAAGGGTCAGAATACATGGATCCAAAACATTACATATGTAACATTTATTCCTGAATTTTACTTTTATAATTAGTGAAGAGTGGAAGATGTGAAATAATGGAAGTCATTGCTTCGTAGATACTGTAGTCCGCACAACACATGAATGATGGTTTTGTTTTTCTTAATAGAAAAGGGAGAAAGTGGTGAACATTTATTACCTTATAATAATAAAATTAATTAAAAAATTATTATTTCATTATATATTAATTAGAAAATTATATTTTGGGAAAGTAATATAGAATGGAAAAAAATTAGGGAAAATGAGTACTGATGTTGAAATCATTGTGTTTTCCTTAGTGGATTCCTAAGAAATGGAGGTATTAAGATAACTTATTATGACCATATTCTTAAGTAAAATTAATAGGATTATAAAGGAAGAAAAATTTCTTAACTTTCATGTGGAAATCAAATTCTTTGAGTTCTTTTAAAGGGGCTGTGAGAGGCCCATTTTATAATTGGTGAGAGTGACAATTTTGTAAATATTTCAACTTAATATATAGAGATCATGTGTTTCACATATAACTAAGACTCTAAAATAGATAATAATGTATTGTGTGATATGATAAGGTTGATAATACCTAAAAAATTAATTTTAACACATGTTCTTAAGTCCATTACTATTAAAATTTTTACGTTTACCATTTTTTGTTTTACTATGTTAACAAATTTTTACCTATGTAATTTTATTTTAATGATAAAAAATAAAATAGAAATTATTAAATAATTATGAAATAATTATTACAAATATAAAATCTATTTTTTCATATAAAATTTCAATGCGTAAGAAAAATCAATTTTAACATTAACACATGTAACACATAAAAACCTATTTTTAGAAAAAGTGTATTTTAAGCTTAAAATTTATGTGTAAGGTAAAAATATCCATGTATTTGATTATTATTATATAAATTAGTTTATTATGAATAAAATAAAATTTATTTTGTTTTCAAATCAATCCAAAATTGAATTTTACCAAAATAATATTTTTTTAAAAGAAAATACCAAAAACACCTTTTATTGGAAAATATTACTTAAGTTGTTAAACATAATTTTTCTAAATTCATAATAGTGATTTGAAATGTATAGTTTTAATAAATAAATAAATATTTAATATTTTTTTAAATATTTTAAGTTATAATTAATTCTTGATATAGTCATAAATTCTATGATTTTAGTGAAAACTGTATTTTTAACTTTTGAACTTAAAACCAATTATTTAAGTAAAATATAAAGAATTAAACCTAAGATAATTTTGAAATTATAAATTTAAACATGAAGATATTTTTATCAAATTAAAATTTTAAAATTTTTATATTTAGTTATTTAAATTAAAATATGAATTATAAAGAAAAGACTTTTTTATTGAAAAATGATTTTTTAAACTTCAAGCCTAATTAGTTTTATTTCATATAAATATATAAATAATTGAATGTTGAAATATTAGTTTATAAATATAAATATTTCCTATTAAAATAAACCTTTAACTATGATTAATTTAAATTGTTAAGGTAAAATATTATACCTTTTTTAAATGGTTCTTCAAAAGACATACTTTTTAAAATATTGACCCAAAAAATAATAATATGTTACTAGTTTAATTGATTATTGTATATTTATCTACTAATGGATATATTAATCATGTAATTTTAATATTTTTTGGTTTTTTTATTTGGTTGTTTTGTTAGTTTGGTGTCACGTATGGAATAATCTATTAATTATATATTAATTTAAAGGATCCAAAATCTCAGGTCGTTACATTATCCTAATCCATCATATGAGTTCACTCAACTATATTAATATAGTATCCTAATGGCTATAATTTCCAATCTAAGTGTAACTGAAGGATTAAATCATTTATAGTCACCTGATGGTTAAGGTCACTTGTAATATGGTTTCCTTACATAACATAATTCCTGGGAACCTAATTGTTAGGGTCACCAATATTGAATGATCATGGTTATGAAAAGTGTTTTCTTTGGAAGGAATCTCACACTAAGAATTTGAAAAGTTTTATTTTAAAGTTTCATTCTTTTAAAATACATAATATTCATATTATATCCATAACTAATTCATCATGAAGAGCCTAATGGATTGTGATAATTATATTTATTGTCAATGAGTAAGATGATTGTCAATATGTGTTGAGTGATGAAGGAAGATCCCAATGAATAAAGAAATTGCAAGGTATGATATATAAATTAGAGTTACTATTATTGGTGTATGCTTTGTTATAACACCCCTATATTTTAGAATATATTTCCCTTTAAATAAATTTGTTTTCTTAGATAACTTGTGTTACATGTAACATCGAGTTTAAATGAACCATGATATGCTATTAAAATATTTAAACATGAAAGTTATAACATAAATATTAATTTTTTAGTATGAGTAGGAATAAATGAATTTAAAAAATATTTATAAAGGTTTTAGATAAAGAAAATATATGGATAAATTTTTACTCAATTTTTAGTAAAGTCATTATATGCTTTACAAATACATTTTTCATCAAAAAGTGTTTTTCATTACTTTTTGTGAGAAAATAATATATATTAATTTATAAAAGTTTTATAAAATTTATTTGGAAAAATGAAATTCATTTTTAAAGTAATCATGTCAAAATTATCCTAGAGTGAATTTTTGATAACTTTCTGAAAAGTTTGATTTTTTAATGAATAGTAAAAAATACTGATTTTTATTGAAAACTTATTTTATTTCAAGAATTTATAAAGTTAAATTTTCTTTTAAAATGATTTAAAAGTAAAATTAGTTCTATCATATTATTAATAATCAAATTATGTTCATTGGAATAAATTTTTTGGTTGAATTCTTCCTAAAAACATTTTTATAATTAAAAGAAAATTTTTTGAAAAAATATTTTTCACTGAATCCTGCATTTTTATCTTAAATTAATTTATCAAACTTCTAGAAAATGAATTATAAAAAATGGATTCTATATTTTTAATCATGATTTCCAAAAAAAATTATATTTTACCCTTTTATTTTTAAGCATTATGAATAATAATCGTGGTAAAATTTATCACATCGGTAAAGGGTAAATCAAGTTAACCTACTTTAAAACTAAGTTTTAAGGTCACCATTTTCATCTTAATTCCTACTGGATGAAGTAAATTTTAATATTATCACCTTAGGATCAAAATTTAATTGTTTCAGGTACATGTTTCCATGAAAATGGCCTATATCATATTTAAAGAAAAGAAAAATACAAAATTTCACTCTCTTACTTTGAAATATATCTTATGTGTTCACATAAGGATAACCGAAAGTTGTGAATGAATATTAATGGTTATTTTGAGAATAATGAAATTATTTTAATTATGGAAATATATTTATAATTTTTAGTGATTATATAATTACCTTTAATGCTTATTCAATGCCAACACAATATTTCTTCACTTAATAGAAAAATAAAATAAATGATTTTGAAAATATTAAAATTAATATAATTTGAGTTACTTATATTGTTACAAGAATGTTTTAGATAAATATGAAATATTAGATTTGTTTTAAAGTATTATATTTTAATTATATCTTTTAATTGTTGTCTCTAAAGTCAAAATTAAATGAATAGTGTCGAAAATGACATTAATGATATTTTATGAAAATAATATTTTAATAAATTATTTAAAAATCATAAAAATTTTGAAATAGGAAAAGGTAGATAATATATGGTCTAATATGTCATCCAATTTCCATTTATGAGTAAACTTTACCTTATAGGTAAAATTAAAACCCTTTAAGAGTGAAAATGTTGTGATCGCAGTTAAGGTTAAAATAGGTTAACTAAGAGGCTAAACAAAAGATATGGTTTAAAATACCACTTAAACCTATTAAAATTTTATTGGTTGATTATATTTCAACTATATCCTTCCTTATATTTAAATATATATCCATTTGGAATCATTTTTCTTAGGAATTAATTAATTATATTTTAATCTTTTAAGAAATTCGAAGAGTGCCCCTCCCATCACTTACAAAAGCACACCCATCTTTTATCTTCTTTACCCCAAATTGAGCCTTCTGAATTGAATAAAAACTAATAAATTCAATTATAAAATCAACTATCCATTAATTATAGGTTCTTATATTATTAAAATATGATTGCATGGGTGATTAAGAAGGTATCTAAAGGAGGCATATGAAAAAGAGAAAATCATATTATCTGACCTCTTTTAATTTATTTTTTATTTTACTTCCTCTAAATAAATGATGTTATTCATAAAATAATAAATTAAGTATAATTAATATAATTACATGTTATTATTATTAAACCTTATTTATTCACTCTCTTTTCCGTCAAATGGGAAGTGAAAGTATCACTCGTGTGTACGTACAGATTACTGTCTCTTCATAGTGATACAATTATTTTTCCATAACCATATTTCAAGAATAATTATTATGATGGATTTATTTTTTATATATATTATATTTATTAAATAATTATTATTATATAATTATAATATCATATCTACCTTCTTGCCTTCCAATCTGTTGGAAAATGTTAATGTCGCTCATGTGTATGTGTGGACTTCCACCTTCACAAAGAGACATGATTCATTTTTCATTAATGCTTTACATGAATGGTAATAAGGATATATTTAATGAGTATATATAATATATATGGTATAATAATTATTTTTAAAAGTGAATTATTTCTTACCTTTCTTTCATTCCATCTGTCGAAAATTGAAAATAAAGTTCATGTGTACATACAGCTTACCGTCCCCATGAATGGTTTAATTCATTTTTCAATCTCTATATTTTATAGATGGATATAAATATATATATAATGAATATATATTATATTAATATCATTATTATAATCTTGGATATGATGTAAAAAATGATCAAAGTACATGTATCAAAACTACTAAACCAAAACATACCTGAAAAATGAAGTAGTTGTCACTCGAAACAATGATTTTAATAAATAATTATTAATAAACTGGTGATAAAAGATTATAAGTAAATAATATATAGTATTATATATATTATTATGATTTTTTAATAGATTTATAAATTATATATATTTATTATACAGTATGTTTGAACACAAATGAAGGAAGTCAGGCCTCATGTAAGAGTTTATTTCACAATATCATCATTATTTTAGATTGTTTATGTTTAAGTCTCAGCTAGGGGAATTATTTTATTTTTATATCCTAAAACCAATTTTTTTTTCTACTATGGTTATTTCTATAAATTAAAATTTTTCATTTCAGTTTACACCCTTTAAGTGCTCAAGATACCAAAATATGTTTTTTAAGGAAAATCAACATTTTTTCCCACTCAGTCAGGAAACTTTTTCTTCCATATCCATATTTTCCTTAAAGTGTTTTAAAAAATATTTTTAATATTATTAAATGATTTATTAAATATTTTTTAACCATGTTTGGATTTTTATAAAATGTTTTAAAAGGAATCTTCTTGTCTTTTTCTAAATAATTTACTTTTTACTTTTCTTACAAAAGCATGAAAGGAATGTTTTTTTAACTTATACAACTTGAACAGAATTTCCTGCCAACATGAACTCTCAATGATTTGAAGCTTCCTTTACAATTATGTAAGTTTATTTTCAAATAAAATTTTTTCCTTAATATTTTGGAATTTTTTAGATTTTAAACAAGGGATTTAAAGTGAAAAGGGGTATTTTCCTCAAGAAATTTTCTAGTGATCTTTTAAAGTATTTTCATATATATAAATATCCTTTATTGAATATTATAATTTATTGTGTATATAATACAAATATAACTTCTACAATATTTTTATGTATGGTTTATAACCAGTTTTATTGGGAAAATTATTGACATTATATATGCTAGTTCTTCCAATACATATAATTATTTATTTTTAAGGAATATTAATTAAGTTGTATTGTTTATTCATATGATTAATATATTGGAATTATTAAGTGATGGTTGGGGCCTGAAATTACATATCCCCTTTATGTATCAGTAGGTATCATGAGACAAAATATATTGGGTGTTTGGATGTGGCCTTACCCATTTATATATATGTCTTGGCCTGAGGCCTTGGTGTTGTTTTTAGATTTCTTGGAATAAGGCCTCGATGATAAGTTTTAGATGTCCAACATTATGATTTCCATAATTATGAAATGAGTTATTAATTTTCATGTGATTATTTTGATAGTTATAACATCCATGGATAAGTTTCAAGTTCATGTGATTATTTATATGGTATTATTTGATTAAAATTTATTTCTTCTATATTGTTCATGCCTTATTTATTCCATGTTAGATTCCATTGTACACATACCATTAATGAGTATCTGAAATCACCCATATTATTATGTTTACTCTACCAGGATTATAGGATGTGTACTATGATTGATAAGTAGGAGAGAATACTGGTGTTCTCAAAGAAAATTTTATGTTTTATTTTTTGTTTTCAAATGTAATATGAGATTCAAGTTTGTATCTAGTTTACCAAGACTACTAAACTATTAAATCCTTTGAGATGCAATTTCTTGTATCTAGTTCTAATATAATAAAGTAACCACTAACTATGGGTTAATAGAGTTAGGGTATTTACATCTTTCTTCCATTAGATACATGTTTAATATCAATTCAAATTTGGAAAATTAATTTGAGTTGTTGCTATTATAAATACTGGAAAAGAAGAAAGAGGTATTAATTTTTAGAAATATTTGATATTTATATTCGAAGAAGTAGATTATATATCTAATGATTGTATAAATGATCTTTAAGTGGATCCATGACAAGTACTAAAAGGCTGGTTGATGGAATAGATATATATTATAGGTTTCAAATGAGTTTGAGGAGTGGTATATGTTGAAGAAGAATCTAACTGGCTGGAAGAGTGAGAATCCATCCTTGGATTATCAAGAATGATGTATGCTATAATGAATAGAGAATATCTATTGTATGATGGATAAAAGAGGATAAGTTTGAATTTAGATATGATGAGGTTGTAATTTTTTATGGAAAGACTCATGTAGAGTACACATATATAGTAAATTTATTTGGGAATTGTGTTGAATATATTTGAGAAAATTTGATATATTCCTAAATTTGTTTATGATGTTTTGATTTTTTTGTGATTAAAGATTCCTTGAGAAGGTTTGAATAGATTATGAGGTGATTCTAATAAGTCTAGATTTCATACATAATATAATTGTGTTTTACTCATAATAGAAGAATTAATCATGTTTAAATCCATGGTGATACATAAGAATCTCTGGAGCACTCTGAGTTTAAGTTTAAGAATTGGAAAATTACCTCAGATTTCACACTATGATACTCAATATATTTTATTTGGTTTTTCTTATATGTGATATATTATAGTGAATATGAAAGATATATCATGAGTTAAACTAAAATAGGAAAGGTAAAAATATTACAATGAAACATAAGATATTTCATATCATGAAAATGAATACTATGGCTCGTACTATAATGTGGAAAAGGAAAAAAAATTACATTGATATATAATATATTTTAAGCTTAAATAATATACTTAATATAGTTCATAAAAAAATATGTAAAAGGAAAAAAACTTATATCGATACAGATGATATTTCAGAGTGTCTGCTGAAATAAAATAGAGGAAAAAACACACTGTGATACATATGAGTTAGTTGATTGATATGTAAATTTTATCACATTGGATGTGTAAAGGTACTCAGAGGGCATGTGATTTGGAAAAGTACATGAGACACATTGTGATACATAAAAATTAGTTACATGAAACATAAGATTTATCACAACTACCAAAAGAAATACACAAGTGTACTCATAAAAGAATATATAAGGGTTCTCAAAGGGAAAAATATTTTAAAATATACCCAAGCCTCACTATGATGTATTAGAGTTAACCTAAAAATATACATGATATTTAAGATTTTATCTAAATGATATGTAAGGGTTGATCCAAAAAAAATTGATACATAAGGATTGACCGGTCTTACCAATATATACATAAGATTAATAAATCCTAACATAAATGTTAACAATTTGAGATAATGTAAGATGTATAGAGATTCAATTCAGATGATGATGACATATTATTCATGGACTAAACATCAAGATGTTATTATAGAGTCAATGATGATTCAATTTAAAATTATAGGATAATTAAAATAGGATAGATTAATAAGATCACTACTTTATAGTTCATGGATTTTTAAATATGAATATTTGAAATCATTTAATGGTGATAAAATCTGGAGGATTTATCGAGAATATTATCAACTAGTTTAAAGAAGAAGATGGTTATTTTTGTAATACCAGTTGAGAAAAAGAAGAATAATATTTCCAGATTATGGTGAGCATTCCCACATGATTCTATTAAGATAATTGAATGAGATTATAGATAAGAACACGTTGATAATATTTAATGAGTTATTTATATTCAAAATATAGAAATAATATTTACATGATTCTAGGAATACAGTGGATTAGTTGAAGTGAAAAGAATTATGTTTAAGGGAGAAGATAACCAAAACTATATTCATATAGAATACTCTAAGTATCAAAGATAGAGATTAGTTGATGATGATTATTAAATGTATATCCCATGCATTGAGGAAAAAAAGAAGGAAGTTGATGAGGTACTACTACTATATACACAGTTGTTATCAAAAACAAAAGAGAAGAAAGAAGATGAATAAGGAAGAAGAAGAAGAATAAGATAAAGAAGAAGATAAAGAATAAGAAGAAGAAGAAGAAGAATAAGTGAGTTAATAAGGGAAGACAAATATATTAATATCAATTGATGATCCGTGTGTTGATTCTCATGAATAATAATATTAAGTTTTAGTTGAGATGTAGAGACTTACATACATAGTGTTGTAATAGATTATCTATTGGCTATTGAAGTATCTATGTTGAGTAAGAAGATATTGAAATTGGAATGAAGTGACATTTAGATCATCTTGAATATATTTTTAATTAATGAGTTAGGAGGACCCATTTTACACTAGTGGGAGCAAGTATAGAGAAATTAGTTAGGAGACTATAAATTGGTGATATCTAGTGTAAAGAACCTATCAAGAGATGGTGGTTTTATTAGGGATGTATATGTTGAAATTTTCATAAGTTTCCTATTGGATTAAAATTATTAATGTAGGTTTTGAGTTAAGGATGACTCTATATCACCCATTGTAATAGCTTTTACACTCTAGTGATAAATATGTGTCTTGGACTTGATCTAAACATAGTAAATAGTTATAACCCACATTGGGATTGAACCTTGTAAAAATAACCATATCTTTTTTATTTAATACATTTCATGTGGTGGAATGTGTTTGGAATGCATATACATATCTATACATCTTAACCAAGATAGTGTCTTAAATATTAAAAATTGAAATTAAAAGGTTATAAGGATTTAGTAAAAATGGTAACATTGATTCACCCCCCTCTCAAAGTGAATGCATGATCTATTAAGAACTATACATGGTATTAAAGGTAATCTAGGTTACCTTTAATTGGATCTAGCTTATTTATTAATTATTTTTATTGGAATTTTATGAAGTGAATATTTGAAGAAGGTTAAAAGTTTTCTCAGATAGAAAATACAGTTCCAATCCTTGTTAATACCAACATAGAGGTTTCATCCAAAACCTTAAAGAATAGGTAGAATAAAGAGGAAAATAATTTGAGAAAAATATCAAAATAAAAAGAGGGTACAGAACAATTAAAGGTAATTAAAGTGGTTTTTTATCTGTTAAATATGTGGAAAAGTTTCCTCCTAAATAATCTAGTTCAAGTTGTGAAGAGTATGAGTCTATTGAATTAATTGAATAACTCTACTCTAAAGTTAAGGATTACTTGAAGAAAATTCCTATTTATATTTTCACTTTTATATTTGAGTTTATTAAGGGATATAAGATGATAAATCATTGATGGAGTTATAAACTGATGCAATGGAAAAGTCATTGATAGAAAAGTTAGGAAAGTAACAAACTCTCAGCCATCTAGTTGAAGACAAAGAACATAATACATTTATTTATAATGAAAATATCTACCTAGATGAAGAATAATTTTAAATGATAATTAGTGATAAATAAAGTTTAAGGAGGATAAATTTTGGAGAGTTACATGAATTGGATGAAATACACAAAACTATTATTAATGTTGAAGATACATAGTTGGAAATCAAATAAAAGAGGATAAAGGATCTTGATAATTCTATATAAGAAGTAAGTAATATTCATGAAGAACATATTGAAAAGGAAAAAATATAATGGGAAGAGATAATAATATAAGTTTATGTTGAGAAAAATACCCTCAAAATAAAGTGACTTGAATTAGAAGTCAAATTGAGAAACATGGAAGTGATACAAGTTGAATCTTCCCAAGTTATTGAAAAAATAAAATAAATTTCCATGAAAATTTATAAAATGATTATTGTCTCTAAAAATACTCGCTCTAGTGGAAATAAAATTTTGAAATCATATCTTGATATACACACTATAATATCACAAAAAGGTAACCCATGTCTAAGAAAATTCTTCATGTACTAATGTTGTTTCAATCATTAATGTAGGTTTTAAAACAAGTTCCAGAAAACTATGTTTAGAGAAAAATGTTGAGAATCACACTAATACATCAAGGTAGTATGTGATCATATATAGGAGGAGTGGATCCACAAAACAAGCCTAAAATAAGATTTATTTAGTTTAAAAATTTTAAGGGAATAAATCTATCTAGATTACAACAAAAGTAAAAAATAACATGGTTTATTGGACGCTACTGGTGATATGGAAGGTTTGAAAACAAGTCTATTGAATATTAGCATAAATTTTCAATTATTTAATATTATATAAGACCTAGATTTAGTGGAACCATATCTAAGATAAAGAGAGGTTATTCTGATTGGAAAAAAAGCACACAAAAAAGGATAAATATGTCCATTAAGAATATATTTGGATGCTTGGATAATTTATATGGAAATTTCAATAGAGGTGTTCATATTAGTGAAGAGTGATGGTATGGATCAACAAAGTACATTATACAAGTTTTCAATTGAATAATACTATAATGGATAAAGAAACAAATGAGAAAAGAAGGTGTGTTTTCCTTGGGTTGTAAATAAAATAAAAGTAAGAAAAACATGACACACACAAGAATAATACTGAGAATGATACCACACCAAGGAAAATATGCTTATAATATGGGAGAAAATGAAACATCATAAACCATTTCAAATATTCCATGAATTTCATGGATAAAGGGATCAAGTTGGAATCAAATAAATAATTAATCCAAGAATTAAATAAAAGGATTGGTTTGGTGGAAGACATCTACGAAGAGGAACTATGTGGGAAGTGAAAAAAGCTAGTCACACACATAATAAATTCATGAAATATCTACAAGATAAAATTAATCTATGAGAAAAAAAGTAAAAACACCATTTAAGTTATGTGGAAAATCTAACAAAGATGGATATTTTACAAAAGAGTGCATGTATATTTGGCCAAGCCAATTGGAAATGGAAAATAATATGGGTAAAATATAATAAAATGAAAGATCATTGATAGATAAGGTGAAAAGGCTATTCCATATAAGGATAAATCTAAAAATAACAATAATATCATACTTCATAAAGAATCTCAAATCTAAAATATCAAAGGAGGAGTAAGCATGAAGAATCATCATAAATTTGGAGTTGAAAAGAAAAAAGTTTCTAGGTTGAGAATAAGCTATTAGACCTGTTTCTCTAATTAATAAGAAAAATAGGAACCCAAATTATTCCTATATCCACTATTTTTTTCTATGTAGGGAATTAAAGGTGATGTAAGAAAAGGGAGAGAGATTTATGAAAGTTATGAACATTTTATATCTATAAGATATTTCAATCATGGAGTGATTTAACTAGTATCATGGTTCCCCCTTACAAAACTTTTAGTGGAATTGAAAACATATACTTGAAGTTCCTATTTAAATAATACCAACCATGATAAAGATCAATTGAGATTATCCCTCAAGGGTTATTTGAGTAAAGAATCCACCCAAAATGTATCATTTCATGTGAATTTGGAATTTTTGGATAAAAATAAAGATAATATATGATAATAACACTTTATCATCCATTATTTTATTGAATTAAATCTAATTATTAAGAGGGAGAGTATTTTAAGCTAGAAGTTAACTTGAAGGGGGAGAAATATGTCTACACTTGAATTCTTTTGATGTGGTTTTTGAGTTGAGTATAGGTAATTAAAATTTAAAATCTACCTAGAACAACCCCAAGAAAAATAAATTATATTTGGTATCATATACTAGATAGTTTTTATAGATAACTTTGATTCATAGTTTGATAACTCCTTTTTATGCTGAGATTGCTCAAATAAACTTATATTTGATTAATTTATGACTCATTTATTAGAGAATTGTGATGGAACATTATCTTAAGTGAATCGACCTTTAACCATAACTAAGAAGTAGAATAAAGTGGATAAGTTGAGATTTCAGTAAATCATGTGATGAAATTGATACTACCCCTTACTCTTCATGTTTTATATTGATTTTAAATAAGAGTTATATAAAAGGAGAACTACTGAAGACATATTAACAATAATCTATGTGAGGGAGTTAAGGGTACTGAAAAAAAATGAAAAGGGGGTATTAAAGAGCCTAATGGATTGTGATGATTATATCTATTTTCAATTAGTAATATGACTGTCAATATGAGTTGGGTGATGGAGAAAAATACCAATTAATGAAGAAGTTTAAAGGTATGATATTTAACTTAGAGTTCTTATCATTAGTGTATGTGCTGGATTCCATTGGATACATGTTAAAGATCTATTCATTTATTGGAAAAGGAATTTAAGTTGCTTATATTATGAAGACTGAAAAAGAAGAAGAAGAATATGAAACTTTTTGGAGATATTGCATATTAATATTCAAGGAAGTGACCTATAAATCTAATGATTATATAGTTTATTTTTTAAAGGATTCATGATAAGTGTTGAAAGGATGTTTGATGGAAGCAATATCTACAACAAGTTTCAAATGAGTTTGTAGAGCAGGCTATGTTGGAGAAGAACTAAGTTAGTTGGAAGAGTGAGAATCCATCCTTGTATTATCAAGCACGAAGTCTGCTATAATGAATGGATAATATATATTGGATGATGGATGAAGAAGTCTAAGTTTGAAGTTGGAACCAATGAGGCATTGAATTTTCATATAATGACTCACATGGATCACACATATTTTGAAAGTTTCTCAAAATATATTCCTTAATTAATTTATGGTGTTTTGAGATGAGTTGGAGGGATTAAATATCCCCTGAGAATATTTAAATATATTCTGAGGTGATTCAAAAAAGTATGGATTTTATACATAATGTAATTGTGTTTTCCTCAAAACAGAAAAATTGGAAATGTTTTAGAATCCACTTTGATATGTGAAACTCTTAGGATGATACATAAGAAGCAATATTAGTTAAACTAGATTAATTAGAAAAGTACATGGGTGTTCAAACTATGCTATATACCATATTTTATTTGGTATTCATGGTTTCCCTATTGATACGTGATATATTCTAGTGCATATGAAAGATATATAGCATGAGTGTATGTTGAAATTGGTAAAGGAAAAATATTATAGTGATATTTAAGATATGTTTAGAGCATATAAAGATATATGTTGTGGCTTATACTGAAATGTGGAAAATGTAAAAACTTTACATGAATATGTAATATAGTAGGTGAATATGTAAGTCACTTACTACGGTACATACATAAACATATAAAAGGAAAAAAACTTATATTGATACGTAATATATTTCATAGTGTGTGATGAAATTTAGAAAAGAAAAAACCACACTATGATGTGTATGAATCAGTTACTTGACACGTAAAGGTTATTATAGTGGATGTATAAAGTTACTCATAGGGCATGAGATTTGGTGAAGTACCCTACACACTGTGATATGTAAAATTCAGCTGCATGATACATAAGTGTTATCACAATTGTTAAAGGAAATACATAAGGGTACGTATAGGTGAATATGTAAGGGTGCTTAAAAGGAAGAATATTTGACAAAGTACCCATGCCTTACTGTGATATGTAAGAGTTAACCCAAAAATCCACAAAATACATAAGGGTTGATCTTAATGGTATGTAAGGGTTGATCTATGATAAAATTTGATACGTAAGGGTTAACTGGTCTTCCTAGAAGATATGTAAGAGTTATAAATCCTAATGTAAGGGCTAATAGTTTGAGATAATGTGATGTATATGAAGATTCAAGTCAGAAGATACTAAATTGTTTTCCATGGATTAAATATAATGATAACATTAGAGAGTTAAGGGTGAATCAAGCTGGTATTAGTGGTTAATTAAATGAGGAGAGACTGAGAATATCTCTACTTTATAGTTTTGGGATTTTCAAATATAGATATTTGAAATAGTTTAATGGTGATCAAAGATCGATATTTACTGAGAGTATTTTCAACCTATTTAATTAAGAAGATGTATATTTTTTAATACCAGTAGACACAAATAAGAAGAATATTTTAAGATCATGGGGAGTATTCCCACATGATTCTGTTAAGATAATTGAATAATATTTTAGAGAATATCACATTGTTGAGATTAAATAATTTTTCTATAATCAAAATATAGAAATCATATTCATGAAATTCTATGAATATAGTGAAGTATGTGAAGTGAAAAGTAGTGTGTGGAAGAGAGAAGATAAAAAATACTATGTTACTATGAAAGCCTAAAAGTATCAAAGAAAGAGAGTGGTTTATGGAATTTAGTGAATATATATCTTGTGCATCAAGGAAGAAGAATAGGATAAGAAGAAAGGAAGATAATGATGAACTGTTATTATAAACCTACTTCCCATAAAAAGTATAAGAGAATAAATAATAGGAAGAGGAAATAATAGGAAGTTATTTGAGCATGGATGACACTGTTGCTGCTTATTTATGATTTGTGTGTTGAGATTCTTGAAGAATAAGATGGAGTTTGAGTTGAGATATAGAGATTAACATGCATGCTATTATATCACATTATCCATTGGTTTCCAAAGATTCTATGGTAAGGGAAAAGATCTTACTATTGAGATATAGTGACATTTGGTGAAGCTTAAAGATCATTTTCATTATTGAGTTGGGAGTACCCATTGTATACTAGCAGGAGATAGTATAAAAAAACCATTCAAGAGACTATAAACTTTTAGGATCTAGTATAAATAGCCTATCAAGAGATAATTATTTTCTTAGGGATGCGGATTTTGACCCTTCCCCATGGTTTCCTTTAGAGTAAAAATCATTAGTGTAGGTGTTGAGTTAAAGATGATACCTTCTCACCCATTATAATAACTTTTCTACACTAGTGATATATCAATGTGTCATACTTAACCCAAACACAACAAAGAGTATATAACCACATTAGGATTGAACCTTATAAAAATATTGTGCACTATTATATCTTGTTTATTTACTAATTTTCATGTGGCAGTGTGTGTTTTCAATGTTCAAGCTGATACATAAATCTTAACTAAGATAGAGTCTTGAGTATTAAGAGGGGAAATAACAAAGATATAGGAATTCAGTAAAATGGGTCACACTAATTCATCCCCCTCTCAGAGGGACTACACTTTTACTAGGAATTTCACATCACATGTAATATTTATTAACTCTTATTTTAATCCTTTATGTATGCATGATTCTAATAATTTATTTTTATAGTCCTTATTTCATCCACCAAATTAATATGTTCAAACCATATTAATAAGTAACTCTTTACAAAACTCTTAGTTTGTGTTACTCACATAAAAACATAATCCATACATATTTACACATATCTAAATGCATCCAATACATAAGGTACATGAAACTCTTTTTATTTAAAGGTTTATAATTATATTAAATTAACAATCCCCTCAAAATTATGCTTGGAGCCACAAATATCCAACCCCTTCTTTTCTAGACAAGGCATAAGCCTTCAAGTTAGTGAGAAGTTTGACCTAAAGTCCCTCTACCCAATGATAATTTACTCAATAGAGATTTCATTACCATCATATCTCTAACACCTAATATTTATAATCTATATTAAACCACTAAATTCAATGTAATAACTTTAATAACAAACTAAAGTCAAAGTAGATGCAAACTAAATCTTATATTTTCGTACCTAGTATGTCATGGAAATTTTATAAGAAGAAATTTATCATATAAATTTAAGCATAAATTATATTCACATTATATAATAATTTTATATATATATGAATATTTAAAAGGAATAAATAAATAAACATTTTATTAATTTTCTTAACATGAGATATTAATATAAACATTTTTAGGATTTTCAGGCATACAAATATTCCATTTATAATGAATAACACTTATCTTTTATAAAAAATTTATAAATCATAGTAAATTTTTAATAAAAGTAAAATTTTATCATTTTTATGCATATATCATATTTTATAATAAATAATGACCATTATCTATCATAATATTCAACTGATTTATTGTTTATGATAAGCGCTATCATGATCTACTAGCTGTAATCAGTGATGTCTTCTATATTTCCATTAAGAATTTATAATCTATTTTGCAAAAATCATAATTTAAGACACAGGCTATGATATCCTATATCATAGCTTACGTTGTAGTGTAAAAATGAAGGATTCAAGGAATTGTACACCACGATTCATCTAGTCGTACCTAAACATATAACAATACATCAAATAGCACCTTACAATATCCTATATCGTATTGCAAGATAGATTGATCCAACAACTAATACTTATTCACACCATATCATATGTTACGATATATCCATAAAAATATACTATATGTATGTTATTTATAAAATCAATGTAAAACATGATGCATCGATAATGAAAGTGGTTATGATGCCATTGATGAGTTTTTAGGATCATCACATGTCCTTAATAGAAGAAACCTAATATAAAGTCATATATATCATCCTTAATTCAACATAATAATGAAGAGCATGAATATAAAATAGGCATACCTCCATTCCAAAAATCTATTTCTCGATGGAGTATGTTTGAGGGAGATCAAAAAGTGAAAACTGAAGAACTCTCGCTTCCATGGGTAGTACACTTGTCACTAGCTAGTGTGCTATGAGAGGACCCTGCGAACTCCAAAGGTGTGCTAGCACCTTCTCCTAAGAAGAAAAATGGAGATCTAGGTAAGAAAAGAGTTTTGGGTTTTGGCTAGACTATGTCATCCCCAACCAAAATATATCCAATTCCTTTATATAGGATTCCTTCATTTAATGAAAGAAGTTGATCTTTGGTTACAAATGCTTGGAATCCAACATGCATTGATCATAATTCATGCCCATTGGAGAATATAACCATTTAATCATTTCAAATGATTATAACATGTTTTTCATGCCATTAATGCATTATATTAATGATTCAAAACCAAAGGAAACCATTTAAAAGATAAGGTAGTATCCCATTCGCCTGATTTATCATACTGTAAGACATGCTTACCATATGATATAGTCATCTATATGCATTGTATGATATAAGAAGATCATAGCCTATGACATGCATCACATTAATATCTCATCTTTTGATATAATTTAATAGTATAATATGATTGAACTATTTTAGTGCATATACAATAATGAAATCCTTGTTAAAACAACACATCGTCGATATATGCTCCTTAGATTATCTCTTAGTGATGAAACAAGTAAAATATTCATCTCACTACATTTATTTTCATTATGTAAAAATAATGGATGTATGCTCTTAGTGCGTTCTTGCAAATGTGGGAATAAGATCTATATGAATTTGAAGGAAATGAATTCACACCCCAGTTCACCCCCTATTAGGGTGTGTTTGGGATGTTGTGGTTGAAATAAATTGTGTCAAAGCCATGAGTTTAATCTTAGTGAATCGGTCATGGGATGTTCAATGGCATGGATAATGTATTAAATGAAAAAAGGTGTTCCATTGTTCAATGGTTGTAATTATCATATTTGGAAGAACTAGATGAGATCAAATTTATGTTCTCTCATACTTGATGTTTTCTCTATTTTTATTCATGGAATACATATAAGTGATGTTACAGGGATGTCCTTGATTGAATTAGATAAAACAAATACTCAATTATAATGCAAATGCACAAAACACCTTATCTAGAGCATTGTAAAATCAGATCCATATAGATGTGATGAGTTTTACATATACAAAAGTCAAATGGGATAAAATGGATACTATTAATGATGGTTACATCAATTTAAAGGAGAAAATCTTACATGTTCTTTAAAAAAAGTTTGATGGTCTAAATATGTGTTCAACTGAAAAAATTTAAGGTTTATTCAATTTAATCATTGAAGTTATTTAAGCTATTCATGAACTCAGTGATGTGATGATGGGTGTAGATATCATGAAGAAAATTCTTAGAAGATGTCCAATTTTGTATAATTTAAAGGCATTAGTCCTTGAATAAGGAAACCTTGTAAAACTATCTATCGATGATTTTTATGGAATGTTGGTTACAAGAGAAATGTGTGTGAAGATAGAAAGTGCATCAAGATATTTATTATTGGAAATGAAATTCAAGACCATAGAGAAACTCAATGTAAAGGAAAGTGGAGATAATTAAGAGGATTCCGGTGATGAATTTTGATCCCTTGTGAAAATCAAATTCAAGCAAAGGAAAGGAACATTTAAAGGAAGGTTACCACTCACTTAATTTCAATGTGAAAAGTTTAGGTATATCATATCAAGATATCCGAGGATATCACTATATAGATTCACCCGGTGATGATGGTGGGGTCTTCTATTTCATGTTGACCCTCGTTCAAGTAATTATTGGTCATCCCCTACCTCTGGTTACTCCCCTTGAAGACAGAGTTCAAGATGAAGATATTTGGGCTCCCCTTGAAGATAGAGTTCAAGATAATGATCTATGGGCTCCTCTAGTCCCAGTATCTACTAAACCTCAGATTTGTGTGGAAGGTGTTCCAATGTTTGGACATTAGGATATTGATTTTTCGAATGCCACTGCATACCATTCATGGACCCTATCACCCAAACTTGGGCAGGATCAAAATTTTATTTTGGCATTTACTAGTTGGGTTAACTCGATTTGGGTACTCTCTTCACCAGACACGGTCAGTATCCTTAAAGCCAAACATCTGTGTATTTTTATTCAATCAGATGATGATTTTGGTTTTGTGTGGTCATGGGGTACTTTGGTCTTCAATTAAACTCACTTACTATTGTTCATATGGTCTCTTGATTTTCAAAAAAGGAAGGACCCCTTGTCTGCTGGAATGTGGCTTCGCCTCTCAGGCCTACCAATTCCCTTCCAAAACTAGACGGTTCTTCAACATATAGGAGAATCACTAGGCCATTTCCTTTGAGATGACCAAGCTAACTTTTATTTAATGTTTCCCATGTACCCTTGTATCTATGTGGAAATGGATTTATCCTAGCCCCTCCTGGATCATATGAAACTAAGGATTGGGGAAGAGATATTTGGTTGAAAAAAAAATCGACTATGAAGCTGGTGTCAGATATTTTATTCACAATAATATTTAGGGCTATAGTGGTGATAGATGGAGGAACCTTTCTTACTCACATTGAAATTAGCCAGATAATTCCATGGAGTAGGGTCCTGCATCCTATCAACAAGACTTGGGCAAGGTTTTTGAGCAATCTTCTAGATTACAATAGGTCGACTCTTCATCACAACACCAGTCAACTCCTATCCCCTCTACCAAGTCTCAAGAGCTAGTTTTCTTCTATCCTTGATAGGTTAATTAGAAAGAGAAGGGATACTCTTCATGGGGTGTGGTCTATTCATCAAGGCCTCTAGCGCTACCAAAAAAGGTATATTCATTAGTTATTCTGTCAAAAGGTATGGCTCTAGTCATCAACCAGGTGGAGGAATTGAACCTAATTATTTTCATAATTTGTGGGCTGAATATTCCAGACATTTTTCTACCTATAAACTTATATAATGTCTATTTTCAAATGGAGGAGAGTTATAAGGAATATCATCAGTTTAAGAGGCGGTCTTCTGTGGCTTATCCAACCATGATATGTTTTTCATGTAACACCCTTTATTTGCTGGAGGAAGAACTGAATACTGACATGTCGTTGATAATTGAAGGAAGGATGTAGAGAAATTATAGGAAGTGTGACCTAGATCATGATAGAGATCATATCGAATGCTCACTCGTCCATGGTCTAAGGACAAACCTCAACAAAAGGACCTATTTGTGTCTATATGGGGAAAGAGGTGAAACTGATGAGGATCTCTTCCATGAAAATTTATTTTAATATCTGTATTCCTATGGAATATCATAGGGCTTGGGGTCCTTCCAAAAGTGAATATATCAAGAGGTAGGTGAGTGACTATTTTTGTAAAATTCTCATGATCATAGAACCTAAGTATAAATAGGAAGACAATCATAGTTTTTCTAACAATATAGGATTTTGTCACTTTCTATTCTCCCCTACCAACCACCATATATAGATTTTTAGTGATATCTGGTTACACTAGAGATTATCACGACCACATACCAGTTTTTCACACTCAAGGTGTGATGGATAGATAAATATTTATTCTTTACTACTGTGTGTTCTCATTGTGATGTGATGGAAAGGTCTTGTCTCTGTAATTACTTAACTGATTTTGTCCTTGGAGTGCTTGTATTGTTTGTGGGAGGGTATTTTAACATTATATCACCTCATTTAGAAAAAAGGGAGGTTTTGGAACATCTAAGAGATCTATTGATGAGTTTAACGAATTCATGGATGGTATTTAGCTGATGGAACTTCATAGGCGAGTCATTCACCTGGTGTAATAATTTTAAAGTTCATAGATATATGTGGCTTTAATTGGACAAATTTTTTTAACATGTATGATATGGATTATTTCAATAGTTTGAAGGTTACTCACCTACCCAGAATCTTATCAAATCACCCTATGCTAATCATGGAGTTGAGAAATATGTTCATTAGGAACCAAAATTTCAGATACACCAAGTAATGGACCAAATAGGCCAAATTATTTAAGTTATTAGCACTTCCTGGAATAAAAATGATGGTGGTCCACCCATATCTTCCCTCTAGGGAAAACTGAAAAATCTTAAACAAGAAATGTTGAGGTAGTGTGAGGATCATATAGAAGATGTTGATACAATTGAAATCATAGCGAGGGACATTGAATCTGTGTACAAGATTTTACTAGTGGACTGGAACTCGCAACACTATGAATAAGAATCCAAAAAATAAGACCAGATGAACTTGATATTTCTAAATGAAGTTGTTTAGGCCATAGAGCAGTATAGGGATTTATGGATACAGGAAGGTGATTATAATACTGCTTACTTCCATGCATGTATTAAAGAAAAACAATAAATGTACAGACTTAACTTTCTTAAGGAGGATGGTTTTGATGAATTAGATATCGATGCCCTTGGAAACTTGGCTATTAGGCACTTTTTTAGTTATGCTCACCAACCCCATATCAAAATATTATCTACACGGAAAAAATGTAAACGGGATGGACTTTGTAAATAATATTTTGGCCAGAGTTCAAGAGTTCTATAATGACTCCATTTATTTTCTTCTAAATAAAAAAGAGAAATATGAAGCTGTCAAAGGTATGGGTGTGGAAAGTTCACCTATACCTGATGGTTTTCCCATACCATTTTACATATTTTCATAAAAAATCATAAAGTTGGATGTCATTAGTGTTTTGAGAGATTTTTTCAGGGGAGGATTCATTCCAAAATCTATGGTAGCCACTGCTATGGTCCTTATTCCCAGGATTCAACACCCGTACTTCTTACAATACTTTCGGCTGATCAGCCTTTGTAACTTTTCATATAAGATCATTGTTAAAATAGTGAACAATATGCTAATTCATCTCATTCCTTCAATTATTTATGAGGAGAAACATGAATTTATCAAAGGTATATGTATTTAGGGTGTAGTTAGTGTATACCAATAAATGACGGAAGATCTAGATCAAAAAGTCTTAAGGACTAGATATCCCACTTATCGGTCTGGTATCAAATACAGCTTGTGCTTCCAAGGTATAAAGGGGTACAACTATAACTCATACCTGGAGAGAAGGAAATTTTTTTGTGGATTCCTTAGACCCATGGTCAGTTGATTAGCAATGTGGAGATCTTTGCAATGCCTATAAATCTACCATTGACATGAAATCGATTCACTCATACTGATTCTCTTGGTTTGCATTCTTTCCATCCGCCTTGATTATGTGGATTTCCTGGTCTCTCATGCCTTATTGTATGTTATTTTCTAAAATTATTCAATAAAAATTTATTTTTAAAAAAAATATAGAAACACATTTTGAAAGAGGTTATAGTGGAAGATTTTGGTGATAAAGGAAGAAGATGATGATGGAGTTTCTGTTAAATAATGTGAAACCAAATATAAATTATATTTAGATGGAATAATGGAAAAATTTGAAAAGTGAATATGAAAGTGAGGAAAAAAATCAACTGGAAGGTGTTTTTGATCTCAAGATGGAACTTGAAGAACCTCTGAGGGAGCCTTACATACAACAAAAGATGAATAAGAAGATTGGTGGTTTCCTAAAAGAATAATTGTAGTATGTTAACAACTTGATGCTAAAATTACTCTATTATGTTATAAAAGATTGTGGAGGATTAAGGGGCTACTCAAGAATCATGCAGGGAAGTTTTTGACATCAAGATAAAATTGAAGAACAATAAAAGGTGATCAATGAACTTAATTTTTTATCTAATAAAGGGGATTGAATACCTTGAAAAGGAAGTGGTTACATTGAGAAAAAAAAACTTTAATTTGAATAAAAATTAAGTGGTTCCAAAAAGAAGTCATGGTATGGAATATTTTCTAATGAAGAACTAGAAGAGAGGGATGAAAGAGACAAGTAGATTTTTGAAAAGGTGATGAAAAATAAAAGGCCTAGAAATATGGGAAAAATTATAATAGGTTTCAAGGATGAAACTTTTACTATTAGAGGAGTTATCACAAACAAGAAAGGTAAGTGAAAGGTCGTAAGTAACTCTCAATTATTGAGGGTTTATACACAAATAAGGTGCTATTTAGATTCTAGAAACATACGGAGAGACAGAGGTGATGGAATATTCCCACTGATTATGTGTCAATTTTGTGGTTACCTTGTCCACCTGATGACATATTTTGAAGAGTAAAAAAGTTATTTAAAATGATAAGTGCCCAAAAGTCAAGAGGAGGATGAGAACAGATCTTTCATTTCAAAGAATAAATGCATCTTATGGTTATTTATTTCTTTATTTAAATTTTGGTCACAAATCTATTGATTGTATGAAAATAAAATGTGGAAACTACTCTTATGGAAGTTAAAGGAGTATGGGTGCAAGACAAGAGAATATTATTCCATTGAGATATATATTTTGTCTGTTGTAAGAAGAGGAGTATGACTCATTTATTATGATAATGAAAATGAAAAGAGATACCATCTTATGTCTCAAATCAATCAAGAATTTCTTGGAAGGAAAATAAGAAGAATGATAAGGCTATTCTATTTGAGATTTCATTGAAATAAAGAAATAAAATAAGCACATGAATTCTTGATAGTGTGTGTTCATCCTACATAATGGGAAACATGAATTTTTTGAACAAGAACAATTCATCTTGGCAATAAAGGAGAATTTAAGATCAAAGAAAGTTGGAAAAAATACCTAATTAAGAGTTGAAAAATATATAGTTTCTCTATATGGATGGACTTTGACATGATATCTTGAGTGTAATCTAATTATGCTACTTAAGGCTTGAAGTAACATTCAACTTGAAAGGATGACTTATTAAAGGTAGGGGAGGAAATTATTTGATGACATGAAGGAGAATGAATGGAAACTTGTGCCAAGTGGACATTAAGGAGAGCATCTATCTCCTCATTTTAGAAGAGGAAAATAGTTTGTGTCATCAATGGCTCAAGCATATACATTAACAAATCATATATAATTCATCAAATATAAAGTATGTGGTAGACATTATAAATATAAAGTGTGATTGGGAGAATAATTTTGATACTTGTATGAGAGGGAAAATAGTGGTAAATCCCTATAGACTAAAGAAGAAAAGGAATTTGAACTTTCTTAACATTATTCACACTTACATGTGTGGTTTGATGACATATCTCAAAACACAAGGAGAGGTATTTCATTTTATTTAAGGATAAATACAAAATTATGGACTGTATTATGTTTATAATAACCATGAAGTAGGTGATATAATGCATCAAAATATTCAAGAGGAGATATGAAAATGAATATGTAAGGTCAATCAAGATCCTTTGACTAGATGACAACACTGATTATACCTCAATAAAAGTATAAATCTATATGGAAAAGCATTGCATAAAGCATGGAGTTTCATCCATGATAACATCACAATAGAATGGTGTTGTGGAAATATGAAACCAGATAGTGAATAACATGGAAAATAAACTACTTATCGAGAGTGTAATCTCATGGAATTATTGGAAGGAAGTGGTTCAAGTGGTAGTGTATTCACAAAATCAGTTTTTGTCAAGTCCTGTAGAGGAGAAAACACCATACAAGATGTGTCATAGAAGGAAGTAAACACTCACTTTAAAGTGTTTAAAAGTAAGTGTTATATTCATAACAATGAGGGAAACAAAGAAAAATATGGTTATGTGACTAATTAAGGAATTTTAATGGGAAACTAAATAAAGAGTAAAGCCTATAAGTTCTTTAACAAGATATTGTATGAAATTGTGGGGAGAAATAATGTTAAGTTGATTGAAGAGAATACTTGACATAAATCTAGAAACTCATATTTGAATGAATTTTTTGATGAAGAAGGTAATTTTGAAGAGAATTTTGTAGATCATTAAAATATTACACATGATGAGAATTCCAAGGATGAATCAAAGGAAGAAGGGGTGCTAAAGAGAGACAATCACAGGCTCAAAGAAGAATAAAGAGCTAAAATTGATGAGTCAAATATCATTGGAGATAAAACTACTCCAATGAAAACCTAGAGGATGAGGAACTTAGAGAACACTTCTCTATTATCATAGGTGAATCCATTATCATTTAAAGTGACAATGAAAGATAAATCATTGGGCCATGAATGAGGAGTTTAACTAAATATAGAAAAATTAGTCTTGAGTGCTTGTTATAAGACTAGAGAATCACAATGTGGGTGTTCAAGATCAAATATGACGAGCATGGAAAGGTGATCTAAAGCAAAGAATGATTGTTTTGGAAGTTCTATATACAAACTAATTTCATAAATGTGAAAGAGAATTTTGTGCTGGTATCTAGACTTGAATCAATAAGACTCTTCTTGGTTGTTGAAATTTAAAGAGGCTTCAAAGTGAATAAAATAGATATGAAGACGCGTTTTTGGAATGGAGTGCTCAAAGTGGAAGTGTATATAAAAAAACTAGTGGGTTTTAAAATTGGTGATAATGAAATAAAGGTGTGTTGTTTGAAGAAGGCTTTACATGACTTAAAGGAATCACCTCGATCTTGGTATGCTTAGTTGTAAACTTACTTGAGGAAGCTAGAATTCAGGAGAGGTGGTGTTGATCACAACCTCTATATGAAATCAACCAAGGAGGAGCAGTTCATGATACTCATCTATGCTAATGATACCACATTTGGTTTAAATAAGAAAAAATCAGTGGAGGAATTTTGTAAGTTTCATGAGTTTAGAGTTCAAGATATCGATGATTGTAGAGATTATATACTATCTCAGGCTATAAGTGAATCATAGGAAGGAATGTATATTTATTTCTATAAAAAATATAAGAGGGAATTACAGAAGATTTTTGAGATGCATGAGAGAAAACTAATCACAACACAAATTTTATTTGGAACCAAACATGGAAAGCATGAAGATGGAAGGGATTTTGATTCCACCTCATACTAATGAATTATTGAAAGATTGTTATATTTTATGGAAACAAGACTGGATATTATTTATGCAACATGCTTGACTGTGAGGCTTCAAACTAATTTAGAGGAACATATTATCATTGTGAAGAGAATAATGAGGTGCATTTGAGGCATGCTTTATTATGGTTTGGTGTTTGATGTATGGAAATACATAGATTTGACTATAGATTGGGATGGAGGTATTATGGATCAAAAATCCACTAGTTGATGAGATTTCTTTATCAAGATCAAGTGTAAAAGTTGGATTAGTAAGAGACAAGAGAGCATATCTCTTAGAATGATTGAAGTGAAATATATTTTAATAGTGAAGGCATGTACTCAATTTCCATGGATGAAGAAATAACAGGAGGATCTTGGTAAAGATATAAATATTCCTATGGAGATCCATTAGCCACATCAGTATTTGGGAAGCATCGGTTGATTCTAAAAAATCAACCACCTCTCATGGTGTTTAGGAGGTTTGTAAATCCCCCTATTCCCATATGAATTTATTGTTTAATTTGTGTTCTCATGTTTGATGCAACATTTAACTTTGTATTTGTTATCAAAGGGGTAGAAATTGGAGAAATTGGTATTAGTGGTGTTAAAGATAGTGAAATATGGAAAAAATTACATATGTCAAAGGATGAGAATAAGTATATCAACAAAAGTCATTTAAGAGAAGAATATACTGACAAAAGTGGTGTAAGAGAAAAATTCTCATCTCAAGGGGGAGTTTGGCATATGAGACTGGGTGATATATGGTCCATGGGGATGAGACAACAAGAGTGATTGAAGACAGAGGTAGTTGGGAGAATTTTAGTGCTTAACAAGTGCTTTCTTATGGATGGAGATTAAAGGTTTTCATTGAGGCATGAATATTTTTCTTGATATATTATTTTCTACATTTATCACTACTCATGTAGACTTAGGTTGATAGTTGAGTTATTTCATTTGATTTTGTGCTTCTACTAGAATTTTACTAAGGTGATTGGAGACACTTTGGATTGCTAGCAAAACAAAGGGGGAGAATGTTGGAACCAAGTTTATTCAAACTAGAGAAAATATGTACTCAAGAGTATAAGTTATAATAGGTTCTGGTTTGTTTTTAATCCCATTTTGCTCAATGTAAGGCTTTAGTGCAACACCCTAGGGTTTAGGAACCATTATCTTTATTTTAAATTATATGTCTATAATTCTAAAGATTTTTTTTCTTTCAAAAAACTAAAATTGATTAAAAAATGTTCCATACAAGATATAAATCAAACTAAAAATACTTTATTCATTCATAATGAAACATTAGAACAAAGTTATATGAAACCATGTATTACATACCATATAATATTACATTACATCCATTAAAATCACATAAGTTACAATGGGACAATAAATAGAAAAGAGTAATTTTTTTAAAACTAACATATCCCCAAGATCATCACTACCATTGAGAATCACCATCGGTAGAATTAAACCTACAACAAGAAAGAACTTCATAAAATGAGGAAGCATGTTTTGAAATATAAAATGAAAGGGAATGAGAAATGTGATTCAAGTGGCAAGAATGAAATGAATTTATAAGAGGTAATGCGCGTAATATTTCCCTTATAAAAGGGTATATGATCGTTGGAAATATGGTTATTGGATATACATGTAGTCGATAAGTATACTGGACTTGTGTATTTTTGGTAACAAATTTAAAATAATATAATTCACAAATACTAAATAATGAAATAAAAAAAATAATATTTAAAATATTTATTTATAGAAATATTTTTACGCGTTACATATTATTATTATTAAATTATTATATTATGTATTCATAAGATTTAAATAAATATTATAATATCAATGTTTTGATAAAATATATATTTTTAGAATATAAATAATTAATTTTAACGGAATTTAGTAAATATTATTTAATCTAAAAGTGATATTTTTCAAATAAATGTTTTTTAAGTGTTGTTTATTTTTAATTAATCTTTAATAAAGAATGATTTTAATGAAATTTATTTATAATATTTACAATAAAATAAATTAATATCAATCCAATAGTTATTACTAGGCAAGTAATAAAAATAAATTTATTCTATGCTTGAAAGAAATATTTTTTCTAAAATCATTTTTATGCGATATGCGAGCTTATATTAAAATTAATTTTTATCAACTCTATAAATTGAGTTTAATAAAATGGTTTTCATATTTTTAATCAATATATCCAAATTTAGTAATGAATTCATTTTCTATTTTATGTATAAAAATAAGTTATCGAAGTTAATATTAGTTACCACGACAAAACAATTATTTTTCAAAGAATTGTCATTTTATTAACATCGTGCAATTCTTATCTAAATATATTAAATTAATATTTTTTAATACTCTCATATGATTTTTAAACATATAAAATATTTATTAAATCCCATTTAATTATCAATTTATAGGAAATAAGTACCAAAGTACTTAACATATAAAATGACATTTTTTACAAACCGTTTTCCTATACCTTATGTTTAAATTTAAAAGTTAATTTTCTCATATTTAGTTTTTGAATCAGATTAAATGAATTAAAAATTAGGATTAAAAACATTTAAATTAGGTAGGATGGGTCATCTTATATTTTTAGTAAAAAACTAATTACCATAGTAAATATTTAATCAAGGTTAATAAGGGTTAAACGGGGCAACTTAAAGTTTCTTGAATTTTACTAAATTAACTTGACACTTAGACCATTTAGAAGTAAATTTTTAGGCATTAAAATCAATATCAGGTTTCTCACCAACATTTCCACACCTAATTCACCTAACTTCCTCCTGATTCCATCTTTACCCCTTACCTAACTTTAGTTTCCTAGGACACATCCCCCTTTTTCACCTATAAAATAATATCACTTATCTTGATTTCATGACACACTTATCCTTTTAATTTCACTTAAAACCCTACCCATTTTACCTTTACTTGAATCCTATTCCATGTTTTCATCCCTTGTTTACAATAAAGTGTCCCAATTCCTCTATTTTCAAAAGGCCCTCTAAGGGAAGAATCACGTCTTCAACGTGAGTACTATTCACTCCCCATATCTTTATTCTCTATTCTTCTCCTAAAAACCTATTCTAACAACAATAATATTAGTAAATGAGTATCATTAGTATAATTAAATGTTATTATGTTTATTTAAAAACCATTATCTATATCCCTCTCATCTATTGGAAAATGAAAACATTGCCCATGTTATGTGCGAACCACCGCCTCCATGAACAACGTATTTCATTTTTCATCACTACCTTAAATGGATGGTTCTAAGAATGTATTTAATAAATAAAAATTATATTTATGACATGATTAATATTCTATAAAGATAATTTATTCATTATATTAATATATAACTCATTTTTAATATAACACCCTTTGTTCGTTAAAAATTACTGAAACAAGCTCGTCTTTGATTTTATCTTCACAAATCATATATAAAACACTCATGGAATAAAATTATAATTTTATAAATCATTATGAATCTTATATTATATTACCTAGAATGGTAATTTATTTTATGTATGTGGATTTGGAATGGTAACATAAAATTGAATGATCAATATAAAATAACTTGTTATTATCGGTAAATTACCTGAAACGTGTTTGTCATGGATTCCATTCTCACAAACCATACTCATTAATTCCATAAAATGAGAATGGTAATACATAATTCATTTTAAAAAATTATTCCACTACCTTGAATAATCTTTTAATTATGAACTTAGTATCAAATAATGAGGATCAACATCACCGTTATGAAACTTGTATGAAAAAATTAAAGTTACTAACATCCAATGATTAAAATAGACAATAACTAACTTATAAATGTATAATAAATGATTATAATATTCATGTTATTTATTATTCATAAACACCATTTTAGTGAATTTTACACTATGAACATGATTTCACATTATGATTGTAATACCTTCTTAAAATGAACTATTATGTGGTACATTTTTGAACATCATTTGAAGTACCCAATGATTCATATTATTTTAATGAATTTAATTATCCATATTTTAATTTTATATTTTTTTAACTTGATCTACACTTAAATATGAACATGTTTCATTCAGGGAGAAATGGAGAATTCATGGAAGAAGATGGGGATATTTTGTTATGGAAGGAAGGAATTCTAGAGAAGGCAGATTGGACACCAGCCCACTGATGAGAATTTGGGACCCACATTATAAACCCAATGAAGCTATAATTTGGTGGGAGGATAGAAGAAATAAATAGGAACAAATAATTATTCAGTATCCAGTGCTAATTCGGCCTCAATTGTGTTCATTTAGGCGGCCCAAGTTAGAGATAAAACTCTGGGCCAGATTTTGGGGCCCAAAATAACATCCCACTAATCTAATCATATCTCCGAATCCACAACTCTAAATGCGCCCAAATTTTACAGGATGTTAGGATATATCTGGGGATAAATTTTATTATTATATAACCCACTCTAAGTTGGCCAAATATAACGTCTTACAAGCATGTCTGTTCGGTGGATAAAAGCTGGATGCCACCTCGGTCAAGTGTGGAAAAATCAAATCTCCCTCAACATTCCACCCACCTATGGCCAACCAAAATTAATTGAGGAGACTTGGACTATTTAAGGATGGACCACAGGCTTCAAAAATTCCTATTTAAGGCAGTGGTGGTGGAGGAGTTGAGGATATTTTTTGCTTTGTTCAATTGTAATGTTATGCTGCGATTTTGTTGTCTCAAGTTTGTCTTTCACATGTAAGTTGTTCAATTCACTTTAGTTTCTTAATAAAAGCTATTATTTTCCTCTTATTCTGTTGTTATTAATATCACTTTGATACCATTGGATCAAGGTGTGAATTTTTTCACACCAAACCTTGTTAAATTATCACACAACGGTGGAGTGATCGTTACTTGATTGTGTTTTTTTTAATTCTCCATTTCTTCCCTTATGAGTCTACTTTTCGATTCCATTGAACACATAGAATCAATGGAGGGATAAAACACTTATGTTTTGATCCAAGGGAGTATAAAAGGGCTGTATTGGATGTTATTTATCACCCCATTAATGTCTAATCACTTCTTTAATTGAGATTTTTATTTGATGATTTCTAAACTCCATCATCCTTGTTGAATTTAAGGCCACACAATTCAAGTGCTAATACAAACCTTTACCTTGAAGTGCTCAAAAATTTGATCCTTAAAGTGTATAGGTGATTAGTATTATGGTGTTGGTATAAAATTAGTAAGTGATGAAGTTGTTTAATCTCCTTAAATGAACTCAACTCAAATATAAGAAATTGAAATAATTGAAAAGGGAATACGTCGAATCCACCCCAAGTGATAACATAGGATCAACTCATTCTTTTAAATTGAATTCACTTATGTCTCTTAGAGTTCCTTTAAACGCATCTAAAATCAACCCATTTTGGCCACTTCATATCCAAAAAACAGTCCATAGAATGTATGTGTATATAGGTTTCTTCTTAGGTCTCTGAGGATTCAACAACCCAAGATACACTACAAGGACCATCCTACCTTTTTCTCTTGGGTAAATTTGAGCATGAATCAAATTTTGGAGCCGTTTCTGGGGAACCAAGTAAGTCATCTAAACACCCATTCTATTCTCCCCATTTCTTCTTTTCCCATCCAAATTCTCTTATCTTTTCCCTTTATCATTCTTTTTCTTTTGGCGCATGTCCGCCTACACCCACGATCAATCAAACCTTCTAGTTAGGGTGGATAGTCCTGGGGTTGGGGAGTCAAGTACACCAAGGGAACTCCTTCCATTAGATCCTAATCTTACTAATACTCCAGATTCCAAAATTTATCCCATTTCAATGGAAGGTCTTTAATGAAACAAACTCATAAACCCAGGTGGAAACCAAAATGGAAACCCAAATGAGGCAGCCCCAAACTTGGGGAATGCAGTTGATCAAACCATGAATGACTACCTCACACCTTCCTGGACCAATGACCCCTCATGCATTATATACAAATCCCTAGGAGATTCCCACTACATCTTTAAACCCCTTGTCTTAAACCATCTTCCCACATTCCATGGAATGGAGTCTGAGATGCCCTACCTTCAAATTAAGGAGTTCAATGACATTGTAGAAACCCTGTGTCCCCCACATCAACTAGAATCAGATAATATGAGGCTATTTCCTTTTTCTTTAAAGTATCGAGCTAAAAATTGGCTAAAAAATTTGATACCATCATCCATAAACTCTTGGAACCAACTATAAAGAGAATTATACAAAAATTACTTTCCCCACCACAAAACAATTTCACTTAAAAATAGTATCCAATTTTTTTTGAAAAAGAGGGAGAGTCATTCTATGAAACATGGGAGAGGTTCAAAGAAATTCTAAACATGGTTACACACCATGGTTTTTCTATTCCCGAACAAGTGAGAATTTTATACGAAGGGTTGAGTCCCGGTAATAAACAATTCATTAACATGATGTGTAATGGAAGATTTAAAAACAAAGCCCCAAATGATGCTTACGATTATCTAGAAAGACTTTTTGAACAAAACCAAACATGTGGAACTTCACCTTATTCTGAAAAGCCGCAAATAACTACTAGAATTCATACACTTAGAGAAGAGGAAAACCTTAGGGCTAAAATCGCAGCACTCTCTAGGAAGGTTGAAGAAATATACCTTAGGAAAGTCCATGAAATCCAAACTGTAGACCTTGTTTGCACAATTTGTGACAAATATGACCATAAGAAAGACAAATTCCCAACCATTCCATCCATCAAGGATGTTCTTTTAGGAGGACCCCTAGTGGAAGTAAATGCTTTGAACTTTCAAAAGCCTCAATACCAAAACAACTTTAACCCAAGGTATAATGACCACCCAGGCTTCCACTGGAAAGATAACCAACAACCTAGACAACCACAGGGACAAAATACTTAGCCCCATTAGAACTACCAAACCCATAACCAGTTCCAAAACCAACCTATCCAATACAAATATCCACCGGTCTATTTTCAACAAACCATCCCACCTCCAAAATATCCCCCCCGGGATAAACCAATCTTCTCAAGCACCAACCCAAATTGTTCCATAAAGCCTACTAGAACAACTATGCAAACAAATGGAAAGGATGAACTTGGAAGTATCTTCCGTTAAACAAGAACTTCAAACCATAAAAACTGGAAAGTCACCCATGCCTACTCAGGCGGTTCCATCCTCAAATTCAAGGGGAGAGTCAAGTTGTACTCAAACAACTCATGAACAACTATAGGCTGTGACTATTTTAAGAAGTGGAAAATCAATTGAGAAACCTGAACAACTCATTCAGAACCCACCTGAATATTCAAACTTGGATGAAAATTTAAATGAACCAAATGATCAAACTGAAAAACACGATAACATTGTCAAATAAACAACTCTTCAACAAAAAACCCCACAAACTGCACCATTTCCTCAATGCATGAGGGAAAAAACAAGCCTGAATTGTGTGAAACATCGAGGGTCACAAGTCAAGTTGAACATTCCCCTTCTCGATGCCATCCAAACCATACATGCCTACTCAAAGTACCTTAAGGACTTGTGCACTTTTAAAAGAAAATTTTCACATAAAAACCAAGTCCTTTTGGCTGCTAATGTGAGTACCACCACTCAAGGGACCATTCCTCCTAAGTTGAAAGACCCGAGTTTCCCTTACATCAATGTTGAACTAGGAGAGAGAAATTTTGTCAAGGCCTTGTGTGACCTAGGTGCTAGTGTCAATATAATCCCTTATGCTGTGTACTGCCAGTTAGGCCTAGAAGAACTCCAAGCCACATCTATCACACTTCAACTTGCTGATCGTAGCATTAGGGTTCCAAATGGGATTTTAAAGGAAATTCTGGTAAAGGTTGAAAACTTCATCTACCATGCTGACTTCATTGTCCTTTACAACCATCCAAACTTAGGAAATAAGGAACAAACCCCAATTATCCTTGGTCGTCCCTTCTTTAAAACAATCAACTCTATTATCCAAGTTCGAAATGGGAACATGACCATCACCTTTGGAAACATGAGTCTAGACTTGAACATCTATAATGAAAGATCACAAATAGGGGATGATGAGGACATTCCTGAAGTAAACATGATATGAAGCATTGATAATGAATCCATAGAACATCAAGGAATATTTGATGGATGTTTAAGTTAGGATAAGATTGATTTCCTTTTTTCATATGAAGGAATTTTATCTCCTTGGCTTGAATCATTTTCAAATTACTATTATGATGATGTCTTAGGTCCAACAATTAGAGAAACCTTTCAGGAAACCAATTTCATAGAGACCAATCAAAATTCCTTCCCTAAATATGATCAAGCTAATCTAGTAGTAGAAACTTCTATATGTGGGGAATCAATACTATCTACAACTATAGGAAACAAAATTGATATTGATCCAACCTCCCAATATTCTACTGAAATTCCAAACCAACCTGATCTTTAATTGAAGTAACTTCTCCCTGCACTCAAGTATGCCTTCCTAGGGGACAATCAAACACATCCTATTATCATTTCTTATTCTCTTGAAGCCAATAATGAGAGGATACTTCTAGATGTCCTTAGGAAACATAAGAAATCCATTGGTTGGACCCTGTCTGATATTCTTGGGATTATCCAACTTATCGGGACTCAAAGGATTGTTCTAGAATCTGATTCAAATCCATGTCATCAACCTCAATAGTGACTCAATCCTAATCTCATGGAGGTATTAAGGAAGGAACTTCTGAAATTGTTAAAAGTTGGTATCATATATCCCATAGCTGAGAGTGAGTGGGTCAGCCCAATCCAAGTGGTTCCCAAGAAGGCAGGAATCACAGTGATAACCAATAAGGATAAAGAGATTATTCCAACTAGTGTGAGTAGCGGATGGAGGGTCTGCATTTATTATAGGAAGCTAAAATCATTCACCAAGAAGGACCATTTCCCCTTACCATTCATTGACCAAGTCCTTGAGAGAGTGGCAGGTCATGCCTTCTACTATTTCTTAGATGGGTACTCAGGGTATAATCAAATTGAGGTCTCCCTAGAGGATAAAGGGAAGACTACATTCATATGTCCATTCGACACCTTTTCTTTCAAACTCATGCCCTTCGGGTTATGAAATACCCCTAGAACATTCCAATGGTGCATTATGGGAATCTTCTCAGACTTGGAAGGGGATTTTCTTAAGGTCTTCATGGATGACTTCTCTGTGTTTGGGGATACATTTGAGGGATGTCTAAAGAATGTGGAGAGAGTCTTGTCAAGATGTGAAGAAAAGAATTTGGTCCTAAACTGGTAAAAATTCCATTTCATGGTTAAATAAGGACTAGTTCTAGGCCATCCTGTCTCAGGTAGGGGGATTGAAGTTGATAAATCCAAGGTTGACATCATTCATCACGTTCCATCACCCAAAACTGTCAAGGAATTGAGGTCTTTCTCAAGACATACTGCTTACTATAGAATATTTAACAAGGACTTTAGTTCAATATCCCATCCCCTTTGTTCTCTCCTAGTAAAGGATGATCCATTTGTTTGGACAAAAAGCTGTGAGGGTTCATTCTCAACCCTCAAATCCGCTCTCACCTCTCCTCCCATTATGAAATATCCAAATTGGAACCTTCCTTTAAAACTTATGTGTGATGCCAGTGACTTTGCTGTAAGAGTTGTGTTAGGACAACATTGTGATAAAACTCCTTATGTCATTGCTTATGCAATCAAATCCTTAAATGATTCCCAAATCAACTTCACCACTACTGAAAAGGTGTTACTTTCTATTTTGTTTTCCTTAGAGAAGTTTAGGTCCTACCTCTTAGGATCCCCCATCACTGTGTTCACTAACTATTATGCACTAAAATACCACTTAAAAAAACAAGATGCTAAGGATAGAATGATTAGGTGGGTCCTTATATTACATGAATTTGACCTCACAATCAAGGATGAAAAGGGTGTTGAAAATGTTGTAGCCAATCACCCATCTAGGATGGAATTCATAGATAACTCCAATCACCTTTCTGTGTTTGATTCATTTCCTGATGAACACCTATACTCTGTGAGTGACTACCCTTGGTATGATGACATATCCAATTTCTTAGTTACATGAGTCATTCCAAAATTCTTAGGGACTCAAGCTTGAAGGAAATTCCTTTCTGATGTTAGACACTATGTGCTTGATGATCTATACCTCTATAAGTTCCGCCCTGACCAATTAATTAGGAGGTGTGTCCCAGAATCTGAAGAAGAGTATATCCTTAAATTATGTCATAGTGAGGCATGTGGAGGCCACTTTTCCACTAAGAAAACATCTTCTAAGATTCTTCAATGTGGTATTTTATGGACCACCCTCTCAAGGGACTCCTACACATTTTTTCAAAGCTGTCCTAGGTGTCAATAAGTTGGGTCCATCACAAAAAGGAATTAAATGCCACTCACTCCCATATTAGTGGTTGAAATATTTGACTATTGGGGAATTGATTTCATGGGTCCCTTCCCAAAATCTAGGGGATATCTTTACATTATATTATCTATCGATTATGTCTCCAAATGGGTTGAGGCCATTCCTAAAAAATCCAATGATCATCAAACTGTGATTAGATTTATCAAGGAAAACATCTTCTATAGAATTAGAATTCCTAGGGCTATCATTAGTGATCGTGGAACTCATTTTTGCAATCATCCATTCTCATAAATCATGAAAAAATATGGAATTTATCAAAATGTGTCCACTGCTTACCACCCACAGACCAATGGTCAAGGTGAGTTAGAAAATAGAGAGATTAAGAATATTCTTGAAAAAATTGTCAAGCATTCTATGAAATATTGGTCCGAGAAACTCTTGGATACTATTTGGGTATATCGTACAATATTCAAAACCATCCTAGGAATTTCACCATATAGATTGGTTTATGGAAAATCATTCCATTTACCTGTTGAAATTGAGTATAAGGCCTTTTGGGCAATTAAGAAAATGGATTATAACCTCTCATTGTTTGGAACAAAAAGGAAATTATATCTTAATGAACTGGAGGAACTAAGGATGGAGGCTTATGAAAATTCAAGGATCAATAAATCTAGATTTCAAGCCTACCAATCTAGGAATATCAAGGTCAAACATTTTGAACCGGGAAAACATGTTCTCTTGTATAGTTTAAAACTTCATTTACACCCAGGAAAGTTAAGGTCTAGATGGTCAGGTCCTTTCATAGTGCATCATCTGTACCCCCATGGGCTGTAGAGATTCAAGATCCCACAAGTGGTAACATTTCCAAGGTCAATGGTCAAAGGTTAAAACCATTAATTGAATCATTAAATAAACATGAAATAGAGGTTGAGTTAATTGAGCCAATATATGAACCAGGAAAAAATGGATAGATTTAAGATCCATGTCGGGCTAACGACATTAAACAAAGCACTTCATGGGAGGAAACCTATGGTTTTCACGTTTCCAATCATTTTTTTGTTTTAATAAACTTTATATTTTAAATAGAAGTAATTAATCATTTTTATATTTAGAAAAAATAGACTTTTGACCTATTATTCTATTATGAGTATGGATGCGTATGAAAGGGGAGCACCATATTCACCCGTGTCATGTGGTGTGATCCTTGAGTAATTCCTTACCCTTAAATTCAAAAAGAAGACAATGTATCATAAGTTTGTTTTATTTTAATGTGTTTGTAGGATTAAAAAATAAAATAAAAAATAAATAATAATATAATAAAAAGGGACATGTCGTGGGTCATGGGTGAAACCCCATCCCAACTGGCGAAGCCGCGGGTATTCGAATCCGGGACCGAAGGGAGACAGGGGCGCGCACTTACCACTGACCTATAGAATTTTGTGATTCCTTATTCTATAATTTTTATATATATAATTATATTTTACTTTATTTATTATAGAAATATATATATATATATATATATATATATTGTTTTGTTTTGTTTGGTTTGTTTTTCCTTTTTCTACTAGGGAACTCTGAATGTGACATGGATATCAAAGGATTAAAAGGGAGCTGCAAGAATTTCAACTTCAACCACCAGGTGACTTCATTCCATGATCCTCATTTTCAATTTCCTTTTTGAACTTTAATTCTCTAACTCTATCCCCTTCTAAATTTTCTTTTCTTTAAACACTGGGGACAATGTTATATTAATTTTTTTTGGGGGGGGAGATAAAATAAAAAATTCTTTCGTGTCAAAAAAATGAATGATTTGAATTTTTTTTTGTAAATTGGAGGAAATATTCCATTAACTTCGAACATGGTAATACACATTTCACACTTTGAAACTAAATATAAAATTATTTATCATGCCTTAATTCTGATTTTAATCCTTGTATAATTTCATGAGCATAGATCTTGGAAAGTGTGGCTATCCAATGTGATATTTCATCATTTATATTTTCATCCAAATAAAAAAAGATCACAATGCATGTCCTTTAGATAGTGGGGTATTATTTTGAGTTCATGGGGTCCCCCAAATAAATAGCATAGGTTTGGTGATCATTTTAGTTTTTATATGAGTATTAAATAAAAAAATAAAAAAATAGTAATAAATTTGTGCGTAGAGCAATGAAATGACCTAATGCGTGGCTTTCGGCACTTGGGGATCATGACTCCATAGTTTTCTGGCCCATAGTTAGTAATTTTATCTCTATTTTTGGTAATTTGAAATTATTTTTGACTGAGTTAACTCAATATGATGCCCGAGTATGTGGGCTTCACTTGGTGCCCTAAGGTCTTTGAGACTGGGAGTCATCGGCAAAGTCTCACTACAAGGGGTTGACTCTTTTGAGTGAAATTTCAATTACCATGGAAAAATTTCATAAAAATAATAATAATAATACAATAAAAAAATTGAATAATCATCTTAATATTGAAATATTATTCCACCTAGCACTTCTGTCATTCCCCCCTTGAATAAAGATGAACCCCCATGTCTATTGTGATGCGCAACACATCCTCATACTTAATTGATATTGCATGAAATATGGCAATGAATTTGAATGAAGGAATGGGCTTGGGATTGAGATCTACTTATGAAACTATAATTTGTAAAAATATTTTGATGGGTTTTATTATTTTTTGGTATAAGTGTTTTTGGTGATCATTGTGTATTAAAATGTATTTGTAAAAGGGAATTCGAATTTCATATTTTTGAGAATTATTTTCCTCGGGACTAGCAAAACTCAAGTTGGGGGGTGTGATTAGCCACTAAATGAGGTGAATATTAATTGTTAATATATATAATATTCATGTTCTTTATTATTCATAAACACCATTTTAGTGCATTTTACACTTTGAACATCATTTCACATTATGATTGTAATACCTTCTTAAAATGCACTATTACGTGGTACATTTTTTAACATCATTTGAAGTACCCAATGATTCATCTGATTTTAATGAATGTAATTATTCATATTTTAATTTTATATTTTGGGAATTTATCTACATTTTAATATGAACATGTTTCATTCAGGGATCAATGGAGAATTCATGGAAGAAGATGGGGATATTTTGTGATGAAAGGAAGCAATTCTAGAGAAGGCAGATTGGACACTAGCCCACGGATGATAATGTGGGACCCACATTAAAAACCCAATGAAGCCAAAATTTTGTTGGAGGCTATAATATATATATAGGAACAAATAATTATTTATGATCCAGTGCTAACTCAGCCTCCATTGTGTTCATTTAGGCGGCCCAAGTTAGAGATAAAACTCTGGGCCAGATTCTGCGTCTCAGAAAAACATCCCGATAATATAATCATATATCCTAATCCACTACTCCAAATGGGCCAAAATGTTACAGTATATTAGGAGACATCTAGTTATCCATTTTATTCTTATATGGACTACTCTAATTTGGCCGTTCTTACAAGTTCTTCTGTTCAGTGGATAAAAGCTGGATGCCACCTCGGGTCAAGGGTGAAAAAATCAACTCTCCCTCAACTTTACACCCACCTATGGCCTACAAAAATTAATTGAGGAGACTTTAAATATTGAATGCTCAACCCAAGGATTCAAAAATTCATATTTAAGGCAGTGTTGGTGGAGTAGTTGAGTATATTTGGTGCTTTGTTCAATTGTGATGATATGCGGCGATTTTGTTGTCTCAAGTTTGTCTTTCACATGTAAGTTGTTCAATTCACTTTAGTTTCTTAATAAAAGCTCTTCTTTTCATCTTATTATATTGTTATTAATATCACTTTGATACCGTTGGATCAAGGTGTAAATTTATTCACACCAAACCTTGTGAAATTATCACACAACGGTGGAGTGATCGTTACTTTATTGTGTTTTTTTACTTCTCCATTTCTTCCCTCACGAGTCTACTTTCTGCTTCCATTGAAACCATAGAATCAATGGAGGGATAACCCACTTATGGGTTGATCCAAGGGAGTAGAAAGGGGCTCTATTGGTTGTTATTTATCACCCCATTAATTATTAATCACTTCTTTAATTGAGATTTTTATTTGATGATTTTTAAACTCCATCGTCCATGTTGAATTTAAGGCCACACAATTCAAGTGCTAATACGAACCATTACATTGAAGTGATAAAAACTTTGATCCTTCAAGTGTATAGGTGATTAGTATTATGGTGTTGGTATAAAATCAGTAAGTGATGAAGTTTTTTAATCTCCTTAAATGAACTCAACTCAAATATAAGTAATTGAAATAATTGAAAAGGGAATACGTCCAATACAACCCAAGTGATAACCTAGGATCAACTCATTATTTTAAATTGAATTCACTTAAGTCTCTTAGAGTTACTTTAAAACCATTTAAAATCCACGAAAGTTGGCCAATTAATAGCAAAAAAAATAGTCCATAGAATGTACTTGTCTATAGGTTTCTTCTTAGGCCTCTGAGGATTCGACAACCCAAGCTAAACTACAAGGACCATCCTACCTTCTTCTCTTGGGTAAATTTGAGCGTGAATCAAATTTTGGTGCCATTTCTGGGGACCCAATTAATTCATCTAAACACCCATTATATTATCCCCCATTTCTTCTTTTCTCATCCAAATTCTCTTATCTTTTCCCTTTCTCATTTTTTTTCTTTTGGTGCATGTCCACCTACACCCACGATCAATCAAACCGTCTAGTTAGGGTGGATAGTCCTGGTGTTGGGGAGTCAAGTACACCAAGAGAACTCCTTACATTACATCCTAATATTCCTAATATTCCAAAGTCCAAAATTGATCCCATTTAAATGGAAGGTCTTCAAAGAAACCAACTCATAAACCCGGGTGGAAACCAAAATGGAAACCCAAATGAGGCAGTCCCAAACTTGGGGAATGCAGTTGATCAAACCATGATTGACTACCTCACACCATCCTGGACCAATTACCCCTCATGCATTAGACAAAAATCCCTAGGATATTCCAACTACATCTTTAAACCCCATGTCCTAAACCATCTTCCCACATTCCATGGAATGGAGTCCGAGATGCCCTACCTTCACATTAAGGAGTTCAATGGCATTGTAGAAACCATGTGTCCCCCAAATCAACTAGAATCAGATAAGATGAGACTATTTCATTTTTTCTTTAAAGGATCGAGCTAAAAATTGGCTAAACAATTTGAGACCATCATCCATAAACTATTGGGACCAAATACAAAGATAATTCTACAAAAAATACTTTCCCCACCACAAAACAATTGCACTTAAAAATAGTATCCAAAACTTTTTTGAAAAAGAGGGAGAGTAATTTTATGAAACATGGGAGAGGCTCAAAGACACTATAAACATGGTTCCACCCCATGGTTTTTCTATTCTTGAACAAGTGAGAATTTTCTATGAAGGTTTGAGTCCAGGGAATAAACAATTCATTGACATGACGTGTAATGGAAACTTTAAAAACAAAGCCCCAAATGATGCTTACGAGTATCTAGAAAGCATTTCTGAACAAAAAAAACATGGGGAACTTCACCTTATTATGAAAAGCCACAAAGAACTACTGGAATTCATACACTTAGAGAAGAGGAAAGCCTTAGGGCTAAACTCGCAACACTCTCTAGGAAGGTTAAAGAAATAGACCTTAGGAAAGTCCATGAAATCCAAACTGTAGACCTTGTTTGCACAATTTGTGACAAAAATGACCATAAGAGAGACAACTGCCCAACCATTCCATCCATCAAGGATTTTCTTTTAGGAGTACCCCCTATGTAAGTAAATGATTTGAACTTTCAAAAGCCTAAATACCAAAACAACTTCATCCCAAGGTATAATGACCACCCATGCTTTCGCTGGAAAGATAAACAACAACCTAGCCAAAGATAGGGACAAAATCCTTACCCCCATCAGAACTACCATACCCATAACCAGTTCCAAACCCAACCTATCCAATACCGACAGCCACCAGTCCATTTTCAGCAAACCATCCCACCTCCAAAATATCCCCCCGGGATAAACCAATATTCTCAAGCACCAACCCAAACTGTTCCACAAAGCCTACTATAACAATTGTGAAAACAAATGGAAAGAATGAACTCGGAAGTCTCTTCCCTTAAACAAGAACTTCAAACCATCAAAACTGGAAAGCCACCCATGCCTACTCAGGCAGTGCCATCCTCAACTTCAAGGGGAGAGTCAATTTATACTCAAACAACTCAGGAACAAATAAAGGCTGTGACTGTTTTAAGAAGTGGGAAATCAATTGAGAAACCTGAACAACTAATTCAGAACCCACATGAAGAATAAAAATTGGTTGAAAATTCAAATGAACCAAATGATCAAACTGAAAAACACGATAACATTATAAAAGAAACAACTCTTCAACAAACAACCCCACAACCTGCACCATTTCCTCAGCACATGAGGGGGAAAACCAAGCCTGAATTGAGTGAAACAATGAGGGTAATCTTCTCACAAGTCAAGTTGAACATTACCCTTCTCGATTCCATCCAAACCTTACCTGCCTACTCAAAGTACCTTAAGGACTTGTGCACTTTCAAAAGAAAATTTTCACATAAAAACCAAGTCCTTTTGGCTAATAATGTGAGTACCACCATTCAAGGGACCATTCCACCTAAGTTGAAAGACCTGGGTTTCCCTTACATCAATGTTGAACTAAGAGAGAACAATGTTTTCAAGGACTTGTGGGACATAGGTTCTAGTGTCAATCTCATCCCTTATGCTGTGTACTACCAGTTAGTCCTAGAAGAACTCCAACCCATATCTAGCACACTTCAACTTGCTGATTGTAACATTAGGGATCCAAAGGGGATTTTAAAGGATGTTCTGGTAAAGGTTGAAAACTTAATCTACCCTACTGACTTCACTGTCCTTGATAACCATCCAAACATAAGAAATAAGGAAAAAACCCCAATTATCCTTGGTTGTCCCTTCCTTGCAACAATCAACTCTGTTATCTGAGTTCGAAATGGGAACATGACCATCACCTTTGGAAACATGATTCTAGACTTTAACATCTATAATGAAAACTCACAAATAACGGATGATGAGGAGATTTAAGAAGTAAACCTGATAGGAAGCATTGATAATGAATCAATAGAACATCAAGGAATATTTTATGGATGTTTAAGTCGGGATGAGATTGATTTCCTTTGTTCATATGAAGTAAGTTTATCTCCTTTGCTTGAATCATTTTCAAATTACTCTTATGATGATGTCTTAGGTCCAATAATCAGTGAAACCTTTTAGGAAACCAATTTCATAGAGACCAATAAAACTTCCTTCCCTAAATATGATCAAGATAATATAGTATCTGAAACTTCTACATGTGGGGAATCAATCCTATATAAAACTCTAGGAAACAAAATTGATATTGATCCAATGTCCCAATATTCTACTGAAATTCCAAACCAACCTGATCTTGAATTGAAGGAACTTCCCGCTGCACTCAAGTATGCCTTCTTAGGGGACAATCAAACACATCCTATTGTCATTTCTTCTTCTCTTGAATCCAATCATAAGAGGATGCTTCTATATGTCCTTAGGAAACATAAGAAATCCATTGGTTATACCTTGTATAATATTCCTGGGATTAGCCAACTTATCAGGACTCATAGGATTGGTCTAGAATATGATTCAAAGCCATGTCATCAACCTCAACGACGACTCAATCCTAATCTCATGGATGTAGTAAGTAAGGAACTTCCGAAATTGTTAAAAGCTGGTATTATATATCCCATAGCTGAGAGTGAGTGGGTCAGCCCAATCCTAGTGGTTCCCAAGAAGGCAGGAATCACAGTGATAACCACTAAGGATAGAGAGATTCTTCCAACTAGGGTGAGTAGTGGTTAGAGGGTCTGTATTGATTCTAGGAAGCTAAAATCATTCACCAAGAAGGACCATTTCCCCTTAACATTCATTGACCAAGTCCTTGAGAGAGTGGTAGGTCATGCATTCTACTGTTTCTTAGATGGGTACTCGGGGTATAATCAAATTGAGGTCTCCCTAGAGGATCAAGGGAAGACTACATTCACATGTCCATTAGGCACATTTTCTTTCAAATGCATGACCTTCGGGATATGAAATTCCCCTAGAACCTTCCAAGGGTGAATGATAGGAATCTTGTCAGACTTTTTAGGGGATTTTCTTGAGGTCTTCATAAATGAATTCTTTGTGTCTGGGGATAAATTTGAGGGATGTCTGCAGAATGTGGAGAGAGTCTTGTCAAGATGTGAAGAAAAGAATCTGGTCCTAAACTAGGAAAAATACCATTTCATGGTTAAATAAGGACTATTTCTAGGCCATATGGTCTCAAGTAGGGGGATTGAAGTTGATAAAGCCAAGGTTGACATCATTCATCACCTTCCATCACCCAAAACTGTCAAGGAAGTGAGGTCTTTCTTAGGGCATGCTGGTTTCTATAGAATATTCATCAAGGACTTTAGTTCAATATCCCATCCCCTTTGTTCTCTCCTAATAAAGGATGCTCCATTTGTTTGGATAGAAAGCTATGAGGGTTCATTCTCAACCCTCAAATCCTCTCTCACCTCTCCTCCCATTATGAAATCTACAAATTGGAACCTTCCTTTCAAACTTATGTGTGATGCCAGTGACTTTGCAATAGGATCTGTGTTAGGACAACATTGTGATAAAACTACTTATGTCATTTATTATGCAAGAAAATCCTTAAATGATTCCCAAATCAACTACACCACTACTGAAAATGAGTTACTTGTTATTGTGTTTTCCTTAGAGAATTTTAGATCCTACCTCTTAGGATCCCCCATCACTGTGTTCACTGACCATTCTGCACTAAAATACCTCTTCCAAAAACAAGATTGTAAGGCTAGACTGATTAGGTGGGTCCTTATATTACAAGAATTTTACCTCACAATCAAGGATAAAAAGGGTGTTGGAAATTTTGTAGCTAATAACCTCTCTTGGATGGAATTCAAAGATAACTCCAATCAAATTTCTATGTCTGATTCATTTCCTGATGAACACCTATACTCTGTGAGTGACTGCCATTGGTATGCTGACATAGCCAATTTCTTAGTTATAGGAGTCATTCCAAAATTCTTAGGGACTCATGCTTGAAGGAAATTCCTTTCTAATGTTAGACACTATGTGTTTGATGATCCATACCTCTATAAGTTATTCCTTGAGCATTTCATTAGGAGGTGTGTCCCTGAATCTGAGCAAGAGTCCATCCTTAAATTCTGTCATAGTGAGGCATGTGGAGGTCACTTTTCCTATAAGAAAACATCTTCTAAGATTCTTCAATGTGGTATTTTCTGGCCCACCCTCTCAAGGGAATCCTACACATTTTTTCAACGATGTCCTAGGTGTCAACAAGCAGGGTCCATCACAAAAAAGAATCAAATTCCACTCAATCCCATCTTAGTGGTTCAAATCTTTAACAGTTGGGGAATTGATTTCATGGGTCCTTTCCTAAACTATAGGGGATATCTTTACATTATCTTAGCTATAGATTATGTCTCTAAATGGGTTGAGTCCATTCTTACAAAATACAATGATCATCAAACTTTGATTAGATTTCTCAAGGAAAACATATTCTCTAGATTTGGAATTACTTGGGCTATCATTAGTGATCATGGAACTCATTTTTTCAATCGTCCATTCTCATCACTCATGGAAAAATATGGAATTTCTCACAAAGTGTCCAGAGCTTACCAACCACAGACCAATGGTCAAGATGAGTTAGAAAATAGGGAGATTAAGAATATTCTTGAAAAAACTGTCAACCCTTCTAGGAAAGATTGGTTCGAGAAACTCTTGGATGCTCTTTGGGCATATCGTACAGCATTCAAAACCATTCTAGTAATGTCACCATATAGGTTGGTTTATGGGAAATCATGCCATTTACCTGTTTAAATTGAGCATAAGGCCTTTTGGGAAATTAAGAAAATGGATTATGACCTCTCATTGGCCGGAACAAAAAGGAAATTAGATCTCAATGAACTGGAGGAACAAAGGATGGAGGCTTATGACAATTCAAGGATCAATAAATCTAGATTTCAAGCCTACCAATCTAGGAATATCAAGGTCAAAAATTTTGAACTAGGAAAACCTGTGCTCTTGTATAGTTCAAAACTTCATTTACACCTGGGAAAGTTAAGGTCTAGATGCTCAGGTCCTTTCATAGTGCATCATGTATACCCCTATGGGGCAGTAGAGATTCAAGATCCCACAAGTGGTTACATTTTCGAGGTAAATGGTCAATGGTTAAAACTATTCATTGAATCATTCAATAAATAGGAAATAGAGGTTGAGTTAATTGATCCAATCTACGAACAAGGAAAAAATTGATAGATTTAGGAACCATGTCGGGCTAACAACGTTAAACAAAGCGCTGCATGGGAGGAAACCCATGGTTTTTAGGTTTCCTATCATTTTGTTGTTTTAATCAACTTTATATTTTAAATAGGATTAATTAATCATTTTTATATTTAGAAAAAATAGATTGTTGACCTGTTCTTCTATTATGAGTATGGATGGGTATGAAAGGGGACCACCATATTCATTCGTGTCACGTGGTGTGATCCTTGGGTAATGCCTTACCCAAAAATTTAAAAAAAAGACAATGTATCATCAGTTTGTTTTATTTTAATGTTTTTTTAAGATTAAAATAAAAATAAAATAAAAATGGACACGTTGTGGGTTGTGGGTCAAACCACATCACAACCGGTGAAGCTGCTGGGATTCGAACCCAGGACCGAAGGGAGACAAGGACACACTCTTACGACTGACCTACGGCTTTTTGTGATTCCTTATTCTATAATTTTTATATATATACTTATATTTTACTTTCTTTATTATATAAATATAAATATATATATATATATATATTGTTTTGTTTTATTTTGTTTGTTTTCTTTTTCCTTTTTCTAAGGGAACTCTGCAAGTGAGATGAATATCAAAGGATTAAAAGGGAGTATCAATAATTTAAAATTCAACCACCTGGTAACTTCATTCCATGATCTTTATTTTCATTTTCCTTTTTGAACTTTCATTCTCTACCTCTACCCCTTTTAAATTTTATTTTCTTTAAACACTGGGGACAATGTTATTTTAATTTGTGGGGGTGGGGGATAAAATAAAAAATGCTTTCATGTAAAAAAAATGAATGATTTGAAAAAAAATTGGGTAAATAGAAGGAAAAATTCCTTTAACTTTGAACATGGTAATACACATTGCACACTTTGAAACTGAATATAAAATAACTTAGCATGCCCTGATTCTGATTTTAATCCTTGTATAATTTCATGAGCATAGATTTTGGAAAGTGTGGCTGTCCAATGTGATATTTCATTGTTTATATTTTCATCCAAATAAAAAAAGATCACAATGTATGTCCGTTGGATAGTGGGGTATTAGTTTGAGTTCATGGGGTTCACCAAATAAATAGCATAGGTTTGGTGATCATTTTAGTTTTAATATGATTATTCAATAAAAAAATAATAAAAAATAATAATAAATCCGCACGTAGAGCAATGAAATGACCTAATTCGTGGATTTCAACACTTGGGGATCGTGACTCCATAGTTGTCTAGCCCAGAGTTAGTAATTTTATCTCTATTTTTGGTAATTTGAATTTGTTTTTGACTGAGTTAACTTGAGATGATGCCCGAGTATGTGGGATTTACTTGGTTCCCTAAGGTCTTTGAGCATGGGAGTCATCGGAAAATTCTCGCTATAGGGGTTGACTCTTTTGAGTGCAATTTCAATTACCATGGAAAAATTGCAAAAAACAAAAAAAAAACAAAAAAAAAATAATACAATAAAAAAATTGAATAATCATATTAATATTTAAACGTGATTCCACCTAGATCTTCCATCATTTCCACCTTGAAAAAAGATGAACCCCCATGTCTATTTTGATGCACAACACATCCTCATACTTAATTGATATTGGATGAAATATGGAAATGAATTTGAACAAAGGAATGAGCTTGGGATTGGGATCTTATTATGAAACTACCATGTATTAAAATATTTTGATGGGTTTCATGATTTTTTGTTGTAAGGGTTTTTGGTGATCATTGTGTATTAAAATGTTTTTGGAAAAGGGAATTCGAATTTCATATTGTTGAGATATATTTTTCTCGGGACTAATGAAACTCAAGTTGGGGGGTGTGATTAGCCACTAAATGAGGATAATATTCATTGTTAATATATATAATATTCATTTTATTTATTATTTATAAAAAAAAATTTAGTTCATTTTACACTTTGAACATCATTTCACATTATTATTGTAATACCTTCTTAAAATGCACTATTATGTGGTACATTTTTGAACATCATTTGAAGTACCCAATGATTAATCTGATTTTAATGAATGTAATTATCCATATTTTAATTTTATATTTTGGGAAATTTATCTACACTTAAATATGAACATGTTTCATTTAGGGATAAATGGAGAATTCATGGAAGAAGATGGGGATATTTTGTGATGAAAGGAAGCAATTCTAGAGAAGGCAGATTGGACACCAGCCCATTGATGAGAATGTGGGACCCAAATTACAAACCCAATGAAGCCCAAATTTGGTGGGAGTATATAAGACATATACAGGAACAAATAATTATTTAGGATCTAGTGATAATTAGGCCTCCATTGTGTTCATTTAGGCGGCCCAATTTAGACATAAAACTGTGGGCCAGATTCTACGGCCCAGAAAAATAGCCCACTAATCTAATCATATATCCGAATACACAACTCCAAATGGGACCCAATTTTATAGGAAGTTAGGAGACATCCAGTTATCCATTGTCGTATTCTATGACCCACTCTAATTCGGTCATCTAGAAGTTATTCCAAGTGCGTCTGTTCGATGGATAAAATCTAGATGACACCTCGGGTCAAGGGTGGAAAAATCAACTCTCCCTCAACTTTCCACCCACCTATGGCCTAAAAAAATTAATTTAGGAGACTTGGAATATTGAAGTATCTACCCAAGGATTAAAAAACTCCTATTTAAGGTAGTGGTTCTGGAATAGTTGAGGATCTTTGGTGCTTTTTTCAATTGTAATGTTATGCTGCGATTTTGTTGTCTCAAGTTTTTCTTTCAAATATAAGTTGTTCAATTCACTTTAGTTTCTTAATAAAAGATCTTATTTTCCTATTATTATGTTATTAATATCACTTTTATACCATTGGATCATGGTGTGAATTTATTCACACCAAACCTTGTGAAATTATCACACAACGGTGGAGTGATCGTTACTTTATTGTGTTTTTTACTTCTCCATTTCTTCCCTCATGAGTATACTTTCCACTTCCATTGAAACCATATAATCAACGGAGGGATAACCCACTTATGGGTTGATCAAAGGGAGTATAAAGGGGCTGTATTGGATGTTATTTATCACCCCATTAATGTCTAATCACTTCTTTAATTGATATTTTTATTTGATGATTTTTAAACTCCATCGTCCTTGTTGAATTTAAGGCCACAAAATTCAAGTGCTAATACGAAAATTTACCTTGAAGTGCTCAAAACATTGATCCTTAAAGTGTATAGGTGATTATTATTATGGTTTTGTTTTAAAATCCATAAGTGATAAATTTTTTTAATCTCTTTAAATGAACTCAACTCAAATATAAGAAATTGAAATAATTGAAAAGGGAATACATCTAATCCACCCCAAGTGATAACCTAGGATCAACTCATTATTTTAAACTGAATTCACTTAATTCTATTAGATTTACTTTAAAACCATCTAAAATCAACCCAAGTTGTCCAATTTATATCCAAAAAACAGTCCATAGAATGTACGTGTCTATAGGTTTCTTCTTAGGCCTCTAAGGATTCGACAACCCAAGCTAAACTACAAGGACCGTCTTACCTTCTTCTCTTGGGTAAATTTGAGCGTGAATCAACCGTCCCATCAGGGATGTGACCTGACACATATGTATTGTTAGTGTTGTAAATTTTCAATAGAGTGTTGTTTTAAATAACTCACTAACTACCTAGGCTTACATGTGCTCTAATAAAAACCAGTGATGGAAAATTTATTTTAAAACCTTTTAATATACAATTCATCCCATTCTTCCATTTCAAATATACAAATTTATTTTTAAAAACCAATACACAAGTTTTTAATCAAATAATTAATTTTCCATGATAAAACCACTGGGTTTCTATCAAAACCATTTTATGTCATTTTTATCAAGTACAAATTTGAAATCAATTTAATCAAATCAATTTCAAAATTTTCTATAAATTTCACAAACACACCCAAATTCATCGGAATTGGGGTTTTTCCCAATTTCGTGCCAAATCAAATCCAAATCCTCAATTCATTGGAATTAGGTTTTTAATAATCCAATTGAAATTAATTTAATTTAAATCAAGCAATTGAATATAAATCAATAAATTTAGGGTTAATCAAATTGTTCATCATAATTGAAACCACCTACCTTGGGATTATGAGATCTCAAAATACAAATCCATAATTAGGAAAATAAAACAAATAAAGTCGAAAACAAAGATCTGGGAATCAAACCTAGATTCAAGATCCAAAATAATGGGGATTATATCATGTAACAATATAGAGAATATAAAACCCTAGGTAGGAAGGAATAGAGAGCGAGAGAAAGAGAACAGGATGATAAAACCTATTGGGAAGAGATCGAATTCCATTCACCTAGCTTTGCTTCTCTTCTGGAAGGGTGTAGAGGGGCCAAAATTTCCTCTTGGGAGCCTATAAGGAAGAAGAAAACCTATTAGGGTCGTACATGCACATTAGAAAATTAAACCAAGGGTTTCAGGATTTTAAAAATAAGTTTTGAATTAATTAAATCCCGTACACACAGTTAGCTTGGTGGGGACACACTGTTAGAAAAAATGTGCATCCTAACCGTGCAACCCTTTTTTCCATGGTGCACGATTTATACAAGGTGGATGAATAGTTTTTCAAACCTTATGCTAGCCGTTCAAGCCCCCACTGTTTGGGTTTGCATGATTTCCACTAAGAGGGCACACAGTTTGGGAAAACCATTCGCAAACTGTGCACATCACAAAAACTTTCAAAATTTAACTTTATGTCTCCAGAAAGCCTATTAAGAAGCCTCCATGTCAAAATATGAGGCTACTGATCTATCATTAGTGCCTCCCTCTCCCACTTATCATGAGAATAAGTAATCATGCTTCCATAGAACTAGAACCAAAGGTATTATCCTCCACAAAATTACCTTGGTTTTAGAATCAACTATCCTGACTGGATGCTCAGTCACGAATATAAATCAGGTTCAATATCAAGATCACTCCATCTCAGAACATGAGATGGATCAAAAAGCTACTTTTGTAGCTGAGATGCATGATACACGTTATGTATCGATGTCAGCTATGCTGGAAGTGATAAACAGTAATCCATTTCCCCCTCCTGCTCAACAACCTCAAGAGGTCCCCCAAAATGAGGATAAAGTTTCCCTTGCCTCCCATGCCATTGATGACCTAAATGAGTTGAAACTTTCAAGAACACCTAATCACCAACTAAAAATTCCTGCAGTCTGTGACAACGATCAATATAGGATTTATAGCAGATTTGGGCTGTCAACATTATTTAATGAATCAACTGAATATTTATTGTCTTCACTTAAACCAAACTCAGTCCAACCAAGAAACTTTCACCAATCTCTGACCATCACAATGGATATTTACAAGGCTGATCATACAAGGCCTCAAAAGGATCCATTCTGACACAGACTGGTAACTATTGTTATAAGAAAACTCAACCATCCCCAGATGGCCATCCCAAGTGCCACCAAAGTCAAGAACGTAGATGTAGAGAATATCTTGAAGAATATGTATAGCTCTTTATGTCTGTATATTTTACTGCAGATGGTATGCCATACTCAAACAGACATGAGATCTCAGTGCCTCCTGTTTAGTCCTCTCCAAACACAAGAGGTGAACAGAGGATCCCTATCAGAGACTATAGTAGATAAAACTCTGTAAAACCAAACAATATCTTTCACATGGAGATTACCCAACTCTTAAACTTTGGTTGTATCAAAAATGAGTATAAAGTGGGCCGATTTAGTCAGCCTATCAATCAGAAATCATATCACATTCTTGTTTCTCTGGGTACATGACAACCCAAACATAAAGTCCATACAGATCTCATCCCACTTCCAAGTTGGAATTGGAAGTGGCTGAAGAAAACATGAAGGTTTCGGGTGTTCAACCTTTACCTATTGGAATGTATAACAATGAGAGAAAAACTCAGCAATGCCCCATCTCATACTTTTCAATCAGAATCGTCACCACATGTTATAGAACATCTTCATGGTTCTTGGGTGCACTACACACTAAGAATAATGGAAACCCCCCATCAAAACTTTCCTAACTAATAACAATAAAAAATGATTCTGATAACATAGAATGCCCTCTGTGGAGAACGACCAGTCAATAAGGGTCTCCCCACCATAAAGTGAGTCTCTAATGCTACAGAATTCATCATCAAGCTTCTGTTCTTGATGGATCAACTCGAGAAGAGTGGATGTCAACTGAACACTTTCCAAGAAAACTTTGACCCAAGATTCTCAGACTCTAATATGCAACTATGCAAAAAGATCCACCAAGTTCCATTTTGATTATTCTTGCATGGCCTGGGTCAGAAGTTTCCTGCTCAAACAAACTACGAAGACATTCCCTTTCCCTGAGGTATATGCGATGATAAATTCGAAATATTGTAGGTATTCAACCCAGCTACTCTAGCAGAGATTCAAATATTTTTGAGAGAATATATAACTCAAGATATTATGGTTGGAAAACACGGTAAACATTTCTCCTAAAAGATAATGTCACCAACTCTTAAGTGTGTGCATCAAAACTATGAGTTCAAGGTGATGGGTTGGATAATTCTTTTCACATGGCCATAGCTGTCGATATCCATAGACAACAACATGATCACCCTGCATAAGAACATAACTTAAACCTAAACCTGATGCATCATAGAAGACCACATAGCCCTGCCTGGACTTTGGAAGAGTCACCATCAACGTAGTAGTCAAAATACATTTCAAATCAACAAAAGAACTCTAAAAACTTTCATCCCAAGAAAACTTTACTCCCTTCCAAGTTAGTGCAGTCATCGAAGATTCCAAATTTTATAATTCCTCGACAAACTGAAGATAGTATCCTACTAAACAAAAGAATATCTGAATCTTGAAAACATTACATAGTTGCTCCCATGTCATAACAAATTTCACATTTTTAGGATCAACTGAAATACCATGATCTAACACCATGTGTCCTAAGAACTTCACTTCCTGAATCTAGAAATCACAACATTTCAATAGCTTAGAATAAATTCAATGATTTCTCTACAATTCTATAACTGCTCTCAGATAAAGCATGTAATCCTTCTTGGACTTAGAGTAAACAAGGATGTCATCCATAAAGACCACCATGAAAGTATCAAGATACTCATGGAAAATCCTATTCATCAAAACCATAAAGACTACATGAGAATTGGTTAGATCAAAAGGCATGATAAGTTACTCATAATGGTCATACCTGCTCTGAAAGGAAGTTTTATGAATGTTAGATTCTTTTATCCTCAATTGATGGTAATCAGATCGAAGAAAAATCTTTGAAAACCACTTCATCCCTTTTAACTGATCAAACATATCATCAATCCATAGAAAATGATACTCGTTCTTTACCGTAACTTTATTGAGTTTTTGGTAATCAACCCAGAGGCTAAGTGAATCATCAACTTTCTTAGCAAAGAGAACCGACACCACTGAAGGTGACACACCTAGGAATATAAATCATTTCTCTAGAAGATAATCCAAATGAGACTTCAACTCTTTCATTTCAGCTAGTTCCACGTGGTAAGAAGGTATAGATACTGGTTGAGTACGAGACAATAAATCAATAGAAAACTCTTCCTCCCTTACTGGTGGAAAACTAGAGAATTCAGAAGAAAAAACATTGGGAAACTTGATGACAACTGGAGGGAGATCACCGCTCAAAGATTACCACCCCAGATCAAAATCCAATACTAATATTACTCTCCACAACTCAAGATAAGAAAGTCTAGATATACATGACCTTGAGTCCTATTCTCCTTGAAAGATACAACACACCCCATTGGGTGTAGTGAAGAAAACCCATTGAAGATAATAATCAATCAAGGCTTTCTTGGAAATGAGCTAATCCACCCCGAATATTATGTCAAAAAGTTTCATGTCGAGATCCATAAAATCCCAAGAAATCTCAATATATAATAAAGAGAAAGCACAAGTGGGACTATAGAGACTCTGTTCTCTCTTTGTTCCAAGGGGGTAGTAATATCCATCACACAAGATAAAAGCTCCGTAAGAAGATTGAGCAGATTGAAAATACTGATTGAAATAAATGAATGAGATGCACTAGTATCTAATAAATAATTCACTAATGATGAATCTATAGTGATGGTACCTCTCACAGTCACTGGACCCATATCTTCTTTCTCTGGAGGCTCTTCCACTGTTTGAAGTAGCTTCGTTCTAGATGCCTATAGCTGGAACCCCTTTGTATGTAAAGAATCTGATTTCACCGTAGTATTAGTAGTTGTTGATGATCCCATGACACAACATGGAGTGGAAAATATATGGAAGAAAATTTTCAAGTGACCTGAGCATCCGCAGGAACCACATATCATGAGTGCCTCAGTACAAACCCTATTAGAGTGCCCTATCTTGCCACACTGGTAGAAAATCAAAGGGCCTCTATTAGGCATTACAGGAGGTATAGAAGAACCATTCATTTGAGAACTACCACAAGAATTATCACACTTCCTCTTCCCTTTAGAGGAATTTGTATAACCTCCACTAAGAGAAAAAGGAACTCCCATCAACCCTGAATTTCCAGGAAGGTCCATTTCAACCATCAAAGATCTACCCAACACATCAAAATAAGAGGAAAAACTCAACAAGAAAACCTAATAATGAATATCAGATCGAAGTTCCATCTCAAACTGTCAAGTCTTCATTTTCTTATTCGATACAATCTCAGGTGAAAACTACACTAGCTCAGCAAAACAGTTTTCATATTTTGTCATGGTCCTGTTAGCCTGCTCGAGTTTGAAAAAACCAATAGTATAGGAAAACACCATCGACTCTGGATAGAACTGTTTAGTGGAAAAATCTTCGAATTCTTTCCACTATAAGGCCTCGTGCTTCTTCACCATCATCATTATGTCCCACCATCTCCTAGTTTTCCCCTCCATCATAAAGGTGACACACTTCACCTTGATTTCATCAGGTGTATCCAAGAAATCAAACAAATGATCAATCTTGATCAACCATTCCTTAACCTCTTGAGGATTATTGGAGCCTTTGAACATTGGTGGATTTTGGTGAAGGAACTTCTAAGAATGATTTCGGAAGACATCCCTCAGAAGTTCCATAGCTATAGCCTAAGCAGGAACTAGTGGTGGTGCCTGTACGAAAGCTTGGACAATATGAACAATAACCTTAAACAGACTAGGTTCCATGAGAGGATTTTATCACTGTGGTTCATCAACAGCTTCCTCCTGGATTTGATTCACACATCTTCTCAGAGGCATGACGCTACACAACATCAATAATCAACATTGAAGACATCATATTACCACTCAAACAGAGCAATAAGGGAAAATTAATCCCAACAGATTAGAACATAAGATTTGGATTTCACCCTATCCAAATCAAAATTTGGGAAAAGAATAGAACTAATCCTCAAGACGTCTTTCCCAAACCACCCCTAGTGACTTAAAGTTCATTACAATGAGATATGGCTAGAAACTTTATCAAAACTACCTCCTATGTCCCGACAAGATCATTCAACTGCATACTGGCATCAAGACAAGAGGATTAACCAACATCCCTTTGATACCACTGTCAAAAACTAGCCCAAACACCTTGATACCCTGATAACCAGGCTGGTCTTGTCCTATCCTAAAGAGCGTTCCCTCTCCCCATGGGTTGAAGACTAGCACCTGACATCATACAATATAAAATTGAGAACGAATCTGCCACAAACAAAATGAAATCTAGATAAACAAGTCAGTATGCATACAAGAAAAACTCTATAGGGAGAACTATACAAAAAGTCAAACATGCATAAACAATCCAAAGTACAACCACAGAGTACCAGAAAATAGGATAACCACCCAAGTCTCAGTAGACACAACTCTCCAAGCCCTAAGATCAACAACAAGAACCACCTCTAAGTGGTGCCTTACCCTTGCTCGAACATAGAAGGAGATGATCTACAAACACCTGAAGACACAAGTATAATGTGAGTTAAAATCCCAGTAGGGTCTGACCAAGGATTCCATAATAAGATTCCAATATCCAATTAACCAAATAAAGATTCAAATTTTAAATAAACAAGCATGGAAATTAAAAATCATATTTAAAACAAACCATGATTTACATTTCAAATGATGTAAATACTTTAAATAAAAGGCTTAATAAATTTTTTATATAAAATAGTTTATATAAATTCAGAAGGCATGCGTAAAATAATTTACAAACAATGACATATATTTCAAATATAAAAAACAAGAAACATGATCATCTGCCAAAAGGTATGATAGTTAAAATTTATGGGATATCCTCAAACTAAAATATTTATCATGATAATATGTGTAGACACATCCCTTAGACACTGGTCAAAGAGGAACCCATCGCCATCTCATTAGAGATGTGACCTAATGTATTTGTATTATTAGTTTTGTAAATCAACAACAGAGTGTTGTCCCAAATAAATCACTAACTACCTAATCATTAATGTTCTCTAATAAGAATCAGTGATGAGAAATTTATTTTAAAACTATTTAAAATACAATTCATACCATTCTTCCTTTTCAAATATTCCAATTTCCTTTTAAAAACCAACACAAAGGTTTTTAATCAAATAATTCCCTTTTCAAAGATAAAACCACCGAGTTTCTATTAAAACCATTTAATCCATTTTTCTAAAATTAAACTTTGAAATCAATTTCATCAAATCAATTTCACAATTTAAATTAAACAATTTAAATATCACAATTTTCCATCAATTTCACAAACACACCCCAATTTTTTGAAATTAGGGGGTTTCCCCAATTTCATACCAAATCAAATCCAAATCCCCAATTAACTGGAATTGGGTTTTTAATAAGCCAATTGAAAGAAATTTAATTTAAATCAAGCAATTTAATCTAAATCAAACAATTTAGGGTTAATCCAATTGGCCATCATAAATGGAACCACCTGCCTTAGGATCATGGGATCTCAAAATGAAAATCCCTAATCAGGGAACTCCAATGAAGAACATCAACAACGAAGATCTGAGAATCAAACCTAGATTCAAGATTTGAAACAACAAGGATTATATCCTCCAACAACATGAAGATTTATAAAACCCTAGGGAAGAAAGTGAACATGAAGAGAAAACCTACCAAGAAGAGATCGAATGTCATAAACCTAGATTCGATTCAACACTATAAGGGTGTAGAGGGTCCAAAATCACCTCTTGGGAGCATCTAAGTAAGAAGAAAATGTATTAGGGTCGTATAGGCCCATCAAGAACTGAAACTGAGGATTTTGGGATCTTAAAAATAATTTTTGGATTAATTAAATCTCATACACATGGTTAGCTGGGTAGCATCGCACGATTAGAAAAACCGTGCACCCTAACCATGCACCCATTTTTTCCAAGGTGCATGGTTTCTACTCGGTGTGTAATGACCTATAATTTCTGTGTATTTTTTTTTAAAATTATATAAAATTATTTCAATACCAGACGCTTTGATGGCACTTAATTCCGTGGCCCGATGAGCCCAGAATATAATTTTTATTTTTTTAAGTTCATTTAAGTAAACGTGTGGGTGTATTTTTATAACTTTTAAAATGATGTTCAGGTCAAAAATACAAGGGCATTATTGAACTCAGAATGTCAGGATTCTCTTCGAAAGGACTTAACTTCGACCGATGAGGGCCAACCAGAAAAGATAGTTTTCAGACTTTTCAGAAAATAATAAAATAACTTAAAAAGTTATTTTATTTTCTTCCTTCATCGTTGAGCAGCAGACGATAGTGTTGCGGTGTGGCGGTGAGGAACATTAAATGAGACTAATTAATGGATCATTTTTGTGCAGCATACTGAAAAATTAGTTGAAGCGTAACGGTGTGACATTACAGCGTAACAAAAACACTATGACACATTTTCTTTTAATGGGTTAACGCATTGGAGAGTTGAGAATCAAAGGGTGGAAATTTATCTGATGAAATAACAGTGAGAACTATCTCCAAAGATGATCAACGAACATTGGTGGATCATTAATGACTTCGACACATCTCAAATAATGGGACCGGTGAGTGACGAACACCTTCGACCTCTTGAATCTTCACATGCGGACCACATCAACGTCAAAATGCTTCAAGGTAGGGGTTTATTGTTTTATGTTTACCTGTTATTATTCTAAAAAAATGAACATAGATCAACCCATGAACAAGTTGATCCGCAGATCATGTGTTCTTGTGAGAGGGTGTTTTACTTGGGGTTTTTGCACTGAGATTGATGATTATCTGATAGAATTGTGATCCTAAGCCTCCCCTGTTTTTTAACTTTTAACGTGGAGGGAACGAGCCAATATGAACAAGGCCTGAGCCCCTTCAGTTTGTTCGTTCTTCGTAGCTGAGTATTAAAATTGGAGTTAGGGGGATTCGAGGCCATTACAGGGAAGACGAAATCCCAAGGAGGCTGTAGGCGCAAGATGTGTAAAGAACGGACCACCAGAGAAGACCCGATGGTTCGCAGAAGAACCTACCTATGCTGGCGGGGGCCGTGAGAGGGTGGCAGTGTGCCAGAAGGAACTGTCGTGGTCGGCTCGGGCCACGGTGGAGCGATAGTAGTCGGCGGGCTTCGTGTCGGTGAGTGGACATGGCCACCCAACCGTATCGGTGCACCATTGATGTAGCACTACGCCGTGTCACACATGGCAGGATGCGGTCAACTGACTGTGATAGAGGTGTTGGCCCTATGGATGACCCGTAGGGCGAAGGAGAGCCGGATGCGACTTCTAGCCGCATCCTAGCTAGGTGAAACTGGTCCACCCCAGCGGGCCGGACCCGCCCTATCGAGTCAGGCTGGACCCAAGGACCAACGGGCCGGACCCAGGATGGGCTGAGTCCGGGTCAGGTTGGCGGACCCAGGTCGGGTCGGGTCGGTATGACCTGGTTGGATCAGACCCAGACCCAACCGACCCCTTTTTGAAAAAACGAAAATATCTTTCAAACAGGGCATCCAATTGAGGAGTCGTTTGTGGAGTTGGAACCCTTCCAATGAGACAGATCTTTTGACATACTCTATAGAGGCTTTCATGGAAGTTGAAATTCGAAAAATGGCTAGAGGAGCGATTCCCACGGAATTAAGTGCACTACGTGTGGAAACCCTACAGTTGGATGAGACCTAAAGACCACTGACAAGCGACCCTGTGTGGATCAGATACTATAACCTATTGGGAAGCAGATTCTGTGTGACCTGACCGACCCATGGTGGGGAGCGAATCTGTATGACTTGGTAGACCCACGATACTCGACCAGAGGTGTACCTCAGTATGGACAAGGTGGGAAGCATCTTCTGTGTGACTCAACATGCCCACGGTGGGGAGAAACTTATGTGTGACCTAGAATACCCATTGTACTCATCAGGGATGAGTACCACAAAAATCCAAGGTTAGTTGGAAGCAGCTTTTGTGTGACCCTGTAGGCCCACTGTACTCATTGAGGAAGAGTTTTCGAGCAGCCCAAGGTGTTCAATGATATGACTAACGGTATTAATTTCCTACTCTATAATATACCTGGTGTGAGATGTCTCGTGTCATGATCATGCTTTATGATCATGTTTTGTGGTTTGATTTGTGGTCTTTCCTTTATATTTTGGGGTCCCTACTGAGTATTTTGTTACTCACCCTTGCACGGGCTTCACTCGCATGTGTTGTGTCTAGTGCATAGGACCTCTGCCTTGACGGAGGACTTAGTGGCCCAAGACCCAGTGGTGCCCAGTGAGACTAGGTAGGCGGGGCATAGTTCTATGACTTCCAACAGCTACTCTTTACCTACCCATATGGTGGGGTTTCCTGCAGATGACTTTCATAGTTTTCCTTGTACTTTCCTATTTTTAGTTTATCTTTTTTTGGGTTTTTATTTGGGCCCATTTGACCTATAGTTTTTACTTTTACTTAGTGGTTGTTTAGTGACACACATGTTTACTTTTCCAGCTTTGGGTCATGGTTATGTGTGCATGCGTATAGGTACTCAGGAAAATGCCTCCCACTTGCAGGTTGATGCCTTCAGCGCTAGTCACCAACCCCCAGCCTGCGGGAAGCAGGCTTGGGGTATGTCACAGCACAGGCTCTAGGGGTCAGGTCTTGACAATGTGGGATTAGAGGTGGTCGGTTCTACCTCAAAGACTGAGAGTCTGTTGTTTTGTTTTTAGAGCAAAAACGATGATTGTTTTTAGTTCAAATTTCATATTTGGGGAGTCTAGTGTTGGTGCGGCAGTCAACATATAATTTACTTTTCATTATTTTAAATATGGAAAAGAAATGAAAGTAGCGTTTATGCGTACGTACGGTCTACCATCTCCATGAACGGTTCATTTCATTTCCTATCTCCATTTTTTTGGATTATTATAAATATATATATATAATTAATATATATATATAATATTTACAACATGGTTTATAATATTCAAATTATTAAACCATGATCTAATTAATAGGAACAACAAGTAAAAAGTCAAAAAATACTCTAGAAACTAGGTAATTAAAACATGAAATAGTGAAAATAACGAAGGATTATTTAAAAACAGGTAATAATATATTGTAATAAGTTAATATATGATATTATGAATATGATTATGGTTCTGGTATAAGTTAGTGACATGTTTAAAACCCTTATACAATTGGTTAAATGATGTTCACCCTAAAGGAAATGCAAGGTAAGGGATTTTCATCTCACTTTTTACATCTATGAGACAAATGTCATGTTCACCACTTGATTCTTTTTTTTGTGGCGTATATAATTCCCATTTTGATATATTATATCATGAATTATTTTATTTTCATGGTATTTTGAGTTTCAATTGGAATTATTTCTTCTAAGGGGATTTGAGTTAAAAGTTACCTAAGTGGAAATGAAATTTTATAATCCAATTCCTTTTCATCAGGTTATATGACTTTCTCATTATCGTTAATATTCTATGATTATGTGTATAATGACCTTGAATATATATTTATGTATTTACACTTCCCCTATGTGTATTTATAGTTGATACACATAAATCTATTCATTAATTTATTCTCACTTCAATGTTATGGTCTTTTCAAGGGTTTACTTCACAATCTCATTTTATTTGGGATTTTTTGCACTTGAACTTCCATTCAAGGAAATTATATGACCATTTTTCAATAAAACCTTTAATTTCATTCTATTATTATTCATAACCTTTATCATGTAATAGTACCATTTTTCTACTCTTTTTTACTCAAAATAATTTAGAAAATGTTTTTGTGAAAACCCAACTTCATTTCTCTCTTTAGTCAGAGAACCTATTTTTTTTTTCTAAAAACCATGTTTTATGAAAATATTTTCAAAAATAATTTTAACCTTTCCAAAATGTTTTATTAAATAAAATTTTACCCTTTTTTCTTTAACTAATGTTTTCAACGGAATCTTCTTGTGTCTTTCCAAGCAATGAATTTTTCTAACACTTTTTACCATGAAAAAGGAATGTTCTTTTTACCTCATACTACATGTATGGATTTACCCATAATTGTTTATTTTTTGCTTGATTTTCAAGATTAAAAGGTTAATTTTTAATGAAAATGTTTTTAAAAGTGGATTTCAAATCAAAGTATTTTTAAATTTTTTTTCAAAATGAAAAGGATATTTTCCTCAAGAATGATTTTAAGAGATCTTTTTATAGTATTTTCATTGATCAATGTCAAAAACCCTTATTCCTTACTCCACCTGAGATATGTTTTATTGATACCATCCTTATTCTTCCTGTATATGGTTTTTGATTGATTTGGCCAAGGATAGTATTTCCATTCACTTCCTTGATTCCTTTTAGACTCCTTCAAATATTCAATTTCCTACGATGATTGACCATTAAATTTACCCTAATTATCCATATCATTTACTGTGAATGTTATTATTTCCTAAACCATATAAAATTTTTACATATGGTGTTCACTTTTATAGTTATTTGATTTACTGGGGAAATATTGATAAATCCATATCCTTTACTCAATACATATATTTGATAAGGAACTTTGATTATGAATTTAAACCGATTTTTTGACAATGATTTAGACATGAAAGACACGATTTGGGGATTGTTTAAGGTGATACCTATGGGTTGGGGATTGGTTAATGAAATCCCCATTATGTATCGTTAGTCTCATGAGACGAAATCAGTTAGCTAACCAAAGTTAATATATTTTTACCCAGTATGTTTAAACTGCCTTTACGGTAAAGGTATAATGTACCTGAGAGACATGACGTTCAATAATATAGAATTGTCTTCATTTTGATTTAGTTATTATTATCCATAATATTTTGTGTCAACACATATATGGATGCATTTCATTCTCAGTTCATTTATTAAATGGAATGTGTTTTTAGTTAATTAATTTTCCATATTATTTAATCACTTCCTTTTCATCTATTGACTACATAGCATGTGTTTTTAGTTACTTACCTTGCCATATTATTTACTCACTTCCTTTTCAATTATTGAATATATGGCATGTGATTTTAGTTATTTATCTTTCCGTATTGATTATTCTTATTGATGCATTATTGCTTCCACAATACTTTACCATTAACAAGCATTTGAGCTCACCCTTATTTTGTTTCCTTCCCCCAGGAATTACCTGAAGTGTACTAAGAAAGATATTCAAGGATACACTATATGGAATAAAGTTGTCCTCAAAACAAATTATGTTTTAGTTATTTTACTCATTTGTAAAAGAAGACTCATGTATGTATCTGGTTTACCAAGACTACTAAACTCTCTATTCATTTGGGATGTGATTTACTTGTGTCTTATGCCAATATAATGGTAATAGACATTGGCTCTGTATTTTTGGGGTCAGGTGCTACAATTGATATCAGAGAAAGTTTAGTAGAAACCTTGGTAAATAGATTTAGGAAAAACATAGATTAGAGAACATAGCCCTAAGGTAGACTTTAAGGATAAGTACAGAAGAACATCCTAGAATTTTAGTGAGATATATATTATTTGGGTCTTCCTATCAATACATCCCTGTCTTGATACTACAAGTGGATGTGGTTATGACATAGATGTACCTAGGGGTAACAACTTTGATAAGGTGTGTCAGGCCTGACTTGGTGTAACCTGGTACATGGTTACATGCCTTACTGCACATCTAGTTTGACACTCCTAGGGGATACACTTAGGATAACTCACATTTTCTTTACAAACCATTATAAAATATTTGAATAGATAATGATAATGAATGACCTAGGTTAGACATTAGACCAAAGAAGGATCTATTTTTAAATAGAACATATAAAGTATTTATGTATTGGGGTTGTATTTAAAACCTTCGTTAAAAGGATATTTAGTGATTAACCTTATTTCAAGGATGTCCATCATAGTTATTTTGGAAATTAATATGGTTTTAGAAAAGGAAAACCTTTATGCTGGGTGACAACCAATAAAATCTGGAAAGGCTGCAAGAATTGAACTCATGACTAAAGGATGATAAGGGTTTAATTCCAACCACTGACCTACGCATTGTCCTGGTTAATATGTCATTATTTTTAGTTGAACAATTTAATGAATAAATAATAATGATGAACAAGTAGTGTAAGTTTTTAGGTTTAGAGATCAATGAATTAACCATATTAGCTTTGGAGAATAGTTAGAGACAAATTTAAAGACTTTTCACTATTTTATGGGCCTTACGATCGATTAAATGTTTATTTTATTTCTTCATACATAAAAGGGTTTTTAGATATCCATTCCTTGAAGTAACGGATGAATTGAAAATTGATCAAAGAAAAACCAAAGGATGAAATTGTGTATATATAAATATATAATGTAAGTATATTTCCTTATATAATTTAGGTAGTAAAATAATCACTGGGCATTAGGAAAATGATCAAAATAATGTTGTCCTAATACTTTAATTTTGTTGAACTGATGGTCTTTTAAATCATCCCATATTTATGGCTTTGAGCCCCTCAACTTTCTATTTATCATTAAATTGTTTGTGATTGATGAACTCAATCACTCCCTATAAATATTTATTATTTTCCTATATTTACATATCTCTACATACCACTAATTTTCTTCTATATAGAGGCCTAGTTATATGCTAGTCCATGTGAGCTTTGCGCTTCCCATTATCTCTTTTATAGAGGATGTTTTAAGAATCCTTATCTTGATGTGGGATTTCAAAAAAGGAAATATCATACAATTTATTACTATGATAAAGTTTAAATTGCAATGAGTTAATTTATTTAATGTTGGGAGAATATAACTCGCCAAAATTCTAAAAGAGTAACTTTTACTCGATAACATGTATGACACGCGACACCAAGTGTGTGAGGAAATTTAATATCCCAAGGCTTTAAAATACATTTAATATTTTAAATAAATTCAATATATGACAGATCTTTTAATGAACATAACATTGAGTTAGCTTTCATCACACACAATAATGAGTTTCTTCGATGACTTGCATTACATGCAAGACCGAGTCTTACTGAACAATAATATATTTGTAAAACATTATTGTTTAATATTATAGGATATAAACTAGCTGTTGAATTAGTATTTATTAATATTATTAACTAAATTATGAAAATATATGTTCTATAAAAATATAATAATAATTAATTGATTATAAATTAATCAGAAATGAAAATATAAACCAATTTAATATAAAGGAAATACTTTAATTTTTATGCTCCTAAAGGAATTTTGTATTAATTAATTAAATTAATTAAAATTAGTGAATGATATTAATGAAATATATATGTTATATATTCAACAAAATATTTTTGATATTCATCTAATAAATTTATAGGCATAATATAAGAACAAATCCAATTTTATGCATAAAAACCTATATTTTTATAAAGGCAGTTTCACCACATTTTAATGATGAACCTATTTTAAATCCAATTTTTGACACTTTTATAAATTTTATATGTTTAAATATACTCCATTTTTTAAATTTAAACATAAAAATTAGGTTATGATGATTTTTTTCTATTTTTTTGTGAAGTTTCATTTTTTAATGAAAAGTGAAATATACTGAATTTTAAATCAAAATTGATTTTTTATTTAATTAATTTATAATGTTAAATTTTATTTTAAATTTGTTTTAAATTTTAATTAGATAATTTTTTTATTAATTAATATAATATAGCTCATTGGAATCAATTTTACCTTGAAATTGGATATGAAAACTTAGGAAACTTTTGAACGTTTTCACTTTAAAAACTTGCATTATTATCCCATATGTGAGATTAAATTTAAATTAATTTCTACAACTTCTAAGATTGGAATTTGGAAAAATGGATTCTATATTTTGAATAAGAATAACTTATATTGTCTTATTAGATAAAATTAGTTTTTTACCAAAAATATTAGTGAAAGTAATTAAAATTTATTACAAACATTAAGGTGAAATTAAGCTTAATAAGGGACTAAACCTTAAACTTAAGGAAAAAATAACCTAAAAACTTATAAAAATGACATTTTATTCCATATTTAGACCCTATAATACCTTCGTTAGAATTTTTTAAATTATTGGAGCCAATTTACATGAGAAAAATGTGGATGAAATTCCCTTTCAAAAAATTTACAAGAGTGCCACTCCTTTCAACTATAAAAGGCACTCAACCCTCCCACTTCCTCACACATATCAAGCCATTTTGGATCAACAAAACTCTTCCAAAATATCTCAAAAACATCACTCACCTAATCCTATAATTATAACCTTGGGAAAAAAATCCATCCAAGGAATCCCTTTGGTGCAAACCAAAAGGAGTTACCCGAAGAAGAGGTAACATCCTTCCTCAAGCTCTTTAGTATTATTTCTTTCTACACTCTTTTATTATTCCTTATTCATTGATTATATAACAATAATATTATACTCAGTATACTTAGATGTCTTTATTTTAAGGTTTATACCATCAATTACACACATTTCCATCTAACGGGTAACAAACTTACTGTTCTTGTGTACGATGAACAACCGCCTCATGAAATAAAGTTGTTCGTTCTGCCATTACCACCTATCATGGTGGAAATTATGATGGAAAATATATATATATATGATATATATGAAATTTATAATTTTTTTTCTTATTTAATTTTTATATATAACATACCTTTATGCTTTCCATCTTGTAGGAATACGATAACATCATTTTTGGAAGTGTGGACTACCGCCTCCTCAAAATGATGTGATACATTCAAAATTTACATGGAATGTATAAAGGATAATTTTAATAAATATATGTGAAATATATGAAATAGATATGATACTGGAATTATAATATGAATATATATCATTTACTTTTCATTCTTTTAAATATGATAAATAAATTAAATTGGTGTTCATGCGTACGTACGACCTACCATATCCATGAACAGAGCATTTCATTTCCTATATCCAAATTTTTAAGATTATTATAAATACATATATAATGAATATATATAATATTTAAATCACGGTTTACATTCCGGAGATTATGAAGCCATTGTTTAATTAATATGAATAATAAGTAATAAGTCAAAACATACTTGAGAAACTAGGTAATTAACACCCAAAAATAGTGAAAATAATGAAAGATTATTAACAAATGGGTAATATGATATTATAATAAGTTAATATATGATATTATGAATATTATTATGGTTATATTATAAGTTAGTGACATGTTTAAAACCCTTATACATGAGGTTAAAGTACATTCATCCTAAAGGAAACACAAGGTAAGGGATTTTCACCTCACTTTTTATATCGGTGAGATAAATATCATGTTCACCACTCACTTATTTTGTGTGGTGTATCTACTAAAATTTTTGATATATTATTTCATGAATTATTTTATGTTCATGGTATTTTTAGTTTCAATTTTAATTATTTATTCTAAGGGTATTTGAGTTAAAATTTACCCAAGTGGAAATCAAATTTCATAACCCAATTCCTTTTCATGGGGTTATATTACTTCCTCATTGTAATTAATATTATATGATTACGTGTATAATGAATTCAAATATCTCTTGATTTATTTCAAATCCCCATATGTTTATTTACATTTTATACACATAAATATATTTTTTTATTGATTCCCACTTCAACATTATGGTCTTTTAAAGGTTTTACTTCAAAATCTCATTTTATTCGGGATTGTTTACAATTGAATTTCCTTTCAAGAAAATTATATGACCATTTTATAATAAACCCTTTCATTTTCTTCTCCTTAGATTATTCATGGCCTTTATCAAGTAATAGTACCATTTTTCACTATTTGTTACTCAAAATATTTTAGATAATGTTTTTGTTAAGACCCGAGTTCATTTCTCTATTTAGTTAGCGAACCATTTTTCTTCTAAAAATATTATTTTATTAAAATAATTTTAGAAATGTTTTTAAACTTTCCAAAATTATTTATTAAATACATTTTTACCCTTTTTTACTTTTTCCAATATTTTAAAAGTAATCTTCTAGTCGCTTTCTAAACAAGGAATTTTTATAACCCTTTTTACCAAGTAAAAGGAATGTTCTTTTTACATGGTATGATATGTATGGACTTACCCACTGTCATTTCTTTGAAACATCCTTTAAAATATTAAAAGGTTAATTTTTAATGTAAATGTTTTTAAAAGTGATTTTCAAAGAAAAGGAGTTTGAAAATGTTTTTCAAAATGAAAATGATATTTTCCTCAAAAATGATTTTAAGAGATATTTTTATAGTATTATCATTCATTAATTACAACCACCCCTATTACTTAATCCACTTGGGATATGTTGTATTGATACCATACTTATTCTTCCTATAGATGGTTTTTGATTGATTTGGCCAAGGATAGTATTGAAATTCACTTCATTGATTCCCTTTATCCCTCTTTAAATAGTTAATTTCCTATGATCATTCAACATTTAATTTCCCATAATTATCAATGTCATTTATCATGAATGTTATTATTTCCTAAATCATATATTATTTTTACATACGGTGTTAACTTTGATATTTATTTTATTTACTTGGAAAATATTGATAAATCCATATCCTTTACTCAATATGGATATTTTATAACACACTTTGTTTATGAATTTAAATCAATTATTCAATAATGATTTGAACATACAAGACACGGGTTGGGGACTATTTAAGGAAATACCTATTGGTTGGGGACTGGTTAATGTAAGCCCCAAGATGCATCATTAGTCTCATGGGATAAAATCAGTTGTCTAGCCTAAGCTAATGGGGTTTTACCGAGTAATTTTTAATCCATATTTACGATAAATGTATCATGTACCTGGGAAACATGACGTTCAATAATTAGGCATTGTCTTCATTTTGATTCAGTTATTATTATCCATGAGATTTTACATTGATATATATATATATATATATGTGGATGTATTTCATTATTAGTTCATTGATTAAATGACACGTGTTTTCATTTACATACCTTGGAATATTATTTACTCACTTCCTTTTTATCTATTGACAACAAGGAATGTGTTTTTAGATACTTACCTTGCCATAATATTTACTAACTTCGTTTTCATCTATTGACTACATGGCATGTGTTTTCAGTTATTTTCCTTTCCATATTGATTATTCTCATTGATTAATTATTTCTTCTGCTTTACTTTACCCTTACTAAGTATTTTAGATCACCCTTAATTTTTTTCCTTTCCCTAGGAATATTCTAAAGTGTACTAAGAAAGATATGCAAGGATATTCTAGATGAAATAAAGTTATCCTAAAAAAAATTATCTTTTAATTAGTGTACTCAATTTTAAAACAAGAATAATGTATGTATTTGGTTTACCAAGACTACTAAACTATTTGGTCCTTTGGGATGTGATTTACTTGTATCTTATGCCAATGTAATGGAAGTAGACATCGGCTTTGGAATTTCTAGTGTCGGGTCTCTACATCTATGCGATCAAAATCTTCTTCCATTACCTATATAATTAATTGATTTACCTTAAAATATAAATTATAATTTGGGATGTTCCTCACAACAGTTTAACTTGTAAAATTATGTTATCAATTCATAGGTGATATTTTTTAGGAAAAATGGTGACTCAGGACCAAAATTGGTAGTTAATACCAGTTTAGGACCAAAAAATGAGAAAATTTCAATAAAGGAAAAAATATTATGAATTGTAAAATAAAATGTGATTTAACTTTATTCTAAAATATAGGAGGTCCTTAACTATAATTAAGGGACACTTTTGGTCCTCAGCTATCATGTCCCCTATTTTTTATAATGTTAATTTTGAGTAAAGTTGTTTTATTTTGATATTTTATTCTTTTATCTTTCATTTTATATTTCTCTACTAAATTGAGTATTTTGTTACATTTTTGTTATTGGGCATGAACATGACACTTATTGTAATGCCCCAACCCTAGTTACCTAGAATCAGTGCATTATTACATAACATTGGAATGATATAAAGAATCATGTCCCAAAAGACCGATAAGTTTATTAGCCTTGAAAGTACTAGGTACATACATAAGTTTTACATTACATAATGAAATAAAAAACATTGTGTCCCCTTTGAACACTCTTATATTCCTTAGCCTATTCATGTAGGTTAATCGTAATATACTTCTTTGCATCCTGGGAAACATAAAACATAATAAAGGGGTGAGCTCAGATGCTCAGTAAGGATAACAATATAGCGGAAACTGTGATAAATAATAAAAAAACATTTAAGGAAATGTATAAGACCAAAACAAAAGCCTTTTAAACTTAAAATTCATCATAATATGCAAAATATAAATTGAAATAATGACATTTACTAATTCACATGGATATTCTACTAGTAAAATAATCACATTCAAAATGAATAACCAATTTCATAATGATGAAATGCATAATGTCAGACTTCATAACCACATAGTCAAGGCCTTGTTCCAAGACTACAAATAATATTTTGTTAAGACCTTGTGCCAAGACACTAGTTTGTCTCATGAGACCTACCGATGCATCGAGGAGCTATAGTGGGATCCACCCATCACTTACTAAGTCCAATTAATTTCTTATATGAAAGGGTGAAACATAATCTAAACATTAATATTAAAACTATCATATGAAATGTCAATACTTTAACCATAAACCACAAATGGTATAAAAATAGCACATCCAAAGTCAAATATAACTTATTAAATACAGTATAGAAGATTTTATTATAATAAATTAACCTCAATTGAGAATAATGAAGGATATTGACATAGATGAAAACAATTATAAAAACTATTTGAGAGAAATATTCTCCTTTTTCTTGAAAACATTTAAAAGTATCATTATTTATCACGAAGCTGTTTAAAATAGATTTTTGAATTAAAGTTTCCCATACCACTTTAAAACTTTTAAAAGGAATTTTAATTTTAAAACATTAATGTACATATATATATAAATCTTTAAAACTATTTTTAAAACATGGAAATTAATGAGAAAGATTTAGATAAATAAATTTTTAATAAATTTAAAATGATATTTTAGTTAGAGTTCCTAACCAAATGATAGATGCTTGAATAAAAATAATTGAGGTAATAAAAACTTAATATTATCATGAAAATAAAGTGATTCATGATATATTATGTAAAATTACAGTATATACACCAAATAAAAGTGAATTGGTTCATAATAACAAAGAAGTCTAAATGGAATGTAAGTTGAGATGAAATCCCTTATAAAGACCGTAACCTTAGGTTAAGGATAAATCAATGAAATAATTATGTGAAAAAAATATAAATACACTAAGTATGATTGTATATTCAGTATAAAAAAATCATAGGACATTCACACATTTTCTTGTAACAACAACACTAATGACTTGGATGTTTAACTCAATGAATGAAAATTGAGTTAAGATTACTCTCTTCAAGATCATATCGATGACTTGAGAATTTATCAACGGAGTGATTATGTGTATCAAAAGAATAAACACACAAATGGTAGTGGAAATTACTACATAAATAAATAAATAGTTATTTCACACATAATCTTGGAGTAAAATAATCAATGAAGTTTGCGTAAAACTCAATGAGTGGAAATTGAAATTAGAAATTCCCTTACTGATTTGGTGACTTATGAAACATAAACCCCATGAAAGAAGGATAATACAATTAAGATTTAAATAACCATAAATTAAAATATATTACATAAGGAATACAATCATAGGCAGTACATACATCACAAAAAAAGAAATAGTGGAAATATAGCATGAATCTCACAAAAATAAGAAGTGAGATGAAAACCCCTTACCATGTTGTAATCAATCAAGTCGTATGACCAAAAGTTAATAACCAACAAATGAATCATAGAATACCATGAATATAAAGAGAATCATGATAATATATATCAAATAGTATTACCCAATTGTAAGAACCCAGTTCTTATTTTTGAGGTACGAGTTTATTCTTTTCTCCTTTCCTTAAGTGTTTTTGAGAAAATAAAGAAATTGGGGAAAATCCCAAAATTTTGGAAGTACACGCCGTGTAATTTTCCACACACCGTGTAATTTTGGCCGTGTGGAATGAGTACACATGGTGTATAGCCATGTCAGTGACGAAGGGTGTAAAAAATGACTACACGCCGTGTAGTGGATATTTACACGCCGATTGGTCAGTCGGTAGGCGAATAGTAAGGTGGTGGAAGCAGCCGCCATTCAGAAGACAGTACATGCCATGTACTCCGAATTCACAAGCCGTGTACTCATGTCGATGGATGAACAGTGCCACGCTGGCGAGAATCCACAGAAGGAACAGTTAAAAAAATGAAAAGTACACGCCGTGTACTTGAATGTACACACGGTGTAGTATGTTTTTTTCACATAAGATGGGAAATAGCCTCCTCATTTGGAATAGGAGGCTTTATACGTGTTTTGGAGCCAGGAGAGGAGGCCAGAGCTTTGAAGAGCTCCCAATCACATGTCAGGAATCAGATTCTTTCGCTGTCGATCACGTTGGTACCACACGGGTAAGAGCTTCATTCTCCTTATGTGTTTCTTTCCAATTATTACTCTAAGGGAAGTTATTTGAGGTTGAATGAGAATTATTTCACCTCATATCTACATCAATCTTGGATGTTTCTAGAATCATTGTTTGCATATACCATTCAGGGGCGTTTAAGGTAGGTGGCTTGGTGTTTAATTTCCAACTGATGTGCGTTTTTGTGTACCGTTGTGATACACGCCCATGAATGGGGTGTCGTATGGATGAGGCCTTGTTGAAATAAATACCTAGAATTTTATAGGTAATTTAAATGTGATAATAAACTGTTGTTTGGGATCGCTTCTTGGATCCAGGACCACCATGGGGGTGCATTCCTCTGTTTAGCTATTTGGCCAGGATACCTAAGGGTATGCCTTTATAATAATGATTATATAATTTCCTTGAGAGGAATTGAATTTGTATTGTATGTGTATTTCTTGTTTACATGTTGGGTATGGCCCGGTTACTTGTTTAGCCTGACGGCAATGTTGTGATTAGCCTGTTGGAAATGTACTACTTATCCTGTGGGAAACTTCTTTCGTGCCTGTGGGAAATTGACTCTGTGCCTGTGGGAGACACCTCGTACACCCATGGGCAATATTCGATATGCTTGTGGGAATATTCCTGTGTTTATATTATCTTTACCTGAGGGTAGGGGTTTACGTGTCTAAGGACACTAGATGTTTTACTTAGAATATTCACTGTAGTGATATCTTAAATTGAATGTGTAAAAGAATAATAAAATGGCAATATAACTGGTAAAGTAAGTTAATTTTGAGTACTTCTTAGTTTATTTCATTTTTACTACTGCACACTGTTGTTTCATATTTTCACATAGTTGGGTACAGGCCTTTGGTGGGTGCCTATTGGGATTTATTTCTCACACCCTATTTGGGTCATGTTTTTGGCCCAAAAAGATTACGTTTCTACATGTGTGGATAAGGGAAAGGGTCCCTATACAGGTACTTGATTGTTGCTGGGAAGTAGGGGAGCATGGGATTGAGCTTGGGCTCGTGATGCTGCTGGATGTTCTATTTTTATTTTCTGTACTCGTACTTCAGTTGTATTGTATTGCAGTGTAACATGTTTTGACTGTTTTATAGAATAGTGACATGCTGCATGTTCATATATATATGACTGTTGGTTTCCTTTTTATTATCATTTATACATTTCTGTCATATATATTTTTTACCGCTTTCACCTGTTGTATGCTATTTATCTATTCTGCTACGCTACACTTTGACATATGAGGGCATAGTTTCCTCACTATCAGAACTGGGCCCTCACTGCTAGTTGGCAGCCTTTGTCGTTTGGGGAAATGCGCTTGAGGTCACGTGGAGAACCGGGTTTGGGGCACCCATTGAGTGGCACCCAGAACCGGGATGTTACAAAGTGGTATTAGATGAGTTATTTTCTTTGACTTACTATATTGAGCCTTAGTTAGGGATAGGACGATAACGGTAGTTGGTAATAAGCTGTGCCCAGGTGTAGCTAACCCGTGTATAGGGAAAAGCCAATGTACCTCGTGTTTCAATTTTTCTGATTTTGCAATTTTACAGTTGAATTGATTCTCATCGAAGGGTGACACACTTGTATTGTGCTGTTAATATTTTATTCATGGGTTATATATAGTTTCAAGCCAATGAGATGAGGATATGCCATCTCATGCATAATTTAGGCATATGCTCGAATCACATGCCATGCATAGTTTCAATGCCATGTAGGTTCATTAGAAATTTCATGTTGTTGTGATAGATGTTGTGCTAGTAAAAGCATGCTGTTGTGATAGATTCTTGGATAGATACCTACTGTTTGATAGGGTATTATTGTGTGAGCCTGTCTATAGAATGGACACTGAACTTTGGTTTTTGGGGAGTATGGACCCTTATTGACCGAAATTTGGTGGATCATTGACTGTTTATCCGATTATAAGACATATAAGATTCCAAACTTTGATTTTTGGGGAGTATGGGCCCTCAAGGATCGGAATTTTGCACTTAGGTGTTGTTTTTCAGTATTTTCTAGGTTCTGAAGATGTTTCTGAGGCATACTATCTGGAAACCCAGTATACATGCCGCGTAGTACCTTAAACACACTGTGTATGTTCTTCTGTTCGGGAAGAAAAGAAATTTTTTTGAGTACACGCCGTGTACCCTATGTACACGCTGTGTAGTCTCTTCCCATGTCATAGACCATGTGGGTGGGGACACGGGGAAGAGAAATTCTTGGGGCGAACACGCCGTGTTCCAGGTGTACACGCCGTGTAGTGTTGACCCGGAGTCCGCCCGTGTAACTAACAAACACGGGCAGAGGAGACCTTAAGACATAAATGCCATGTCCACTATAGAACATGCCGTGTAGTTGGATCCATGTATCTGACCATGTAACTGACAAAATGGGTTGACAAATCTCATCTAGTACACATCGTGTACCTGTGGTACACGACGTGTAGGCTTGACCAGTGACAGAATGTGTGGACCTGACTATGTGGCTGGGAAACGGGGTAGTGTACATGCCGTGTGTGGGTGTAACATGCCGTGTAGTATCAAGACGAGTAGTCGGCCGGGTCACAAATGACACGGGCAGTTGGAAAATTACACCATACACACTGTGTAGATTATATAAACACTGTGTAGTTTTGTTTAATGGAGCCGTGTAGCTTGGACATGTAGAAGGACTCGAGCAACAGAAGAGAAGTCAGGTACACGCCATGTAGTCAGTATACACGATGTGTAGTCTTGTTGTACAATCTTAAATGCCTTCTTCCTCCTATTCCCCTTTTGGTTCCTTTGTTTTCAGACTGTGATAATATTGATCTAAGGTGTGCATTTTACCTTGTGGTTTCATGCCACCGAGACGACCACACGTTGTTTTCCAGGAGAGCGGCAATGAGTATATTCCAGAGATGGTGGGCCATGGGCTACTAGTTGATCCTCTAACAGAGACAGATGCGGCGCCGGCCGTAATACCAGACACAGGCGTGAAGGCACAGTTCCTTGAAGGCTTTATGCGGTTCATGCAGACCTTTCAGGGAGCACTGCCGAATGCCACATCTATGGCTGAGCTAACTCGTATCTTCCAACAGCAGCATCCGCCTACGTTTTCAAGGGATGTCAGACCACAGACTGCAGAGTCTTGGATGGGGTTGATGCAGACAATTTTCGAGCACCTAGAGATGCCTCCAGGGCCGAGGGTCAAGATCATGACTTATATGTTGCGTGATTCCTCTAAGAGGTGGTGGGATGTTACCACCCAGTCAGAGCATCACAAAGAAATGGCGTGGGAAGATTTCCATACAGCCTTCTATGACTTCTTCCCAGATATACTGAGGGAATATCAAGCTTGAGAGTTCATGAATCTGCAGCAGGGTGGTATGTCGATGATGGATTATTCTTCTCTTTTCACTGAGTTTCATTGTTTTTCACCCATACTGGTGAGAGCCAGAGGCTTTGAGGATGGTCTTCGATATGACATCTGAGCAGTGGTGAATGTTTTTAGGTTTCCTTCAGTACATGCTCTTGTGAACCAGGCACTGAATACGGAGAGGAACCTGCGAGAAGCTAGTGGCGTGGGCCAGGGTAGTTTAGCACCAGTTTCTAGAACTATTTCTACTGGTAAGAGGATGAGACAGATAAAATTATCTCAGGGTGGCAGTACCATCCAGAAAAATGTTTTAGGTGGACAGGTCATGTGCTACCAGTGTGGTAAGGAAGGGCACAAGCGACCTCAGTGTCCACGTGACCCAGTGGAATGCTGAGCTTGCGGCAGGATGGGTCATCTGCAACACTTTTATAGGGTGTTTCCACTAGTGGCTAGTGAGAGGGGTTCTGTGCAGACTCTGCGTGCGGGGGCAGGACCACCATCTTATTAACATTTAGGGAATTGGAATACATCAGTGTGTGCAGGCAGGGATGGTGGACGTGGCCATGGTAGCCAGACACTAGGATCTCAGAGGTAGTAGGGCGGGACAGCTCAGGGTAGCCAGGCTGTGTCGCAGGGCTGCAACACTGGGCAGACATATGCAGTGCAATACACCCAGCAGGAGTAGTATCCCAGACCTTCTATTGTTAGAGGTACTATTCTAGTAGCTTCTGTTTTATCTTCAGTACTTTTCTATATAGGTGCTACACATAGATTTATATCTGTACCCATTGTGGAGAGCCTTGGGCTGGATGTTTCTACTTCCTCTGATGTTGTGACATTAGACACTCCATTGGGAACTAGAACAACAAGTGTGCGTCAGTTCAAGGAGTGCCCCCTTGAGGTTAGTGGGTGTCACTTCCTTTGGGACCTCTATGTCTTAGAGATGATGAGCTATGATGTCATTCTTAGGATGGACTGGTTGGTTTAATTTTGAGCCTTTGTGGATTTCTATCATCACAGGGTGAGTTTCACGTCACTAGAGGGCAGAGAGTTTCTATACAAGGGCGAGTGGGATGTTCAGGCGAGTTGAGATGGACCAGAGAATCATGGGCAAGGTGGTACCATATCCCAGATTACGAGCTTATATTTGGACGACCATGGGAATTTTCAGAAGGATTTCCCTCCAGTGGTTGATCGTTTTAGGTATGTCTTCCTGGATGACTTTTTTGGTCTTCCTCTGGAGCGTGAGGTGGATTTCTCTATTGATCTTGTGCCAGGAGCAACACCAGTGTCCATTCCTCCTTATAGGATGGCTACACCAGAGTTGTAGGAGCTCAAGAGGTAATTAGAGGAGTTACAGGAAAAGGGTTTCATCTGACCCAGTACTTCTCCTTGGGGTTCTCCGGTCCTTTTTCTGAAGAAGCTGGATGGTTCTCTCAGACTCTGTGTGGATTATCAGAAGCTGAACCAGTTGACGGTTAAGAACCGATATCCCTTACCAAGGATTGATGATATTTTTTATCAACTTTTTGGAGCACGAGTGTTTCAAAGATTGACTTGAGATCAGGTTATCATCAGCTGTGTGTTAGTCCATCTGATATACCTCTCATAGCTTTTAGAAGTAAGTATGGTCTATACGAGTATACGGTAATTCCGTTCGGACTCACGAACGCACCAGAAGTTTTCATGGCTCTGATGAATCGTGTGTTCCATCCTTATCTGGATTTTTTTGTGGTAGTATTCGTGGATGATATGTTGGTGTACTCTCACACTCGACACGACCATTCCACCCATCTTGAGATCATATTGAGTACACTGAGAGAGCATCGACTATATGCTAAGCTCTCAAAGTGCCACTTTTGGATGGACCAGATACACTTCCTGGGTCATATCATCTCAGAGGTAGGAGTTGCAGTAGACCCAGACAAAGTGAGAGCAGTAGTTTTCTGGGAGAAGCCTAAGAAGGTTTTTGAAATACGGAGTTTCTTGGGGATGGCTAGTTACTAAAGACGCTTCATACAGGACTTATCCCACTTAGCAGTGCCATTTATAGGTTTGAATAAGAAGGGTGTGAAGTTCATTTTGTTAGAAGCTTGCGAGACAGCCTTCTAGGAGCTGAAGGGAAAGTTGACATCAGCACCAATCCTAATACTCCCAGAGCAGGGGAAGAGCTATACAGTTTACTGTGATGCAT